>CM022394.1:55168992-55808022 GCA_011833715.1 Carcinoscorpius rotundicauda | reverse complement strand
AGTCTGTCGTTAAAAATGCTTTGTTTTGTTTGTTTGTTTGTTTTGGAATTTCGCACAAAGCTACTCGAGGGCTATCTGTGCTAGCCGTCCCTAATTTAGCAGTGTAAGACTAGAGGGAAGGCAGCTAGTCATCACCACCCACCGCCAACTATTGGGCTACTCTTTTACCAACGAATAGTGGGATTGACCGTCATATTATACACCCCCACGGCTGGGAGGGTGAGCATGTTTAGCGCGACGCGGGCGCGAACCCGCGACCCTCGGATTACGAGTGCACGCCTTAACGCGCTCGGCCATGCCAGGCCTACCGTTAAAAATGCAACATTGTTATAAAGTTTTAGTAACGCTAAGTAAATTAAGCCTTTAATCACCAGAATATCATATACAGTGTAATTAATAAGTGTATAACTTATTATTTAATTGTGAAATCGTCAATACTATGATGCAGAGGCAGCATTAAGCTACTAATCAATACCATCTATTGACCCCATCGTCAAGAAAGGTCCTTAACTCGAAAACTGATAGAAACAGGTCTGACAACATCTTAGGGCCTATTCTATGCTAGTTACAGTGCATTCTTAACTTAATCTGGGATGCAGTAAGTAACCAAATGACTCGTTCTATCCCCTCTCGAGCACAGTAACCAAACTAATTGTTACATTCAGCCTCGCTGACAGTACCAAGATAATTTGATATATTCAGACCCGGATACTGTACACAGGCTTCTTGTTGCATCCAAGTAAAAGTGTTTATTGTATAGAATGTTACATTTATCAACGAATACAAAATACAGCACCCCCACTAACATAGACTATGGCAAGCATGTAAACAATAGTCTATAAAAAGCGCATTATTAACATTCCTGCTGTACTTTAGTTTTGTTTAACTATTCTACACGTGTGCTACACTTACTCTTTGTTATACTAATCAAACTACTTGTTATGTCTACTGTCAGACAGAGTAATTTGTCACATCCATTGCCAGATAGAGCACAAAAACGATACTAGGCCTCGCATGACTGGTATGCTTATATAGCACTACTAACTATAGCCTTCCGTTCTTAGACTTTTGCATAAACCACCTATAGCCTTCCGTTAAACAGTTGATTTAATGGGGGCAAGTATTATGTAATTTCATAAAATGTGTTCTTAGGCGTTTGCATAAAATGTTGTTTAATTGCATGATGATAGAGACGCTAAATGCTCCGAACTTCGTAATGAATTTATGAATTCGTTATGGATTATATTGTGATGAGGATATGTGCGTTAACATCTTCTAAAAAAACACAAGTGAGAAGCCTGGTAGAGAAAAAAAATTAAAAGAGTTGAATAAATACATTAACTTACTTGATGTCAGTTTCACATTAATCTAAACTTACATACAAATATCCCTATTACTGAAGTTAACTTGATAAAATATTTAAAAAATAATTCTGAAAAATATTCAACATAAACTTGGAAGTTTTATATTTTGTATCATGTGGAAGACTTTATATCTGGTTCAACTGAATAATTACCATAATAATAAAAAGAAAGAATTAATAACCATCGAGAAAGATATAAAACTTAATCTTCCAACAAATAAGGTTAAAGAATTAAACCTTTCTGTTTACATGAAATTCGATATTGTTAACAACGCATTTCTTTTCATAATTGAGTGAAAATCCAAATAAAACTTAAAAAATTCAACATTTCAGCAGCGTATATTATTTGATGGTATTTTCTACAACATAAGCCCATGGTTTTGTTGTTCTTTTAGATAAATTTTGCATGAAACACATGTCAAACGTTGCGACAAATAAGTGGTCACTTCTACACATTGCACAGAATGAAAAGTTGCTAAGACAGGCCAAGACTTCAGGCCACAATATTAATCATTTATAACTTGCTCTCGTAGATCATCTCTTTAGAACATGTTTTATACCATTTATACCCTACTTTATCAGGACAAGACTTTAAACAATGCTTTGAACAATCCAAACGTTGGTTTGATAGGGTAAATAATTGTTGTTTAGATAAAGTAAATCGTACATAGCACGCTTTGGTAGCTAATTAGATCAGATTTTAAACCATGCATATTATGCTATGGCGGTTGGAGTTTAGATTTAAGTGTTAAGCCTTTCTTCATATTACTAGAAACGTAACTCAGAATGACCTATATTCAATCACAAGGAGTTTAGAAGGTAATTAAAAATAACTTGTTAGCTTTCCGTGATCTCTCAAGCTGTAAAGAATAGATATCTGTGAGCTAAACATGAAGTTAGCTGTAAATGTTTCGATCGTCAACAGTGAATTACTTAATTCATCTCAATTCATTCTTGAAATAATTATAATGTATGTGTTTCTTTGTTTTCATTTTCGCAAGACTAGAGGGAAGGCAGCTAGTCATCACCACTCACCGCCAACTCTTGGACTACTCTTTTCCCATCGAACAGTTGGATTGGCCGTAACATTATAACGCTCACAAGGTTGAAAAGGTGAACATATTTGGTGTGACGGGGATGCAAACATGCGACCTTCAGATTACGAGTCGAACGCCTTAATCAACATGGCTATGGCGGGCCCAATTATGATGTAACTTAAAACTACTATGTACTACTTATATCTTTCCACGAACACCATTAAAATTAGGCAAGATGAACTCAAAACCATTGATACACTGCTGGCCAAAATCTTAAGGCCAGTGAACATAAAGAAAAAAATATGTATTTTGAGTTGTTAGCCTCAACCACTTATTTGAGTAGAGCTTCGAAAGATGAAAATAAGAAAAGGCAAAATATAAATAAAAAAACTTTTTAGCATTTGATTGTTTTGGAATTTCGCACAAAGCTACTCGAGGGCTATCTGTGCTAGCCGTCCCTAATTTAGCAGCGTAAGACTAGAGGAAAGGCAGCTAGTCATCACCACCTATCGCCAACTCTTGGGCTACTCTTTTACCAACGAATACTGGGATTGATCGTCACATCATAACGTCCCCAGGGCTGAAAAGGCGATCATGTTTGGCGCGACCGGGATGCGAACCTGCGACCCTTAGATTACTAGCCGCATGGCTTAACACGCTTGGCCATGCCGGGCCTAGCATTTAATAAACGGAAATATAAACACTGTGAAGTTAGCCTAAATACTAACTGGTCAAAAGTTTAAGACCATGCTGAAACGAAGCGTTAATCGGTAAACACGTAATGACATTTTGTCATTTGTGTTCAAGCATTAACGTCGTCAACATCTCCCACTGACATCTCCTGTGTTACATTGGGTAGAAACATTGCAAAAAGAAGTCCTAAACAGAGTAGGAAATGCCCAACAAGAGGTATCAGTAGTGAGTTGCACGGCCAGCATTGCGAATAACTTCAAACATTTACTTTGGCATCGTCGATATAAGCTTTTTGCAGAAGGCTAGCTGGAATGCTATTCCAAGTGGTGAAGATGGCTTCACGAAGATCAAGCACTGTTTGAAATTGACGTTCATTTCTATAGACTTCCCTTGCCATTTATACCCAAACATTCTCAATAGGGTTCATTTCGGGCGAACACGCTATGCGGTTCAAAAGAATCACATTATTCGCCATGAAAAAGTTCTTTGTCCTGTGGGCATCGTGGATTGCAGCGTTGTCCTGCTGAAAGATCCAGTCATTTCTACACAAGCGAGGACCTTCAGTCAATAAGGATGCTCTCTCCAACATGCCAATGTAGCCAGCTGCTGTTTGACGCCCCTGTATAACCACAAGCTCCATTGTTCTATGGAAGGAAAAAGCACCCCAGATCATGACGGACCCTCCTTCACTGTGTCGTGTAGAAAATGTCTCCGATGGGATATCCTTATCGTTCCAGTAACGTTGGAAGCCATCAGGACCATCTAGGTTAACTTTTTGTCATCAAAGAACAAAACCTTCGTCCACTTTTTTGCGTCCCATGTTTGGTGCTTCTCAGCAAAGTTTAACCGAACTGTTTTGTGGTGTGGAAGGAGGCGTGGCCTTTGAATACGCTTACTGTTTTTAAAACCTTTTTCTCATAGATGCCGTCTTATTGTTCTTGTGCTAATTTCTGCGTCCGTAAGTGCCTCAATCTGGTTTGACGATGGGCTGGTGTTTTGTCTGACAACCCGTCGAATCCTCCTGCTCAACGCCGGCGATATTGTCTTGAGCCGACCAGTTAAAATTCTCGTTACATATTCCTCAGGGTCTTTTAAGAAATTTGCAACAGCAGTTTCACTACGTCCAGTATTACCAGCGATGGCACGTTAAGAGACCTTGCTTTTGGAGCTCGACAATTCTGCCACGTTTAAACTCTGTCAACTTTTTAGCCTTTGCCATGTTTTTAACTAATGTAACACAGAAAATGTTAGTGGCAGATGTTGACAACGTTGATGCTTGGACACAAATGACTAAATTTCGTTTAATTACATTTTAAACATAACAAAATGTGACTCGATATCAGTGAAAATGATTCACTTATGTCAAAGTACACGTAAAATTTTGTGAAAAATTTGCACGTGATGAAGAAAAATGGACATCGTTTCCGGATTCAGCGTACGTGAATTACCGTTAAACTCCTAACAATTGCATGGTACCAAAACTATCGATTAGTTACTTTGTTTGAATTTCGTGCAAAGCTACACGAGGGATATCTGCGCTAGCCGTCCTTAGTTTTAGCAGTGTAAAACTAGATGGAAAGTAGTTAGTTATCACCACTCACAGCCAACTCTTGGGCTATCTTTTTACCAACAAACAGTGGGATTGACCATTACTTATAACGCCTCCACTGCTGAAATGGTTAGCATGTTTAGCGTGACGGGGATTCGAACCCGCGACTCTCAAATTGAGAGTCGAGCGCCCTAACCATATTGGCCATATTGGACAAAACCATCGAAGGTGTTTATTATTCCAAAACAAGTGTGAAATTATAATGAAGATAAACTTTGCTGACCGTGCAGAAACGTCTGAATGCATGTTCACAAAGTGATAAGCATATGATGTTGAACAAGATCCGCACGTGTATTTCGGAACTAAATAAGTCGAGGAAGTCCGTAGCAACTGTATTTAGTGTAAAGTTTATTTTTGTTAGGAAATTACACGCAGGTTAAATACTGTGTGCAACAATTTGTAAATGAGACGATAGGATAATAACAATGTGCCATCATGTATCATATTCACAGCAATAAAAAATTTAAATAAAAAACTGGTAGGTTGGTTCTGAATGGAAAAGTATTATTTATATCGCTTCGAATCACTTTCAGAGATATAGTTTGTGATAATGACTAAAAACGTCAGAACTTGCTACGAATAGCTAATGATCATTTTGAATTTCCATAAAATGTTCGTAAACAAATGAGTTTTATGTCATTTTCGTAATTATTTTGGAATGTACAACTCAGTTATGGACTAAATTACTTAACAAGTATATGCATTGCCGGCCAAAATTTTAAAGCCAAAGAACATAAAAAAAATATGCATTTTGCGTTGTTAAACTCAACCACTTATTTAAGCAGAGCTTCGAAAGATGAAAATGAGAAAAGGGAAAATAAAAATAAAAAGCTTTATAGCATTTAATGAGGAAAATGTTAACACTATGAAATTAGTTTAAATACCAGCTGGTCAAAAGTTTAAAATCATACTGAAACGAAGCGTTAATCGCTAAACACGTAACGAAATTTAGTCATTCGTGTTCAAGCATCAACGTTGTCAACATCTGCCACTAACATTTTCTGTGTTACATTAGTTAAAAACATGGCAAAGGCTAAAAAGCTGACAGAGTTTGAACGTGGCAGAATTGTCGAGCTGCAAAAGCAAGGTTTCTCTCAACGTGCCACCGCTGGTGAGACTGGGCGTAGTAAAATCGAAACTTGGAATCTTATCAGTCGTTCTAGAAGCAAAACATAAAATAGAAAAATGTTCACAGTGGTAAACGAATTAATAACTATCTCAGTAAGAGTTGTTGGTGTTTTTCCCGATTTGTTGAAAACTTTGACGTGATAGAAAAAAAATGAATATCATTTTCAAAAGCTGCGTAACTGAGTTATAAAAAAAATCCGTTATTAAAACAAAAATAATTTTTATGATGTTTAAATTCGCAGGCCTGTGTAAATTAGCTTTGGATAGTTTCATGAACTACTATAAACATTGTGTAGCTACTTTTTATTTAGTATTGATTTTATTATTTGTTTTTGTGAGTGTCTTTGTGTCATCTCATAAAACCTTGTTACACACTGAATACTCTTTAATATTTCGTAACCTGAACGCTGTTATTGTAAATGCGTCACTATACTTTATTGTTTGCTTTGTAGTTTTATTAAATAAAGCTACGTCTATGGGAATTTATTTGTCTCAGCGCGTTTAAGTTGTTTTTCTCCAAATAGACCAGGATTTATTGATCTAAGTTATAATGCTTAAAAGAAAGTGTTGATTAAATGGCATGCGTGGAATTGGTAAAATAAGGAAAAGTCAAACGAATAGCTTTGATGCTATTGCAGATATTTCGTGGGCCATGGGTAGTAATTGTTGATTTGTTTAAATTTGAATTTTATATAAAACAAATTCAACGCAACCTCTAAGGTTAAACGTTTTTAAAATAATTGAAAATGTCAATCAAGCAGTAAGTTTTATTGTTATATTCAGTTTAACAGAGAAAATATGTGATGAAACTGTGTGGAATGGACGACAACAGCCTATTGTGGAGACAGTAAACCTACTCTCTCCAAAATCTCATAGTGTCACTTTTAACAGGATAACCATTGTAAAGCAGAAATATAAAATTGCTTTCTTGGTAAATGAATTTAAAACAAGTCTATCAAGGAGAAAACCTACGTTTGTTATTAAAACTACTACAGTGTAATAACAAATTGTGAGACATTCTTGTTTTAAAAATTAAGTATTTTACTTTATTGTTGGTTAAGGTAAACAGTTTCTAGTTAATCTTTGTGAGTATGTATTCCTATGCATGAACATATGATATCAGAAGATAATCGTGTAATGACGTTGGTTATTTGGATAATTAAGGTGATGTCGTTCGATTTTATAGTAGTGAAAGAATTATCTGATTGTGTAAGATATCATTCTTTCAACAGAATTATCTCGTCATTGTGATTTCATTAATAAGTACAGAAATTCCTTGAAAGTTTGTTTGAAAAGCTCTCTGAAGCTAAAACAGGGTGAAATAGGGCGACGGCAATATAATACATGAAGTGTATTTCAAATATGTCTTTGTCTTATCGTCAGACAAACCTAATCAAGTACTATTCCACCTTTAGTGTTTACTGACCTGGAGATAATGCTATTTTTGTATTGGTAAAACTTATTGCTGGATCTGTTTCTCTGATTGTCTACCACAGTAGGTTGTCACAGTACTTGGTTGTCTACTGGAAGGAACCAAGATGTATACCTTCTCTATGTGCTGCACGGAGCTTTAGCGATGGCCGGAGATCGTATTCTCAGCTTTGTCAAAGAGCAGTTTCTTCTCTGCACTGGCGAAACGCAAGTTTCAGTGAGCGATCGATCTGGTTAAGCTTTGTTATTGGTATTTCGCCACTTTCTTACCGCCTACTGACAAAAGAAAGAACGGAGCTCGAGTCGTAGGGATAAACAGAGATGAAAGGTGGAGAGAGCTGAAAAAAGGGAAGTGTAAAACTATGTGTACGTGAAGCCGGTTGTAAATAATATTGTTTTTAATTCATTTGTCAAGAAAGCAATTTTATATTTCTGCTTTAAGATGGTTATCCTGTTAAAAGTGACACTATGAGGTTTTGAAGAAAGTAGGTTTACTGGGTTTTTTTTCTCTCCAGATACGATACGTCGTTTTTAGTAACAATATTCTATTCGTTCTAGCATCGATATTAAGTCTGCTTGAAACCAACATAATTATCAATAACTTTTGACGTAATATAAGCAAATACAGGTTGTTCGGGAAGTCGCTGTGCACTTATATATTTATTAACAGACAAAACTGTGACTTTCCGAACACCCTGTACTATAGATAGTAACCGAAAAATTCACAAAAGTTTTCGCCCTTTCAGCCGTGGGGGCGTTATAATGTGGCGTTCAATCTCAGTATTCGTTGGTAAAAGAGAAGCCCAAAAGTTGGCGGTAGGTGGTAATGACAAGCTGTCTTCCCTCTTGTCTTACGCTGCTAAATTAAGAACAGTTAGCACAGATAGCCCTCATGTAGCTTTGAGTAAAATTTAAAAAACAAACAGACACTTGTTAGTTGATGAAAAGTATATAAGAAGTGTATTTGGTCGACGAAAAAATAAATATTTATTTTTATAATATACATAGTGGAGTTTGTTTGGTTTGTGATCTTTTTAATAAAAGTTTATGAATTATAAGCTTTTGTTGTTGTTCCTTGTTGTCGTGTCAGGCAATGATTAAATATTAACACTCTTTAAACATAGTTTTACTGTATTATTATATTGATCCAGATTTACAGTCCTTCATTTATCACTAGACCGTGAATTCGCTGAAACTGTTTCAGTTGGAGTAGCGAATAAAATAACAGATTATGCCTGTAATATTTTTTTTCTTACTGAGATTCACGTTTTGGTGAAGAACACTAAAATAGACAGTTAATCCACTGAATGTTAATAGACAATTGTGACAATATGTCACATTATTCAAACCCCTAAGATATTTTAGGTTATAAAATATGATATAAATAGGTTATAAAGTATCATATTGCTATATACAGTTGTTGGATAAGTAAAGGAAGTCAGAGTAATTTGTTTTTTATTAAATTATTTGCGAACACATACGTTCAACACAATAGTGCATAACTGTATTATTTAGCGTATGTTATTGTAATGTAATTTGCTCGTAATTCTTTAACGTATAAAGATGGTCTTAATATAAAGTACCATAGCTTTTAGTTTGTTGTTGTTGTTGTTTTTAAATATCGTTAAACTGAGATTATCATAAAAAAACATTAACAAATTTCAAAAAATACCATTGTATTGGTAATTAAGATATTTGTGTTGTATTCTTATAACACTGAAATACGAAACTGCCTTCAATGTGATGGATGATTTTTTTTCCTTGTTCATTTAGATTTATGTATAAGGAATAGTCCTCTGCTGGGACAGCGCTAAATCTATGGATTTACAACGCTAAGATCAGGGGTTCGATTCCCCTTAGTAGACACGGTAGATAGCCCAATGTGGCTTTGCTATGAAAAACAAACAAACTCGCCTAATACAACTTATGAGATCATTCGTCTTATGCGGTTATGTTTTCCATCAAGTACTGAACTTCTGAATACACACGAGTTTGCCATCTGCCACTTGTACATATAGCACAGAGGTAACCATAAATGTCTATAAAAATATGTAATCGTTAAAACTGCTTTACATCGTAGTCAGCATGATGAATTTATTCGATATAAGAGTGCTCTGTGTTACCATAAAAAAGAAACGAAATAACTGAAAGAAATTCTTTGACTCTACATCTTTAACTGGAAAATGAGCGGACAGAATCTACAAGTTTCAAAGACACCGTACTTACAATATTCTTAGAACCAAAAATAAAGTCCGTTAATTCTGTATTAGTAATGTTTCTAATGTATACACTGCTGGCCAAAATCTTAAGGCCAATGAACATGGGCCTGGCATGGCCTAGTGCGTTAAGGCGTGCGCTTCGTAATCTCAGGGTCGCGGGTTCGCGCCCGAGTCGCGCCAAAAATGCTCGCCCTCCTAGACGTGGGATCATTATAATGTGACGTTCAATCCGACTATTCGTTGGTAAAGAGTAGCCCAAGAGTTGGCGGTGGGTGGTGATGACTAGCTGCCTTTCCTCTAGTCTTACACTGCTAAATTAGGGAGGGCTAGCTCAGATAGCCCTCGAGTTGCTTTGTGCGAAATTCCAAAACAAACAAACCAATGAACATAAAGAAGAAATATGCATTTTACGTTGTTAGACTCAACCACTTATTTTAGTAGAGCTTCGAAAGATGAAAATAAGAAAAGGGAATATAAAAATAAAAAAAACTTGTTAGCATTCAATAGGGAAAATATAAACACTATTAAATTAGCCTAAATACCAGCTGGTCAAAAGTTTAAGATCAAACTGAAACGAAGCGTTAATCGGTAAACACATAATGAAATTTAGTCATTTGTGTTCAAGCATTAGTGTTGTCAACATCTCCCACTAACATTTCCTGTGTAACATTGGGTAAAAACATGGTAAAGGCTAAAAAGTTGACAGAGTTTGAACGTGGCAGAATTGTCGAGCTGCAAAAGTAAGGTCTCTTTCAACGTGCCATCGCTGACAAATTGAGCGTAGTGAAACTGCTGTTGCAAATTTCTTAAAAACCCTGAGGGATACGGAACGAGAATTTCATGTGGTCGGCCCAAGACAATTTCGCCAGCGTTGTCCGACAAGACACTTGCCGATTGTCGAACCAGATTAAGGCCCTTACGGACGCGGAAATCAGCACAAGTACAATAAGACGGCAATTACGAGAGAGGTTTTAAAAACAGTAAACGTCTTCCAAAGCCACGCCTCCTTCCACACCACAAAACAGCTCGGTTAAACTTTGCTGAGAAACACGAAACGTGAGATGTAGAAAAGTGGACCAAGGTTTTGTTCTCTGATGAGAAATCATTTAACCTGGATGGTCCAGATGGCTTCCAACGTTACTGACACAATAAGGATATCTCACCGGAGACATTTTATACACGACACAGTAGAGGAGGTTCCATCATGATCTGGGGCGCTTTTTCCTTCCATGGAACAATGCAGCTTCTGGTTATACAAGGGCGTCAAACAGCCAAACACTGCATGATCTTCGTGAAGCCATCTTCACCGCTTGGAATAACATTTCAGCCAGCTTTTTGCAAACGCTTATATCGACCATGCAAAAGCGAATGTTTGAAATTATTCGCAAAGACGGCTGTGTGACTCACTATTGATACCTCTTGTTGGGCATTTCCTACCCTGTTTAGGATCTTTTTTTCCGCATTTTCTTAATCTTTTGACCGGCTGGTATTTAGGTTAATTTCATAGTGTTCACATTTTCCCTATTAAATACTAAAAAAAGTTTTTTATTTTTATTTCCCCTGTTTTATTTTCATCTTTCGAAGGTCTACTAAAATAAATGGTTGAGTCTAACGACACAAAATGCATATTTTTTCTTTATGTTCATTGGTTTTAATATTTTGACCAGCAGTGTATTAGAATCACCCCATAATACACTGTCTCATCAAAACTCGAGTAATTTCCAGTTGAACGCAATATACTAGATGTTGCTTATTTCTCCCACCAGAGGCCATCGTAAGCAAAAGTAAATAAAATATACAGTGTACCTCATTACAACTCTTCAGCGTGTTATTTTTAGATATAATTTATGTCTATGGAAACGTAAAATTATTGTAACTCATCACGTGTACTACAATAAGTTGTTGTTAAAGAGTTGAAAAATTTACCTAAGAGTAGGACGGTAGAAATACGTTGTATGTTCCAGATAGCTGAAGACAGCTTATTTCGTAGAAAGCTTTATGATGTAAACTTACACCGAAAGGACATTTAAAACTACTTCTGTTCTTAATCTTTCCTTATGGTTGATTCATAAAATTTATTTTTCAAGTATTAAAAAAAACATAATAAAAACTTTATTTTTTATTACTTCTCCATTTGTCTCAAAAAACAAACTGTTTGTCAAAGCATTTAATCGGAAAAAATGTTTTCAACTTATGCCACACACAGATTAATGAATGAAAGAGGTTTTGATGCCAGTGGTAATAGCACATACAATCATTTGTGTAGTCTTATGCTTAATAATAAACAACCACAGATTAACTAAACTTGGCTTTAGGTTACTGTTTTTATTAGTCAAGCTCCTAAGTGACACAGCAGCATTTCTACGGAGTTTTAGCGCTAGAAATCGGGTTTCGATACCCGTGGTTGGCAAAGCACAGATAGCTCTTTTTGCATTTATTGGCCAAAAGAAGAAATAAAAGAGTGCATGTTGTAGTTTTACCACTTTACTCAAATTACATTATGATCACAACTTTTGACAATGTAATAAATTACATCACTATTACTGCTTTTGACATCGTAATATTTTACGCCATTATCACTGCTTTTGACATCGTAATATATTACGTCATTTTCACTGTTTTTGACATCGTAATAAATTACGCCATTAACACTACTTTTGACATCGTGATAAATTCCGCCATTAACACTGCTTTTGACATCGTGATATATTACGCCACTGACACTGCTTTTGACATCGTAATGTATTATGCTATTAACACTACTTTTGACAACGTAATAAATTATACTATTATCGCTGGTGTTCACAACATAATGAGTTACATCATAGTCGTTACTTTTGACAACTGAATGAATTACACGATGATCACTGTATTTAACAGATTAATAATTTACTCTATGATCGCGCATTTAACAGTCTAATAAATCAGTACTTTTGACAATTTAATGATATTTTATTGCATAGACAGGTGGCGAGTGCTTTCTTGTTTCATATTTTACTTAATTAATATATTTGTTGATTTGAAGACTTAATAGGAAAAAGAAATACTTTAATTCAATGAATTTTATGTTTTTGTATAATTACATGGTACTCGCATTCGAATGTTTGCATACAAATATTAGTAAAATATTATTTAAGATAATATGGGGAAATGAGTTTGAGAGAAAAACATATTTCTGTTTTCTATAAGAATTGGTGAAACAATAAATATGTGTGATGTTGTGAACTGTATTTTAGTAACTACACAGATCTTATAAGTAATATGTAGCAATAGTATTGTCGAGAAAACCCACTTGTAGAGAAATAAATATGCAAAAACGGCTCGTTCGGGTTGAGAAAATATTTTACATAGAAGAGCGAACAACGTTTTGACCTTCTTCGGTCATCGTCAGGTTCACAAAGAAAGAAAAAGGTAACTGACCGGAAGCTGACCACATGTTTGGAAGGGTTTGTGTAACTAAGTGTCGGAATGTATAGGGCGATGTTAGATGTTTGAATGTATAATTTTATTTATTTTATTATATCAATATAGGTATAAAGGCGTTCCTTTATATTGGTTTATTTTGGGTTTAAGTTGTTGTATAAGTAAGGCTTCTTTAATTTTGCGTTTGTTTATGCTTGTTTCTTTATTTAGTATTTGAGTGTTTTCTATGGTTATGTTGTGTTTATTTGACTTGCAGTGTTCGAAAAGTTGTGAATGTGACTTTTTATGTTCTTTGAATCTGGTATCCATTTTTTAACTTGTTTCTCCAATATAGAAGTTGTGGCAGTTATCACATTGTATTTTATAAATAATGTTGGTGTGGTGTTTGTCAGTGTAGGTTTTACATAATATAGACCTCAGTTTTGTGCCTGGTTTTTGAATAAATTTGGTATTAACTGGAATGTCATATTTTGTTACCAGTTTTTACCAAATGTTAGTTATTTGTCAGCTGATGTCAGGAATATATGGTATACAGCAGTATATGGTTTCGTGACTTTTTGATTCTTAAGATATATTTAGTTTTGTTGGTTGATTTTGCTTTCTGTTTAGGTGTGTGCGTATAATGTTTTCTACGGTTTGTGGAGGTAACTTATTGATATTGATGAAGTATTGTTTTATTTTATCTAATTCATCGTTAATTTTATCTGGTGAGCATAATTTTATGGCTGTGTTTATTTGGGTTCTTAGTAGAAGAAGAAAGCAATCAAATATCATTTCTTAATCTCAAAATTACAAGAACCGACACACAATTCAAAACAGAGATCCACCAAAATGTCACCCATACTGAACTATACATTGCTTGGAACTCACCACATGAAACAAAACAAAAACTCAACATACTAAGGTCGAAACGTTGTTCGCTCTTCTATGTAAAATATTGTCTCAACCCAAACGAGCCGTTTTTGCATATGTATGTAGCAACAGTGCAACAAGTTCTCTGTGGTAAACAAAAGACAACTCGTTACGCCTAATATATAAACTCCATTAAGCTCAGTGGCTAAGCGGTAGATGAACGAGTTTATAAAACTAACAGTCAGGTTTCGATACCCACGGTGAGCACAACAGTGATATCGCCTAATATAGTTTTGTTTTTAACAACAAAACATACACGTGAAATTGTCTTATTTTTACTACACAACATGAATATAAATAATACAATGTGATATGTACTTTAGGAATTTTGATGTAATATTAAACGTACAAGTACACGATAGTAGTTCAAAACAATAGTTACGAAGAAAACATCAGCATTATTTATCAGCGTATTAAAAATTCCAGATAAGCATTTTGTCTTTAATGGTTTACACCCATCAGATTAAAATTGTATTTTGCTTTCTCAAGACGGCTGGTACGGTTAACCTAAAGATGACCTGAGAAGGTCGAAACGTTGTTTTGTATTTTCTTTCAATTAAAGTTTGAATACCCTTACCAGCTGTCTTAAGAATACTTTTTTACTTCTAGTGGGTTTCTATTCATCCAATAACTTGTATTTTATTTCATGTAGATTTTATTTTTAATATATTACTGACAATTAAATTTTATTCTAGATGTCAAATACTCAGGATTCTCCAAGACGAATTGAAGAAAGAACCAGCACACCATCATCCCCAACACCTTTAGCCAACACTACTACTACCACCGTAACTTCCGACACCGGAAGTAATAACACAATTCCCTGTAATATTGTAGGGATCATTGCTAACAGATCTCAACATAGAGTGTCAGTTGATTTCACAGGAAGCGCCACAAATGATGTAAGTAGTGAGAAACAAACTTCTGGTAGCCCTCAACAACAAAATGGCGGCGTCGGAGCTCAAGCTCAGGAAAAGATCATCACATCTGGAACAGCTTCTCCATCCAGTAGCACCGCTCGTACTGGAAGTGTCGTTCTTCCAAATCCGGGAACTTTTAGTCAACGTAGCGTTAGTTTGGGTAGTATTGAAAAAACGGATACTCATAGCAGAATGGTGGAAACAACATCCACGGCGGACGCTCCTTGCACGAGCTTCAATACGACCTACAGGAAAGGTAGTTATAAGAATGATTCAATTGGAGGGACCAGCAGCGACAGCAGCGCCACGTATATGCGAAACAACAGAGCGATCTCCAGTAAAAAGAAATCATTAGAAGAAACGGAAAGTCCCATGACAAACGGTACAGGCCGAGAAAAAGACCCGAAAAGGTGCTGCTTATGTTGGTGCTGCTGTTGTAGTTGTTCGTGGTAAGTAACATTCCCTTATTGTTTTCCACTGAAATATTCTAATGGTATTTGTGGTGGTTTGGTGTCGCTGTACTCAGACAATACCTTAAAAGGTGCTGTTTGTTGTTGATGTTGTAGTTTCACGTGGTAAGTACATTTTTCTCGTTGTTTAACCCTAAAATATTGTAGTATTATATGTTGGTATTACAGTGTTGCTCTAGTCAAACTTCAATACTTTCTTGCAGGTTTGTTTATAATGTATAAGAAAGTGGGAATATATTCACGCGAATTCACTCATCAATATCGTCTGAGTTGTATGCTTTTATTTTTACGTAAACTTATTTGCAGAATGATCTTAACTTGCTTCTTCTGATAGCTGAGATGTTTAAACAGTTTTGTGTTGAGGTTTACTTTTTACAAATATATAAAATACTTTGTTTCTAATTTTCATTTTTTTTTCGCTGTTTACTTTTTTCATCTTCTAAATAATTCGTTTATAAATCTCGTTTATTCACTCTCTCCTATGTTAATCGTCAAATGTATTCTATTTTTCGCTTCCAGACTCACTTATACGTTTCTTTTTTATTTCTTTAACTTTTCAGTTATTTCTTGGTACAATTGTTTTATCAAGTGATTTGTCTTCCATAAGTCAACTGCTAATCTCGTTGACTCATTAACTTGTACGTTTTTATTCTCGACTCTTTTGATCTCGCGACTGCAGAACTGTTCATAAATCACGCAGACATACTTTTGTGTTGATTGTGTTAATAATCATCTTGAAAACTTCTGGTGAACGAATGGACTTAATGTATTATCGACGGAGGAACTACGTGCCTTTCATTAAATAATGTATATATGCCCAGTAAATACTTAATCAGATGAAAGTTAAATACTTGAACGGAGTAGCTAGGCCTAATGGCAGTGATACTGAGACGCATTTTTCAAGGAATTAATAAAGAAATAATAAAATAACTGCACGTAACACTAACATTCAAAAGAAAAATTTAACTTTGTACCTAAATGTTTTGTACCTAAGAGACTTTTTCTAGATCACCAACTTCAACACGTCTCCTGTTAAAATAATGTCGAAAATAATGTATTTGATCACGTTCTTCGGGTGAACATTTTGTTTCAAAGTACGTTTCTTTCTCCTATGCATTATAAACCAAGGTCTTTACGAAGATGCGATAATCGGTCTTTTGTCTGAATGATAACAGTTTCACTCAGAATTAGTGGCTGGAGCTGATCGTAAGTTAATATTAATTACTGTTTGTTTTATTTTGGTTCGTTCCAAGTGGTTGAGCGCTATGTCTGCGGACTTATAGCGCTAGAAACCGGGCTCCTATCCCGTGGTGGACAAAGCACGGATAGCCCATTATATAGCTTTGTACCTATTTAATATGCATATATTAAACGTAGCCTTGAAACAGCGTAAAATACGGTATAGTATATGCATATCCTGTCATTTGTATCAAAAGTGTAACAGCATTAGAATTTACCTTTGGTAATTTATCCACACAGCATTGGTATTATATTCCAGTGAAAATCAGTATTGTATGTATGTTAGAATAGAATAAGAACATGTGAAGAAAAGAAACGTAATTTGATTATTTTGTTAACCTGTCCCTTAACTTGTAAGTAGCGGTATAAACTGTTAGTTTTGTGTTAAAAATTCCAACGTGGTATTGGCGAGTCTTATGAAGTACTGAAAGACAGGTGTAAAGCTTTAGGTGATAAAAGCATAATAGTGATCATACAGTGTCACTTCCTTGAAATTCAGTACAGTGAACGTTTATAATCCTACTTAGGCATTTTCATTGTGATTCAAAGATAAAGATTATTTGTGCTCCAGAGATGCCACAGATTACTAACTGTCAGGACATCAGATTATGTCATAATTTAGTTACACCTAGCATTAGAATATATGTATATATATATACTGTACTAAGTGGACTCTTAATACACTGACGGATGTCAAAGAATAGCCTGAGGAAAAGTTCAAATGTCATTCGTCTATAATTATTACATCAAAAGTGAACGTGTGAACCATACTCTTATTATCGACATGAATTTCACGTCAGTATCAGTTTTGCTCACTATTTTCATTTTTATTCTGATGGCAACAGTTTTGGTTAGATTTGCAAAGTAGATTTGGTCATCACGTCTGTATAACAAATTAAACTTTTTAGGTACATATACTATAATTTATTCGAGAACTGGTTTCAACTAATTGCTTTTTTTTTTTAAACTAAGTGATATCTTATCAATCAAGTCACTGAAGATAACAGAAAAAAAAGTTATTTCGGTTGGCTTTTAAAGAACTGAATCGGAAGTAAACTAGAATTCCGAAGTGAGTAGTAAATTTAAAACAAATTTATTGAATGACCTATTGAAATTTTCTGCTTCTTTTGTTAAACGTTTTAGTGCAAAACACGTAAGCTGTTTAACTCTTAACGCAAATCTGTAATATTAAATGTTTGTTTCAAATTGTTAGAAGTATATAAAGAGCCACATCAGGCTATCTGCTGAGTTCTCCGCGGGGACTCAAACCCCTGATTTTGGCATTGTAAAGCTGTAGACTTACCAGCAGGGGACGCAAGTACTAAGATTGCTAAAAAAATAAAAGCATTTATTTTGTAAGCAAGTATTTCATTTCTACTCTGAGGCCCGGCATGACCAGGTGGTTAAAGCATTCAACTCGTAATCTGAAGGTCACGGGTTCGTATCTCCGTCACAAAATACATGCTCGCTATTTTACGCGTGGAGAGTTTATAATATGACGATCAAGCCCACTGTTTGTTGATGAAATAGTAACTTAAGAGTTGACAGTGGGTGGTGATGACTAGATGCCTTCCCTCTAGTCTTTCATTGCTAAATTAGAGACGCCTAGTGAAGATAGCCCTTGTGTGGGTTTGCGCGAAATGAAAAACAAAACAAACAAATGCTTCATACTCGAAGAATACAGATCAATGTTCTGTAGCATGCCGCATTATATTATCATATTTTACTTTCTTACTGAAATAAACACATTTTCAGCTGTATATGCGATCTTTACATCTTGTCTTCGTCAATTTGTTATATTGTGGTACAAAAAGTGAGCACATCTTCAAATGTAAGTCTCCTTCACATAAAAATCTTAACTAGTTATTGATAAAATAATTACTTGAAGTTTTGAAAACAAAGTATTATTTTACGTGTTTGCACGTTCTGAAGCTTTTAGCTACTCGTTGGTTTATCTATGGTGCATCCTTTATTGCAAATTTCAGATATATGACTGAGAAGCTGGGGTGTATCATCAGTTTTGCTCACTATTTTCATTTTCATTCTGATGGCAACAGTTTTGATTATCTGTTATCTGGCAACTGCATCCACCTGTTGATACAGTTAATAGGAGTGGTTGTTTTTGTTGCAAAACTTCACGATTGGCTATTTGCACTGTCCATTGCGGGATACCGAACCCCTGACGTTTGCTACTTAAGTACAGAGACTTAGCACTGATCTACCAGTGAGGGTACAGTGTAGGAGAGAGTGCTTTGAGTGTGACGTATTGTGGATAATGACCCTGCTATACGTTTTTGTTTTTTCGAGTAGACTAATACATTACTTACTAACACAGGCGGATATACTGTTCATTAATCCTCGAAAATGTTTCCAGGAAAAGGAAGGGATTCTTTATGGTTTCTTTTATTGCAACTTGCTATTTACCCAGCGTATATATAATCACATCATAGTAACAACTGCTTTTCTATCAACAAATTAAATAGCTCTAATTTTAATTATTTCGCTCAGGAAACTTAATAATGCAAAATCACATACGATTTAATGATTGATCCCATCTTAGCGTATGGGCTTACAAAATAAACTTCGTGTTTTTTTGTTTTTTATAGAAATTTCACGTGTACTGGTTAACTTCTCATTGGCGGTTCCTTATTTTGAGCTGATGGAGTAGAGAGAAGCTCGCTATAGTCCTAAAGAATACCTATCGCAAATCATTAAGATATTATTTTCTCACCAGTATTGAGATTTGACTGTTACTTATAGCGCACCCACAGCCTAAAATTGTCACATAGACCGGTGGTTAAAGCTTTTGATCGAAAATGCTTGCTCTTTCAGCCGTGTAGGTTTTACAAAGTTCTGGTCAATCCCACTAGTCGTTACTAAAAGAGTAGTTCAAGAGGTGGTGGGTCATATTGATTAGCTGCTTCGTTTCTTCTTTATGGGTATTTGGGTGTGTTGAACGTTTTATACCCGGGAGGGTCATGTACAAAAAGACCTCTCCATCCCTAACTTCAGTTTTCAGCTACTACTATGATAAAGTTTTAGTGCTTGAGGGTTAGAGTAACCCACACTTACTGCTAGTCTTTTTAGGGTAATATCCATATATTGTCTTCAATCCTTTTGTTTTAATATATATATAGATTTATAAACTATGTATGTACTACTAAATTGAAGAGTCTAGTGTTGACTAGCTGCCTTTTCTTTAGTCTATCACTTTAAAATTAGGGGCGGCTAGCAGAGATAGCTCTCGATTAGCTTTGCGCAAAATGCAATGAAACAAACCAAAACTACGGAACGCATTTTAGCGGCAACGAGACGTAAACCATAAATTCCATAAATTCTTTTACACTTTTTTATGTGGCAAGAATATTTTCTTTAAAAACAACATGAGTTGTAAGGTGCCCATAACAATATTCAATACACAGTATCAAACTTTCAAATGAACAATACCAAGTAATATCTGCAGACGAAAGTGTTAATGTCGTGTTGACTCACTAAGAATATTCATTTAACAGAGCTAAAAATATTGAACTAATAACTGAACATTCCAAGAGAAAATGGGTGATTTCATTAAATGCACCCACTGTTATTGATAAAAGAACTTGAATCATCGAGGGTGTACATTTAGAAAAAATAAGAGGTACCCACTTTCGTATATACAGTAGAGTAAATTTATGAACAGAACGAAAATTTATGTAGCTGGTATGTTATAAAAGCTGCTAACATATCGCTTGAATTAATATAATTTTTAATAACTATGAAATTATTCAAGCACATTTGTTTTAGAAATACATAATTTACAATTAAATTTAAATGTATCTCGATTCGTAAACTGAAGATGGCCGGTTAAAATTCCTGTCACAACAAACATATTTGCCCTTTTAGCCGTTGGGGTGTTATAATGTGACTCTCAATCCCACTATTCACTGGTAAAAGCGTAGCCCAAGAGTTGGAGATGGGTGGTGATTACCAGCTGCCTGTTCCCTTACCTTACACTGCTAAATTGTGGACAGCTAACACACACATTAAAGTCTACAAAGTATAGCTTAAAAAGTACTCTTAACCTGTTCAGTGCCGTAGACGAAATAACTCGTCCAAACCGATCGGTAACACAGTGCCACGGACGAGTTAATTCGTTCTCGATAATGCCTAATGTCAACGCTAGATGTCAGCACCATGCATGCATTTGACCTACTTACATATTGTTTCCCTTTCGATCTAGAATGGCGTCACGAAAAAAGTTACAAAATTAAGAAGCATTAGAGTTTTATTGTAGCAGCTGAAATATTTGGCAGTCAACAGGCTTCATTATTCTGTTCTTGTAATGAAATTTGTAGTTTTAACCATAGCATATTGAGTAATGATACTGGGAATATTCTAGAGATAAAATTCGAATGTATATAATATTAATATAAGAATACCAGAAAAAGTATCCGGCTTCACTCGGGCTCGTATTTTTGTATTCTAGACGGTTGTATCAGTGTGTTTATTCTGAAACCATTTAACATAAAAGTATAACCTATATACTTTTGTTGCTTTACATGGTTTGGCTTGTTTATATAGGTAACCTACTTTCTGACTGGTCCTTTGATTTGAACTTAAATAATAAAATACAAACTTATTTAATTAATGTAGCCTCTAAATCAGAAAACAACGATTTTTTCCATGTTTTAGCTTATACATTTCATTTTATACTTTCAGCACCAAGACTTTTAACAACATTATCAGAGTATATTTTAACTGATAAGCATTTTTACCGAAACGCACTGGATTTTCTGTGTATTATAGTTTGTTATATAAGGACTGCTTCGTCCCTATGTGTTTTTTCGCTGGATTGCTTCACTAAAAGATGCTCATGTACGCAGATATGTATCTGTCTGTGATTTAAATACATCATTTGTAATAAAAGGAACCACTTTTCTTTGTGGTTCTTCGCTAGCGTGCCTCATTTAAAAGGTGTGTACACGTGAAAGAGATAAGTAATAATACCCAGATGCATACCCTCAGCGTTCAATAAGTGTGGGTGCAAAATTTCATGTTTCTAGGCTCTTTCCTTTTGAATCTATGGCGATCATTTTTTTTCGGATTCCTGTGGTGGAGAAAACGCAGATAACGTGTCGTGTAGCTTTCCGCTAAAACAAACAAAAAAAAACATCATGTAACTGCACTCGCTGACTATAGATTATTGTTTGTTAAGCACAGAGGTACACAATGGGCGCTCTTTTCTTCTTGCTGTGGATACGAAAATCCAGTTTTTAGCGTTATAAGCGCCGAAACTTCTCTTAGTTTTATTGTAAGATGATATAACATTTAAATAAATTTAACACAATATGATATATCTTTAAAATCCATTCATATTGTATTATGCAATAGACATAGAATTAAAAAAAAAGTGTCATCTTGAGATTTAAAGGTTTTGGTATAGCCTGATGGTTAAGACTCTCATTTTACAACCTTGGGATTGATACTTTACATTCCCTTCACTAAATACGCTCGCCCTTTCAGCAGTGAGAAGATTATAATATGATGGTCACTCCTAGTATTCGTTATAGCTCAAGAGCTGGAGCTGACAAGCAGTCTTCCCTCCGTCTCGTCTATACAAGTATATACTATATAAAGCCCAGCAATCTGAGGGTCGCGGATTTGAATCCCCATCACACTTAACATGCTCGCTCTCCCTAGCGTGTGAGCGTTATAATGTTACGGTCAATCTTACTGTTCGTTGGTAAAAGAATATCCTAAGAGTTTGAGGATGTGTGGTGTAGCTTTGCGCGAAATTCACAACTACGCAAACAAACTTATAAATATATGTGGTTAATGATAGATACATATAAATTGTATAAGATATAAAAATCAAAGTTAACACATTCTTTTATATTATGTAAAGATATAATTCAAAGTACATAATGTTTCAATGAATATTAAATTAGAACATTTGTCAGTTTGATTATATAGAACTCAAAACATTAATTTTAGTATACCAAGGATATACATGTATAAGCACTTATCATGATGCTGAAGTGCAGTTTCATATAGTCTATTTTTAAAGAACTATTTTCAAATAAGCAGATTTATAATGTATAACAATGTTTTCCCCACACCATATCATCATTTATTATAAGAATTTTCATTTTCTATCATTGAAATTTACAAGGTATTGAATTGGTGGCTGATCCAAAGATAAAAGAGTATTGAAATAATTTTAAAGAAAAGAACTAAACATAAAAGAAACATCACTAAGTGTTAATTGTTTTAATCTGGTGATTTTCAAATGTCATTTCAATAACAGATATATTGATTTCACATTTTCTCTTAACGTTAGTTTCTGTGTGTGTAGAATTAGAGAACTGGTACATTTTTATTTATTTTTAGAACTAGAAGACTTCGTAAACAAAGCAAAAACAACTTTTATTGCATCGCAAAGAGTTAAAAATCTGCATGTTGTGTTTTCTCCAAAGAGAACGCTTGCAGTATTTATGTTCTGTGAATTTTTTTTAGAAGTTAATGTTAAATCAAGGCTTCTGAACAAAGGAAAACATACAAGTGAAAAGCAGTTATTCCACTTATTGTGATATGAGGCTTTTTCAAATACATTTTTAGCACACATATAGGTATTCGTAAAAGATTATCTCGAGGAACATGACTGGTAACCAATATCAGCTCTGATAAAGTTTAATCCGGCGAAAGTCGGTGAACGGTTGGTGGGTGTATCAAGTTGGTAAACTTATTCATCTCAGTGTTTCCGGTGAAAAACACTTGCATTATCCAAAAATTGTAGTAACTATTTAAATGAAAGAATAAGATCTGGAAGTATAACCTGTTAATCAGAATAGTCTGATTTTGTTGTTGGGCTTGAGGGTTTTAAAAGAAGTCAAGGATTAGATATGTGAGTCACTTGCCACAATATTTTGTAGGTTCTCGGAGTTTGAGAAGTTGCCTCAATAATTACAGGATTATTTGTCTTACATGAGCTGCGGGAAAGTTTTGGAAAGTCTGATAAAAATAGTTTACAAAATCATTTAACAAAATTTAGTCAGCATGATTCATTGAGGGAAAATTTGCCTTGCAAATCTTTATCATGCTTTGCAAATGTTACTGCATATGTGGATATGGTGTATCTGGAAAACATTTAAAAGAGTGCCACATGAAAGGTTTATAGTGAAACATATTTCTAGGTGTGGGGGATAAGTTAACTGAATGGATAGAAGAGTGGTTTTATGGAAGAATTGGTTGGTTTGGTGTTTTATGGCGCAAAGCAACTAGGCTATTTGCGCCTGATGGAAGAAAGCAGAGGGTTATAATAAATGGAATTCATTCAAACTGGATTAATATTTCAACTGCTGTACCTTATCTTTCAGTCTTCGGATAGTTGCTCGTTCTGATTTACATTAACCACGTGGATGAAATAATAGTCAATAAAGTATTTAAATTTGCTGAGAATAAGAATGTATTGGATGGCACTGTGTGCGAAGAGGATGGTGCTGCTTTACAAAATAAGTTGCACCATTTAGTAAATTTGGCAAATACACTGCTGGTCAAAATCTTAAGGAAAATGAACATAAAGAAAAATTATGCATTTTGCGTTGTTAGACAAAACCACTTACTTGAGTAGAGCTTCAAAAGATGAAAATAAGAAAACAGAAAATAAAAATAAAAACTTTTTAGCATTTAATAGGGAAAACGTAAATATTATGAAATTAGCCTAAATACTAGCTGGTCAAAAGTTGAAGACCATACCAAAAATAAGTCCTAAACAGGGTAGGAAATGCCCAACAAGAGGTCTCAGTAGTGAGTTGCACGGCCGTCATTGCGAATAACTTCAAACATTCGCTTTGGCATGGTTGATATAAGCTTTGCAGAAGCCTGGCTGGTATGTTATTCCAAGTGGTGAAAATGGCTTCACGAAGATCATGCACTGTTTAGAATTGACGTCCATTTCTATAAACCTCCCTTGCCATTCACCCCCAAACATTTTCAGTGGGGTTCATTTCGGACGAACATACTGGATGATCTAAATAATTACGTCATTCGCAATGAAAAAGTCCTTTGTCCTGTGAGGATTGTGGATTGCAGCGTTGCCCTGCTGAAAGATCCAGTCATATCCACAAAAGCGAGGGCTTTCAGTCAAAAAGGATGCTCTCTCCAACATGTTAATGTAGCCAGCTGCTGTTTGACGCCCCTGTATAACCTGAAGCTTTATTGTTCCATTGAAGGAGAAAACACCCCAGATCATGATGGAACCTCCTCCACTGTGTCGGGTTGAAATGTCTCCGATGGGATATCCTTATTGTGCCAGTACCGTTGGAAGCCATCTGGATCATCCAGGTTAATTTTTTCTCATCAAAGAACAAAACCTTCGTCCACTTTTCTACGTACCATGTTTTGCGCTTCTCAGCAAAGTTTAACGGAGCTGTTTCGTGGTGAGGAAGGAGGCGTGGCCTTTGAAGACGTTTATGGTTTTTAAAGCATTTCTCTCATAGATAACGTCTTATTGTTTTTGTGCTAATTTCTGCGTCCGTAATGGCCTAAATCTGGTTCGACGATCGGCTGGTTTCTTGCCGGACAACCCATCGAATTCTCCTGCTCAGCGCTGGCGAAATTTTCTTGGGCCGACCAGTTAAAATTCTCGTTCCGTCTTTTAAGAAATTCGCAACAGCAGTTTTACTACGCTCAATCTCACCAGCGATGGCACGTTAAGAGACCTTGCTTTTGCAGCTCGACAATTCTGCTACATTCAAACTCTGTCAACTTTTCAGCCTTTGCTATGTTTTACCCAATGTAACACAGAATATGTAAGTGGGAGATGTTGACAACGTTAATGCTTGAACAGAAATGAGTAAATTTCATTATGTGTTTACCGATTAACGCTTCGTTTTATTATGGTCTTAAACTATTGACGAGCTGGTATTTCGGCTAATTTCACAGTGTTTACATTTTCCCTATTAAATGCTGAAACAATTTCTTATTTTTATTTTCCATTTTCTCACTTTCATCTTTTGAAGCTTTGCTCAAATAAGTGGTTGAGTCTAACAACACAGAATGCATATTTTTCTTTATGTTCATTGGTCTTAAGATTTTGGCCAACAGTGTATACGACAGATGAATTTTAATTATAAGAAATACAAGATAGTGCATGTTAGCTACTACAATTTGAATTATAAGTACAATTTGGATGGCAATAATCTTAACAGTGACATGAAAGAAAAGGATCTCGGTGTAATAGTTATTCAGTCTCTTAGACCATTCAAGTTGTGTGCTGTTGCTTGTGGTAGGGCAGAGAGGATTTTAGAAACTAGATTTCGATATCCGTGGTAGGCAAAAAAATATAACCCATTGTGTACCTTAGAGTTTAATTCCAATCAGTCAGCCAATCATTGTTTGATCACATATGGAAAACTGTGTTAAGTTTTGGGCTTGTCTCCTTGTGAACGTCATTGGTGTAAAGGGATGAGTGGATGGTTACTAAACTGGTACCTGAGGTGGAGGTGGCTCCCCAGTGGCTCAGCGGTATGTCTGCGGACTTACACGCTAAAATCCGGGTTTCGATACCCGTGGTGGTCAGAGCACAGATAGCCCATTGTGTAGCTTTGTGCTTAATTCAAAACAAGGTGGAGGTGTGGCCATGTGAGGAGAAATTAAGATCCGTCAACTTGTTTTCTCTTGAAATAAATAAGAATAATTAGAGGAGATCTATTGAAGTGTTTAAGATTGTAAAAGGAATTGATAATGTCAATGTATCAACAGTTCTTATATTTAATAACGAGAATTATAGAAGGTATCGACAGTGCTACCTTGATATTTGGTAATTTTACTTACACGCAGCGCCTTATGCAGGACGTGATTAAGTCAAATACCTGTCACCATTCAGCTGTGAAAGTCAGTTCTGGTGTCGGTTACTAACATTGGTTTCTTTCTTTTTCGGTCGGTCAGTAGTTCAAAGATAGAGATGGTTAACAGTAGGATGTACAATGCCGTTACTACAGTTAATTATTGTGTTATTAACAACAAACTACACACTGAACCACTGGAGGTTATTACATTGGTGAATTTATGTAATAGTTAATGTACATTATAAAGATTTTACTAGGCCCCCCAGTGGCTCAGCGGTATGTCTGCGGACTTGCACGCTAAAATCCGGGTTTCGATACCCGTGGTGGGCAGAGCACAGATAGCCCATTGTGTAGCTTTGTGCTTAATTCAAAACAACAACAACAACAACAACAAGATTTTACTAGTGTAAATTTTAAGAAACTTATAGTATCGGATAATCTTTATTAAAAGTTCGTTTATGTAGAAGGATCTGTGATTCCTAGTCATATATCCCCCAGAATTAGCGGTATGTTTATGAACTGAGAATGCTAAAATCTAGGATCTAGTTCTTACGGTGTAGGAAGTATGCCATTATGTAGCTTAGCGCTAAAACAAACAAATCGAAATCAAAACATCTTCTGATCTTGGACTTAAAAAACCCCAAAAAACCTGATGGTTAAGGCTCTTGACGTCTGCAGGTGGCCTTGTATCCCGTCGCCAAACATGATTGTCCTTTCAGTGGTGGGGGCGTCGCTATGTGAAGATTTCTCACTCTAATCTATTTGAATAGCCCTGAAGTTGGTGTGAGTATTACTGACTAGCTATCTTCTTTTTAGTGTATCAGCTTATAAATTATGGAGCAGTTTTGTGCAAAATCAAACAAACAAATCAATCCAGTCGTACAGGATGTCTCCGATGCCTTACAATGCTTGTGTGTAACATGTAAAATACAGTTTATCGTATCTGAAAAAACTATACAAAGTATAGCATGTAATGAAAATACTAACATTATGGTATTTATCTCATGGATAGATTAATTTCGACTAAAGGCTCTAACATGCGTGTCGTTTTAGAAAATGCATTATTGAAGTATAAATTACCATCCGTCAGAATTCTGATCTGTAACTTTCTCTTCTAAGCTGTAGTGATCGAGGATTGCACGATAATGTCAATAGGAAAGCACTCTATTCATATTTCATATGTGTATCAGACTATTTCCCTCTTATATCGAACAGTCCATGGGCGTCCACGGAAATTTTTCGAAGGGCAAAGTTTCCGGGGGAGAGAGCAAAGTAGTGTGAAATTGTAAATTGAATAAAACTTCATATGGTGAATCAATAAAGAGAAAATTATGTTTCTCGTTTTCCAAACGGGGAAAATAGCCCCTTCTTGCACATTCCCTCCCCCTGCTGACACTCGTATGCTCCTATATTTCTTATTATCTGGAAGTATTATAACATGAATCTGAGTTAAAAGTAATTTGATAACAATGAATGCAGACCGAGTTTTTCTTCAATGTGCTTACTTTACTGGCAAATATTAAGAGGTAGAAAACAGTATTACTTTAGAATAATTGAAATATAAACCCTATAACCCGAGTGCTTTCGAAAGGTAGACCTTTCTTCTTCAGGAACAAACTGGGAGTGGTTAGGTATATATATATATAGAGAGAGAGTTAGGGTGGGTGGGGGAAAGTTTAGTGACAATATGAAGGGCAACTGATTTTCCAGGAAATGTTTACTTCTGGATTTGCTGTTGTGAACATCTCATTTATGGTACAGTTTAGCTGATGGCGAGAGTGCATGTGAAAAGGTGTTAAGGATATCTTAATTTGGAAATATATACATATTTAAAACTATATTTAGGTGCTGAAGTAAAATAAAGGTGACACCTGTAGAATCGATTAAAAAACAGATACGTTATACTAATCAATTTATAAAAACGTGTGAAAAATTATGTTAAATAAATAGTAAGTTTCAGGAAATTGAACATAAGCAAAGAATAAAATTATTTTTCCGACAGAGATGAAACCAGTAACCGGAGATCTGTGATTCCAGGATCAATTCTGAAAAGTTAAACAGTGTTTAGGTTAACAATCCAAAAAACTTCTTTTATTTCTCTATCTGCTTTAGTTTTGAATCCTGTTTCAATCTCAGAATAACAATCTTAATGGAATGATCGAGTTGGTTGAAGTGTTGATAAACAGGAAGAGATATTTTTGAGTGTTAATAGAAGACTTATGGTTGTTGAAAAGTTCTCTAAGAGTTGTTTGTGTATGTCCTATATATTGGTGATTGCATTTCTTACACTGTACAAGATAAAGGTTTTATTTCTTTCGCAAGTGATTTCTTTAGATATTTTAAAGTTTCTTTGGTTGTTCTTGCCAAAAAATCGTGTTGATTTGTGCTTAATTACAAACAATCCAAACCAACATTCTCTTTGTAACGTGGTTTGTTTTATATCCTTGGTGTGATTCTTTTAGTCTGTTTCATCATAGTTGGTGTAGTAAAGGTATTATGGTCTGTCTGTAGGTTTTTTTTTGTACAAGTAAATTTGTAAGGTTCCGTTTTTTAGAAGTACTGTGACGTCAAGAAAGTTAATCTGCGTAGGCAAGTAATCGCAGGTAAAATTGATTGTTTTGTGAAAGGAGTTTGTATGTGTCATAAATTATTTATGAGATTTAATACCGTCTGTCCAAACGATAAATATTTCGTCTTTGTAACGTTTCCATATACAAGGCTTTAAAGGGCTGATTTGTAATAGTTGATTTTTAAATATGACCCGTAAAATTGTTGGTATAATTGGAAGACATTTGGATACCCATTACAGTACCTTAAACCTGAATGTAATGCTCGTTATTGTTCAGACTTAAAACTAGGATCGATTGTTGTTTGAGATTCTGATGGGTTGGAAAGGTTTAATGTGGACTTTAAGAGTTTTTAGTCCATCATGTGGAATGTTGATGTAAAGGGAAGAAACATGAGTCGCGGAAAGAAGACCATTGAGTGGTAATTGTATGTCAGTATTAATATCTTCTTTGGTGTTACGAAAGTGTGTAGTATATATATAAGAGGGGAGGGTACAGAGAATACATTTTGTGTGCTCATCCATGAAAGCGGACAGCCATGTTTGTGGGTCAACCAGGATTGTTTGGTTTGTGTATTCTGGGTAAGAGATAAAATCTACCCGGAAAAGCTTGTTTGAGTATTAAATACTGTAAAGCTTCTTTGTTAATTTTATTGTCTTAGAAGAATTGATATCACTCACTAAAACATGATATTTGTTTTTTTTTTAATACTTCAAACCACGCATATTCAGTATAATGATATTTAAGCCGTTTATGATTTTAAAAGCAGCCCCCCAGTGGCACAGCGGTATGTCTGCAAACTTACACACTAAAAACCGGGTTTCGATACCCGTGGTTGGCAGAACACAGATAGCCCATTGTGTAGCTTTGTGCTTAATTCTAAACAAACAACAAAACTTTAAAAGTGTTAAATAAAGGTATTAAGTGATGTGGAAAAACTGTCAAAAAATTGTAGCCCGCAAGTAATAAAACTGAACAGATATTATTATGGTATCAGTGAAATAAACTGAAGAAAGCACAGAGTTAACTGCGATTTATTAACATTTATTTCATGTATATTTGTTTTTGTGAAATAATCGCACTAAAAGACAAATTATATGGAATACCTCCCTTCGTATGCTCCTCACGGTCCTTTAGAACAGGTTTTTTAATTAGATCCACAAATACATCAGGTGTTCGTATTGATGGCTAATAAATAACTTTACCTATTTCAGTCTGTGTTGTACATTGAATGATGAAATCGTGTGATTGGGGAATTTTAGACCTACAAAAACTTAATCAACACCTACAATTAACTTTTTTTTTTACTTATTTATGTTTATATAAATTATATATAAATTTACATAAACTTAAATTATATAAAATTACACTATGTAAAGTTGATACCATTTATCACTAACTGTCGTTACAGGCTATTCAAGTAAATTTCTTACACTTGAAAAACTGTAAGTAACAAATGTGCTGGTGACATTTTGTCCTAACACTGTTTAACACCGTAATTTTCGAAGAATGCTGTCTCATTTCAAAAGACGAGTGTAAACTATGAAGCAGTTTTTGTCACTGTGTCGGTTCGGTTGTCTCTAATGAACATTTTTCCACTTCTCACCACAATGAAGCGCTTCGAGGTTCTTGGTTATGTCCGAGAGGGATTTTAGAATATCTAACTTTATTCATTTCCCCCTTTTTTTACGAGTTAAACAGCCATTTCAATTTTCTTTTTGTTACACGGCTGGAAAATGACGCATGCCATTTTTGACAAACCCGCGAAGACAAAGAAATAAATGCCTACCAGACCCGAGTACCTTTTACCGTTGCTACTTTTTCTACAATATTTGTACACCTAATGGCGTAGAACTCCATGGTTTTGTTGATTACAGAGTCCTAAATTAACACTCGAGGCACACAAAAAATGGGCCCGGCATGGCCAAGTAGTTAGGGCGCTCGACTTAATCCGAAGGTCGCGGGTTCGAATCCCTGTCACACCAAAACAAGCTCGCCATTTCATCCATGAGGACGTTATAAAGTGACAGTTAATCCCACTATTTGTTGGTAAAAGAGTAGCCCAAGAGTTGGCGATGGGTTGTGATGACTAGCTGTTTTCCCTCTCACCTTACACTGCTAAAAAAGGGACAGCTAGTGCAGATGATCTCCATTTAAGTTCGCGCGAAATTTAAAGCAAACCAAATCTATCACATTTGTCAAGAAGTCCAGTTTCTTACCAGTGTCAATTTGCGAGTCCAGAGAACCTGGCGCCTTCCCTAATTCCGAACCACCGACCGCCACGTTTATTTCATTGTTATTTATTATTATGGATTTTTTTATAATTATTTCAAGCACCAAGTGTCCGATGTGGATAAGACGAAGTTGGTTATATTTTATTACTACTTTTTGCACGAGAAACGGATTACTGAAGAAACGGACAAATAAAATTGTGAATGTTACTGAGCCTTTGAAATTGACAGAATGCATAATAAAACTAAAAGAATATTCAAATATTTGTTTCTGTTTATAAAAAGAGAGAGAAAGTAACAAATCATGGATTGTGCAACGTATTTCGTCATATTTATATTTCAGTTATTAGGCCCCCAAGTAACACGGCGGCATATATGCGGACTTGTACTGCTAAAAACCGGATTTAGATACACGTGGTGGGGAGAACATACATGGCCCTTTGTGCAGCTTTGTACGTAATAATAAAATATCAAACTTCAACATTAGAATGACCATGAGAGTCATTTGAGGTAAGTTAAGCGCAATTTAATGTTGTCAGTCCTTTACTACTTTCACATTTGTATCTATTTCTTGACGCGGATGTAACGCATACAACTCGATTTGTATTGCTATGCGCTGAAACGAAATATAAATTTTTGTTTTGCTTCTAACAAAAAAATATGAAACGTATTATTTGCTTAGTTTTAGTCACATGCGTAAAACATCTAACATTAATTGATAATAGTACGTATAGGCGTAGTAAAATATTTTATTAATGCGAGCACGAAACTAATCACATAAACTAATATTGATCTGTGGGCAATCTAAAATAGACTATGATTTATCATAATTTAACATCATTCGCGCACACTACATAAACTACAGAACAGTAAAATTTCTTTTTTTTAGAACCAAAAATGTTGTTTATTTACTCAACTACTTAGTACAGTCGTGCGAAATGGAGAACAAAATATTTTAATAATGTCCCACTTAACACTACATCACCCAACGACTGTAATATTTTTGTATCCCACAAAGGTTCTTTAGAATTCTTTGTATACGTATCGAAAGACTGTCTTTCCTTGTTCAACCTATAACTGAATATGCGTGAAGGCTTCAAATATTCTAGATTCATATTCACATATTGGATGACTGTTATATCCCATCTTTGAAAACGTTCCACTCATAACGGCATTGTTGAACTAAAAAAATTAATTAGATCCTATAATTAAAGGCATAACTCATTCCATACGTGTAATTTTGTTTATATATACGTCCACATAGAACAGTTAGGTTGATTTTTGCCAGTTCAGTAAAAATTGTTGAAATAATCTTTAAATTGCGTTATGTCTGTATTGTAGAACCTTGATAAAGCAGTGATTAACATAATGTGTGAGTTGTGAAAAGTGGTGACGAATTGGTGCTTTTTCAGTAGATGGTTATCGAATAATCCAGACACCAAATGATAAAAAATTGAACGTTTCTGAAATAGAAACTATTCTCATCCACGCGTGAAAAGAGCTTTCTCGGTATTATCTTTGATTTTTTCCAGGATGATATGTCTCAAATTAAACTGGTTTAAGACAGTTTAAGAGCATCATAGCAGAAGTTTCATGGAGGATAACTGAATAACAAATCTAAATCCAACTACAACTGAACTTAAATTAAAAAAAAAAATATTTATCAGAAATGCTAAACAAAAATGTGTTTTTTGTGGGTACATGAGTAGATGTTGGATAATGTCTTTCTTACTGGATCAGTAACTCAGCAACAGTTATATTCCCAAAAAATATCTTTCTGACCGTCAACTCAAGTCTCGAACCAAGTAGAATATTCTGTAATCTGATTAAAACAGGCCCTCTGTTCCAAACAGCAAAACCCTAGTTTTACTCCTGGGTGACAAGGGTAAACATGTGACTGGTCATTATCTTACAATAAGCAAAAGCTGCAACGTTTAAATATATCATCTATTTTGCCATTGAAGGACAGTGCTGTTAATATACTAAATATACTGAAATATACTAAAAATGTGTGAAGTTGCAGTGATATCTTCATGGACAAAGCAGATATTATTTTTCGGAGAACAACAAAGAAGCAAAACTACTTAAAGATTTTCCAGACCGCGTTTGTACACTAAAACTGAATAGAATCGAACAAAATAGAAAATAATTTAAATAAAAAAAAATTGTAGAAAATGCAGTAAATCCTTGCGTAACACATTTTCCCCAGTCTCTGTTTTAGACTTGTCTTCAGGCCGAAGAGGCAATTTGACTTTAAAACTAATTAACTTTAAAGTTACATTCAAGAAGCACGATAACTTTCCCTCATTCTTGCAATTGATTGCACACTATATAAGCAACACAATTCTTAAACATAGGACTACACTCAAATACCATATAAAATACCATTTTTAAGTATTTTGTTTTTGAATTTCGCACAAAGCTACTCGAGGGCTATCTGTGCTAGCCGTCCCAAATTTAGCAGTGTAAGACTAGAGGGAAGGCAGCTAGTCATCACCACCCACCGCCAACTCTTGGGCTACTCTTTTACCAACGAATAGTGGGGTTGATCGTAACATTATAACGCCCCCACGGCTAGGAGGGCGAGCATGTTTGGCGCGACTCACAGCAATCTTTCATTGCGTTGGTGGTCCATCGCGCAGCAGAAAATATCTTAGGGTTATGTTTAGTAATAAAACATTAGAAAACTGAAGGCTGGTTGAATAACAAGGTAACCAAAATCATCGGTAATTTTATCTTATGTGGGCAGAATCTGGCTTTAAACTAACGACATTATAATAATATCGTATTATAATATATGCAGAACTGTTGTATATCTAGTATTAACTTTGCGCAGTAACAACTTAATGTGAGTTAAAAGCCAATGGTGATCATTATTACCTGTACCCCGCTAGGACAGTAATAAGTCTTCGGATTTTCAACGCTAAAATCAGGGGTTCGATTTCCCTGGGTGGACTCAGCAAATAGCCCGATATGGCTTTGCTATAAAACACACACACACACTATTACCTTAATATTCAAAGGAATTAAAGTCTGCTTTATCACTTGAGTTTAGGAAATTACAGGAATCATCCTCAAGGAATTCGAATGGGAGGTAATCTCGGCTTTATATTTACTTGAACTGGAATTTTCATGTATTACATGCATTAGGAAATAAATACTTTTTACATCAGTCCCTCTTGTACATATATATAAATATTGTGATGATATTTTTATATATATTTATTAGGTTTTCCTGATACACGAAATTCTTATCAATTTGAACTCATTCAAAAAACTCAAAAAATAAAACACTATATCTAGATTTAGACATCAGTGTCATTAATCAAGTATCCAAGTTCAAAGTTTTTGTTTAATTTGACCAGCCAAATTATGAAATTTGATAGCAATGAAAGAACGAAATGTTAGTCTTAGTTATAAGAATAAAACTACTTTTTATAGATCCAACAGTGACAATCACTATTAACTCAGCATCAAACTTTTTGCGTTCTTTAAATCAACTTTTTATAGATCGAACTTAAGCATAAAACTACATACTCGGCTACTGATGTTCCACCTGACTCGGTTTCTAGCGTTAGAAGTCCACATACACACCTCTGTGCGATTCTTATAGGCACATTATGTAACATCCTTTACTGGGAATTTTGTTGTTGTCGGTTCGAATCCGCTCGTTTTTCTTCCCACAATTACACAAAGCTAAGAAGACTACCGGGTGAAATTTTTGACGAGAAGTGATGTGAGGCTAATATAAAAAGGATCGTGAAGCGTGAGAAAAAAGTAATTGGGGTCAATTCCTGTTTTGACAAAGGAAGCGAATTTCACTTTTTATCCTTCCATCAATTACTCATGGTAACAAGAAAGTAACTTAACACACTCTCTGTTACCGGAATGAAAAACAAAATTAGGAAGTAGCACTACATCAAAAGGTGTTGTATAAAACTGACTGGTAACTTATGTCTTTCTGATTAACTGGAAAGAAAATAACTTGCGACACCTAAATCTAAGTTAAATAGCTGTAGATTTGGAAACATGTCACATCACATCAATAGCATTGGATCTGGGGCCACGATAACTTTATATGCAAAAAACGGCTCTTTTGGGCTCAGAAAACACTTCAAATAGAAGAGCGAACAATGTTTCGACCTTCTTCGGTCATCGTCAGGTTCACCGAAAGAGCCGTTTTTTGCATATAAAGTTCTCAACAGGTGGGTTTCTCGACATCACTGATTGGGGCCACGATAGTTAAACAAAAACAAAATAAAGTTTGTTAATACGGTCGTACTGCTGTCTTTGGGAATGTTTGAAGGTCATTTATTAGATCATTTCATCAGACCGGCATGTTAACTACTAGGCTACTCCCAACCTTTGAAGATAATAAACCAGATAGCGATCTTGGGAAAATGTTTTTTGTTGTTTTTTTTCTAATTTCGCCCAAAACTACATGAGGGCTATCTGCACTAGCCGCCCCTAATTTAGCAGTTTAAGAGTAGAGGGAAGGCAGCTTGTCAACACCATTCACCGCCAACTCTTGGGATACTCTTTTACTAACGAATAGTTGGATTGACTGTAACTTTATAACGTCCCCATGGCTGAAAAGGTGAACATATTTGGTGCGATGTGAATTCGAACCCGTGACTCTCAGATTACGAGTCGAACGCCACGACCCATCTGGCCATGTCGAGCCAACTTTGGAAAATGAAAATATAATGATATTAATATACTTATAATCTTATGCTGCATGCAAACTAGACTTACGTTTTGACTAACAATTAATTCTTAAGGCTGAAAACATGCACTGCTGTTAGCTTATAATGCCATAAAATCATTTCTTATGCTCTTTTGTCTTTGATAAATTCGTATGCAAGTTTTCATGAAGACAATTCTGGTAGCTTAACTACACATTTTTTGTTTTGTATTAGCTTTTGCTGATGTTTACTATAAAATAAAATATTTGAAGTGCTGATAACATATCTCGTTGTATTTTTCATTCCCAAACTCACTCCTGTCACGAGATTAGAGAACACTAAGACAAGTGAATTGTAAACATAGCTTATAAGACACCCTTAATGTTAGAATCCATGGAAGTTTATAGTCCTTTTAAGGATCCACATTGAACATCGATGCTAGAGTGATCAATCAATTTAAAACGATCGTGCTGTCACCCACGTGTTTTATTATCCTTTCGAGAGCCTATTGTGACATCAGTTTATTTTCAACTTTAACATAAAAAATAAACCCTACGAAACCAGTCATCAGTGCATATCACAACACAGCTGAGAAGCGTTTCTATTTCCCGTTAGTTTTAGAAAGTAACAGAAGTGTTTTACCGGATTGACGTCAGAACATGTGATTGATGACTTCCGGAGTAATATCTTAGTAATGCGTTATTATGAGACTTTTGTTCTGAAGTACCTTAAAGTCTCAGAGAAGTAAATAAATATAAACAGTGATTTCTGTTGCATTTTTTTTCTTAGGCTTAGTATCCAAGCTAGTTTTATTTCTTATTTCTCGGTTTTATTTTCTTCAATATTATATTATTTGTTTTTAAGTCGATGGCCTAGGCTATGCTCTGCCCACCACGGGAATCGACCCAGATTTCTCAAGTTATTAGTCCGTTGTGCCGCTGGTGACTCGTTTTCGTAACTTATAAGTTCCCTGCTGAGACAGTGGTGAGTCTTCGGATTTACAACGCTAAAATGAGGGGTCCGATTTTCCTCAATGGACACAGCAAATAGCCCGATGTGGCTTTGCTATAAGAAAAACAAACACGCACTTGGAACTTATATTCTGTATTCATACTTCATATAATGATCCTTGGTAGGTGCATATTAATTACCTTGTTTAATTTATCATTGAATTTTTAAATGCGTCTGCTGTGATGTTTAACATATTTTCCTATTATTTGCCTTATTAAAGATTATAGAATATTTCAAGATTATAATGTATGGGTTTGTTAATACATGAACATGAATCTGATAACAATAGTTATCATATTGGCCATTATCATATTTCCGGACCATAAGTGTATGTTTATGGTCTGAAAGAAATCTTTGATTATTTCGCACTTTATTGTACAGTGTGTTAACAAAGTTAGAATTAGTATGCATTATCATTTTTTACCACGTGGTATTCACTTTTGTGTTTTATTCTCAAAATTCCATTTTTTTGTTTTGAAACATATGGAATACAACACATAATTGCAAATAGAGAACTCGCTTTGTTTAATTAAGTGACTGAATAAAATTTCGTAACATTAAATGGACTAACATTAATTACGATGGTGATTTCCAATTTTTGGAGCATTGATTGTTTGTTTGCTTGTTTTTGAATTTCACACAAAGCTACTCGAGGGCTATCTGTGCTAGCCGTCCCTAATTTAGCAGTGTTATGACTAGAGGGAAAGCAGCTAGTCATCACCACCCACCACCAAATCTTGGGTTACTCTATAACCAACGAAAAGTGGGATTGAACGTTCGATTATAATGGCTCCACGGCTGAAAGGGCGAGTATGTTTGGCACGACGGGGATGCGAACCCGCAACCCTCAGATTACGAGTCGCACTCCTTAACACGCTCGGCCATGCCAGGTTTCGGAGCATTGAATCGAAAATTCTTTTTATTATTCCTGGACATTCATTTGCAATAAAGTCATGAAAATGCGCAGAAAATGTTAATAAAAATTAGTTTCAAATTGTGAAAGCTCGTTTGTGAACAAACCTGGAATTACTTTGCCCCTGAACAAAAAAAAGTTCCACCTTTCGAAGCAATCTGTATAGGAACCTTCACTTAAACTCTAACACTTTGTGTAGAATCTTTAACCTTTTATTCATAGTGACATAATGTAATGTTACTGTAATTTTCGTAAGAAATTTGTGTCAGAACAAGAATCGTTTGAAGTATCTGCTTCGAGTGATCATTTATGGAATAATCGCAAGAAGAAACTGATGATAAAATTGTCTCTCATGACCATAAAATTTCATAATGTTTGTGCATGCTTTCAAAATATTATACGTAACTCAGTGTTTGTAATTCTTAAGTTTTGAGATTTTGTATCCATGTGTCCAGTTTAGGCTAATCTCTAAAATTTCCAGTATACATTTAAAAATAAAAAAGAACGTTCTGTGCTTGGTTGATACGTATCTTTAAACTCCTAAGGGACTTAGTGTGTACACAACTCCGAATAGTTGCCTTACGTGGTAAAATACAAGTGAGGTAACCTTCGTTTACTGTTCGACACGCTTACTAGTGATACAACGGTATGTCTGACGACTTACAACCCCAGAAAGTGGATATCTCGATACCCATGGTGGGAAAATCATTGTGTAGCTTTGTGCTTAATAACAAACAAACAACTGTGTATTGACACTATATGATATTTTATTATTTTTTTCTCTGCGCTTCAGTTGTAAGTTTGTTTTAATATTAATTAATAAGGTGTATGTATTTTTGTATTTATTATTTGGACAGCATTCTAGTAAAGAGCATTTGCTTTGGAAGTGAGTGCAATGAAAGGATCGAAGAAAACAAACAACATGATATCGGACGAGCCAAGGGAATACTATACCACAGTTTGCTCTTCACGTTTTGGGTGCTGTGCACCTGCACGTGCATTATCTACTGTTTTCATCCGTAGTTGTTTGTTTGCGAAAGTTATCATTCAAAACACGGCACAAGAAACAAAATAGCATACATTTTTAAAATAATAACAGGATATTAAATTTAGATTTACTATAGCATTAGTGAGCTATAAGCCATATTACAAGAACACTAAATGTAGTAATAACAACAGAAGATCGTATTTAGATGGAACCCTTGTCGTTTGAACTTGTAAGTACTTCCCTTTTTAACAGTTTTGATGAAAGTCCCATAACCTGAGGATATATGATATGTTACTTATTTATCAATAATACATGTATTTTGTAATGCAGATAATAGGTTAGATGAAACGTTTGTTCTTACAACTCAGCTCTACTTGGGATAATCATAGTCATTATAAAATCACGTAGATTGTTTGTTTGTTTTGAATTTCGCGCACGCAAAGCTGCACAAGCTAGCCTCTCCTAATTTAGCAGTAGGAGGAAGGCAACCAGTCATCACTACCCATCATTGACTCTTGGGCTACTCTTTTACCAATGAATAGTGGGATTGACCATCACGTTATAACTCCCCACGACTGAAAAGGCGAACATGTTTGGTGCGACGGAGAATCGAACCCTCGACCCGTCAGATTACGATTCGAACGTCTTAACCCATCTGGCCATGCTGGGCCTGTCACGTAGAACGACATGTATGAATATTACATTTGGGTAACTTTTGGTATCACATAGATCATGTGATGCCACTGAAAGTTTATCGCTTTTGAAAAGAATATGTAGCAATCCTTTACGAAACAAAATAGTTAGTTATACACTCAAATCAGAAAGATGTTTAGATCGAAGGATTTTCAGAAAGAAGCTTACAACCAAGCGTGTGACGACGATTTTTTAAGAAAAGGAGTCCATTGTCAATCCACCATTTTCTAAATGACGAATTATTGTTAGCGAATATTATCCGTGTAAATATTAATGGTTATTAAGGGAAGGAAAAACAAATAAATATATTTTTTATTGTTTCAGAGTATTTCAGATTACAGGAATTTACTTGGCTATTTAGATGTGGCTCATTCTATTTCATCATCTTTTTGCGCAAATTTTAATAATTTGTAGCTGAGGGAAATGTATAAATTTCATAAACTGTATCCTTTGTAAGTATGTCTGCAGTAGTTTGTTTTTGATTTTTGAATTTCGCACAAAGCTGTTCGAGGGCTATCTGTGCTAGCCGTCCCTAATTTAGCAGTGTAAGACTAGAGGGAAGGCAGCTAGTCATCACCACCAACCGCCAACTCTTGGGCTACTCTTTTACCAACGAATAGTGGAATTGGTTGTAACATTATAACGCCCCCACGGCTGAAAGGGCGATCATGTTTAGCGCGGCGAGGATGCGAATCCGCAACCCTCAGATTACGAGTCGCACGCCTTAATACGCTTAACTGTGTCGGACGTTTTCTGCAATAAAAAGAAGAAAAAGTTCAGCGATTTATAACAAGTGAGAATTTAAAAATAGTTTAGTCAGTGGTAAAAGCCTCTGTACTACTTGTGCCATAATTAAAAGTGCTTTCCATTTGGAAAAGCAGTAGGGTGCGTTGACCATGACGGAGTCCTTTGCAGTGGAAAATAAGCCGCATAAATGTACGGTTGTCAGGTGAACCATCAGTTGACGTGGCGACATAGACTATGAGGACTTGGTAAAACTCCAGAATTGTTTTAATATGATGTACTAAACCCCTTTTGCTTTCTATAGAGGGCTCAACAGTTGGAGAGTATAATTCAATTCCTGCAGCTTTACATTTAAAGAGAATTTAAACAGACTAAATAAAATAACTGTCCTTAATTTTATTGGGACACGAAACCAATACCGGGTTCGAACCATAGTTCATCGGAGTAATAGTCTAGAACATAGTTAGCTAATATTAGAAAATCCCAACACTAATGGTTTACATTTACAGCGTGTGCAAAATGTCTGGTAACATAAGGTAATTAATTGAAAAAGTTGTATGTTGGAGTTACAACAGTTCAATGTGTTCTCTTTCTGTGTCAGTGCGTGTTTGAAGACTATGCCGAAAGTTTTCGTAATATGTCATAATACATACATATATATATGTCAATAAAAACTTATATATATATTTTGGTAATTTACCTATGTATCCAGACTTTATGGACACTGTATATAAGTGTATGTGTACTCTATGGTGGCTCTTAGAATCTTGCCGACCGGCATTCGAATGTAATTTGAAAATAACATTTTAAGTCTCCATTTTGGAAGATGGATAAACAAAATTACGGTTGTGGATAACTTTTGAACATAAGCAATGCATAAGTAACAGTATAAACCGAAACAAATAAAATTTATGTAGCTTTAATTATGGTACTTCAATTTAAGTTATTTAGAGATGTAGTTTGAAAGTTTGGCCGGGAAAGCTGAACTTTTGAGCCATGAACATAATATGATAAACGTCATTTATCGGAAGATAATGTGAAAATAATAATTAGGACATTCTTTCACGCGGTGGGGGGCGTCGCTCAAATTAATGTTCGATTATCCTTGGTGGACTTAGCAGATAACCCAATGTGACTTTGTTATATGTAAGCACACACTCAAATTAATATACCAAGTATTAATGTAAATATATGTTTCTTTGAATGTTTATAGTAGTGTCAAAATATCCAGAGTGTTTACATGTGTATTGTAAATACGTCTAAATTCAATTTTTCTTTGAAATTTCAAAGTGAAACTGAAATTAATAGAAATAAAACGAGACCCGGCATGGCCAAGCGCATTAAGGCGTGCGACTCGTAATCTGAGGGTCGCGGGTTCGCATCCACGTCGCGCCAAACATGCTCGCCCTTTCAGCTGCGGGGGAGTTATAATGTGACGGTCAATCCCACTATTCGTTAAGTTAGTAAAAGAGTAGCCCAAGAGTTGGCGGTGGGTGATGGGCGGTGGCCTTCCCTCTAGTCTTACACTGCTAAATTAGGGACGAGTAGCACAGATAGCTCTCGAGTAGCTTTGTGCGAAATTCAAAAACAAACAAACAGAAATAAAACGACGTTATATAAGCGACAGGTGGTGAGTTCAAACCGCAACGGTAACTATACCACATATCCAGGTGTTTCAGCAATGTGCAGGGAGGTTGTCAGATGCCAGTGACTACTTGTGCTGTTACTATAGCTGTTTGCTGTAATTAATACAAGAAGCCAGTACTATTCCCATTGAATTTTAATGTCAAACTATAAACTGTTGCATTTGAATTAACCCTGTTCAGTAATTTAATTATCCCACGTTTTGTTAAAGTATTCCGTAATCTTATGTTGCGAGTGTACTGTTGCTACTGTCCCAGTTTCTCCTCTCAGTGGCTGTGTTAAGCCTGAAAGATTATAGCTACAAAAACCGGATTTCGATATCTGTGGAGGGCACGCCATACATAGCTCATTTAATAGTTTTCACGCATAACGATAAACAGAATGCGAGTCCTGGAACCAAAAATAGAAAGATTTGTCCAAAATTTGGAGATATAACTAATACCAGGAAAGACCAACCATGTAAGAGCGAATTAGTAGAATCTGAAGAGGTTTATTCAAAATCTGAATGTACTATTAAGGACCGAAAGAAACTGATAATATTTAAATGCACGTGCTCAAAACATGAAAGGATCTGAAGATGATACTGACATCTGGATGAACAAAGTACAATCTCTTGTGTAACTCTGGAGACACGACTAATAAACCCAGTAGGAGACTTCTAAATATTCTACTAATACGACGTAATGTATTCAATGGAGTCTGAAAATGAGCTATAGTATCTGTACTATATGAGATGCTAGATAGAATTACGCCCTCAAGCTGCAAAATGAGACTAATGGCAACACATATCGTCAGCGTTATTCAGTGAAATACTTTGACGGTGTAGTATTAGCATTTTGATAACGTTTCCGAAGTTCTAAACAAATTAGAAGGACCAATAATATACTGACATCCACAATTCAGCGACCAGTGACAGAGATTTGTAAATTTTCGAAACATTTATATTTCAAACGAAAACTCATAATTTCAAAATATTGCTGTTTCAGATAACTTTAGCGATAAATTAGCTTGTATGGGGTCATATTACTGCTACGATATTTCATAACTTCGAATGTGAAGACTTACACAACCCATGCAACCCTGTAAAAGTTACACTGGTTGGATCAGTGACATTATACTTTAGGATAGGGAACTGTCGAGAAAACTTTGAGAAATATCGAATCAGCCTAAAGTTCAAAGTAATAAATCGCAAAGTACGTGTAACAGGAAACACGAATTTTCCGTCAAGTGTCGTAGAGCATATATATAAAATTTCATATTACAACATGACTTTCTGTGGAATTGTTAGAATAAACAGTGCAGCAACCAGGTAGGCATGCATTTATAATAACTTAAGCGTTCAAAATCATAGTCTACTGATAAATCACATTTTATCATGAACACAACATGGTGTTATTTCTGGTTCTGTAAACAAAGAAATGTGATCACGTAACGTACTGTAAACGTTTTTAGTTGTATTATACCTATCTGCCAACTTAAAATAACAGGACTTCACTGATCGTGGATCATTAAATAAACAGTAATGAATAAATAAGACTTTTTATATTATTATTTTCTGTTGAACGTTTTTTTCTAGTTTATCTGCATATATAAGTTGCATTTGACTGCTATGTACTTATGATATGTTTTAACATGTTTACCTTTTGGGGTCGTAATTTATTTGCTTTTCGATAGAGGTTTGATTCAGAGTCTTTCAGATCTCAGGGTTAGACAAAAGCGGAAATGTTATTTGCTTAAATATTATTAACACAGACAAAGCCAGAAACATGTTTTATATTCATTTTATTCGCTATCCAAAGAATATTTGTTTTTGAATTTCACGCAAAGCTATGAGGGCTATTTGCGCTAGCCGTCCCTAATTTAACAGTGTAATACTAGAAGAAAGGCAGCTAGTCATCATCGCTAATTCTTGGGCTACTCTTTTACCAACGAATAGTGGGATTGACCGTTGGATTATAACGCCCCCACGGCTGAAAAGGCGAGCATGTTTGGTGTGACGGGCATTCGAACCCGTGACCCTCAAATTACGAATGGAGTGCTCTAACCACCTCGCCAAGCTGCGCCCTACAGAGAATAGTCGATTGTATTAAGGAGAATACAATAATATTGTGTTAATGAGAAAACTAGGTTAGTAATAAATATAAATACTGTATCAATACAAACAGTGTGTATATATCTGCAAGTACGGTGCATTTTCAACGGCATAACGTCTCGGACTTTAGATCATTCGATACGCAGTCCAGCACACTATTATGCCACATCCATCCCTAAAATCCAACAACAGAACCACATTAAAAACGCAAAACGTATTCGCTGAGTTTATCGTTTGAAGTATGCTTTATACAGTGAGTTTTCTTTAAATGCTAAGATAATTTTAACACACTGGAGTAAGTCCTTGTTTATGTAAAACAGACAACTTTCGAACAATCTAAATATCTCTCTAACCTTTAACCTCAGCTATACTTGATATTATTGTAACATAGTGAAGGTAGCACGAAACGCTCTAGTTTGCATTAGGAGACAAAATTCATACTACAGCATGCTGCTGTAAATAAGAACGAACATGTGTTCTTTTTAACAATGAAATTTTTTCCACGATCAAATGTTTTTGTTTTTACATTTTAATTTTACGTAAAGCTATTCGAGGGCTACCTGCATTAGCCAAAGGGAAGAAAGACAGTCAGCACCATTATTGTTGGACAACTCTAACCGATATTAAAATTTGGCCGTTTTTCTTATAACGTTCCAATGGCTCCAAAATGCGGAGGGTGATTTTTTTATTTAATTTTTCTCTTGACCTGTGGTAAGGGGGCACGAACAACAGAACCTCGGATTTACAATGGCATGTTTGCAACTGAGCTGCGCCCAACCCAGCAAGAAATAGACCAAAGAATCTCCACAATGGATTTTTATATAGTTTGCTAAGTAGCCGCTGATTGTGCATACTTAAAGTGTGTCCTATGGAGCACATACTTCTCAACCACACTTAACATATATAATACTCGAAGTACCACCAGGTTTGAATCATCATATATTTTATTATTTGGTTAGAAGCGCTTTCACAGCTATAAGACTGTTCTTTGGCCAACATTTCCTTCTTTTAGTACTAAATGTACAGGATCCAATCAGAATCGTATGTAGATCCTAAATGGTTATTTTCATTGAAGCTTGGTCGATTCAGTCAAGTTACAGCTTCCTTGTGAGACACATGAAGTTCTATTCTAACTCTTTCCTTCCAAAAGTTTAAATCCATCTCTTTTGTTACAGTTAAGTACTAACTGTAAATCTATTCCTTTATATGAGTCGGATTCATTGTACTTTTAGTCTGTGTGACGTTTTGCATCACCAACCTATAACAGTGTTAACAGTAATGTGCACAACGAATACTTTGGTTGGTACTGTATAACACTTATGGCACGTAACACATTTAGTACGATTGTTGATCACTGATTAGAGTGCAATAATAATGTGGCCCAGATCGTAGTTCTATCACTTTCACCTTATTTTAAAAAGGAATCAGATGGGTGGCGGTTGGAATAATGGTACTGTTGATGACATGTGATGTCAATAACATTTTCTCTAGAAATTTTCTAAAGTTCTTCATTAAATTTTGTTTCTTTGTTTTTTGAATTTCGCACAAAGCTACTCGAGGGCTATCCGTGCTAGCCGTCTTTAATTTAATAGTGTAAGACTAGAGGGAAGGCAGCTAGTCATCACCACCCTCCGCCAAATCTTGGGCTACACATTTACCCACGAATACTGGGATTGACTGTTACTTATAACGCCCCTACGGCTGAAAGGGCGAGCATGTTTGGCGCGACGGGGATGCAAACTCGCGACCCTCAGATTACGAGTCGCACGCTTTAACGCGCTTGGCCATGCCGGGCAATTCTTCATTAAGTAGTCCTGATACATTCCTTCCTCCCTCTGGAAACGCACTTCATGTGATATACAGGTCATTTGTATTCCTTCAGCATGGTTCAATAAAAGCTCACAAATATCCCTTCACTATGAGCCTTATAAACAGACAAAACTGACTTTATTGGTTGTTGCGTAGGATTTATGTAAGATGGATGTGAATATTTTTAATGCTTACCTGGGACAACATATAGTTAAAGGAAGTTCTTACCATTAACTTAATAGATATCAGCTGCCTTTTTTATTACTTTTTGTTCTGTCGAATCCCGTCAATTTTGTTGGTTGTTGTTTTTTATCAGAACTACAGAATATTTGAGATTTTATTAATTCACATATAGTTACGAACATTCAATCTATATTTTCATGAACACTTACTCATAAAGTTGTTACTTACAAACACAAAGCACTTGTGTATTTTAAACTCCTAGTAAATGTCTCTAAGATACGGATAGTTTAGGATAAAACAAAAATACCCCTCACCATTATTGATACAAGTGTGGTTTCGAATCATGATGGAAAACAGATCTTTTGTTCTTTGTTTTTGATGATGTTTGAATACTTTATGTACGTATCTTGCAATTTTATCGTGATCAGTTCAAAAATTATACGCTTTCTGTATTTATGATCAGAGATATATTATTGGAGGACTCATCTTTCTTTATCTAATCAATGTAATGTGTGTTTAGGCTTCATATATATATCAGATTGTTATGTATTCATACGAAGAACGATCATACCGTAATCTGTGCGAAAGCAATCCCAACCGTTTTTGTACTCCAGGCTGCAAATGAAAACTATCAACACCCTAAAATTTTTTGGTAACTAAATGAAACGAAACACACATGATGTCTTACTGAAGTATTAATAAAACTGATCGTTACTATAAAGTTCGTGCTTTATCCATCTTTGTATCTTACCCTACTTCTGCAAAATGTCAGAAGTGCACCAGCGGATACTGGTGTAATTTTTTTACAAGCCCAGCATGATCAAGTGATTATAGCGTTAGACTCGCAAAATGTGGCTCGCGGGTTCGAATCTTCGTCCCATTAAGTATGTTCGTTCTTTCAGTAGTAGAAACCTTACAACGTAACGATAAATCCCACTAATCGTTGATAAAATAGTAACACTAAAGTTGGCTGTGGGTGGTTATGACTAACTGCTTTCCTTCTTTACAGTCCTTTGCTGTTAAGTTATAGATGGCACTAGTGTAGGTTTGCGTGAAATTCATAACAAACTAAAACTTTTTTCACTACTAATTAGGGTAGAGTTCTTGTATTTTTAAGTAGCACGTTTGTTAGATAAGCATGTTTTAGTGGTTTGCATGCTTGGACTGCAAATCTGGGTGTTCATGATTCGTGTTCCATTTCTGCAAAAACGCACTCTGCACTTTGACGCTGTGCGTGTATTATAAGATTGGTACTTTCTATTATAACTCCCAAGTTGTATATTTGATTTTGAAGTGGTTCTTTGTATTGAATCCGGTTATTCAGAGAAGAAAAGTTGAAAGTAAACTAATAACAGTAATCTTAAATTGTTTAACATTGTTATACTCGATTTTTTTATGAGTGAATTTATATAAGCTCCAAAGATAATTAAAAACGTTCATGTTATTGTATACTCAGGCGCACGGATTTCATCCAGAGCAATAACTGTGAACCAACTAACTAAAAGGAGTCTCACTACGTAATATATGTTTTTGACTGTCTTCGAACTCTGCGTTCGTCAACAAGAATTGTTTGTTTGTTTTTTGGAATTTCTCACAAAGCTACTCGAGGGTTATCTGTGCTAGCCGTCCCTAATTTAGCAATGTAAGACTAGAGGGAAGATAGCTAGTCATCACCACCCACCGCCAACTCTTGGACTATTCTTTTACTAACGAAAAGTGGGATTGACCATCACATTATAACGCCCCCACGGCTGGAAGAGCGAGCATGTTTGGCGCGACCCGGGCGCGAACCCGTGACCCTCAGATTACGAAGCGCACGCCTTAACGCGCTGGGCCATGCCAGGCTCCTCGTCAACAAGGAAGATACATTACATAATATGTGTATATACATACAGCCCAACAAGCCTTATTCACAAAAATACACTATCCAAGACACGTATACAAAACAAAAGCAAGCTTTTACTGTGAGTGTGTTGAACCGGCAAGATGTGGAAAGGAAACTTTATTAGTTCTCTTTACCAGTAAACTAAAAGAATAGGAAAGTGAAGTTTTTGAAATAAGTACAATTCATTGAGTTAGAGTAAAACAAAGGTAATCGTAAGAACATGAAACGCTATGTTCAAATATATCTATAGGTAAGTTCTAAAAAAATTTAAATATCTATGAAAAACTATAATTTGATTAGCATGGGAGCACTTGGCTTTAAATACCCAAACAGCAAAACAATAACAAAGCCAAGCTATTCACGCCACGCTTTTTGTGCACGTGATAAAGAAACCCTGAATTACCATTACCCGATTCGCCGAAAGAAAAGGCAGCTTTTTATCCCAAGAAATCACAATGAAATAACAACAATATTCTGGCAGAAGAACATGCTTAGTGGGCAGTTAGTGTGTATCGAAGAAAGGAAGGCTTACTTGTATCCTTGAGCGAATTTTTGCGGCCAAACTGGACTGAAATAAAATTAGAAATTTCGAAAAAATTGTAATTAATAGAGGAGCTAGTGGTACCATCCCAAATCACAACATTAACAAATCGAATTCATAGGGATATGTTTTTGTAACCGTTAAATTGTCCATACAACAACATTGGTATTAACTGCCAGTATATAGCTGCAAAATGCAGTTAGCAATATTGATACTAATCATCAAATTTTAGAACAAGTACTACCATAATATCTAAACGAAATATTAACATCCCCTGTACTATAATGTTAAGAAATACGTATTATCCTAATAGCTGGAATGTTTTATTATACCTTTTATTGGCTGCTCTTGTATGTACTTGGTATCTGTAATTAATTGTTTTTGTATGTGTGTATGTTTTTACATAAAACAGTGACTTTGTTTTAATTATGGTTGGGATTTTTTAATGAGTAAGTACGTATAAAATATTATTAGTAAATACACGCAAATATCAAATACATTGAATGGCATTGTAAGTCATACTCAACGAAAATAGTTTACATTCAAACACATCAATTATAATTATTGTATGTTTAGTTTGCTGTGCTTGTTTTAGCATAAAGCTGCATAGTTGATTATCGGCTTTAAGGCTACCACTAGTATCGAACCTCAGATTTTAGGGTTATTAGTTATAAATCTTTCCAGTGAGCCACAAGTGACAGTGCATTCTAAACAATATGTCCAAATCTTATTTTTTAGTGTTCGGTGGAAATGTTTCAGAATCTCTTGGAAATCTGAATGATAATGTATTACTTAATTCCTCATTGATGCACGATCTGGTAAAATAATCCTGATACGAAATTTGACCCTTGATCAGACTGACTTGACTCTGGCAGACCCACAGAGGTGAAGAAGTTTGTCAGAGCGTTAATAACAGTGATGGCTTTAGTATTACTTCAGGAAACTGACTAGGCGCACACATTATTGTTAGTACTTTCTGATTTGCTAACTTGATTGTTGAATGTGGACCTACACAATCCACAGTAACCCTGCTGAATGGTTCGTCAAATGCTGGTATGAACTGAAATGGAGCATTGGGTGTGTGGTTTTTTATTACTTGCACACATAACATGACTTACAATATTCTGTTACATCCTTCCAGACAGTTGGCCTATAAAAACTATTCAAAATTCTGTTGCAGATTTTTTATACTTCCAGGTGTCCAGCCATAGGCATATCATGAGATAAGCTTTTTTTTCTGATACAACTTTGGAACAACTGTCTGATAAATAATGTTTTAGTCATCCCCACTTGCCATATAACGTGGTCTCCACTTACCCATTAACACTCATTATTAAGGCAATAAAGTATAACAACTTTTTCAGCTTCCTCAGACCACAATGGTCTCTCGCGTAATTTACTCACTTCAAGGTCCTTTTCCTACACAGCAATTAGCTTAGTCTGGCTCAATGGTTTCACTTCGGAATCCATTGTCTCATTTAAAATCCCCTTGTTATTAAGCATAGAGTGAACTAACTTCATTGAAATTACTGAAAAAGTATCTTCTAGACCTTCATTTAATTCAACTCTCTGGTCAGCGGGTTTGACGTCATCAAGCTGGGAACTATTCGCTCATAGCCCTGGTAACTACACACACAGGATAAATATCCTGAAGTTTGTCGTCATCATAATCATTCTCTTTGCAGGACTCAGAGAACACAATCGGGTTTGTGATTACTTTGGCGCCAGTTAGGTCGGTTCCTAGCAATTATGAAGCACCTTTTACGAGAAAAGTAGGTATGAGACTCACCATTACACGTCCGGAAACAATGACTGACTTCAAATTCACAAGATGGGAGGGAACAATTACAAAGCCTAACTTATACAGACTGAAGATTTCTCCAGTAACAAAGACTGAGAAGTTTGTATGTGTGTTTTTCTTATAGCAAAACCACATCGGGCAATCTACTGTGTCTACCGAGGAGAATCGAACCCCTGATTTTAGCGTTGCAAATCCGTAGAGTTATTGCTGTCCCAGCGGGGAAAAGACTCAGAGGCTTTGGTATATATCAAAATTTTAACAGATAGTAAGTTGGCATCGTCACCTTCCAATGACAAAAATCTCTCTAAGATAGAGGACTTATAATTTTCCTTAAATTAAGGTTCTAACCTTCTCACTTTCAAAAGACTTTTAACACTCAAGAGCTTAACAGAGTCTTTTCTTTATTTCTTTGAAAAACCTAACACTCGGATATTATGTGTTGTTTTTTTATTACAGTAAGTACATCTTTTGCTGGAAACAACTGCTCGACCCCGAAGAACCAGAACTTGAAGGCTTATTATTGGCATTCTTTAAATCTGGCTTTGATTTTTATTCGGGTGGAGTCCTCTGGTGGGAAAACTGGATGCTTGGCCAATCCTAATTTTAAGCATGTTATAGTTTTGAGTACTTTTCCTTAAACTGAGTTTGTGCTCAAGAGCCATTGTCGATAAACTGCAAAACTTCCTCTACCAGAATAAGTTGCTTCAAGTAGTGAAGATTTTTATCAGTTTGTTTATATAATAACCATCTGTCAAACAGTTGTTTCTTTTCCCTAGCAAATTGTACGTGTGTTTAACCTTCTTATTTCCTGATTTTTTTTTTAAATTCCTGCCTATTAGCGTCTGCATTAATTCATAAGCCTTCAAAATTGCCTGTTTAACAGTGTTTATAATTACTACTTTATTATATAGAAAGTGCTGAAAGTATTTATCAAGCCTTACCAGTCAATACTTTCAATAATAGTAAAGTCCAAACGTGTTTTAAATATTGCATACCAGCGGAAACGTTTTTCAAAATCTAAGAAGTATTTATCGACTTCTTTTTACTGGATATTTTTCACTGGTCTCAATTTTTGCTGCATCAAAATGGATACTACTAGATGGCGCCAGTATAATGGGGTTTAACTTACTGCCTAATTTCTTTAATATAATCTGTATTTTTAAATTTTCTTTTTCACTTCTTACTGTCTTTCTTCTTTTTAACTTTGCAATTCTGACTATTTTTAACTCCAGGCGATATTCTAGTTCTAATTTCTTTAATTCAGTTACGTCTGTTTCGCCCTCATCTGCTAATTCGAGTGCATCATTTACCATGCATCTATTCTTCAACTAAACATTTAACCACTAAAATCCTAATTTCCAGCTTCATCAAATCTTATTAGGTAACTAATAGTACCTAGCTAATAACAGTAAGTCAGATTTTCTTAGATTGTCAAAATCGTCCATGATAAGATTTTCCAAACATTTACCTACTTCAAACACCATAGTGCTCGCTGGTTTCACTTGAAAACCTAAATTCAAAATCCAGATCTTTAATTTACAATTTGTCAATAACCTATTATTAATTATATTAATTTTAGATCCAAGGTGATCCTCCAGTTTCTGTTACGGTATGAATTATCGATCGTGAAAGCAACAAATAAGAAAGATAAAATTTACAATGATAATTATTCATAAATCATGGTAAAAAAAATAATTGACAATATCTAAACAATTATTAATCTTACAATATTTACACAATGACCAATCAAATTGACACAGTTATAATAATACTAAAAATTTATTGACCTGGTCACAGTCACCAATTTCTTAATACAATATTCCTCAACAAGTTAAAATACAGTTCCAGCTTTTTTTTAAACTGACACACGCGATTCCAAGTTTTCTGAAAGATTGAGTACGATGACTGTCAGCAGTTGGTTAGGTTTTTGCAGAAGGTAATACTTTCATACCATATTTAGCAAAGTTTATATACTATCATAGAACTATAGAAAGTTCTAGATTGAGGTCCGGCATGGTCAGGTAGCTAGGGCGCTCGACTCCTACTTTGAGGATCACGGGTTCGAATCCTTGTCACACCAAATATGCTCGCTCTTCCAGCTGTGAGATTATTATAATGTGACTGCATATCCTATTCTTTGTTGGTTAAAAGAGCGACCCAAGAGTTGGCGTTGGGTGATGATGAGTAGTTGCTTACTCTCTAGTCTTACATTACTAAATTAGGGATAGCCCTCGTATAGTTTTGCGCGAAATTCAAAACAAACCAATCACTTCTAGACTGTAAAAACTACCGTACCTGAATATCATCACATCCTCTCTGGAAAGTTAGATTCTCCAATCTGCCTTCCAGACAGTTTCAGAACTTTATAGATTTCTAAGCTTAAGTCACGATCGTTTCAGAATAATCAATAACCTTTCTATAGTTTAGGCATGTCGACGCGGATCAATAATATTAATTGTGCTAAGAATCTTGACCAAGTGTATTTGTGTTTTAAATTCTGACCAAGTATTAAGTTCAATATTAAAAACAGTAAGGTTTACGTTTAACCATTACGGAATTATTATTTATTATTAACACTACTATATAATAGAAAATAACACTCATATTTTTGCTTGTGATATTTTTAAATTAAGTCTAAGATTTCAAGTTGTTTTATCGAAAACTGTAACATTAATACAGATAATTTTCTTATTTTTCTCAGCCTCGCAGTAAAAAATCACGACGCGTCGTCCAGGATTAAAGACAACAAACAGCTAAGTTCTCTAGACCAGTATTTCAAAGAAGATGGAGAACCTCCGTAAGTGATATGATTTGGTGTTTTAGAAATCTTGTTTATCAACAACAAAATTATTTACAGCCATGTAATCTTTTAAGGATGAAAAGCAGAAGTTATACGATTCTATTATCTTGAGTACTTGAAGGTGAAAGATCAAAAGTGAACTTTTTGTGAGTGTGTATAGTAATATATTTATGTAAAACGTGAACAATTTGCTTTTGTGACCTGGGAGAGTGTAACGAAAAACATAATTGGAGACTATATTTGGGGGTTGATACGTGAAAGTGATTTACATTACAGTCGCAAATCTCGAAAAACTAATCACTTCTAAACATTTTTGTTTATTTTTGTATTACTTTAATGTAAATACATGTAAATCTTGATTCATATGTTGTTTTATTCAGATCTTTTGTAAATGAAAATGTGTAAATTTGCCCGTTTTTATGTAGAAAATAGGTTAATTTCTAAATTTCATTATTCAGGTCACAAAAGCAAAGTTTCAAGAGAATAATGGCTATTTTCTCTACTTTTACAACATTAGCAATTAAGAAATAACACATACTATGTAAGAACAGAATTTTATTTTACATTGTGTCCTTTAAAAAATCGTTGAAACCAAAATGTTACCTATTGTAATAAATTAACCTCGTAAGTCCTTGCACCTATAGAAAACGTGAAAACGAAGAGTAACCTAATTCAGACTAGTTCATTGTTGGATATACATAGTATAATATCTCTGGTTATAGCTTTTCACTGGGTTAACCTGGTAGCATTACCTGCTGAAATTAGGCAACCATAGGTGTTACATTCTTACAGTGAACGTGTTTTAAGTTACGTAGGAAGGTACCTCGTTTAATTATTACAGAGTGATGTTCTGTAATTGCAGAAATCCTTGCACATATTGAAAACCTAAAACTCAACAGTCTGACGTATTTAATTGTTAAATTGTTTTCTTTATCAAAACGTGCATTTTAATGAAATAAACCGTCTTAGAATTACTTATTATAAACATGTGAAGTCTTTCATCTATTAAAAAACCATTAATATCAACAAAGTTAATGTTTGTAATTAAGAAATATAACAAAGTGTCGTTATATATATTATAAGGAATTGAAAGTTGTGGAAGTTTGGGTTTACCTTTGTATAACTAATTATAAATGACTGCTTAAAACTGTTGCTTATTATTCCTCTGTACAATAATATTTACGTCTTTTCAAATTTATTAGAATCATACACGTCTTGTATCATCTACACACAAACACACACACACACATATATATATATACATATATATGTGTGTAAATATAAATATTTATATAATTAACCTCACTGTATTTTAGATGTTATTTTTTGAAATATCCGTAGTGTCTTAAATAAGTTTGGCTTATAAGCAGCTGTTTGTTTTAACAAAGCGACAATTCACAAAGCAAACAAAGTAAAAGTAGCAATTTTATAATAAGTCGTTTTTAAAATTAATTACAATTATAAACTGGACTTTTGTACTTCTTCTCTGGGATATTTTATAATTAAATTAGTTTTTTTTCGCCTTTGTATGCACTTTGGTGTATATTTCATTCCATGTAATATTTTTCCCCTCGAGGCCTATTTAAAAGGTATATATATCATGATATTTTATATTGTCATAAGATTCTTAGGTGGCGCTTTGATGATTTTTACCAACTCTTCTTTTCTGTTTTACAAAATTCATAATTAATTCAAACTTGCTCAAAACCTTTTTGGTTCGTTGTCTCTTTCTGTTTTTTTGACATTTTAGCAAATTCGTAGTATTTTAATAACAGAGAAACAGTCTTGAAGTAATAACTTTTATTTTACAATTAAACATTTTTCTAAAAATAAACCCTAAAATTAATTAAGTTAAATAAATTAATACATCTAATTAAATTTACTGTTTATTTTATTTCAATGCATTTCTTCGATACTATACATATATAATAAACTTGGCGCACTCTGTGAGATAGCAACTCGCAGACGGTTTGAGGGAAAGAGTTTATGCTGCATACTGACCCATGTTGATTGGACTGTGTCGCCACTAAGCTCAGTACCAGTATGGTGACATTTGAGATCCTAGGGTCACCAGGTTGACTACGGACGAGTGATCCGACCGGGTGCGAAAAAACAATATAAAAAGGTCGTACCATCCAATGAGGGATTGCGCGTGCAAGTCCATACCTCTTCCAACATGTGACGTAAGATTCACGTGACAATTATTTTCTCGGCGTTCACGCTTAACAAGTTAAGTCAAAGTGTAATTATCATCAATGTTTTCAGTTTTTCTTCAATAATCTGAAGGGAAAACATTTAAAATTTTAAATATTCAGCGTCGCCCGCACTCCATCACTAATTAAATTGCATTATTTATAGCGTCAATAAAGAAAAGTTTACAAAATCAGGTAAGTCTACGTATGTTTGGTATTTTAGTAGTTGTCTTGTTTAATCGGATTAATTTGATCTTTGTTTAATTTTAACTAGTCAGACTGTAGCAAACAAAGGTGTTGGTTTATAGAAATACATGCATTACTTAGAATTCGGAAAAGATTAATTTGGATGAACCAGACAGTACGTTTTTAAAACTGCACAAAAAAATGACAGTTCACCAACTTAATCGAGTTCACGCAGAACCAGTTTTTTGTTGGTTTTTTTTAACAACCAGTTTAATAATGTAAATAATGTATTGACTAATAGTATGTCCCACGTATCTCATCTGGCCCGATTATTCCTGGTATTAACGAAAGATCTTGTTGGCAAATGTAGTAGATACTTGTGTGGTTGGCATTATTTACTTTCAATCACAATATCTTATAGTATCCTTATTTGTTTATTTAGCTGTACTGACCACTGTACTAGTAGTTCTCAGCAAAGTCACAACCGTACCATGTTAAAGCTGGTGATTGTCCTTTAGTTAAAGGGCCCGTATTTCTCCATAGACGAAATAGATTATCGGGCCTTTGGAATGCTAGGCGGTTACCTTAGAATATTGGTAACCTAGAACAGGATAGCCAACGTTATCGGGAAGAAAACAGTTACCTACGAATAATATAAACAATTGTGAATATCACATACATATTCTTTTAATATATAATGTTTTTAGTTTAATAGAGTTTATTTTTGTCTGTTCTTCTATTTAGAGAAAAATTGCACGAAAGGTTGCTCAGCAAGTGCTCATTTCTTTTTTCTTTTTATTTATCCCACCTCAACGAGGGGACACAGAAATAAAACAATTAAAACACAAGTTAATAAAATATCATGTATCAATAACTCTACAGATTATCATGCTGAAAATTACCACAAAGTTAATAAATTAGAAACAAAAAATATATAAAAGATGTAATTTTGAACAGCAGTTATTCAAATAATACAGTTTACGTATCAAAACAAGAAACCAATAGATCTGTTATTGGCAACAAAATTAAAAAGACAATGCAAATAAAGAAATTACAACTTATCTTAATAAAGTACACAAGTAATAACCTTGGGCACCTTGGTTTGCCAAGATACCAACATAAGAATAAGTATAATAAAAAACACCTAATGAGCTATGTAACAAACACCTATGGTAATGGAGATAAATATGTTTACATACACGCACTTTAAACATGGAAATTAAATGAATTTCGCGATGGCTTGCTAAATAAACTGAAGAACAAGCAGAACATATAACCTGTCGTGCCAAACTGGTAAGCAAACGGAATATGTTGCAGCATCTCCTAGGTAACGAAGGATGTGATCCCACTAATTGGCATCTCCTCCATACCCAGTTAGATAGAGGAAACCAAAATAAAACTCCAATAATTTATATACATAGGACCACAAAGGCTGTACAAAAGGACATAGGAAAAACAGATGGTCTATGGTTTCCCGCGCCTGTGAATAGAAAATGCACAACCCCGTGGGATGTCTGTCCATATGAACCAGCTTCACATTAGTGGTTATCGCCCGCAACCACAGTAAATAATCGACATCACAAACATGAAAACCTACAAAAGAAGAATAAGTGCTTTGTCGAATAAGTTTCCAATCTCCAGGAGAAACAATATCCCCCAGTAGAATGGAGCAGGAACATGAACAGCAAGTGAACACTGTAAATAAAATACCAACTGCTTCAGGGATAACCCCTGAAAATGGACGGTTATTGGATTGGTCCAGAAAGTATAGGTTAACGACACGTACGGTTGATGGTAGAGGAGCGGGCTGGGTGGACAAAAACTCCAACCAGTCCACAGGTAACGCCTGCTTGAGCATAGTAAAGTGTGAAACAATTGTGCGGACATTGGCCAAAGGGTCAGCATCCGTACACAATTCAATCACTGCCCTCACCGGGAGAAAACCAGGGAGTACCTCATACAATAAATGTCGGACCTGAACTATACCTGCGGTAATAAATTCAGGAAAATTAAATGGTCGGTTCTGAACATCAACAATAGCCGGATTGGAAAACAAAGGTTCATCAAAAATTTGTTGGGAAAGAGGAGCCGAGATTAGTCCTTTATCCCCAAGAAGAACCTTCCAAGCACGAAACATTTCCTGAATATACAAAGGCAGCAATTTCACAAAACGTGGCAAAATTCGGCACTGAAGAACCCGAAAGCCCAAATCTAGATTCCCATAACAAGAAAAAAAAATCCAGAAAGAAATTGTCGCAAGGTGAATGGACAAGAATCATCCAAACAACGCTGCAACAATTTTAAACGGAATGCAAGTTTACGAGCAGAAACATTAACCAAGTTCATACCGCCACAATCATAACGCCGTATCAGAATACCGTATGCCACTTTATGTATACCACCCCGCCAAATAAAATCCAGTATACATTTGCGAAATCGAGCCTCAAACTGTCTTGGCAACGATAGAATTTGCAACGGGTACCACAACACCGATGCCACCAAGGAGTTCACCACAAGAGATTTACCCCTTAGCGACAATGAACGAAATCGCCACGACACCAAGATACTAGATACCCTGCGTAAAACACCCTGCCACGTATCCTGCAGCATGACATCGAATCGGGAGTGGAAAACTATACCCAAAATTTTAATAGGGTCCTGAGAAATTCTCAAACCACCCAAGACAAAGTCTGCAGAAGAGGCCAAACACCCAACCCACAAACCCTGACTCTTGGTCCAGTTTATCCTCCACCCAGTAGCTCTGCCAAAAGTTTGACATAGATCCAACACATGCGGCATAGAATAGGCGTCCCGTAAAGTCAATGTGGTATCATCCGCATGCTGGTAAATGAGGGATGGCGTGTTGAGAAGCAAATCACCCCCAATACCAGTAATATGAACATTATGAACTAACATATTGCGTAACGGTTCCACACTGAGAACGTAAAGTAAAGCAGACATTGGGCATCCTTGACGAATACCCCGAGTTACAGCAAAGTCACTAGTGAGAAATCCTTTAAACTTTACACAACTAGAAATGGAAGTGTAGCAAAGACGAACCCAACGAACAAAAGTAGAACCAAAACCCATACGCACAAGAAGTTGAAATAGATAGTCATAAGCCACCCGATCGAAGGCTTGAATCTGATCCAGCTTTAAAAAGATCCCACCCCGGCCGGTACGTGCTAAAGTTTGCAATAGCAATACGAGCGTTAACGGGGTATCAACAACGTCTCGTCCAGGTATACACTCGGATTGGTCATCTGAAACTAAACTGGAGATCACAGACGAAAGGCGACGAGCCAGCACTTTGGCCAATAGCTTATAGTCAGAACAAAGCAACGTCAAATGCCGGCTGTTAGCCACCAACCGTCGATCCCCCCCTTTCGGGATTGGAACAATCACCTCTGAACACATTGAACTGAGCAACTGTGGAGAGTGGAAAAGGTCAGACAAGACAGACACAAAGTCATCAACAAAAAGAGGGAGAAAACATTTGTAAAATTCGGACGTAAAACCATCCAAACCAGGAGATTTGCCAATCGGTAAACTGTCTAAAGCAGCGAGAACTTCCGAAATTGTGAATGGAGCATCACAAATATGAGCTTGCTCATGGGTGAGAGTTTTATCAACAGTGCTCATGGGTAATATTAAACCCGTGTTGTAATGTCATTTGTTACACGACTTAACTTTACTGTACAAGGACTCCATTTTACCTAGACTTTTTTATATTGTTTGAGACATTTATATCTTTTGATGACTTTTATTAAGTATAAAAATTATGTTATGTGACTCAACTTTTGATATTATTTATGAGTTGAGACAGTTATATCTATTGTTATTAGGCCTACTATGTCCCAGTAGTTATGCAATAATAATCAGTGATGTCGAGGAAACCCACTTGTAGAGAAATATATATGCAAAAACGGCTCTTTTTGGTTAAGAAAATATTTTACGTAGAAGAGCGAACAACGTTTCGACCTTTTTCGGTCATCGTCAGGCTCACAAAGAAAGAAAGAGGTAACTGACCGGAAGCTGACCACACGTTTGGAAAGGGTTGTGTACCTGAGTGTCGGAATGTATAGGGCGATGTTAGATGTTTGAATGTATAATTTTATTTATTTTATTATATCAATATAGGTATAAAGGCGTTCCTTTATATTGGTTTATTTTGGGTTTAAGTTGTATAAGTAAGGCTTCTTTAATTAAGCGTTTGTTTATGTTTGTTTCTTTGTTTAGTATTTGAGTTTTTTCCATGGTTATGTTGTGTTTATTTGACTTGCAGTGTTCGAAAACGTGTAAAGGTGACTTTTCATGTTCTTTGAATTTGGTTTCCATTTTTTTACTTGTTTCTCCAATATAGAAGTCGTGGCAGTTATCACTTTGTACTTTATAAATAATGTTGGTGTGGTGTTTGTCAGTGTAGTTTTTACATAGTATAGACCTTAGTTTTGTGCCTGGTTTTTGAATAAATTTGGTATTAACTGGAATGTCATATTTTGTTACCAGTTTTTACCAAATGTTAGTTATTTGTCAGCTGATGTCGGGAATATATGGTGTACAGCAGTGTATGGTTTCGTGACTTTTTGATTCTTAAGATATATTTACTTTTGTTGGTTGATTTTGCTTTCTGTCTAGGTGTGTGCGTATAATGTTTTTCACGGTTTGTGGAGGAAACTTATTGATGTTGATAAAGTATTGTTTTATTTTATCTAATTCATCGTTAATTTTATCTGGTGAGCATAATTTTATGGCTGTGTTTATTTGGTTTCTTTGTATGTTGAGTTTTTGTTTTGTTTCATGTGGTGAGTCCAAAGGAATGTATAGTCCAGTATGGGTGATTTTTTGGTGGATTTCTGTTTTGAATTGTGTCTCGGTGCTTGTAATTTTGAGTTAAAGAAATGATATTTGATTGTTTTCTTCCTGTTTACATGTGAAGTTAATGTTGGGATGTATAGAGTTAATGTGATTGAAAAATTAAGTGTGTGTTCTGTAGATCTGAATCCCGCAACCGTATCATCTACATATCTATACCAGTATCGTGGTGGATGTAATGCTGTGTCAATTGCTTGTGTTTCAACTTGTGTCATAAAAATACTGGCTAGAACTGGTGATACTGGGTTGCCTATGCTTAGCCATTTGTTTGTATATAGTTGTGGTTGTTGAACATGACGTTTGTCTTTATTGTGGTGAATTCTATGAAGGTTGCTAATTAGTTGCTGGGAATGTCTATAGTTGGATTAGGGTTTCGGATATAGAGTTCTAAGGCTATCTTGCAGGGTTCAGTAGTTGGAACTTCTGTAAAGAGGGATATAGCATCGAAACTGGCCATTAAGGCTTTATGATTAAGTTGATTTAAATTAGACATGAAATTAAAAGAATGTCAATTTGCTGTAATTAACATCATGACGTTTCATCCGTTAACCTGCTCAGTGCCATAGACGATATAACTCATACAAGCCGATCAGTAACAGTTTCACGGACGAGTTAATTCGTTCTCAGTAATACTTAACTTCAACGCTAGATGTCATTACCATACATGCATTTGACCTACTTACAAATTGTTTTACTTTCGATCCAAAATGGCGTCACGAAAAAGTTACAAAATGAAGAAGTATTAGAGTTGTATTGGTAGTGGCTGATGTACTTGGCAGTCAACAAGTTGATTTTCTTTGTGTGGTTTGTAGATTAAAATATAGCCGTTTAATACTCCTGTTTATTTTTAATATATAATTAGTTGGCGGATTTTAAACTACTGGGCTAAAATCCCTGTTACTTAGGTAGAAACAATTAATTTTCCAACTTGATTGATTTTTTTTACAAAGTGTGACTTCATATTTTATCGTGTTATATTGACATGATTTCAATACTGGACAGTTAAATGTTTTTTAAGCTGCAAATTTCCTTTCTTGCCACTATCCATTTACCCTTTTTTATTACAGCTCACATTAATTACAGATTAACATGTATATTATTTGAAGCTGATTCAACGGTATATTAAAGGGGCCAATTTGGACACCAGAAAAATCGTTAAAAACACGAGAAACTTTAAAACTATGGTTTAGCGCTTCTTAGGATCTAAAAGAAGGTATTTTTCTACCAAAGCCCGTTTAACATGGTTAAGACACACGTGAATAGTTCGTGAAAATCTCAAATTGCGCTTATCTTACTGAGAGATTAGGCAACAGAAAACAATTTGAAATTGTTCTATATCTCTGTTTAGAACCTGTAAAAAAGTATCTTTGCACCAAATCCCATGCAGAGTAATTGTCAAAAAATCCTATAATTATGCTTTTTGTGGTAGCAAGTCCATGATTTTGTTTCTCAATGTGTGGGACCAGCAGAAATGCATCTTTTTACCAAGTCCCATATAAATTAGTCAAAATACGACCGAGTAATTGGCAAAATCCTCCAGCACTATCTTGTTTGTGAACAGTCACACACCCCATCCTCCAGTACTATCTTGCTTGTGAACAGTCACACACCCCTAAAAAGACACCAAATGGGCATATCAAACTTTTCATGTCAGTGTATTGAGTGTATGAATATTTGTAATTGTGCCAGTTTTCATCTTGATTAATGTAAATATGATTGCATTGGAGACCAAGATATATATTTAGGGGTTGTTCGACCTTAGACTCCATCACTTACTTTAAAAGTTCTAAATAAATGAATGTGTCTAGGTGTACTGGAGCAAGGTACAACCCTACAAAAATTGAAGTCAATCCACTAAAAAAAATGAAGAAATAATGTTCGATTGATAAATGTTTGGAAAAGTAAGCGACAGAGAAACAATATGTCTGTCTGTGGAAAAACAAATTTTCACCTGCTAGATTTCGGAAAACAATAAAGATAAACGTTTTATTACACTTCCAATTGTACCTCGCTAGTACAGCGGTAAGTCTACGGATCTACACTACTAAAATTAGTGGTTCGATTCCCCAAGGTAGAATCAGCAGAAAGCCGGATTTGGCTTTGCTGTATGAAAACCCATACAAATACTTCCACTTAAATTATTTTGCCTGGAGAAAAGTCTCTCCAAAAATTGCCTCCCTGTGGCTCAGCGGTATGTCTGCGGACTTACACGCTAAAATCCGGATTTCGATACCCGTGGTGGGCAGAGCACAGATAGCCCATTGTGTAGCTTTGGGCTTAATTCAAAACAACAACAACAACTCTCCAAAAAATTTTTTCATTTTGTTAACCTGCTACATATTCCATCATATCTTGATCTTTACAAAAGATGATACACATATTATTTTTAGTTAAATTTAAAATGTGTGTATTTGTGTTTAATATAGTTTAGGCGGTCAGTGTTAATATTTTCTACCATAAAATTTTAGTAGCTTGTTATTCACTCAGCTGTCTGGTTGTAGTTGAACCTTGTCTCCAAATCTCAAACCACTTTATCTGTGAGTGACAAATTGCTAACAGTTTTGTGCTGAAGGTAATGGAGTACGAACCTGATCAAAAGGTCATGCAATGTTAGATACCATTTTTAATCTCAATAACTTTTCATTGATCTGAACATTAGCATGCGATACAGCAATTTAGTAACTAGGTCTATAGCAGTACACGTAAAACAAATGTACAACTATGAATGCAAAAAGTGCTTTTGGTAACCAAGTGTGTGTACTTTTAAATGTTTTTTTACGATAGTTACAATTCTTCTAAAAAGAATTCTAAGTTAGTATTGAAATTTCTGGTTATATAATATGCAGCACTTGGTTTAAGTTAAATTTTAAGCCACCATGGGCACCCTCAGGAAGAAAGAGAGGGGTCATATGTCCCCCTAAAATTTTACAAAAGATTGCACGTATTATAATGTGACCGTAATATCGTAGTCAAACCAAATATTTTAGTAATTATAATGAAAACTAAATTGGTGTTTACATTTAATCACACATTATTTTAATATTTTGACTTACGTTATAAAAGTTGATCCACTAATTACACCTTTTGCTCCCTTGAAAATACTTCTATGGGTGGCCATCCCTGCTTTGTACTTCGAGTTTAATGTTGTTAGGTTTAAATAACTTGTCCACGTTTTTAAGATATCAGATCTGTCTACTCCTTTTTCGTGTTGAAAGCTTGTAATACGATAAACCGGGTTAGGCTTCTGAGCCATTCGGGCACCAGCGACTCATAACCAGAATTAGCACGTGATACCAAAGTCATAATTTTAGAATAAATATGTTATTCATATCAGTTGTCATTTGTCATTATTTATATCTTTACAAATATTAGTTTCTTTTAATTTAGTGTATGTACTGTCATGTTATGTCTGAAATGATTTGGTAGTTAGGGCGCTCGACTTGCAGTATCAGGGTAGCGAGTTGGAATCCCCGTAACTCATTGTGCTCACCCTTTCAGCCATGGGGTACGTTATAATAATACAATCAATATTACTCTTCTGTGGTAGAAGAGTTGGCAATGGGCATTATTGACTAGCTGCTTTCCCCATACGTAGTCTTCGCAGCTAAATTAGGGACGGCAATCCGAAAAAGATGAAATGGACATCACCAGGTAAATTGGCACGGCTAGCCTAAAACTGCAGTATCGAACCCAGGTTTTAGTGTTGTAAGTCCGCAGACCTATACCCATGCTACTGGTGGCTTATATGAAGTTTCATATACCAGTGTCATGATGTAAACTATATATATATCCTTGTTTTGTTCTTCCTTTAAAGTTAGTTTCATCAACAACATTACTAAATTGCTTATTATTTGCCATTTTATATGTTGTTGTTTTTTACTCTTACGATTAGAATATGAATTAAATTCTGGTCAGAATCTCATAATCACTAACACCGGAGATGCTTTCCTAATGAATCAACACATTCTAATCATTTTAAGAACTGTGTGTTATATTCATCTTTAATTCTAGATGTAGCTTGCCTTCTTCAGAAGGTTGAGCTAGCTAGATTGACTTTACTGTAAGTCTGTTTTTTCTATAATTGGCTATAATACCGGATTTTCACATTACTAACTATACAATTGTTACTTTCCTTTTCGTTTTTTCATTACTTCATGTGCGTTACAACAGTTTGCTGTACGTTCAATAATGTACCAAGATAAATTATTTCTATAAAGACTTGAATTATTAAATGTTATTAGCAACGTCCGATCATTTTATTACAAATAATATTATTTTACACATTGAAATTTACGTTGAGTTTTTTTGTTTTGGAATTTCGCACAAAGCTACTCGAGGGCTATCTGTGCTAGCCGTCCCTAATTTAGCAGTGTAAGACTGCTAAAGGGAAGGCAGCTAGTCATCACCATCCACCGCCAACTCTTGGGCTACTTTTTTACCAACGAATAGTGGGATTGACCGTAACATTATACGCCCCCATGGCTGGGAGGGCGAGCATGTTTAGCGCTACGCGGGCACGAACCCACGACCCTTGGATTACGAGTCGCACGCCTTACGCGCTTGGCCATGCCGGGCCCTTTACGTTGAGAGAAGGTCATATAATTCGTGTCATAAATAATTTCTTAAACATTGAAGATCGATTGACTGCTTTAATTTTACATGCGTATACTTTTCATATAGTTCGTTAAACCGATAAACCAAATTAGAACAATGTGTTTAATCATCCAACTGAAGCGATTCAGCATTGTTGTTCTCAGTGATCAATTATAAAAGTTGGATGGTATCCTAGACGGGAACAATGTATTTCATTATCCAGCTGAAGTGATTCAGCATTGTTGTTCTCAGTGTTTAATTATAAAAGTTGAGTGGTATCCTAGACGGGAACAATGTATTTCATCATACAGCTGAAGTGATTCAGCATTGTTGTTCTCAGTGATTAATTATAAAAGTTGAGTGGTATCCTAGACGGGAACAATGTATTTCATCATACAGCTGAAGTGATTCAGCATTGTTGTTCTCAGTGATTAATTATAAAAGTTGAGTGGTATTTCATCATCCAAATAAAGTGTAAGAGATTCGTGCAAAATATTTTACATGTGATATTTTTTCTATACTACTGGAAATTTTAAAAATAATTAATTAAAAGATATTTAAATTTAAAATGTCTAAAATTTGTATAAAATAAAACCTTACTATTTAAGCAAGCAACAATTGTCCGTCTTACATTCTAGAGTTTTTTGCAGTACTCGCAGGTAATATGAGGTACCCAGGTTTTGTCTTAATCCCCTACAGACATACCAAAATATGCTTTGTGGGCCTCACACATTTTAGCAGATGCTGTCCTGATAAATTGGTCACATACATAGCAGAATGCGTCATGAAAATACTTGCAGCTTCTGCCATCTCTTGATAAAATCAGGTAGATCAGGTACTCACGTAGGCAGCTAGGACTAAACTGGAGTGGTGAGTGGTGAGCCCCTGTATATATATTACTATGGAAAGTTGTACAAAATTCTAAAAGGTTCTTGAAAATTTTCGTAAGTTCTACAACATTCGATAAAGTTCGAGAAAATTCTGTATCAGCTACTCAGCACTGAATCTAACTGGAATCTTTCGGAAAATGGATAAATTTGAAAATTTCATTACCCAGGTTACAAAAGCAAATTTTGAAGAGAAAAATAGGTCTTTACCATTTACTGTAAGCATAAGCAATTGTGAAATAACACTTTCTGCCCAGGAACATGAAAAAGTAAACATTTTGTTACATAGTGTGATATGTGGGGGCGTTGTATTGTAACAGTCAATCCCACTTCTCGTTGGTAAAAGAGTAGCCCAAGAGTTGGCGGTGGGTAATGATGACTAGCTTCCTTCCCTCTAATTTTACATTGCTAAATTAGAGGCGGCTAGCGTAGATAGCCTTCGTGTACCTTTGCGCGAAATTCAAAACAAACCAAACCAGATACCTCAAAACATACTTTAATTTTCTTTGGCTATACCCCCACCCCACCCCGTAGTCGTTTGTTAGAACTACTTACTGTGAGGCAGCTGGTTCTCTTAAACCCATAAGTAGTTCTAGTCACGTGAACGACAATAATTCATCTTATTATGCACGATTTGTTAAATATTTAACCACCGAGTAAGCTTCTGAATAGGATATCTCTTAAAGAAATACGACTAACAAAATAAAACTGAATTATGCAGGATGTTTAAATATTTTATTTAAATATCCTTTTCGCAGAAGTGTGTTTTCTACTTTTTTATGTTGTCTGTACATTTCGAAACTCGAAAAGAAAATTAGTTAAGACAAACAAAACTTTTGTTGAGAATTTTTTTTACATAAATATAATTAAGTTTATCTATTGTTAGTTTTGTATAATTATATTTATACATAATGCTAGTTTTTTCGTATCCGTAATTTCGCATTTTAAGTTTACCTTTAAGCAAAGAATTGTTGACGAAAAAAATTAATGCCTGTGAAAGAAAAATAATATTTTGAAGTGTATATGACTTTACAATTAATAGATTGAGCTTAATAACGTAATGAAATATTTCGGATGCATAAAACTTTAATAATAATTTTGTCGTGTATCTTAGTGTATATATTACTAGAAATAATCTCTGATGAAGCATTTCATAATATTTCATAGTATAAAGTTGCATTAGTTGCATATAAGCATTTTTCCTGATGTTATAGTTTCTCCTTTGTTGAAAACTTTAGAATTTCTTGCTAGTCAAAGCGCCACAATTATGCAAACACGTTGTATTTTAAATTTAAGATTATGAAATATTTTGATAACTGACACTGTTATTTTTAGCTTAAAAAAACAAAGTTGATATCATTTACTCAATAAACGTTTATTTTCCGTGGCGTCGTTATGAAGTATAATAACCAGAAGAACAAGTGATTTTAAATTAAGATGTAAAAACTTCTAACACAGTTCATCTTAAAAGTTTTAAAGTTCTATTCTTTAGTCCTAGGCACACTACGGCTTATTGCTGTTCCTTTTTTATTATATGTAAAACTCTTTTTATTAAAAATTAAGTTAAGGTTTTTAGTTACTTTGAAGAAAAAGAACTCCTCATTTGGAAAAGGCATATGCTTTACATTTGAAATTAATTTCAGAACGTTTATTATCTTTTGTTTTATACATTTTATGGTTGTTGGTTAATTCGAGTTGATACCTTGAGACAGAACTTCATGCTAGCTTGAAGACTATTAGTTTGGGCCTGGCATGGCCAGGTGGGTTGGTTAAGACGTTCAACTCATAATCCGAGGGTCGCGGGTCCGAATACCCGTGGCACCAAACATGTTCGCTGTTTTAGCCGTGGGGGCGTTACAATGTTATGGTCAATCCCACTATTTGTTGGGAAAAGAGTAGCCCAAGTCTTACGCTGCTAAATTAAGAACGGCTAGCGCAGATAGCCCTTGAGTAGCTTCGCGCGAAATTCAAAAGAAACAAACAAATTATTTGTTTGTTTTAGAGCAATGCCACATGGGGATATTTGCTGTATTCACCGAGGGGAATCTAACGCCGAATTTTAGCTTTAATTTTACCGCTCTTCTACTGAGGGGACGTATTGGCTTTGGACACTAATTTACCATTTCTGTTTCATGGCCCTTCTGATTGCAGTTGTTTTCATAGTGAAGAATACAGTATTTAATATATAACTAAATAAAACGGGTTAGTTCTGAGGTAGAGAAAAAATGAAGATAAAATATTCACAATGTTGTCATCATCTACTGAAGGCAGAAAACTAATGGAATACAGACAAACTTTAATAATTGTACAAACTTACAGTTTAGTTACTTCTTTAAGAATTAGTGGAATTATAAAACATTTTACGTATATCGGTAGTGTGTTAGGAAAGTTGGTTATTCATTACCACGTGATTTTTGAGCTACTTTAACTTCAAATTCCTTTGAAATTAATTTCAGTAGTTTGTTAGTTTTAATCGGTATTACGCTTCCTTAACTATTTGTTTTATCATAATTATTTTAACACATGGCTCACTTCTACATTATTTATCAATGGCAGTAAAAACGTCTTACGAAAACAGTCTTGGTGATGCTTTCTAGTTATACGCATTTGCTTTGAGGCATACTTTTTCATGTTCAGTGTCATTTTCTGTTTGCATTTAGAACAAGGAAGTATCTCCCACGCCCTGTAAGTCCGGTTAAATTCACGGATTTATAACGCTAAAATCCGGGACAGGACGGAACATAAGCAAAACAAATAACTAAAAGACCATACAAAGTTAAAACTAAAGGCTTTTATAATGGGTGTCTCTTTTTTTCTCTTGTTGGTGTGTTGATATTAAGACTAAGACATTTAGGAGGGACTCGGAAGGAACTGCTATTTAGAAAACAAACAAAAAAATTATCAGTGGAATTTCACTACAACAAATTAATTATTTAATTTGAATTTTACATCTCATCCATATAATTGTAGATTTGTACATTATCTACGAAATACACGTTACTTAGCCAGACTTACTGAGATAGCAAAAGGAATCCATGTTGTGTTTCCGTTCGTCTTCTTAATGTTAACCTGTCTATTGTGATATAGTTCTATTCAGAAAGTGGAGGTTTAACCTGTTCAGTGCCGTAGACGAGATAACTCGTCCAAGCCGATCGGTAACACAATGCCATGGACGAGTTAATTTGTTCTCAATAATACCTATCTTCAAAGCTAGATGTTAGCACCATACATGCATTTGACCTACTTATAAATTGTTTTACTTTCGATCCAAAAATCACGAAAAAGTTACAAAATGAAGAAGCATTAGAGTTGTATTGTAGCAGCTGAAATACTTGGCAGTCAACAGGTTAAGGAAACTCACTTAACCTCAATTTACCAACTTGTTTTATATTATTTACTGTCAGTGATATTTATATATTGCGTCATGTTGAATAATTTTATTGGAGAAATTAATTGCAATAGTGTAGATTTTTTTATGTTTTTTTTTTAGTGTTTGTGTGTGAATTGAATGTTTCTTATGTTACAATAGACTTTGTATCCGACACATTGCTGCACCTCACAAGTAGTTGGGTGCATAACTAATTTGTAAAACGTAGTTCAAAAATCTGATATGGGTCCATATGGACTAGTCTTAGTAATAATTATAGGATTAACACTACATTTACTTCATCAAACTGTTTTGTTATTTATCTTTCATATTTGTTCAGATGTTATTTATCTTTCATATTTGTTCAGATGTTATTTACGTCTATTATTTAATCTTCATACCATATTTTTTTATTCATATTGCTGTTCGATGCTTGATTTGTAACCTGCTGGTCGCGGTTTCGAAATCCGTCGCTGAACACGCTCGTTCTTATAGACCTGGGAGTTTTATAATATGGCGGTGAATTTTCCTATTAACTGATAAAGAGTGTTCCAAAAGTTAGCAGTGGTTTCTGTAGCTGTTTGACTTTCTTGTCGTTGACACTTCAAATTTAGGGACGATAGAAAACAGCATTAATGGCCTGGTATTAAACATTTATTATTTTTTTATTGTAATTAACATCTGTTTTTATTTGTTTCTCTGACTTGCAAAGGCTATTGGTCTCCCATATTCTATTGGTTAGGGCGTTAGACTGTTAATCTGCAAGTGAAGGATTCAAACCCTGGGTACATTACAATGGTCAGTCACATTATTCGTTTATAGTATCCAAACTGTTAGCGATGGGTAATGTTGACTACAGTGTTGCAACCTCTTTTCTAAGCTATTATTTCTAAATTATGGAAAGCTAAAGCGAATAACCTTTGAGTAGGTTTGCACGAAATTCACAAAACGTACAAGTAATGATCATCACCAGGAGTTTATATGGTTTAGAAAGACGTTGAATACATTTAGTTTTATTTTATTTATTTTTTTTACTTTTTGGTTAAGACATGATTTTTTGCTCTACAGCTATTCTTCCAAAAATCACATTTCTATTTCAAACAAAGTAACCTTAGAGCTCAATTAAACGAATTATAAATAAGATAATATGGTATTTTACTGCCTTTAAATTTTACGATGTTTTGACATGCAGAAAATGTTCCACGTTACTTGTAAAACGATGTTCTATTCCGTAATATCATGTATGTGCATGTGGTGTGTTTTCTTTGTTTAACAGTTAATCGCTGGAATTTCTTTTCATAGCCCATCTTTGGAAGAAATTCGTTCCTGGGGAGAGTCATTTGATAAACTAATGAAATGTCCAGGTAAGAAAACATATCACTAATATCAACCCTCTGTTAAACGTATTACGTAAATACAATGGAAAAAGTTTGTCTTTGAATTTTCTGCTTAAAAAGGTGTATATATAGCGCTTAAAGATGGTCTTAGTAATATATATAGTAAATTGTAAATGAGCACCTTACCTAGAATAATATTTTTCCATTGAGAAAGAGCAGAAATAATTCCATAGTTTATTTAGACTGTTACCTGGAAGAAAGAGCATCCATCTACAGAACTAGTTGTATTAAGGAACAAATACAGGTTTGCTACTTGTACGTATTTGTAAGCAATCTGTGTTTGTTTATTTTAGTTTAAGAAAATTATATGCTTGAAATGTGAAACCACCAACTACAATAACTAAAACTTTATAATAAATGTATAATGTTTGCATTATTGGAAATAAAAAGTCATGTAATTTCTGATAAATAACACGTTTTAAACATGTCTTCAGTTGTTTTAGGTCACACAAATGATTTGCTTCTTCTTTTATTAATTTATAGTTGAAAATCGTATCATATATATCTAAAGTATTTTCTTTATTGGCCAGGTGTAAGTCTACGGTCTTACAACGATACAATCCGGAGCTCACTTTCCCGCGTTGTGTACAGCAGATCACTCTTTGTGGCTTTTTTCCCAAACACACTTTGTTGGCATTTCATTCGTTTTTTTTATTGTTGTGCTTTAAGGGTAGTTTGATGCCCAAGCGTTTTCAATGACAAAGAAAAAGTGTGAAGGTGATATATGTAAATATATATAAAATGTGAAAAGCTATTCAGAGAGAAAAACCTATCATCTACTTATTCATGCAAATGGGAACTGATATCAGTCAGAAATAGTCCTTGGCTGGTGATGCCGAGTAGAGGTTTGTTAATATAATATGAACTAGCTTGCCTTTATAGGAAAATTTACACACCAGCAAAAGCAACAATACCTGTGTGCTAGATTGAGGGTAAAAATCTAACAGTTTCAAACTATTTTGGTAATTTGTGGAGGTACAACAGTAAAACAAATCTGGCTGTTAGCCAAAATCTCGTTTCTCGGAAAATTCGGATGATTCATTTATCTTGAGGTATTGAACATCTGCCTAAACAAATCGCATGAAAGACAAAATCAAATCACTTTGAAATCAAACATTACAAGAGGGTGATAAGAAATGATGAAGCGTGAAAATAGAAATGAAACAGATCAGTTTATGAATTGAATGCTATTTGACAATTTGTGTTTGAGTGGTGTAGGATATGATGTTTTAAGTGTTCAGGATCTATTTATAAATGGCAGACCTTTGTGACAGTGTCCTATTATCAGTGCTTACCAGTTGTTGTTCTGGGCCATAATAAGTTTCAGAAATAATAGTCTTAAAATTGTATCAGCTGGCCTGGCATGGCGAAGCGTGTTAAGGCGTGTGACTTGTAATCTGAGGTTCGCAATCCCGGCGTGCCAAACATACTCGCCCTTTCAGCCGTTGGGGCGTTATAATGTTACGTTCAATCCAACTATTCGTTGGTAAAAGAGTAGCCCAAAAGTTGGCGGTTGGTGGTGATGACTAACTTCCTTCCCACTAGTTTTACACTGCTAAATGAGGAACGGCTAGCACAGATAGCCCTTGAGTAGCTTAGTGCGAAATCCAAAAAACAAACAATTGTATCTGTACATGCTCTTGTTTTGTTGTTTGTTTTGCTTCTGTTTGAAAAAGAAAAGAGGAATATTTTGTTATCCATGTAACAGTTTTCACTTCGTTAGGGGACAAGCACGTGTAATGTTGAAATTTACAGTAGGCCCGGCATGCCCAAGCGTGTTAAGGTGTGCGACTCGTAATCTGAGGGTCGCGCCAAACATGTTCGCCCTTTCTGCCGTGGGGGCGTGTAATGTGACGGTCAATCCCACTATTTGTTGGTAAAAGAGTAGCCCAAGGTTGGCGGTGGGTGGTGATGACTAGTTGCTTGCACTATAGTCTTACACTGCTAAATTAGGAACAGCTAGCACAGATAGGCCTCGTGTAGCTTTGTGCGAAATTCAAAACAAATAAACAAACAAAAAAATTTACAGTTTAACTCACGAGGTGAATACACTAATAATAGCTTATTTTATAGCTTTACGCCAGAACCGACGTGTTTCAGGGTACTAGTTTTCATAAGTTATCCGTTTTCATGTTTTTTATATTTTATACTATAACTAATATTATTCATAGTAAAAGGCTTTACTCTATACTTCAGAAGAGAAAAATTAATCGTGTAATATACATTTTTACGTTTTGTCTAGAAAAATACAATCCGACAGATTTGTTAAGCCTGATTATAATCCATTATTATTCCCTGTCCTGAATTGTAAGTCTTCTTTATCAATAATAGAATTGAAGATTTTTAGAAGTAAGTAAGTAAATGTTTCATTTGTTCAGATTATCGATTGCGTACAACAGAATGTTACCAATAAATTAAAAAACCTTGAGAGCAGATATGCGTGCGTAAAATCGGTGCATGTCAGATTGATGTTACACCTTTGTTAGAAACTGTGCTCAAGAAAAACCTCCCCTCTTAATTAGCTTTTCCATGTTTAATGAACACCGTTTTGCTGGAACTTAAATTTATATGAAAACTTTTTTCTTTAAAGCCGAAATACTTGACTACTTAATATATATATATATATATATAATAGTGAATTATTAAATCGTATCTTCAAATATGTATTACCTGTATCTTCCCTTACTAAACAAAATCCATTATAACACACGTGCTTTTTTTTATAAGGGGACTAATTACAGAGAAGAAAGATAATACTTATAAAACCTGTTTTTGTCGTTGAGATTTGCTTACTTTCGTAACACTGATTTCAACGGAAGTTTCGTATCCATACTGTAAACACACAAGCACAACTAAATCTGATCCTTACTGATAATCCTCTTAGTTTATAGAGGTTTGGATGTGGTGCTACAAATAAACAAATTATGTTACCAAAACTATAAATAAAATATATTAAAGACAATTAGCTGTACAAACGAGAAAACGAGTATTTAAACATTTAGGTTCCCTAATCTTTGTTGTTGTTGTTTTTATCGAGATCCTGCACGTGGTAAAAGGAAAATAAGATAGGTTCTCTGCTTTGTGAAAACATATCTTGTGGGTTCTATTCTTTTCAGCGGGTCGGAAGGTGTTCAGAGATTTTTTAAAATGTGAATACAGTGAAGAGAATATATTGTTTTGGCTCGCCTGCGAAGACTTGAAGACAGAAACTAACCCTGAAGTCATAGAAGAGAAGGCAAGATTGATATACGAAGACTACATATCTATCCTTTCACCAAAGGAGGTAAGTAAACGGTCTCCTAATGCACCTATATGAAGACGTGTTAAACACAAAATGAAAAATGAGTAGTTTTTATCAAGTTTTTGTTTGTTTTTAAATTTCGCCCAAAGCTACTAGAGGGCTATCTGTGCTAGCCGTCCCTAATTTAGCAGTGTAAGACTATAGTGAAGGCAACTAGTCATCACCACCCACCGCCAACTCTTGGGCTACTCTTTTACCAACGAATAGTGTGATTGATTGTAACATTATAACGTCCCCACGGCTGAAAGGGCGAGCATGTTTGGCGCAACGGGGATGCGAACCCGCGACCCTCAGATTACGAGTCGCACGCCTTAACGCGTTTGGCCATGCCGGGCATAATTTTTATCAAACGAGAATTGTTCTATAAAAATAATAACAGAATACGATTTAAAGCCTTCTTTTTAACCAAAATTTCATTATTTAGATAAAAGACTCATCGATCATTTGATTTGATCGTTAGACATGGATTACCATTAACATGGAAAATATGTTTACGTTAATACATTTCTTCGTGATAAATCGAATACATGATAACCTACAAGCTCTTATACTTCAGATATTAAGTTATTTTGTATTCGTGTTTCTGTTTATTTTTATTTAGCTGAGACATAATTGATTGGTGGGAGCCCCTTCGGGTTACTGGATTTTTTTATTAAGATAAATAATTATTTTTATTTACAGAAAGCAGTTTCCGCATGATTCCCCTATGAACATTTTTTTTTAAAAGTAAATACTAAAATTAGGCGAGTATCAGAGCTTTGGCTCTGATTCAGTGAGTGTAGCTTGTCTCGAATGTTTCAAATCTCATTTCTTACTTCATTGGTTTGTAAAGACGGAGTTTGACAGAACGCTCGCTTTGTAAATCCTCAAATCCTTTTAGTACCTTTGTTAGGTGAAAAGAGCTTAATTAAGTTCCCAAGGGTGAAAACTTTTAAGGGTTTTAACAGTCGCAAACTGCAAGATGTCAGTCTGTACGTGATCATCAAGTTTCTAACACAGGATTCAACGCTGTTATTCATTTGGTCCTTGCAAAAAAAGAGCTTTATAATATCTCATGGTTAGAATATTAAAAATCCAAACTCAGCGTGTGATCTAGGAGGGTCATGGGCGACCACAGAAATATTTTCGAGACGGAAATATGCGTGTAGGTGATCAATTTTTGCTGCCTTCCCTCTATTCTTACTCTGCTAAATTAGGGGCAGCTAGTGCAGATACTCCTTGAGGTGGCTTTGCGCGAAATTCAAAAACAAACAAACAAACATCATAATACATGTATTTTTTTTATGAAATGGAAGGAGAGCATATGCCCATTTTTTCCTTCCTGCAGGCGCCCAGGGAAACAGCGTACCTACGTAAGACAATGTTCTAAAAACACGTGGGCTCAAAAAGTCTTGATAAAAAATGAAATAGAAACCCCATAACCCGAGCGCTTTCGAAAGGTGCTTTCTGTAAGTGCAGAATCTCCATTATAAAAGTGGGTAAATTATTAAAGATACCTATTAATACGTGCAATTCAATAGTTGGCGTCCTGTACATGTTAGAATTAGCATCGTGTTTAGTATGAAAATAGTTTTTAGTAGAATTCAAAGAAACTATAATTTCTGTTTTGAAAATGCACACTACTGTGTTAAGTCTATCGCTAGAACTTAACGTCTGAAGTAAACTATATTATAGGTGACAAAGAAAAGGCATTAAAATAGTTGATTTATGTAATAATAATAATGGAAATATTAATTGCTTTTCAGCATATTTAGTCATCAAAAAATAATACGTCTACAAGTTACTTTTCCTATACATTTCCTTTATCTGTAAAGTTCCTGTAAAATCACGAGCTTTCCAGGTACGGAACAAGTACTTTTGAATAACCTTTTCCATTTAAAGTATGAAATGCAAGCCGTGGGCATCAGAATATAAAGAAAAAAATATATTGAGCTAAAATGCTAGTGGGAGAATTTGGTAATTGTATTTTTCTACATCAATTTATATAACATTCAACTGTAAAACATAAAAAAACAAGCAAAACTTAACGATAAGTGTAGTCGTAAGACTTTGGAACAGTCAGATAGCAAGGTATGTTCAATGTAATATCTAGTCACCATGACAACGACCTTCAGTAAAGGACATCTTCTGGCAGGTGTGATAACAAAGCCATTGTCTCACTGCAACCAACACCTCAAAAATGAAATTTTTGTTTTCTCCTTTAACCACGAGAGGACAGTACCAGCTAGTGTGTGTTAATAATTGGATTCGACGTGCATAAGTAAATTAGCAAATCACAGCTGTTGATTTTTACCACCAAATTATACGTAATAGTTACTTTCCATTGTACGTCTGTATTAGTTTTGAGTACTTATTTCATTTAAAATTGATTATTCCCCATTAAACATGTGTAATAAACTTATATAATTTTTATATGACGATTTTCCAACTTTTCCAAATTTCTTAACAGTTAAACTCAGAGATTTTGCACTGAAATAACTTGTAATGCAACGTGCACTTGATATCACGTAACTGTTTATCACATACTTATTATGTGACACCGAACCTTGACACTGTTATTAATATATTATATAGTAACAATAATACCTATAGGTTTACCGGCGTGTCAGTAGTTATAAACAGGTGAATTCCACTAACGACCTACTGCACTTTGAAGGTACATTTTGTAATAAACTCTAGAGAAACAAGCACAAAATGTGATGCATATAAGTGGATATAACCACATACCACTCCATTAACTATATGTTATATTGTGAAGGTATATTTCACAGAAAAACTTAGAAGAGCATAAAATAGTGTGGATATATGAGTTATTCATACTATATGCTTGATATGTTTGGACTTATAATTATGGTTATAACGAGGGTTCGATAATTGAACTGACTAAATGACTTCAGTTAATTTTTATGTATGTCTGTCTTTTGCATCTTCAGAGGCAAAAAAACGAACATACTCAAAAGTTACTTCAAGTATTTTCTGTGTAAAATTCTGTTTTATTTCTTTTTTTGGATACATATTCTCTCTGTGTTTTTTGTGCACTGTGTTCTCTTTTGTTATAGGTATTACTGGTTGTGTATTAACTTTAACATACATTTACTTATAAGTATATAACAATCCTTGTTTTAGAACTCCAAGTTTGAAATTTAGGCTTCACTAATATGACTGAGTAATGTAATTAATAATAAAAAAAATTCCTCTCTGGTAGATATGTTTTCTCGAGTATTGTATCAAAACAAGAAATTCTTAGGCGTGGGTAATCTTTAAAAAAATGGGGAGATCGCACACTTCAGGGTGAGTATACATTTTCCCCATTTTTGTTGTTGATTCAAAACTCAGATCTTAGTGGTGTAAGTACTAAGACTTACCGCTGAACCGGGGTAGGTGGGAAGGTAAGCAGAAACTAAACATTGCTCTATTTGGTTGAATGTATCTTCCCAGTGTTTTGTAATATTCGTTTTACTGAATCGGTAAAAATTTAGGCTTAGTGTTACGAATCTAATGTGGTAGAGTTAATTTAATAACATAATTTGTCTGGAAGTTTCACCTATGCATGTCGTCACTGAAGGAACCACATCGATAGAATGCTTCAGGTGCTAATTTAGGATTATATTTTGTGTAGATGAAAGTTTGACGAGAGGCAAACTTCTAAATGAGTGAACGAATATTTAAGACGGAGAGAAGAATGATACATGTTTGTTATTTCAGTAACATTGTTTTATTTGCTCTAATAATTTTTGTACAAATATCAGTTCTCGTTTACTTCTGGCCCGGCATGGCCAGGTGGATTAAGGCGTTCGACTCGTAATCCGAGAGTCGCGAGTTCGAATCGCGGTCGTACCAAATATGCTCCTCCTTTCAACCGTAGGGACGTTATAATGTGACGGTCAATCCCACTGTTCGTCGGTAAAAGAGTAGCCCAAGAGTTGGCGGTGGGTGGTGATGACTAGCTGCCTTCCCTCTAATCTTACACTGCTAAATTAGGAACGGCTAGCGCAGATAGCCCTCGTATAGCTTTGCGCGAAATTCAAAAAACAATTGAACAAACAATCGCTTTCTTCTCACATCGTTGTTACTCCAGTGAGAGCAGTTAGTTCTTTCATAATTATAATGAGAACTGGATGAACACAGGAATACAGGAAACGTCTTAATTAAAACATTTAACCTGTTGTCACATCATTCAGAATCTACCTGAAGGTAAAACATTAATGTGGAATATGACGTTATTTAATTCGTTTAACTTGTTTTAAATTATGTTATAACTTTATAGAATAACTCGATTTTAACAACAATTTGAATTACATTTGAAGAAAATCCCTTTATGCTTAAAATATATGTAAAATATACACACAAAAGAAAATGTTTGTTATTAAGTAACATTTCACAACACAGTTTTTGCATCTTGAACACTGTTAGGTATTCCTTAATAGATTTGGCTGCTGATTACGAAAATTGCATCCGAATTTGCTCATCACGTTCCATTTCATCGAAATCTTTAGTTTCACCACGACATTACTGCATTGGAAAAACGATATCAGGGCAACTGGAATCCGTCAATGCTTGCTGACCACTGTTGGACACTGCAACATGATGCACCGTACATTGAATACAAACGAAAATCACGTTGAACTTAATAGTGTATTATAAACATAAACGCAATTAAATACGTTATTGCCGGTAAACAGTTCTATTTCTCAGAGTTCCTACGTGATGAAGCAAAACTAAAACTATATTTGTGTATACATACCAGATACCTGTCACAATCAGCAAAAACTTTTCAAAAGCATTGTTGTGCGGTGATAAAAGATAAAAGATTCCATAATATATATAAGCATTTTGCGAACAGTAAATGGGTTTATAATGAATTTCAATACATGTTATTTGTATCAACTTATGTTTGTTCATGTACAGGTGAGCTTGGATTCAAGAGTTCGAGAAATCATCAACAGAAACATGGTAGAACCCACGCCTCACACCTTTGACGAAGCTCAACTCCAGATCTACACCCTCATGCACAGAGATTCTTACCCTCGTTTCGTGAATTCTCTAATGTACAGAAAACTCGCACATCTACCTGTACCTAGTCGGAAAGGAAGTGTCGCTTAGAAGGTTCTATAAGTCAGAATACTTGCTTATGTTCTCTAGTATTCTTTTTACGAAAGGAGTTAATACGATGGATAAATACTTAATTTTTGTTCTTTGCCTCGCATGTAGTTAAGCACATCTGTGATTCGTCGTGGACGTTCTTGTTTTCTTCAGTAGTTTAAAATATTAATGGAAACATTCGGCTCAATTGTCTCCCACATCAAGTAATACAGGACTGGTGACGTGTAGGAGGCTCAGTGAAACCATACCTCTTTGTTTAACGATGGACCAATGTGATGCTGTATTAGTACCTGAAGACATATTCCTGCAAACCTTTACTATATAATATATATGTGTGTGTGTGTGTGTATGTATGTATGTATGTGTGTGTGTGTGTTTACCGGGACGACTACAATCCAACTAAAAACTTGTACGTTCGATGTCCTGGATTTGGAATTAAACTTCTGCTACAATCTTAGTTTTCAGTGCTTGTCTCTGAGCAAAAAGTTTCTGGAGATTCTCCGCTTGTTTTGTCTGAAGGTATCTTTTTTCTGTAAAGAATAAGATGACTTGTTTTTTTCATTCGCAATTTTCTGATGGTAACCAGTTTTCGTTTTTCATGCATTACCAAGAATATTTGAAAAAATGACTTGTTTATCTTGTTGTAGAATAGTTTGTAAAGTGTCATTTCTACCGATTGTTGTTAATCAATGTATTTATGGAATATTCTGCTAGTATACTGCAGCAGTAATTTTCATTACAACTTCATTCGCGCGGTAAAAGAATTACCCTTTAAGCTTAAAACCATCAGTTCAATTCAGTCCATTATGTGCACGCAAAGTACGTTGAAGCAAAGTGTCTAATAACAGAGCATGACATAAACTGTACATAACTTGTTAGTTACAGATTTATATGCACAAGTCTAATCTGTTTTGTTTTTAATGTTGTTGTATTTTTCATCTTAAGTTGTTAGAGTTGCGGTCCATAAAATGTTAAAATAATAATATTGCTACGTGAACTCTAGTAGGGCTGGAGTTTGTTACTAATCATGAGTACAATTTTTTTTTTTACGACCAAGGAAAGAAACGACGTAAAGACATCAATTTTGATTTACTTCTCTATGTGTAAAAGGTAATGAAACGTTGCTACAAAATAGTTAACTTATTGTTTTTAATATATTAGTGCCTAGTTTCATACACTATAAGTTTCTGAATTAATTGTTAATAATTAATTAAAAAAGGACGTCGTTTAAAAAGTATTCGATAAAAACTAATGTCCAACCAGCAAGTGGTTAATCATCTATTCTTTAAATTTTAACTTCTTATAACGTAATGTTTTAGCACTAGCCTGAAACAAAGTATTTATTAAGTTATGTTACTTCACTTACTGAAAACTGCAAAAATTAAACGATACCAAAAATCCTTTTCAAATGGCAACCGGTTGAGTTGAAGGTGATTTTAAAAAATCAATAAACTGCACTTCTCACAAATGTGTTACCTTGTATGAACCATCGATAAGTTACTTCAGAAATCACAGATTCTGTATTTTTTATTTTTACAGTTTCTAAAGGTTCACCTTATGAAATCTCACTATGTTTGTTCCAACTTCACTTGAAACGTCACTGCTGTGAAGTTGTCATCTGATGCTCACTGCTTACTGTTTTTTGAAGAATATAAGGCATCTCGTGCTGCTTGAAGACGTTTCGTTAATAAAAAATTACTTGAGACCTTCATGGTACTTTTTACAAAATAAACAAACAAATAAAAAAGACCGAAACGTCTTAGAATTACTTGCATAAATTGTTTGATATTCCTCTGTTTCACAGCATGCAAACATAAATAGTAATTCTGATTATAGACGTTGTGCGGATTTAGATTAGTGAAAACACGAAATACTTAGGAAATACATGCAAATAATTGTTTATTAACAATCATTCCTACTGAAGAGTGAAAAGTGGACCAACCCAAATATATTGTCGTAATGTATGTGAAAACATTAGAAATTCACACTTCCTTGGTTTATATGATGAAGGGTTTTTAATGTAATTTGGAGTAGCATTCATGAACCACAGTCAGAAGATGAAGACAACCAATCTAAGCGGCCACTGCTGGTCTTGAGTAAGATAAAAATTGCTTCATTATTAATGAAATTTGATTGCTTTGTTTTTCAAGGATGCAAACAAGTTTGGAATCAAAAACCATTTCGATCTTTAACGTTTCGCACAAATACGCAGTTATATATGGAAATATGTTTTTTAGACTTAAATAGTGTTGCGAAATATCCATATATCTAATATCATGTTTTTTTCATATATTTCTTGTAGTTCAAGATATCTTTATATGATAGTACTGCAGTGAGTATGTAGTGGACATAGAATGCAGTGTATTGTTTTGTTAGCTTACGCTCTTCCTGATTTTTACTCAGATCACAAAATTAAATTAAACTTTTCACTAGTATAGTTGTGCGAATGTTAAAGTTCTATCACTTAATAATTTTTATTATCTTTTAAGCTTATTATTGAAACGCTGCGTTTACCAACGTAAACGCATTCTAAAACATTTAAAATTTATGCAGTGTCTGTATTATAAAATTGATATAAGATGATATTCGGGGCTTGATGTGTATTTATTATTAAACTTCATCACCTACATAATGTCATTTGTATTCATGAGTCAAATCTCGACTTCATGAATTATTTTTTTGATCTAGGGTTTGAAAATAATTTGTTCCTCGTAGTTCTTACAGAATGTACCACACAATATAAAAGGTATCTCGAGTGTTAAAATAACAGCCTCTGGTATCAAACTTTATTTCATTTTCTATTGTGTTTATAACCTTCTTAAAATAATTTGACAAAACCGAAACGTCAGTTAACATTTTTCAACTTGGTCTTTCCGTACACTGATGTTATTACTAGTGTCAACGTGATGTTTGTATATAAAATATGCATTATTTCTAGCTGATGGTACTCCCAAATTAACTAGTTATGAACGAGCACTTTTTGTCATATTTAAAAGGAATCATATGAAACTAATTACATGGACACTTGTACACTTATTTCCAGCTGTACACATTTTTTTCTTCACGATTTGATAACTCGGTACTTTCATTCTATAACTCGTATCTGTCGTTATAAGAGTTGGCGTTAAACAAAATAATTAGACAATTTTCGTCATCATGAGACGATACGACATTATTACACTAAATTATATATATTTTTTTCTCTTCATTAGGCGATTTGATATTGTTATACCAAACCACCTAACTTTTCTTCCCGTCATCAAATAATTTAGCATTGTTATACCAGACTGTGTAATTATTTCATCTTTTCATCAGGCAATTTGAAATTGTCATACCAAACCACATTTATTTCTTTTCCATTATCAGACAATTTGGCATTATTATACGAAACCATATATTTTTATTCCCGTTATTAGATAATTTGTCATTGTTATACTATAATACATATTTTTTCTTCACATTATCAGACAATTTGACATTGTTATATGAAATCCCATAATTTTTTCTCATCATTAGACATTTTCATTTCATTCTTCTACTTTCTAGCTCTTATCTTGTGATTTCACCTGTTTATGCCCTCTGGTGGCTCAACAGTGAGTCTGGAGACTATAAATCAAGTTTCAATAACTGTGGTGAGCACAGCACAGATAGTCTATTGTGTAGCTTTGGGCTTAATGACAAATAAATCACCTGTTTATAACATTTTGTTTTAATTATGCAACAAAAATTGATTTTCGTATCGTTTCTTCTATCATAAAATGATTTACATTTAGCTGCCATAAACGAAATGCATTTCCGTGAATAAATAATTTCAAGTGATTATAATAACCAGAGGAATCGTGTATGTATTGAGTAAACAAAACTACGACTTGTTTCTAGAAAGTTTTTTATATATATATTTACCTGTTACAAAACAATTTTCTGATCACCTAATGAATAACATTAATTTGTACCGTTTTCGTTTTGTTACTATCATACGGGAGTCAGTGACTTGGCATATTTCAATAAAGGGTTAATTTATCCCGAAAATTGATTAGATATATTAAATTTATTTATGAAAATATTGATTCTAATAAGATATTAAAACAATTAAATATCAGGTTTTCTGTTTAATATTTGATTTCAAGTGTTTTATTTTGTGTATTAAAATCAACTCGCAACAGTGACTCACACATTTTTGTGTTACAGAAAGTTTGAAATAGTAGATTTGTGAATGCGCATGCTCGTAAGTGGTTAAAATGTTTCAAATGTTTATTTTTAGATTACTTATTCTGCTTGCCAATGGTGTTTTTCTCGTCGTATTATTTCAAATGAGCGATTGAAAATAGCTTAAGGTGTATGACTGAAATCAATTCAAAGGATAACACGGATCAAACACTGTAATCTAGATCTATGGTTAAATGAAATTTCATAGTATTTGGAAATTTGATTGCCTTAAGTCAAACCTCTAATAATATGGAATTAAATAGTATTTATGAATGTTATAATTTGTTATCGCAATTAAATGATTTTTGGTTAATCAGAATATCATATGTATGGAAAATAAAATTAGGTACTTTTAAGCAATAATACTAACAAAGTGTTGGAATGCTAGATACACTCATTTGCCAAATGTTTATTTAATATTTAACCGAGTCTTATCGACGTGATAAATGAACTCTATCTATGGTTAGATGTCTACCCTAAAATGAAGTCTTGAAATTCCTATAAAAGACGTGACTATATTGCTTTTATGTAACAGAGGTGTAACAGTTTCATTTTTTTCATTGTTGTTGTTATTTGGGAAAGTTATGCATTTACTTTGTTTCAACTAATGTTTCATAACGAAAATATTTTTAGTAACAAAAAGGGAGGAATTCTAGTGGTGTGAATTTTAACAACGTAAAGGAAACGAGAAGACAAAATTCTGTTGACGTTTATGTCTTCTGGTTGTTCCGCGTTCCTTGTTGAGTTTCACTTTATCTTTTGATCAATGGATGAAATGTGTTATAACTAAAACTGATTTCTTGATATGACCTATTGTTTTGTTTTAAAAATTTATCATAACGTTGGTGAATAATTACAACAATCAGTAATTTATACTAGTCTGTCTATCGACAATTTTACTTCAACAATATTTTGTACACTTTTAAAACGTTAAATGTGCATTATCCCATTTAACGCAAATTAATTATTCAAAGTTGAGGATAGATGGCGATACAAGCCACGGGTCCAAGTCTTCTAGACTACTGCGTTTTTATATCGGTGATTATATTTTATTTGTATTTCTAATTGTTAGAACAATTTAGTCTTTTCCTTCACTGTGTAGTATTTTATCTTATTTTTAGCGCAAAAATTGTATTCGTTTATATTTTTCTTTAGAAAAAGTTTTAAAAAAAATCTCAGATTTTATGAAGATCTGATAACAGCTTCTCTTAAGTACTCACTTTCACTTGGCTAGTATCATATACCGGTTTATTCTCTTGTAACTGTTTATATCCTAGGTAAAGTGGTTCTTGGTGTTATTCTTTGTTTAATTAAAACGTTTTGAAAGAACAATGATGAAACGTACTTTTTCAGTTAATGCTAAGTTACTTAAACGATTGATGTATGTGAGGACTGTAATCAAGGTCTTTACTCAGACTCGTCGACAAATCTATTGCTCTAAAATTTCCGTGTTTCACGTGCATGCAGGGAAACATTTTTAATATGTAATGTTCAATTTCCATTCTACTCAGGCCAGGTCCCAGTTTTACCAGTCATATAATCGATCTAATAATGATAAAAGTGAAAGTGTGAAAACACTTGCACAACTTCGTAAGGACTAAAAAAATTCGCAAAAAATATGGACGCATTTTAAAGTGAAAACAGTGTTTTCCATACGTATAAACATGCTTATTATGGTTGTATATGTGTCACAATGAAACTTATAATAAATTGAAAAGAGAAAGTCTGAAAACGAAGACAATAAATTCACAAGACGAAAAGATAAAGTAAGATCAGGAGATGGGAGAAAAAAAAAAAGAAGCTGAAAATACAGAAAACTAAAATCCGTGAACAGGTTCTATACTCCCAGAAAATTTTTAAAAATGAAGCGAGAAAATATAAAGTAAAATTGAATATAAAATGTAACGTAAAATTAAAGCTGGTAAAAAGTAGGCAAGATTAAAATTGAAAGAAAAACGCAATAGAGCGTGAAAAACAAAGAAAATATAACAGTTAATAGCTCTTAACAGGAGAGAAAGGAAACTCATTAAAAAGTCGTAATCAAGAAAAATGGAAACTCATTGTAGAAAAAAAAAGTTGAAGGGATGATGGAAGATATAAATTAAAAATAATACAAATAAAAATTATTAATAACTAAAGTTTTCACACTTCCTTCAAAACTCAACTAGTAATCTGAAGGATCCGGGTTTGAGTGCCCGCCACATTAAATATGGCCGACTGTCAATGTCACTATTCGATGATAAAATGGTAGCCCAAGAGCTGGCGGAAGGTGGTGACAACGAACTAGTTATCTTTTGTCTTACACTGCTAATTTAGTGACGGCTAGTTTAGATAGCCTTTGTGCGAAATTCATAACAAACAAACAAACTTCCTTCAAAAGTAAAAATATTCTTGATCGTACTACGATTTTAGTGTCAGATAAAATCTACCAAACATTTAGATTATATAATAACAAATAATTCAGGACGTGGTAGCAATTGGCTCCCACCCTAAATAAATGTGAATAAAGGCGAATGTGAACTGTTAAGGTATTTTCAGCGGTAATGATAATTTTAGTTTTATTCACTTGACTACTGTAATTAATTGGTCGATGATATAGTAACGGAAAATTATAGCTTAAACAACAGATGGCGCTACTTCACCCAGAATTTTAAAGTGAGTTACAATACAGCAAGTGGTAGCTATCTGGCCATTTAAAACAGTATTTGAAAAGTAACAAAATTTAATACCGAATTTTTTGGATTTCATTTTAAAATATTTTGTTCATTCCGAAATAATACTTTATATAATAACTCCTCAGAAAATTCTTGGGAAGAAACATTGAAATACGTTTGTTTGTTTTTTAAATTTCGCACAAAGCTACTCGAGGGCTATCTGTGCTAGCCGTCCCTAATTTAACAGTGTAAGACTAGAGGGAAGGCAGCTAGTCATCACCACCCACCGCCAACTCTTGGGCTACTCTTTTACCAACGAATAGTGGGATTGACCGTCACATTATAACGCCCCCACGGCTGGGAGGGCGAGCATGTTTGACGCGACCCTCAAATTACGAAGCGCACGCCTTAACGCGCTAGGCCATGCCAGGCCCCATTGAAATACAACACACTCGTTTATGGAAGCCTGTCGTACTACACAAAAGTTTTCATTTAACACACGCACTAAAGAAAAACTTATTTTATTTAAAAGATGTCTCGAGCAACTGCTCTTTGTAAGGCTTAATATGGAAGTGAATGACCGTTGTATGATTTAAAAATATATGATTCATAATAAACAATGTCAAAATAAACAGTAGAGGAGAATATCATTAAACTCAAGCCATATAGTACAATGAGACAAACAGAGTACAGTTAATCAATATAAATAGCCAGGTGGTTAAAGCACTCAACTCGTAATCTGAGGGTGGCGGGTTCAAAGCCCCGTCACATCAAACAGGCTTTCTCTATTAACTATGTGAGGGTCAATCCTATTATTCGTTGGTAACAGTATAGCCCAAGAATTGGTGGTTGGTGGTGATGACTAGATTGTCTTCTCTTTAGGCTTTCGCTATTAAATTAGGAACGGCAATAGCAAATAGCCTTTGTGTAGCCTTGCACGAAACTGAAAACAAATCGTAACAGTATACGAATATTAATTTTTTAAACAGGTAGTTCTATATTTCTTCCCTTACTTCAAAAATTATACTTTTGACATTTAGAGTTAAGTCAAGCAATGATAGAGAAATATCAATGCTGTGGGTATGAAACAAATAAATACAGTTCTAGATAAAAAGACTTGCACGTGAAATCTACACTTTTGAAAGTAAATACTTTTACATAAGGTGTCGTTTGATACGTGACACGTTGTGAAAACACGTAAGATCCAAAAAAACTCGAAGCTTTTTCCAACATTCGCAGCTATTACTGAAACCAGTTTGCTATTTATGCCCTCTAGCTACGATAAATTTTATTGTGCCGTATAAATTGTATTTTTAAATTGGTGTGGTGTTTTATCGACTTTGTCATGCAAAAGTGCTAAAGAAGAGGCGAAGGTTTCACGTGTTGGGTATCTATTTTATATCTGTTCACCTGCTGTGTTGAATCAAACTTACATTTTATAACTGACAGGAAATAGTTGGGTAGAGCTGTTTGTTTCTCCGCCTTCCCTACAAAGTTTTCTGTTAACCCCATTGGATTAACGTTCAAGAACAACAAGTTCTTCCATGCTTCCATATATTTTTAACTAGTTTAGGGTCATAGGTCAATGTAAATTCACTGTTCAAGAGGAGTACCATGGTTATACATGTACTATATACGTATTTGAGTATGAAGTATGGTCTCAAGTGTGTGTTTTAGGCTTGCTTACGAAAGCTATGACCATGTAAGTGTTTCGCAAACAACATTAAATTATTAAATAAACAATACAATGGAAAAGAGTTTTTGATTGTTCTTCTTTACAAGACTTAACACCGTATGGCTGAATATTTGAAGAGCTTTTAAATAAACAGCCTATTGGTGTGACGTCAGAGAGTAGATGTTTTACTATCTTTAACACCTTTTAATGCAGGTATTAAACCTACTTCATTTTTTAGTCATCCGGTTGCAAAGGCAGCAAATCGTTTATAAAGTCATGACTGTCAGCGCAGACGTTAGGATCAATGACCTGCATTTGCAGAAACCATGTTTCCCTCTTCTTTTCATCTATATCAACCGCCGCAATTTTTTTCTCATTAATAATAAAAAGCTAGTCCTATCCTGTTCGAGACTGTTTTCCTTCTTTAATCACAATACTTTAACGTAAATATCTTTCAACTGGTTATAAGTTAAATCATAAAGTTTTGTTTCCTAACAAAAGCCTTCAGTTCGTAACAGTGAAGCTCAATACCTAATCATGATTTAAACCCTAATCATTGGGAAATCACCAAATGTACTTTGGTAGAGTATGCTATTTAAGTCTCCAAACATAAGACCTCCTCTATAACGGCATGGCCAAGCGTGTTAAGGCGTGCGACTTGTAATCCGAGGGTCGCGGGTTAGCATCCCCGTCGCGCTAAACATGCTCGCCCTTTCAGCCGTAGGGGCGTTATAATGTGACGATCAACCCCACAATTCGTTGATAAAAGAGTTGGCGGTGGGTGGTGACGACTAGCTGCCTTCCTAGTTTTACACTGCTAAATCAGGGACGGCTAGCACAGATAGCCCTCGAGTAGCTTTGTGTGAAATTCAAAAAATAAACAAACTATAACGGCATTTTAAACAATTATAAAGCTATAGGGATAAATAAGTTAAATTTTATCATCAAATCGAAAGAAAACAAGTTGATGTCCAAGATAAATTAAGGAGGACATAATAATCGTAAATAAGTATTGTACCACATTGGTTCTTTGTGAGCCTAAGATGAGAATGTCATATGATACTCTGAGATTTTATCAAATATATTTTTAATATTCTGTCGTTTCAGGTTAGAAAAGTCTTATTTAATACTGAGCATGTATAGACTTACAAAAATGCTTCAATATATAGTTTGTCTTAGAAACATTTTACGTATAAGAAAGTAGTATTTCAGAAAGCTTGGTTGTATTGTTGTTAAGATCAAAGATATACAATAGACTAACTATGCTTGTTTACTACAGGTATCAAATTCGACATTTTAGCTGTTTAAGCTTACAGAGGAGGGTAAATATGAAGCAAAAGGACTAAAAATCTTTAAATGGTAGAAAGTGTCAAATAGGCATATTGTGTACTGTATATTTTCGCATTGTAAAATCAAAATTCGCCACTTTGAATCTGGAATTTATTTAAGTGAATGCTATCATAAGTAAGGTTTGTGAACATGGGAAATTCTCGTTGTAGCTGCGATATTAGTATTTACTTTCTGATGAAGAAACTTGCAATAAAATGGGCGAAACGCATAAATGTCATTTTTAAGGACTGACCAATGAACTCATGAGAAAAGACAATGTGCTTTTAAAAACATACTTTCATGTTAACACTCTACAGGTGAGCTGTAAGTCGATGAAGGGCCACCAAAATTACTAAGACGACCACCATCAAACAACTCGTTTGAATTACCATGACCCGTTGGCGAATGCACAAGCCACTGCACGTGCTCTGTCGGGTTTACGACCCATGATAGGCTCGTTCATTAAAATGCATGCCATCTGGTGGCATTTATGACATCCTTCCTCGTCGCGGCTCTTTGGTTGACAGGTAGGCGGCGCTGCAGGATGTCTAGAGATTGCTGCGAAAAGATTCAGGTAAATGAAATACATCATTACCATATGATGTTAGGGTTCATCAAACTCAAAGTCAAACGACATATTATGCTGTCTTTTTTAATGAAATTCCACATTAAAGTGCAGAATCACCACATAAATTTTTTTTATGATAAACGACCGCTTAAAACGAATGGTATATGAAATGCCACGAACATGCTCCCTGTATTCCTAATACAGTTGGTAAGTCTGAATAATGCGATATGAAGCAAGTTTTTTTCTGTTTGTAAAAACTTGAAAGAATTGTATAGAACATGATATTGTTATCTAATCTGTCTTCAGACCAAATGTGGAGTTCAGTCACCTAAACGAAAAATAATACTAGGTTTCAGCGTCCACGTATGTTTACATTAAATATATTGTTCATAAGCTAATGAGTTTATAAAACATCATAAAATATTTGAGAGACATCTTACGGACTGAAAACATTTTTGTGTAAGCTTGGAGCTAAGAGATATATTTTTAAACAAACGAAACACTAAATTCACTCAAATAAAGTAACGCCAAAGTATTTTGTTACAAACAAAAAGACGAATAATTGGTATACACGTAACTATTATGCCGTGCGTAATGCGCTGGAGAATGCCTTTGATTTGTGTGTCTTAGTGCGCCTAATTATGTGTAGTTATAACAAAATCTGAAGTCAATGTCATGAAATCGAAGGCAGGTAAAGATCTCAGTGAATTAAAATATCTTTTCAATGAAAATGAACCTTTACGACGCAACATCATTCGTGGCGAAAATTTTATTTTGATACAGACCAGAACTGATTGAACATATTTTCTACAAAATAACTATTCATCATTACCAAAATATTACCTGCTAAAAGACACAAACATGTTGTGAAAGATAAAAAGAAAGAATTAAAGTATTGGGCTCTGTACATCCTAAACGGAAATTTTGGGTACATAACTGAAATCCTAACATGACATCTGCAATAATCAATTTATTCATTTATATCCATTAATCCATTGTTTTTTAGACCAATCGATTAATAAATTACGCAAGAGAAGTACGCTGTATGCAGTCGCATCCGTCTCTTCCCAATGAAGGACCACCTCGATAGTGAAATGTTTATGAATAGCCGAGAAAACAAAGAAATTAAACTCTATCTAATAAAAAGTACCCCGCGAACAGCAAAATTCGACTCCGTAGAAACTACGTATTATCACTGATGAACAAGCCCCTTTCAATGGAAAATTCGATGTAAAAATGAACTAGAATATATTCGTAATAGTCAAGACAGACACTTCTATTGACTGTTAATGGCTCCTTACTGGCATACGTGGAAGGGCATATATGCGTCATTAGAGTTAACCCTGACTCTCATCAGAATATACCCTATACACTGAGTGGCAGAATCTAACGACCCTCATTTAAAATACAAAAATATATAGGTGAATGTTTTATGAGCATAACGCATGAGACTCGTCGTTTTTTGGTAGGGTCTTCTTTATGTCCCATGCTATTAAATCCAAAAGGGGACCCCTTCACAGTCAATGAATAAAAAAATACCCTGATCGTAAATGGAAAAGAGAGGCCCTTTGAGCAGCATTTCGACAGTAAAGTCAATTGATGGTAAATTAATGAGAAAAAGCCCTTGATAGTAAATATAAGAGAATTCCCAAATATTAAAGAGATAAGAAGCGCCTCTGATAGATATCACAGAAAATATTTAATAATTATAGTTTGTTTAAATACTTGTTTATGGTAGATAATTCTCAGAAACTTCATGTCTTTACAATACAAGAACTGTATACAAATCATAGCTGCCAGTAAAATTGTATCGTTTTTTCTGACAATGCGAAAGGCGCTTTACTAAACCATCACTCATTTCTCAGCAATTTATTTTTTACGAATGCTATTTGGTACGATTATTATGCTCTCTGATAGTTAATGTATGACCTACATTATGAGTACCAAAATAATCTGATCTTCTTTGAGTCATTTTCGCCTTATTACTATTATTTTTAATTACCTAATTACAGATAATTTTCAGTTTTATATTAAAATTACGGGTCCCAGAGCTAAAATAAATGATGATCCCAGGAGGGATAATAGCAATCATATCTTACTTGCCTCTTCGAACTGACACGAAAAGACAACCGACCAATTCAAACTAGATCTCTTCTAAGAATACTGAGCTTCAGAAAAGGGCATCCAAGGCTCGCGTTCACAAAGTATAACATTACTAATCCAGAAAACGCTGAAGTAAAGTCTCAAATAACACAATATAACACAAATTTTGTTCCTGGATAGTATGTGTTATTTCTTAATTGCTTATGTTGTAAAAGTACAGAAAATGTCCATTATTCTCTTCAAACTTTGTTTTTGTGACCTTGATAATAAAATTTAAAAAGTAACCTAATTTTTATGTAAAAACGGGCTAATTTGCACATTTTCATCTACACAAGATCTGAATAAAACAAGATTTACATGTATTTATACTAAAGTTATATAAAAATTAACACAAATGTTTAGAAGTGAGTTGTTTTTCGAGATTTGCGACTGTAATGTAAATCACTTTCACGTATCAGCCACCAATTATAGTCTACTATTTTCGTTATACGCTCTCAGGTCACAAAAGCAAAATTTGAAGAGAAAAATAGGTCTTTTCCATTTACTTTAGGCATAAGAAATTAGGAAATAATAAAATGTAATAATTTTGTTATATAGAGTAATCAAACAAATGTACCATTGCGCACGTCATGTCTTGGATCGAGGTTTATATTTACATTTGTTTCTTTTCTTTTCTTTTTCTTACAGCCATATTGTCTGTTTTTCGTCTGTTATGGTTTTTTAATTGATACCTTATTTTAATTTTTTATTATTTGTTAACATAATGTATCCAGTAACCTTCTTACTATTCAGCAGAATAGAATCAAATATGTTATAAATGCATGTGATTGCAACTTTTAACGTGTATACCACGATTCGCCAGTGATTTTTTACCACTGAGTGGTCACTTAATTATCATTTGCTTAATCATTGGTTGTTTAAAATCAACTGTTATAACTTTTAACTATATGTTAAAGATCTACTGTTATGTTTACAAAGTTATAAAAGACCATCTTCGCTAATGTAGTGATGAAAAATACTTTGCCGATTTTCTAAACGGGGTGCATTAAAAGTTCGTGTTTGTTAGTAAACTCAAAACATTACTTTGTGAAACAAGTGTTGTAATACCACTTATGCTACACTTCACTCATGTGTGTGTTTTCTTATAGTAAAGCCACATCGAGCTATTTGCTGAGCCTACCGACGAGAATCGAAGCCCTGATTGTAGCAGTGTAAATCCGTATGCTTACCTCTGTACTAGCAGGGGTCACTGTTATCATTCATTTTACGCATGCACTGATTCAGTTATAATACTACTATAACAAAGAAAACAGATAAATTCTAAGTCCGCAGAATCTGTTGGCTAGGAAATATTGTACCTCTAGCAACACATCGAAGTGTGCTAAAGTTTTCTTGTTACTTAAAACTTAATTTGTAGTTCTAATTTTACAGCAAGCATATGAGTGTAGGATTTCCGAACTTCGTATTATTATTGAAAGTTGGCTTTTAATCGAAGATCTTATGCGATGAAACGGTATTATTTAGGATGCGCTTTAATGAATACACACTGCCGCGTGCTCTCAATGAACTTAATGCTGTCAAATAAACATACCTTGGAGAATATCAACGTACTTATGTCTATCGAGTAATGTTTATGGAGTTATTCGACGAGACGCCTCATACTTTTAGTTCAGGTACTACATATAATACAGACATTCATTACGTTATATTAAAAAAAATTTGAAGCCTTATCATGTCGTTACATTCTCTCTCTCTCTCTCTAAATATATATATATATATATATATACTATAATGCTATGCTCTATCTGGCAGTTGTGTATCTTGACAATAGTCTTGCAACGTAGGCTGTTATAAAAAAATCTAAAGTGAAGGTTGTAGTTCTTTTATTTCAATACAGCGGACCCTAGCGTAACGAAGCCATCGAATAACGAATTTCCGCTCAATGAATCGCTTCCCATGAGCTCCATCGACTCACACAACGAATATTTTCCACGTAACGAGTTGTGCCAATTTCAGTCGATGAGAGCGCTCCTAACTGATCTTAGTAACGACACCCATTTTTGAGCGTTTGGAGCCAAAGTGTTTCTGTTTGTATAGTTTGCTGTGCTGTAGCTGCAGAAAGAGATAACTTGTGGACCCTGTAATTTTATTGAATTTATAGTGATTGCAATGGCTCCTAGATGTAATTCGCAAAAATATATACGGAGTAGGAATTATATAACCCTTAAAATAAAGTAGGAAATTCGTAATAAGTAAGAAAATGGGACAAAACAAGTGTGCCTGCTAAGGAGTATAACTTATCCAAATCAATAATTTCCACCATCCTGCTAAATAAGGAGAAAAGTAAAGCTATCGAAGTGAGGACCATTGAAGGAAGAGAAAAGCTTGGGAAATGGAAAGACTGCTGTTGCTTTATATTCATGATATGCGAATGCGAGATGAGTCTATAGATAGCAGAATGACTTGTGAGAAGACTAAAACTATTGTTGATCACCTTAAATGTGATTTAACTCAACCCTCGGGTTCAATTTTGAATATTTCCAGAAGTGGCAATGGTTGGTTTGAAGGGTTCAAGCAAAGAAGTGAGATCCATTCTGTAGTTAAGACCTTGGTGAACATTTCACTGCAGATGAGAAAGCTACAGAAAGGTTGAAAGTGGAATTCGCTGAATTAATGGAGAAGGAAGGCTATTTGCTCCAGCAAGTATTTAATGTCGAAGAAAGTGGGCTTTTTGGAAAAGATGCCCCAGAAACCTCGAGTCATCAAGGAAGAACATTCTTAACCAGGCAGTAAGCTTTAAAAAGATAGGTTTATTTTGTTGATTGGGTCTAAAGCGTTAGAAAATTTAAAATTGAAGTCTATGCTTGTGTACTATTTTAAGAATCCAAGGGTATTTAAGGAACAAAAAGTCATCAGGTTCTGTTGGAAATCCAATCTTAAAGAATAGGTGATCAGGCAATTGTTTTATGAATGGGTTTCTGAAGCTTTTTCTGAAGAATAAGTGCGTTGCTTGAATGCTGAATGGAGACCTCTCTCGCCAAAAGTCCACCAAGATTTAGATTGCTGCTTTACAATAATAAATTGTCTCACTTGATGGATTTATGGGGCTAGAAGTGGAAAAATTGATGTGGAAGACCTTGTTAACTTTCCCAATAAACATCTCATCATAGAGAACCTGCGATAGCTAGACAGTTTCAATAAATATGACACTGAGAGGGGAATATGAAGATGGCGTCTTAACAACTGAATGAAACTTTAAACTATTGGGACACTGTCAAGAAATAGGTCAGCAGATATTCATCTATAGAGCAAACAGAGTTTCAAATCTGTCAGTTTGATAAGTAGGTTATATCCTACTTTAAAATGTTGTTAATGAAGAAGAGGAAGACAGCACGGCAGTCAACTTTTAAAAAAAGCTAAGACTGAATCCATTAACATTCAGGAACTCGAAAAATACCTCTTCCTGTAGAGTCCCCAAACCCCCCAGATGTTATAATGGAAAAAGATTCTCCTTTTAAAAATTAAATATTTCCTACCAAACTTCTCCATCAATCCTCCTAAGTCAGTCAGCTTCTCAATCTAAGACAAGAATTGTTTTACTGTATGAATACTTTTATGCTTCCAGATGAAATCATTCTTGATTATGATGCATTCTGCAACTTAGAGAGGCTTATGTCACTAACCTATACGTTAATAGATTCTTGCCTGTTACTAGATGTTGCACCATACTTAGAGAAAAGTGAGGTAAGACAGTATATCATCAGTAAAGACATGCTACAATAAGAGTGAACAGTTACATACGTCACCATGGCTCATATAATTTTGCACATAAAGACACTAGCGAATGTTAATAATTATAGCGCAATTTCATTATTTTTTTAAGATAACCAATTTCATTATATTGTTTTCAAAGTGTATTTTAGGATATTTCACTTTGTTAATTTCAAACAATAAAGAATTATATACAGCCAAATATGCTGCAAAAATACAGTTAAGTGTATTCAACTTAACAACAGATAACTTAGGATAAGACGCCTACTTCCCATCTAACTAATATTTCCATCATAGGCTTCATGCAATCACAACAGCAAATTCTTTTTCCCCACTGTCTCAAGATAAAGTACAACATCCTTCACAGTCACTGACATGATGATTCAAGTGAACAACATCCTTCACAGTCACTGACATGATGATTCAAGTGAACAACATCCTTCACAGTCACTGACATGATGATTCAAGTGAACAACATCCTTCACAGTCACTGACATGATGACTCAAGTGAACAACATCCTTCACAGTCACTGACATGATGACTCAAGTGAACAACATCTTTCACAGTCACTGACATGATGATTCAAGTGATTAATTCAGGTGCTAAATGCAGAAATTATTTTAAATTACATTGTAATGAGTTGCATGCGGCCATTCCCTACCATCTTGAGAATCCGACCTTTTACGTAAAACAGCGTTAACCACAAGACGTGCATTTGTTTTATCAATATCGAATTAAAACCTATCTACAATATATTTTTTAAACTAGAAGTTACACATTTAATAAAATAGGACTAATTTTAAAAACCATTTTTCACGCCATTCATGTTAATTACTGAAAACTGCATTTATGCTTAAGGTGGTCAAGTTACGTCATCTTCTTCTCTCACGGCTAGGGTTTGTAACAGGCCTCTTTCTGGAAGGTTCTGGTGCACCATGTTGATCAAAATTCCTTTGCTTTACAATGTCATTAAGTATAAAAAGCATCCCTTCTCAGGGATGGATACAGATGAGGGATGGGGGATGCATCCCATCACTAGTGATTCTGTTGTGTGACTCAATATAATGCTGTATGATTACTTTTAACTTTTTATTTGGGAATAAATGAGAGTACATAGTCATATGTACTGTAGTGCTAAAGAGCTTATGTCAATATGTTGTGTACGTGATTCGATATACTACTATAGGCCTAAGTGCTGGTATGTTTATTTGTAACATGTTATTTAGGAATATATGAAAGTTCATTTTCACATGCACTATGTTGTGTGATTCAGTATTATTCAGTGATTATACGTGATTCGATATACTACTATAGGCCTAAGTGCTGGTATGTTTATTTGTAACATGTTATTTAGGAATATATGAAAGTTCATTGTCACATGCACTATGTTGTGTGATTCAGTATTCTGTATAATACGATTACTTGTATCTTGATATTTTAGAATAAAATCAATAAATGAGATTTCATAGTCATATATGTTTATTTTCTTTGCAGTAACAAGGAAAAGATTACTTAGGGTTGGGTTTAAGTCACTGTTACTTAGTCGATCACACCCCCCATCAAAAAATCCTGTATCCACCCCTGTCCTCACTTTGGATATTTCAAATCCACAATCTAAATATATCTTTATGATCGAAGATAAATATTTTTCGTCAGAAGAAGCTGTTACAAACCTTTTTCACAAATTACATCAAATTAGTTACGAAAAGCTAAACAATGTTAGAATGTAGTACTGATGCATAGGATTCCACAGCTATATTAGCTCTGACTGTCTCGTACCTTGCTGGTAGGCATATTTATAATAATATTAATCTAATGCATTCAACCCTCTGTATAAGTATCATTTATGAATTAGAAAAAGTTAAAGGTGTTTTTCATAAATGCCGATTTATTATTTTGTTTATCGAACAAACAGAATATCTGTTAAAGTGAAAATAAAAGAACGGAACCGTACATTCCATGAAGAGCCCCAAAAGTTATTTCTTTGTTTATATTTTGCATTGATTCTAAAGTTCGACAAACTTAAGTCGTTTTTTGTTGTTGTTGTGTTTTGTGTGTGTGTGGATACTGGGATGCTTCTGTTTCTGACTGGTATGACCTGATGGTCAGGGTGCTTGAATCGCACTCTGTAGCTTGCAGATTCTAATTCCCGTCACCAAATATATTCACTCTTTCAGTTATTTCGGTGTTATAATGTAACAGTCAATCTCACTATTCGTAGGTAAAATAATAGCTCATGAGTTGGCGATGAGTGTTGTTAGCTATTTGTCTTCCCTCTAGTTTATCACTGCTGAATTATGAACGACATGTGTAGGTAGCCCTCACGTAGCTTTACTCAAACTTCAAACAAAATCAAACTTTTTTTTTATTTTCATCAGATTGCTGTGAAGAAGTTGTTTTTCTTAGTACTGGACCGATTAAAATTACTCATTTCAGTTAGCAACAATTCCCACACCAAACATGTTTCTTTTTTCATCTGTGGGGGCGTTATAATGTGACGGTCAATTCCAATACTCATTGGTAATAGAGTAGCCCAAGAGCTGGCAGTGGGTAGTGACGATTAGATGCCTTTTTTTAGTCTTACACTGCTAAATTATGGACGAATAACGCAGACAGCCCTTGTATAACTTTGCAGGAACTTAAGAAAAACAATTCCAACATATCTTGTTCTTTTAACAACATGATAACGCTGTTTATAAACTGAACATTGTCTTATTGAACACGTTCCTCAGTTTTGAACCACTAACTGAGGAAAATGTAGCCACTCAACAGCTATTTCGTTACAGTCCAGCTTTTTAAATAATATAAAAAAGGATTTTTGGCTCTCACTGTTATAACGCTCTGACAGATGAAAGTGAGAGCATTTCCAGAAGCATTGCACCGCAAATCTTGTGCTTTTCGACCTGCTAAATACTAGATCACATCCGATTCATTCACTTAACATGAATTCCGCGTATATACAGAAAGTAGATCCATAAATGAAGTTTTAACACATTCAGGGCTCCGGAGATATTACAGATAATTTCAACATGTGTCTATAGAAAAAAGAAGACAAAAATGGCATATCAAAGTCAGGTTTAAACAAGTGGTCATCATTCATTTACTTTGAGGTCGATATTTTTTTCAAAACATTAAAGTTTTAAGAGAATTTCATCTGGTGCTTTTGAGATGATTGTATTTGTTCAAGGGAAACACTAGGTTGATGCACTGGGAAACATACAAAGTGAATATTTTGTTATGGGAAAACAAAGCAATTATCAGTCTGTAACTGATTTCTACTTTACACAGCTTGGAAGGTCAACATTTTTGATGTAAGTTCAAAGTTGATTCACTTCAATGTTGTCTCGGTATCTTTCCAGAACTTTTGAGTTCCCTGTTGTTGGTCAAATTTAGAAGGTTGCTGTAATGTATATATTAACGTACAACATTTAAACTAACTGGTCAATTTAGCAACATTTGACACACGCTATTGTGTGTCAGTGACAGAATTCTAAATGTGTCTATTCATTTTAGCTTATTTGAAAATAATTTAATATTCATTACAGTCCAGCCACTTGAGAACTTTCGTTCTTTACTAGTTACTCATTTGTATACTTGTGTGATTTATAAGTATACTTTGTGTTTCTACTTTCCTATTTGTATAAAGTATTATTATTCTGGATTCATCATTTATTATGTATACGTGCAGATTAACCCGATTTTGTTTCAAATATCTTGGTGTTTTGTCATTTTTTGTGGATAATACTTGTTCTGTTCTTAATGATTCGGCTATAATACTGCACACTGTACAAGAATATAGATAGTTGGTTACTCTAGTGGTAGTTTAGGTGTTACTTTGAGATAGTTGCTTACTCTAGTGGTAGTTTAGGTGTTACTTTGATGTTTTACCCTCCCTAATATTTTAGTAGGCTTAATGAATACTGATGGAAGTGATGCATGCGTCCTGATAATATAATGTCATAGAATTAAGCATATAATAGTATGAATTTTAAGTTTCTTTGTTTGAAATTAAGCACAAAACTACACAATGAGTTGTCTGTATTCTGCTTACCACAGGTATCAAAACCCGTTTTCTAGCGGTGTGAGCTCACAGACACACTGCTGTGCTAGTGGGGGACATTCTAAGTTAGGTCTCTCAAGTTCAAATTCTCGGTTTGGTAAGTGAAGATTAAGTTTTTTTTCTTTGTTAAAGCCTAACATTTGGTCAGTGGTACGTTTACAGACTTGAAATTGATTTCCATTGGTGCACATAAAGCACACAGTAAATATCCTGTCCTTCGTTCTGTACAAGCATTGTATTGATTGTATTTATTTGTAAAGTTGAATAAAAACGGCTTTACTACGCTTTTGTATATTTGTATTCAGTATCTTCCTTTCTCAAACTCAATCAAAGTTAGAGAATTCAGAATTAATTGAAAATAAATATCTTGTTGAACCTCCTGTTATCAAGAAAAATCTCTTCCATTGTTCTAACGTTAGTTCAATTTTACTTAAATTACCACATCTCTCTGTATTTATATTTGTATTATGCATTTTTGGAAAAGGTGCTATATAATTCCTAGCCACTAAACAGGGTGCGGGTAGCCAATCAACAGTACCTAACCACCAACCATCTGTGGTAAGGAATTAATTGCCACTCTTATAACACCCACAGTGGTATCGCACAGATACAAACTAGGCTAGCTAACTCCAAAGTTTAGTGTTTTACCGCAGGGCAAAACCGCGTCCTGCGCTGTCTGTCGTAAATTAAGTCCTCATACTTATTGTTATTGTTGAATTATTACTGTCCTTCGGTTCTTGAACACCAAATATACATATTTCTTTCGCTAGTAAAAGAGGGAAACGTCTTCAAGAAGTTGTTACTAAATCAAGTCCCCCTCTATATCAACAGTAAGTACACAGACAAACAATGTTAAAATTCCCACCGTAACAATGGATCGTAGAAGTCTGTTGTGTAACTTTGCACTAAAATAGCAACGGCATTAAACATTTTAAGTTAAGACAAAAAAATTATAAATACAAATACTTTAGGCTTCTCACGTGTGCGTTTCTTAAATTATACTTTCCACAAATGTTAACTAACAACCAAGAACAAATGGCGCAGGAAACATGTTTCAAATTAAAAAAAATCAAAACAAAACGTATTCAGTGAAACAGTAAATAACCACATCTTGGGACAAACAAAAATTTGAAATATATATGTGAAAACGGCTCGTTTGGGTTTTCTAGACATCACTGATTTAAAATTTGAAATAAATATTTGGAAAACTGATTAAAGATACTACTAAATTTATATTTGCTTGTTTTTATTACAGTAATATTTTATTTCTTTTTTGAGCAATGTGCATGTACGGAAATTTCGAAAATTAATTAAAAAAACTGTCTTAACCCGTCTTCTGTATTCTCGTTCTGACGTATAAGGTTAAACCTTTCGGTGTCTTAGTGGGAGCTTCTTAGAATAAAAAAATTAGGAAGCAATGGGCAGAGCTGGTAACGTGTTATTTATCAACAAAACACACTGTTAATTATTCTACCATACTATTTATATTATGCAAAAAATGAACAAGCTCTGAAGGATTTTTTCTCCAAATAAAGGGTTGGAAGATGAGATACCAATACAGGAATCGAACTCTGAATTTTAACATTATAAGTCCTTACGGCTAAATTACTGGTTCCCCCAGTGGCACAGTGGTATGTCTGCGGAATCACAGAGCTAGAAGCCTGGTTTTGAGCATTGTGTAGCTTTGTGCTTATTTTTAAAAAAATAAACAAACCAAAAAGTCACCGGGAAACTCAGATAAAGATATTGAATTTTTATGTCAAAATAACTTTACAATAAAATATGATTAGGTAGTAAAGTCACTCGATAAAAACTGATTTTAAAGCAGTTTGTTTTTTTAATTTTGCGCAAAGCTACACGAGGTCTATCTGCTCCAGCTGTCCCTCTAATTAAACAGTGTAAAACTTGTGCTTGTGTTGTCTTATAGCAAAGCCACATCGGGCTATCTGCGGAGCCCTTTGTTTCGGAATTTCGCACAAAGCTACTCGAGGGCTATCTGTGCTAGCCGTCCCTAATTTAGCAGTGTAAGACTAGAGGGAAGGCAGCTAGTCATCACCACCCACCGCCAACTCTTGGGCTACTCTTTTACCAACGAATAGTGGGATTGACCGTAACATTATACACCCCCACGGCTGGGAGGGCGAGCATGTTTAGCGCGACGTGGGCGCGAACCCGCGACCCTCGGATTACGAGTGCACGCCTTAACGCGCTTGGCCACTGCGGAGCCCATCGAGAGGAATCGAACCACTGATTTTAGCGTTGTAAATTCGAAGATATGCCGCTGTACTAGCTAGAGGCAGTGTAAGACTAAAGGGAATGTAGCTAATCATCACCAGCCACCGCAAACTTGATTACTCATAACATTATAACGCCCCCAGGACTGAAAGGACGAGCATGTTTAGTGTAACGGGTATTCGAACACGCGACCCTCAGAGTACGAGTCCAAGTGCCTTAACTATTTGACCGTTCCAGGCCCTTTTAAGACAGAGTTGATGTTAAGCACAAAACTATGCAACTTGGGTATTTGTTTTGTGCTCATCACGGGTATCGAAACAAAATTTTAGCGTCCTAATACCAGAGTTATCGCTGAGGTACTTCAAGTGAGCGAGAAAAATTAAATTTTTCAAAAGCAAGTACCTTCAATAAAATTAATTATAAAATAGCAAGAACGTAATAGATCGTTTAATTTTCCATATAAATGAGGTATAACTATCATAATTTGTGAAATGCTGTTATCATAGGATACAACCATAGAAACTCTTAAAACACTCTTTTACTATCTTAATGAAAAGATTTATTACTACAGTTCAGCTAATCCTTTCAGCTAGTGTTTATCATTTTTAAAGTTACAATAAAATTAGTTTACTTATGAATGTAGTTTTACCCTTCTCATGATTGAGCTACACATTGTTAATGGTCAACCCTTCATGATTGAACTACACATTGTTAACGGTCAACCCTTCATGATTGAACTACACATTGTTAACGGTCAATCCTGTTCATCCTTTTTTTTTTTTCTATGATAACGTTAATGATATTTGGCTGTAAAAGAAACCACGTGTTTCTTTATTTGTGTTTATTTATCACAATGGGCTGTTTACGCCGAGTCCGCCTCGAGAAGTTGAACCCCAAATGTTAGCATTATAAGCTTTGAAACTTACATCTTAGTCCCCTACAGATCAGTAGGCTATCCGTGATGTGCCAACTATTGGAATCAAACTGAGAATTTGGTCTTTGTGAATAATGAATCTTAACACTGGGCGAAAATATGTGAAATTAAGTTAATGTTTGTTTTACCAGTCTGGGGTTGATAGTTTTATGATACAAAGCTTTAGTAATTCTACTTAAGACTATTTTCTTGAATGTATTGATAGATCTACGTTATACAGTATGTATAATTTTAAATACCACGTGATTAAATCATCTGTATATTTTGACTTTAATACTTCATGCTTGTTTGTTGAATTTCACTTAAAGCTACTCGTGTTAAGTATTTCGAATTTCAAAGATTTAAGCTAGATTGAATGCAGATAATCAACACCACCTTCCACCAACTATTGGGCTATTTTAGTTGAATTAAATAGGAGGATTTCATAAACAATCAGTCTTATACCGCACCCATTTCCTCAAAGTGCAGAAAACAATTGTTTTTGGAGGTGGGTGAGGGAGTAGGGGTAATAACGGGGCGTGAAGGACAGAACCTCAAACGTAGACAAACACCGAGCCTGTTTATGAACTAGCCTTAAGTATCTGTAAATGTTCCACCGAGTCTTTAAAGCTGTGTACTTAATTCTAAGATCAGTTCAGTCCATGAATGGCGTTCACGACCCATAGAGTGTACAGTGACTCCATTGAGATTTAACTATGATAAGTCAGTCAGTTAAATTCCCGCATCTGATATTTTTAACCCTGTGTAAAACCTTCAGTATTACTGAATATTTATGTCATTTGTGTTATATATACATACACTTTTTTCTCTTCTATGTTGAACGAGAGTTGTTCAAAATGAACCAATTATATACGAATCCTTTTAAAACGTGCTAGCTTAGAAACATATTATTTGTTCTACTTTTGACTAATTTATTATTACTATTCGCACCACGCACTCGATAAACTAAATTTTATAGCGGTGCACATTTCATTTGCTACAGTTCATACTGTTATTGGTGGAGTTTACGTTAACCCAGTTTATATGCCGATAATACAGGGGTATTAGCAACTGTCCAGCCTTAATGTTCACCAAATGATTCAGCAAACAAAAGAGTCAAGAAAAGAATACTACAACACCTACTCTAAGTTCCGTATAACATTACGTGATGTTGTAATATGTGTAATTTCATTTGATTTTAAATGAAAATTCAGAAATATATTTTTTTTATATTTTTAATTTAAATATGTTGGTCTTGCAATTTTAACACTTATTACATAGAAAAATATATGGATATTATAGCACATGTTAAGGTAATTTGCAGGTGGTCCAGTCACAATATTATTGTTTTATCATTGTAACACTCTCACCTTGTTAAACAATTAAATATCACAATATTTCAGTACCTAATAAAATAATTCATAGATGATCCAGTCATTATCATAAATTTAACTCGTAAGCTAAAATAGGTTATGTAAATATATGTGTATTGTATATTATTCGAACCATTTTTATTGTTTGTTTTCGAAAATCTGAGTTCGTTGACGTTGGGAAAAAAAATCACGTAATTTGAGCGTACTGAATATTAATAGACACGTGATCAATATCATTGGTGCCAAATTTTTTTCTTTAAACTTCATTGTTCTCTACTAATGTACAGTTTTCCGTGACAAATATTAAGTACAAATCACACGATTGTTTTGCTTATTTAATGAAATACTAATATATTTCTGAAGTTCGTGTAAATGTATTAATAGGAATAAATGTTTTCTTTCATTTAAATTTGTGACAAGTGAAGTTTCAGAGTTCAAAAACGTTTATTTCCAAGTTAACCAACGGCATCCACGAATAATATCTGTACAAACAACCGAATCTTATAAGTGTTTTTAAACGTATCAGGAAAATATCTTATGAAACGTAAATAAGCCCAGTCATACTTAAGAAAATAGTCATACTTTCATACCTGTTATACATCGAGTGCCAGAAATTAATGAACCGTTCATGTTTCTTACGTTTAACCCTAAAAACACTTGTCTGAAAACTCTAATGTGGCGATTAGCCCTTTTGAACCTTCGAACCAATTCCAGTTCAATATTGATTGGTACTACAAAGTGCTACAAGATATCAGGCAAGTGATGGCACTGCCTCTGTAGTGATGGCTCGGATTGTTTATTAAAATGATATTTTAAATATATCCTCAACAGGTCATTAAAGCACTACAATATTATACAGTGTTACCTTTTATAAAATATATGTGTATATGACTCAAAAGTTCTGAAAATGTTTGTAAATATTACAGCAAAAACACTGAACTTCCTGTCCTTTTTTCTTCTTTTTTATTACTTGATACCTCAACAACCAAAACAATGATGCCAAACAAAACAACTGAGCTGGCATAGTTTCAAACGAAATATCGGCTTTTATAAGTATTACTAACGATTAGTGATTTTAAATATATGTGTATATATATATATATTATAATTACCACTTAAAGTCATCTTTCTTAGAGATATTTGATGTTGCTTTAACTCTTAAACAGCAGAAATGTTGTAGGTGGCAGCATCAGTTGATGATGGCAGCTGTTTATGGATTAAAAGAGCTTGATTACGGGGACAAACACGTATTACCAGCCAATAGGAGACGAATAATAAATATTACAGTTTGAACCTTATTGTATCTAGAACTTGGTTATAAATATAACTTTCGTATGTCTCTTGAAACAAGGAAAAAATAAAGAAAATATTCAAAAAGTGAGTAAATGTAGGGATGGCTAATATAAATCCTTCAAAGACACTAATATGAATCCTTCAAAAACACTAATATGAATCCTTCAAAGACACTAATATGAATCCTTCAAAGACACTAATATGAATCCTTCAAAAACACCAATATGAATCCTTCAAAAACACTAATATGAATCCTTCAAATACACTAGTATGAATCCTTCAAAGACAATGCAAACAATAAAGTAAAAAAAAGCATTTGCATTTAAAGTATCTTCTTTGTTTTGTTTTTGAAGGATTAGACTCATATTTGTTAGATTACTTAAAGCTCTTTCACAATTGATGAATTTATCGCTATAACTCTTGCAAAGATAATAGGTTATTTTATGTCTAACATATATCCAAATAATTCAAGCGAAAGTGTTGCATTAGAGGCTCTTATACATAACAGTAGGAATCTTCTATGTCAAACACCTCAACTGAGATTAGGAGAAAACAAGGCAACAGAGATTCTTGTGTAAACTTTGATTTTTCCAACATCGCTTTGAATGTGTCATCTACAGACTTAGCATAATGTCTGTAGTGATAAATTACAAGTGAATATGGAAACCATTTTTACCTTGGATAAAATTCACGGGTCTATAAATACGTATAAGGATAGAACACCAAATCAGGACCTTGTAAGGACCTTCACCTTTAAGGACCCTAGAGAAACACTTCTGCTGAACTAAGTGTTGGAGGATCAATGTAACATCAACAACAGGTAGCATCCCCGGAACAAATCGTGGGGTCCTTAATAGAATATTTTAACTTTTTTTGTAAAATAATTAAGCTGCATCGTTAAAAGATTCAATTCTATTTACACTTGTGTGTATTCTTCCCCTTTCTAACAAAGTTACTGTTTTGTTGTGTGTTTTAAATTACAGCTCTTCCAGAAACTCTTTGTTTACGATCCATCCAAGCTTACATACGTAAAATTTTTTCGAATTTTAGGTCCTTTAAAGGTTAACCATTTCCTCAAAAAGGTATGATTCAATCATATCCTTCTAGTATTATTGAAAGACAGTGGGGTAGATTTTTATCAACTCATAATCCTGAGTATAACAAGTAGTGTGATGAGAAATGAAAATATAAAAATACAAATTGTTGTATTTATTCCAGGTTTACATTTTCTATTGAATAAAAGAAACTTCGCCTATCATCTTTCACGTGCATTTTGAGCTTTGCGTGTGAAGCTTTTATGAACCTCTCTTCTAATCTTATTAAAAAAATGATGTAATAATAAACATTTTACTCTCAAAAATTGCATTTGTTAATGATTGATAAGATAAAAACTAAATGAAAACTTATATATTTAAGTCGTTTCGTTGACTCTATCTGTTTATAATACTAACGCAATAAACATAAAAGTAAAAATATGTTTGCCCATTATGACCAGGTGGGTTAAGGTGTTCGACTCCCCGTTGCACCAAACATGCTCACCCTTTCAGCTGTGGGGACGTGATAATGTTCGGTCAATCCCACTATTTGTTAGTAGAAGACTAGCCCGAAAGTTGGCCTTCCCTCTAGTCTTACACTGCTAAATTAAGGACGGTTAGCGCAGATACCCCTCGTGAAATTGCACAAAATTCAAAAACAAACAAAAATAATTGTATAGTCTCTAAGACGGACAGTTAACATGTAAGAAACAAACGAATTGTTTATTTCACATTGGGCAATTTATTGTGTCCATCGCGGAGAATCGAACATCGGATTTTACTATTATCCCGTTGGAGGAAAAAAAGTTGAAGCAAAAGTGTTATATATTCTCTAACTTTATTGTTTTCAATGAATGAAACAAAAAAAAAGTTTTGTACTCCTTACCCAACTCTGTTAATTAATGACACTAACATATTAAAACTGAGTTAAGTGTGTAAGACACTCAAATAATGAAAGAAAAATTGCTAATTTGTAAAGAAGGGAAAAGCAATTGCAGCATGTGTAATGACCTGAGAAAAAAAAACATAACTCAAGTTAAAAAATTTCTAAATTACTATGAAATAAAAGTGACAGTCAAGCTCTAATATCATTATTCGATCAGGCAAGATAAAACAACCCGGTAAGTCTGGTTGACCAGCTATATTTCTTCTTATTTCGGGAGAACGGGATAGAAAATAAACTTTTCAATTTGTTTTTGTTCCGACAAAAATTTAAAATGGCATAAAAATCTGGCTTTCAGAAGTTTATTTCAAGTCTCAAAAATGTAACGTATACAATGAATATATTGAAAAAATAACAATAAAAAGCTGTGTGTGTGTTTTTTTTTCTTATAGCAAAGATACTTTGGGCTATTTGCTGTGTTCACCTAAGGGTATCGAGCCCCTGATTTTTGCGTTGTAAATCCGTAGACTTACCCTGTATCAACGGAAAACAACGATAAAAAAATGAAATATCTAACTGTTTGTTAGAGTTAGAAATCTATCGCAACGTGAATTTTACAATTTATCATATATTACGCGGATGTCCCCCACTGGTATAGCGGTAGGTCAACGGATTTACAACGCAAAAATCAGGGGTTCGATTCTCACAGCGAACTCAGCAGATAGCCCGATGTGACTTTACTATAAGAAAGCACAACACTCTTACTGTGAGTGGGGCTTTGAGTTTTACTAGATATTTCTACGATCAGAAATGTAGTTACAGTACTTTACTTTGTTTATTTATTATATCCTGGATGAGTAGAAACAAAAGGCAACATTTTAACCCTTTTTGTGTATGCATAATAACTGTATTTAAATATTTGACTTATATAGCCGAACTATATGTTATTGCATATCACTGACAATGAAAAAAAAGATTAAATATGAGCGAACCAGAAACTTTATATGTAAACATTCCGTTGTAACTATCTACTGAAGTAATCATTAGTGCCTACGTCTTCCGTATAACGTCAAATATCCATATGAAACTCGTGTTTTCCAATATGTATAATTTTTGTTTCTTGAAAGAGACTGTATTTCCTAGTAAATATAAGTCAACTCCATCAGGTGCTTTCAAAAAGTTGCTCACTTGAACATGGCAAACCTTAAAATAAAACCCCTCTCTGGATAACACATTCATTACTTCTGGTTGTAATAATACGTAATGTATAACAAGTTGGACCATAAAGTAAAAAATGAGCGTAAATATTATCTGGTTTTACAGTGAATATTTGTTTTTAATATGTCTCCAAGTTTCAGAAAACGAGTTAGTTATAGTGTTATTCATAATTTGAAACGTGTAGGAGCTCTCAAATGGATAGAAGTTTTAAAGTGTTTTTTTTAGATTGTTTGAACATGACCAGACATCGAGGCGTCACTTGTCACCTGCTTGTGTAAGTATTAAGAGAAATTATGATGTCAGTAGAGATTTGGGCGTTTCTGTTGTGGGGTCTATACCGTTAGTCATGTTTCTTTGAGAGCTTTCACATTTATCTTATGTATTAATGTTATTCTGTTATTGTCTTTAAACAATGCCAATTTGAATACAATGTTAACGTATACCTAACTGCCGCTTACAAATAGTTAGATGAAATTGAACCAGTTTGTTGTTTATACAATAGAAAATCAGTTTCAAAAATGCACTTTTTAGCACTTGTTCAGAATCAACATAAGGTTAACAAAATCGTGTCTTTAAAACTGGTTATTGTTAGTATTAAATCCTTCAATACGCTTTTATTTTTCATTCGTTACATATTCCCCACTTGGCGTTAAATGTATGAAATATTTAGTGATAAGTTGTTTGTTTTTGAATTTCGCGTAAAGCTACACAAGAGATATCTGCATTTAAAATTATATTTATTTGGAACTAACCATAAAGCTGCACAATAAGCTATTTGGGCTCTGCCCTCTACCGGTATCAAAACCTAGTTTCTTGCGGTGTAAATTCTCAAACAGTGTGCTACTAGAAGGCATTGAGTAAAAAAGTTGCAATAATTGAATTTCATAATGTAATTATTATGTTAGTGTCTTCATATTAAATATGATAACATGATTAATATTACCGTTGAGTAAAGATTATGTCGCTAAACTCTGAAAGTTTTTGAGTTGGTATATTCATATTTCTCAGTTTAAATAAGCAGAAATGAGACAAATATTAAAAAAATGAAATATTCATGTTTAAAGTCTGTACGTTTTAGGAATAAAACACAGAATGTGACTCCATCTATAGTTTTGGCGTTTATCAGAAATGCATTTCGGGCCCGTCATGGCCAAGCGTGTTAAGGTGTGCGACTCATAATCTGAGGGTTGCGGGTTCGCATCCCAGTCGCGCAAACATGCTCGCCCTTTCAGCCATGGAAGCATTATAATGTGACGCTCAATCTCACTATTCGTTGGTAAAAGAGTAGCCCATGAGTTGGCGGTGGGTGGTGATAACTAGCTGCCTTTCATCTATTCTTACACTGCTGAATTAGGGACGACTAGCACTGATACCCCTCGAGTAGCTTTGTGCTAATTTCATAAAAAACAAACAGAAATACATTAAATGTGTTCTACATAAATAAACGCATGTGTACTTCCAGGGGTTTATTATCCAGTAGGAATTCAAGACTTGTGTCTATAGCATAAGAATTTGAGGGTTGCGTCTTAAGGATTGAAATTATTTTAAAATGTCTGTATAAGTTTAGCAAAAACAAATTTCCTTTAATTTTCTTACACTTTAATTAATTAGTGTTGATGAATAATTGTCCTTGTGAATCATTAAAGAAGGAAGGACATTTTTAACCTGTTCAATGCCGAAGACAAGATAACTCGTCCAAGCCAATCGGTAACACAGTGCCACGGACGAGTTAATTTGTTCTTAATAATACCGAACTTTAACGCTAGATGTCAGCACCATACACGCATTTGATCTACTTACAAATTGTTTCACTTTCAGTCCAAAATGGCATCACGAAAAATGTTACAAAATGAAGAAGCATTAGAGTTGTATTGTAGCAGCTGAAATACTTGGCAGTCAACTGGTTAAACATGTAGACCTAGATCGTCAGTTAACTTTACTACATCATCCTATTCCAAACCAACTTACAAATATAGAAAAATACTTTAAGAAAATGATATCCAAACAGTTGATAGGCAGTAGACAATAATAAACACAATTTTGAAGTTTTGTTAATAAAACTGGTCGAAATGATGCCAAATTTGACATCTATGGAATTAAACGTAAAGTTTTCAACATATCCATGTTGGAATGCACTTCAATATTTTTAGATACATCGTAAAATTGTGACAACTAATGTGATTACTGATCATCACTTTTATGCAAAGTGAAGTAAGATACAGTCATAAAACTGGCACTCATCCCAAATATTTTATAGAATGTGTGTGTGTTTTCTTATATCAAAGGCATATCGGGCTATCAGCTAAGCCCACAGAGGGGAACTGAACTTTCTGATTTTAACGTTGTAAATCCGTAGACTTACCGCTGTACTAGCGGGGAGTTATTATAGAGAAACAATATTCTTAAAGAGGTGTACATAAATATTTAAACTGTTTGAATCTATATTTAAACACCTGGCACATCTACATGAATTTAAATCTTCAATCAACTGAAGCTGTAGAAATATGTTTACCACAGAAGGGGTATTGAAAAACTAAAATTGTATCAAAACATATATTGACGTTCTTATGGCTAAACTGTAATAATAAAGAAATGTTTGTAATAAATCTTTAATGGCTGAAAACAAATTTCTAGGGACAAAGATTTAGTTGGTATATAGGTGGCAAAACATTTTATAACAGTGTCATAGTTGAACTGTTTACGATGTTAGGCCAAAATTTTAAAAATAAACATTGAGAGGATTAAATATATTGTCCCCTCCTGGTAAAATGGTAAATCTATGGACTTACAACGCCAAATTCATGCTTTCAGTTGACTCATGTAAATTTCCTACAAGAACATACACACAGACATTGCATTTATTTAAAGTTTTTCTTTTATTAATTGATAACTATATAACCATGAAGGATAAGTAACCACAAAAACATTATTACCCATATACTAAACCAAACTTAGAGAAATTATTCTATTTTTCTAAGAAAAGAAAGACTAACAATACAGAATAATTTAACTCATCAGAGGGCTCCACTTTGACGCGTAGTTTAAAAAACGAAAAAGAAAAAAATACAAGTCACGCAGTGCGATTAAGCGCTTTTAGTTGTTGTCTTTTTGTGTGTAATTAAAGTGCTGACGTCGTGCATAACGTGACTATAGCGCCCAACAATAATTTTATTTTTAACAATTTTGTATTTGTTTTTTATTTTGAAATATCAATTTTCTCCCAAACCAAACTGGAACTTTAAACACTGCCTTCATTCTTTAGAAGTCGAACGTGAACTGTTCAAAGTAAACAGATCTCTGAAAATACTTTTGTATGGCTGCCTATTTTTCTACTTACTGGATGTTTATAGGATTTGCATTACGTTACTGTTCAACGTGCACTATTTCTCTAACGTATTGCTGTTGACACTGACTGGGTCATATATGTATTCACGTATACAAAAAGGGTACTTTCTCATCTATCTCTAAATGTGTGAATGAAGTTGTATTATAATATTTTTCAGTTACTAATAAAACACTTAACTATTAAATCTCTTTTGTGGAAATAGAAACTAATAGAAAACGCAAAGCTATCCAATTTAATATCTATGGAACTCAGTTAACAGTTCTAAATATTTAGAAGTTGAAAAAAGGCTTTTTTATATTGCTTTATTATTTTATATGCGCTCAAAAAGTAAAATCGTCTATCAAATTAGCTTGTTTGTTATGTTTCCTTTCTTAGCTCAAATCCACTTAATTGTCCAATTACAAATGGAACAAAGCCAAAACAGCATTGTAATGTTACGGTTGAGTCGAATTAGATTGTAAAGTATATTCATTCCGCGTGCTTGGAAAGTTTGTTATAAGATTGCAAAAAAAATTGATGCGTGGTTTATTTTGTAAATCTATAGAGCTTTTCAAGAAAATACTTAAATATATGAATACAAAATTCGCAAATATTGCACTTTTACCTTTGAGAAAAAAAAGGGTTATGATTTATTTTCATCTAAACAAGCCCCCCAGTGGCTCAGCGGTATGTCTGCGGACTTACACGCTAAAATCCGGATTTTGATACCCGTGGTGGGCAGAGCACAGATAGCCCATTGTGTAGCTTTGTGCTTAATTCAAAACAACAACTTCATCCAAACAAATAACTCTGAAAAGGACAAAGCGCTTCTAGCAAATACGTAGCCCTCACAGATAACATTTTATTTTATATATTTTCGACTGACTTAGCGCTTTACATTCCTTCTTTTTGAATGTTATGGCAGAAAAACATTAGAAGAAAGTTCTGAATCATTAGCTCTACACAGTAGAGTATCATTTCTTTTGTATTTGTGTACCACCAGTATTAGTCACGAGTCATAGCGTATAAATACACGAAAAGATGGACGAAAAATTTGGTCAAGGACAAAAAAAACCAAACAAATATTCGTTGTTTAGAGATAGGAATCTTTCCGCAGAGATTGACTGAAAATGACGTAGCTAAAGTAACAGGAACTGTGGGCGATTACAAAATGACGAGGCTAAAGTAACAGGAACTGTGGGCGATTAGAACATTTTTTCTTATTTTTTTCTTTAATTTGCATTTAGAATTTTCTGGAGCGTTCAAACAATGCATGATCCAACAACAATAGAATACTGGTTTTATGATAAATTGTAACTCCAATAACTTCACTGAAATACCCGAAGACGTAGAAATCCTTATCCGGGTAAAGTTGGGACAAGATTGCTAAGACACGACTGTCAATTTATGGCAGGGCCTGTCGTGAGAAGAAACAAAAGATTTGATGTTACGAAGAATTGTCACGTGATAACAATACATCACCACAACACTACCTGACCATGAGATCTTCCGGGATAGTTCAAGGCGTAATCAAAATTAAAGAAGGTTAAAAAAAATGATAAACAACAACAACAAAAATATTATTTAGATAATGCTTGCAGTTATCTTAGTCAGAGATAACGTGAGCAGAAAGCACGAAATTTTTATAAGTAATTCATATATACATGTGTATATATTAATTTTCCCCTTTGATAGTCAAAGCATGAGACTGTACAACAATAAAAGAAGGCGAATGTTCTATTTACAATCAATAGGTGTCGTTCTTCTAAAACTGGTCATTAATGAATTTATTCATATTTGTGTTGCCAGAGTAATAAACTGTTTAGATCATAGTGATGAGGGTTGAGAGTTCGTTGTGGTTGTTATTGTTGTCAAATAATAGCAACGTTATTTTCTTTTAAATTGGTTGTGAAAATTATTGAACACTAAGCTGTAATATAGTTTGTTATCAATAAGGTACCGACCGATTGAACTCGCGGAAGAGCTCTGAATATCAAAAAAGATTGTTTGCTGGATCTCACGCAAAGCTACAGGACAACTATCTGCGCTAGCAGATTCTAATTTAGCAGTGTAAAACTAAAAGGAAGGCAGCTAGTCATTATCACCCACCGCCAACTCTTGAACTAATAATCTGAGGTTCGAATCCTTGTCATATCACACATGCTCGGCCTTTCAGTTGTGAAGACGCCATAATGTGACGGTCAATCCCACTATTCGTTGGTAAAAGAGTAGCTCAAGGGGTGGTGGTGAGTGGTGATGACTAACTGCTTTCCCTCCAATCAGTGATGTCGAGAAACCCACTTGTTGAGAATTTTATATGCAAAAAACGGCTCTTTTGGGCTCAGAAAACACTTCAAATAGAAGAGCGAACAACGTTTCGACCTTCTTCGGTCATCGTCAGGTTCACTTCTATTTGAAGTGTTTTCTGAGCCCAAAAGGAGCCGTTTTTTGCATATAAAATGCTTTCCCTCCAGCCTTACAATACTAAACTAGGGACTAAGAAAAAACGCAAAACATTATTCAGACAAAACAAAACACTTGGAAAGTGTTCTAGGCATGTATATAAGTTTATTATATTCTCAAAAAAACATCTTTCAGACACAACATAACTCTTGAAAGTGTTCTAAGCATGTATGTCAACTTATCATACGCTCAAAGAAAACACTTCTTTCAGACACAACATAACTCTTGGAAAGTGTCTTAGGCACATATATATCGGTTTATTATATGCTCAGAAAAAACAAAACATCTTTCAGACACAATAAAATTATTGGACATTTTTGGAGAATCTGTCTATCTTCTCATAAACAAGAACATTTAATAGTTGGGTTGTCTGACTAGTTCTCTTTTCTGAAAAACTTATTCATGAATTTTCATAATAAAACGTTACATCCTCTTTTTCAATTCATGGAACGTTAAAACTTTAACACTTCTATGTAAATATCACATTATGGTCATGTTGTAGATAAAGACAACTTATGATGCAAAACGTGGTCTTTTTATGTCCCTTTGAGATAATATTTTTCTTGTGATTTTGATCTATACTGAAAATGTTTCAAGCATAAATATTAAGAAAACAGCACATGTTTCGTACACACGTGTGTGATTGATAGCGACGGACATTGGCTCATTCGGAGAACATTGGCCTCATATAGCTGGCATGATGTCACGCCACCATAAGACAGCGAGCTCAGGAAAGTCTTTGAGAGATGTTCTCTTATACACGCTAACCCTTTCCACCAGAGGTCAGCACGATATAATGACGCGCCCTTTTGACAGATAAGATAATCCCTACTATTTTTTATATCTCATTTTTCTTACTTCTGCATTCTTTATAATAAACTTATCTTATATTTTCAATTATCCCAGGTCAACATGAGGCCATAGTAGAAAGGTTAACTCCCAGGGAACCTGGAAGTAGGACATAATATAAGTTCCACGGGAGGTAATCTTCTTTCCTTTAAACATTTTCTTACCTGATTATTTCCGAGTCATCTCTGAAAGGGTGTCTGATAGGTATGTATTCATACTTATATATATTGGTTTAATACTTCATCTTATAGGAAGATAATATTGATATTTCTATGTGTTAAAATACGTTCAATCATTATTTATTTAATTAATTAAAAACCGTAATACCGTCATTTTATTATATTACTATAGAGGGACTAAACTATAAATTGATTACCTAAATTCTCAACTTTTTATTGAACGATGAATCGAAAATGTTTGGTACCGTACTTTAAACGATATTTAATGTAGGTAGTTTGTTTGGAACTAAACACAAAGTTACATAATAGGCTCTCTGTGCCCTGCCCACCATGGGTATCGAAACACGAGTTTGAGCGGTGTGAGTCCGCAGTTATACCGCTGTACCACTGGGGAGACAAATGGAGACGGTGTGGCAAAGCTTTGTATTTTATGGGATATTAGACAATGTAACGTTTATTTTTAGTTCGTTACTTCTTCGCACAGAATAAAAATTGAGAGTTGACATCTTGGTTTGAGGTGCTTGCATGTCGTTCGCAGATTCGAGTTGACATACCTAAACCGTACGATGAATTATCTCGTTATTCACTCACTACTTAGGTTGAAATTTCAAATATATTTTCTGACGTATTAATGATGTTTTGAAAAAAGTATTGAAACAATATGTTTTAAATATTTATTTCTTCGTGCATATTATTAATTATAAGTGGAGAAGGTAAGTACGAAACACTATTTAGGCTTATCGTGACCTAGCAGTTAACGTGTGTCAACTGTGAATGTTAAGATTTAGGGTTCGCACAAATGCATTATGCTTTTTAGGGTGGTTGTTGCGTTAGAAAGTGACGATCAAATTCCACTCTTTGGTTAGACAAAAATAGCCTAAAATTTAACGGTTGGTACTTTTAACTAGCTTCCTTCCCCCTAATTTATCAGCTCAAAATTAGGAACGGTTATGCACTGATAGCTCTTACGTAGCTTTGTGCATATATAAGAAACAGAAAACAAAAAAACAATGAAAAACGAACATTTAGTTATTTTTTTATTAAGTTTTCCGATGGATCAGCAGTAATTTCATGATCTCACGATGCAAACATCCGTGGTTCGATTTCCTGTAGTTAATAGTGCAAATTACCCCTTGTGTAGCTTTGCACCTAGAAAACAGCATATTCTTATAACAAAAATACGGTAATCTATATATATATAGCTTATAAAGCCCTTTTGTCAATCTTAAACTTATCGTTATTTAATAAGGAATATTTTTCAACCCTTCCAGAAGCTTCTACAAAATCTTCCATGGTCATTCAGACTCCATCATAAAAAATATTTAAAAGTATTTAAATATTAATATGCTATTATATTTAAAACAAAAAATACAAAAATTAAAAAGTATTTTCCTTTATTAATCAATAAATGAACATTAAATATTATAACTCACTTGTTTTTCTATCACCTAAATAAAGTAAGTGTAGCAATTCAACATAAGTAGCCGAATACTGAAGACTTACTTGTATGTGCTTCCATCTGTCAGCCTAAATGTTTACAAAATATTCGGGGTACGTGAAGACCCCGCAAAACTAAAATAAGTTTAATTAATTTTCTAGTTAAAGGGAAATTGTTGTTCTAAATGCCGCTTCTAATACCCGTCTTTTTGAAAACTAAATTAATTTTAAAAGTTTTCTTCATTATTCACATCATTTTGGTATGCCAGTGATCAAGAATTATTATCGCATTGTGAGGACGACATTAACGACATAACCATCTAAATAAAGTAGAATAAACTTGTGGAAATAATACTTGTAATAAAACAATTTCAAGAAGATTGTTTAATTTATTGGGAAAGTGTATTGACTTTAACTTAATTGTTATTGGTTCTTCTAATAAAACATTTCAAAGCAATAGCTCAGTTCTTGAACAAAACTTTGTAGAGGGCTTACTTATGTGTGTTTTTCTTTCAGAAAAGCCGCAACCTGCTATCTGCTGAGCCCACCAAGGGGAATCGAACCTCTGATTTTAGCGTTGTAAATATGTAGACTTACCGCTGTACAAGCGGGGTGCTGTAGAGGTCTTACACTCGACAGCTAAAGTGACGCTTGTTTCGTCGTGAATTTGAAAGTAAGTGTTATGGTGTTTGCAAATTGTTTCAGTTACTTCAGTAAAGCCATAAAACAGTTTTCAATGCTGATCCGACGCATTTCTTTAAATTACACACATTGTTATTTATTATCTTTGTAAATATTGACTGAAAACTACAGCTTTGATTTACTCAAGAAAAGTGTGTGTGTGTTTTCTTATAGCAGAGCCATATGAGGCCATCTGTTGAGTCTACCGAGGGAAATCGAAACCCTAATTTTAGCGTTGTAAATCCGTGGACTTATCACTGTACCAGCGGGGTACCGAGAAAAGTGAAAAATCTTGAAGATTCTTATATTTGTGAAGTAACTGTATGGTTAAATATCTGTTTGATATAGGCTGTTTAGGGATATTGGAGGTCATTTGTTACCTGACATAATGTCATGATATAATGGTCAAATTAAAATCATTTTCATGCGATCTCTAAAACTATCACACTATGGTTTTATATATATATATCTTCATACAAAAGTTTAATGGTTATATTGCTGGTTATTCTTCATTTTAGTAAAAGTAAAACTGAAATGACGTAAATGTCTAGTGCATCCTTTCATTTTCCGCACTTTCTACAGTGGACTGCACCTTTACCTCTTCAAGGCTCATGTGCACAGCTTGGGTCAGCAAACATATAAATAGAGTTAAGCCTCCATGTCGCGGATTATATCTTTACCTTTATCCTTGGTGAGACTGAAAGTAACCTTTAGTGTAATCGTTAAACACTTGGTTCGATGTATAAGATAAAATAATAAATTAGGAGCAATACCATAACGTTAATGACACATCTAAATTAGTTTAGGTTAAAAATGAGTTAAAATTCCCATAAATATTCTATACAAAAGTTGTGAAGCATAACTACATTATTCCACAAAAGTTAATTGATTGTTCTAATTCACTCCTTTGAGTTGGTGAGAAAGCAATAAGTACTCGTTTCCGCAAAACCAATTAACCCAAAAAAACAAGTAAAGTTTAATGTGAAAACCTTCTCTGAAAACACGTATCAATGTGTATACCTTCTCCGAAAACATGTATCAATGTGTATTTCTTCTCTGAAAACACGTATAAATGTGCATATCTTCTCTGAAAACACGTATCAATGTGCATATCTTCTATGAAAGCGCGTATCAATGTGAATATCTTCTTTGAAAACACGCATCAATGTGTATACCTTCTCTGAAGACACGTATTTGTAAGCAATGTTTTACACACTTTTGATTCTTTAAAAAGTTTCATAGGACTTTCTACCCCTGCTACGTGAATTCAATCTTGTAGGTCTGGTAGTGTAGTTGAGGGTATAGTATATACTTACTCTATGATGTACTCCTACAGAAAGAATTTGAATGATGCTACTCCGGAGGTTGTGCATAGAATTAGTTCCAAGCCAGCGTCTTGGCAAAACTTAACCAGTAAGAGAAATGTGCAACAAATTCTAGTTGTGCACTTACCCTGGTAACAGGCAAGAGGTAACTCATAAACAAATTCAGTCACAAACATTGTAAGTCAGCCGAAAAAAGAAAGGTTTCCTCTCATAGAACACTAATTCAATCACGTATGTCACAGTATATACCACTCCACACATTAGTAAACCATTGTAATTGATAGAAACAATTGTGGATTTTCAAATGCTTAATATCACGTATTACTAGTGTTAACCATTCCGTAAAAATTGTGCTTCGTTGAACCACATAATGCAAGATAGAAAATGTTCATCTTTATCATATAATGTGAGGAAACAATTACAAAAATCCAATTGTAGTTTACAGTCTTACCTTTCAAGACCTTGATGGCAGCGGACGCGGACATAATAGGGATAAAACTTGTGGTGACGTAGTAAACGAGCTATTGATATTTGACTGTTGACATATTCTGAAACAATAGTTCTTGTACTTAGGGTTAAAATAACTGAAGAAAGCACTGGTGCGGCATTATTATTATTTATAGTTTCTTATGGCAGACCTGATCACTGATGTGGTTTGGTAGAGCCAGTTTCTTGAAGACAGTAAACATTGCGTAAATTTTTACATGCGTCTAGATGTCGCTGCAATATTTCTTGCTTTTGCTACAGCATTTGTTGGCGCTATCCATCAAGTAGCATCATTTCAGTGCATTCATCATTTGTGTACTGTGCCATGTTCTATGGACTGTTACTTTTCTTTGGTTGTGATGAATATTTTATACCACTTTACGATGTACAGTGCATAAGAATGACCAAGATGGTAAAGTGGATATAAAAAAATCACAGTAAATTCCAGAAGCGGTAAAGGACAGTTAATGGATATTGGCATGCATAAAATAATGCGATCTTATAATTTACCCTTTTTTTGTTAAATGTGAAATATTTTCGATGTTAAAACATTTTACAAACGTATGTAAAACTTGTAAGTGAAACAACAAAGAGCTGTATTTGCTCTACTCACAACGAGTATCAAAACCCGGATTTTAACATCTTATATATTTTCAGGAATACTTTAGAGTATATTTGCAAACCCACTTTGTAATAGCGTATAACTCAGGACCAATAATCATATGTCCTTGGATTTCATCATCAAATGGCTTTTCGGACATTTTAAACAAAAATAACTGAAATTAAGTACATACTATCTCATCTCAATTTTTTCAAAGTGTTCAATATGTAACTCGCATAAACCTAATATATAAGTTGCACATTGCACGCATTCGAAACCGGTTTGCTAGCTCCATCACCCAGAATTTTACCGTAGGACCAATTCGCGCCCACAAGTTTAAGTATTAAATGCTTATAGCAATAATATTACGTTCAATTAAAACATTTTTTTTTAATTTTGTCTAATGCAAACCGATTTGCACAATATTCGTTAGTCCGATCATAACCTAATGATTAGCGTTCTCATATGTGAATCTTCGGATTAATGGTTTGCATCCCGTTATAGCAAAGTCGTGCTTTTATAATTTGTGTTGTGGATATTATACAAGAGTGACTATCAAATCCCACTATTCGATTACAAAAATTCAAAAGTCAGTGGTGAGAGATATTGACCAGTTGCCTTGCCTCTAGTCTATCATTTCGAAATTATTCAAAGCTAGCATTGGTAGTTCTCGAACAGTTTTAAAAGAAATTCTAAAACAAACAAATAAATACGTGTTAAGTTTTCTAGGTATATTAAGCCAGAATCTAAACGTATTTTACGTGTAAAAACATATTTTTCAAACCCGGATTACGAGTCGAGTTCCTTAACCACCTGGCCATGGCAGGCTTGTATTTTCATATGAAAAATTGCTTAATATAAATATAACTAAGAGAGCAGTATAGGCCCCCCAGTGGCTCGGTGGTATGTCTGCGAACTTACACGCTAAAATCCGGGTTTCGATACCCGTGGTGGGCAGAGCACAGATAGCCCATTGTGTAGCTTTGTGCTTAATTCAAAACAACAACAGAACAGTATAGTGCGTCCATAAAGGAAAAACGTCGAAAGTTAAGACGTAAAGTTATGTTCACAATAAGTATTGTGTTTGAATTTTAACGCAAACAATACAGGTAAATAAAACACCGTTGATATCGGAAACAGTGACTGCTTACTGAATTGCTACTTACAGCTACAATGTTTAATATTTAGTTGTTTGTGCTGGCTATTATAAGCGCAGAGATAAAACACAAGACAATAACGTAAGTTGAAGAGAAAAACATTAAAATTATATAGGTCGTTCACTTCTCGGAGTGGTCAGGTTAGATCACTTCACGCTGATTGTTAAAAGCGTAACATCTAATTTTCTGGCTTACGTTTGAGGTGTGGTCATTGTTTAGCTGTCCAGCTTAATACAACTTCACCTCCCTCTAGCGGGCTCAGCGGGAACTCTCATTTTCTTGTACATTAAGGTTGCCTTTATTAACGCTTGTCATAAATTTTATATATAAATATATATCTTTATTGTAGTATGTAGTTTGGTGAAAACTTCTGAACAATGGATGCCAGCGTCGTTATGGAATGTCAAAAGAGAATAATTCCCTTGCCTTCCCGGATGTAATTAAAAACATATTTCATATTCAGACTGTAAACTCAAATATTACATGTGAGCCTCTACCCGCTGGTGGCTGGGATGGAGGTGTGGTTGTAATTGAATGGAAGATATGGTATAATTAGTATTAACTGAAGTGATAGTGAATTGGTAAGACGCTGATTCCTACAAGTTTCTCAGAGGGGGCGTTCATCAAACAGACGGTCTGAACCAACCATCTGCATTTTTCGAGCATAAATTATTCAATAATAATCATTTTATTACACTTGCCTCTCAGATGTTCAAACAAGTAAATTATGAACCGTGTAAAAGTTAGTTCGTACCGCGATAAATTTTGCAACATTTATGTTTTTTTCTCTCTCTTTCTGATCTTTAATTTTAAATTTCATTATTGGGGCTAAGAGTCACCCAGTATTTATTACGTGGAACTGGAGATACGAGGGCCCATGGACTACATCTGAGGCTGTGGGTACGTTATAAAGATTACGGTCATGTTCCACTCTAACTGGCGTAAGAGAGAACCTTGGGATAAGAAAAGAAATTTCAAGCCTTGAGATCGAAAGTTCCCACGATGGCTATATTTCATAGTTTAGTGGTAAAAATGCCACAGAAATATAAAACGTGTAGTACTCGTTTACGTGAAATTATAGACGGTTTCTCTCAGTTCTTCTTTTCCAGTCAGAATTGTGAAATTATTTTACTATGAGCTTTTTTAGTTTTGCGTGAAACACAGATAAAATTTTGTTTGTTTGTTTTGGAATTTCGCACAAAGCTACTCGAGGGCTATCTGTGCTAGCCGTCCCTAATTTAGCAGTGTAAGACTAGAGGGAAGGCAGCTAGTCATCACCACCCACCGCCAACTCTTGGGCTACTCTTTTACCAACGAATAGTGGGGTTGATCGTAACATTATAACGCCCCCACGGCTAGGAGGGCGAGCATGTTTGGCGCGACTCACAGCAATCTTTCATTGCGTTGGTAATCCGAGGGTCGCGGGTTCGCGCCTGCGTCGCGCTAAACATGCTCGCCCTCCCAGCCGTGGGGGTGTATAATGTGACGGTCAATCCCACTATTCGTAAAAGAGTAGCCCAAGAGTTGGCGGTGGGTGGTGATGACTAGCTGCCTTCCCTCTAGTCTTACACTGCAAAATTAGGGACGGCTAGCACAGATAGCCCTCGAGTAGCTTTGTGCGAAATTCCAAAACAAACAAACAAACAAACAAATACCGCTGTACTAGCAGGGGGCATATAATAGTTAACTAACACATTTTAAAAACATGTTTTGTCATAGAATTTGAAAGATTTGCATACGAAGTTTGTTTTTATTCAGAAAAGTAAAAGGAAAGCTAATTATAATTAATTAAAAATATAGAAAAAAATAATTGCGTTGAATGTTTCGAAAAAAATTTAATCACCAAGAACCTGGAGTTTGGTTTTCTTTCTAATAGGTTTGAGATCAGTCTATGTGCCAAGCTATTCGCTTTATTTTTACACGTTTGGATATTGTTGTGTCTGTTCATTTATTCTATACAATTAACAGAAAAAGTTATTAACTCCTTGTACAATAACAACGTACTTTAACGTCACAAGATGGAGAAAACTACTTCACTAATACAACCTGTGCGCTAGTCGAACGATTAATGTACCAAGTGTGTTTTTCCTTAGAGCAAAGCCACATTAGGCTAGCTGCTGAGCCCACCGAGGGGAATCGAACCCCTGATTTTAGTGCTCTAAATCCGGAGACATACCGCTGTACTAGTGGGGAGCACAAAACTGTGGATCGAAGGCTCCATGGCTCGAGATGAGGTAAATTCAGCTATTAGTGTGTTATAAATGTGACAGCAATCTCGTTGTTCGATTCAAAGTTGAACAAAATCCTTGTAGGGACAGGTGCTGCCCAACCCCCAATTTAGTCAGTAGTTTAAAATTTAAGAATGGATGTAACTGACTCTTTTGTCACGTGCGTATAAGGTGCCATTGAAATTGAAAGTTTTAATTTCAATTCCAGACTACACGTAACGAAACAGGTGTCATTAATTACAACATATACAGATTCAATACCATAGAAAGACCAACAACAGAAATTAGTAAGCTTTTCAAATTAGGCTGAGTCATTAATTAATGATGTTGTCTCCAGGCAAGTTCTCTTATTCAACAATACGGAACATATTAATAAGATGCGGATATTGATGACTGAACATCTTATTACTAAATATGATAGATGGATAATTTAAATTTTTCGGATTTTGAATCAAATTCTGGCTATTGAGGATTAGCAAAATAGTCTACTGGATTGGATACTTCAAGGACAACCTTCTTTTGTGAGACGGGAGAAGAGTGGTAATGGTTTTAATAGTTTAAATGCACCTTATTAACAGTAAAAAGTCTAGTGATGAAAACATTCTATTCGTTATATGCTTAGAATTGGCATCGAATGGCGAGGGGCCAAAGTATTTAAATAACGCTCATGTATATGTGCTTAGCATTTTATTAATTATAAAACGTTAATATTGTCAGTAAAACACTTTCTTACTATTAGACGCAAATATTAAAGACTGAACATTTTTTTTATTTATAAGGAGATATGGTGGTTAAACCTATTGTTACGGAAGATGTAGGTAATATGGGTTGAACTCATGGATGTTCTTAGACGTAAACGTTATAATTAAGACGTCGCTGTTACTGGATATAAAATTTGTCACAAATGAGATAAAGATTTTGTCAGGAGAAAAGATACCAACATACCTTTTATATGTTCGTACTGTTGGTGAAGTACACTATTAGAAGGTTTTGACAGAAGGTAGTGTTATAAAATAATGTGGTTCCCGGTAGAACCCATTGTTATTAAATAGATGCGAGTATTGTTTGTACAACATTTATTATCAGCCAGATTTGCGTGTTATTTGTGGAACATATTGTTATCAGAGCCAGATCTGAGTGTTGTTTGTAGTGCATGCTGTTATCAGCCAGATTTGAGTGCTGTTTGTGGAACATATTGTTATCAAACAGAGTTAAGTATTGCTTGTATAACGTGTTGTTATCAAAAACATTTGAGGTTGCTCGTAGAACATGTTGTTATAAAAAACATTCGAGTGTTGCTCGTAGATCATATTGTTATCAAACACATTTGAGTGTTGTTCGAAGAACATATTGTTATGAGAGCCAGATTTGAGTGTTGATTCTAGAACATATTGTTATCAAACAGATTTGAGTGTTGTTTCTAGAACATATTGTTATCAAACAGATTTGAGTGTTGTTTCTAGAACATATTGTTATCAAACAGATTTGAGTGTTGTTTCTAGAACACATTGTTATCAAACAGATTTGAGTGTTGTTTCTAGAACATATTGTTATCAAACAGATTTGAGTGTTGTTTCTAGAACATATTGTTATCAAACAGATTTGAGTGTTGTTTCTAGAACATATTGTTATCAAACAGTTGTTCGTAGAAAACACTTGTTACGTTCACGTTGGTAAAACTTTGTTATTAAAAACATGGATGTTATTAGTTGAATAAACATTTATTAATAAACTTGGAGTACTCGTCCCCTGTACGGAAGCTATGTAATTTCATAATTAATGATATATTATCTTAAAACATGAAAAGTTGCTTCCCTTATGTATAATTTAAAAAAATAAAAATAAGCACCGATAAAATTTTAAAATACAATATCCATGCAATTCGTATGAACCCAATAAATCCTCGTGCTAAATGTGGTGAAAATCCATCTACAGGAGGCGAAGTAGTAGTATAAAGAAACACAAAAACATCCATAAAAACGGCAAAATAACTGAAATTGTGTTTGTACTCCCGCATGGACCTAATAAACTTGCACACCTGTTTTAGTGGAGATCCATCCACACCAAGGGAAGTAGTTATGTTGACATGCAACCCAACACAGACAGTGCTATTATATTTATATTGGTACCTAACTAAAATTCAGTGAAATAAAAATTAAAACCGAAAACACTCTAATAGCTTCGCTTTTAACTGTTAAATTATTCACAACTTATAAAGTAACATCAAAATGCTACAGAAATTCAGAGAAAGGTGTTTTCAATCCGACAGTGATTTCTTTTATTACTGTTGTACTTTTCATCGACCTATATGAGTTGCATCATTGAAGTTGATGAGTGTTATAGAGTAGATGTAGCAATAAAAACCCCGTCGCACCAAACATGCTGGCCTTTTTAGCTGTGGGGGCGTAATAATGTGACAGTCAATCCCACTATTCGTTGAGTTGGCTGTGGGTGGTGATGACTAGGTCCCTTCTCTCTAGTCTTACACTGCGAAATTAGGAATGGCTAGCACAGATAGCCCTCGAGTAGCTTTGTGCGAAATTCAAGAACAAAACAAGCAAACAACAATCACAAGTATACTCTTCAAAACAAGAAAAACAAAAGGGATAGTTTTTTATTCTAAAGAGAAATATGTCTATAATAACGTTACAAGCTCAGAGTGTGTGATGTTACACGTGTTAAGACACTGATTGTCAGACCTAAATGACAATAAAAGCTGTGCACTTTGAAAACAGAGGAAAACAACGGATTTTTCGCCAAAACGCATTCGTGTCCAATAAATTTGTTTGAGAGATCTGCATGTTCTGCAAGTGCAACATGTGCAAAATCCCTATAAAAGTGACAGGTTTTCGGTTCCCATAGCTCAGTGTTAAGCCACCGACACGCAATACAGTTACGCCAAGACTGACTGAAGCACAACGCAACAACGCCATTGGTCGAATAAAAGCAGGCCAATCTCGATCAGATGTTGCTAGAGCTGTGAATATCCACCCAAGCACCATCACAAGGCTATGGAATCGTCGCCAACAACATGGATCACCTCGTGACAGTCCACGATCTGGCAGACCTCTTGTGACCACGCCCGCTCAAGATCGCTACATCCGGTTACGTCACCTTCTGGATAGGACCACCATTGCAACGTCTACTGTCTCAACCACACCAGGCCTGCGTAGGGTTTCCGATCAGACCGTACGCAACCGTCTACGAGATGCAAGAATCCGACCTCGACGTCCAGTCACAGGCGTAATCCTCACCCAGCAACATCGTCAAGCACGGCTGCAGTGGACTCGGGCACATCGGGAATGGCCTCATCGACGATGGAGACATATTTGGTTCAGCGATGAATCACGTTTTATGCTTCGTAGGCGAGATGAAAGGACCCGTTTTTACCGACGTCTGCGACGGCGACAACCTCAACCGCAAACTATATCTCAGCTTGCAGCAGCTTTGCAGGCTGAGTGGACATCCATTCCACAGGATGTGATTCGTCATCTCATCGCTTTCATGGGCAGGAGATGCCAAGCAATTATTGATGCTCACGGGGTGCATACTCGTTATTGACGTTCAGTGACGTTAAACTTCAACTAGTGAGCGTGGACTTCGTCTTTGCAGACTTTGGATGTTTAGCAGTGAATGTGCAAAGTTTCACACATGTCATACAGAACTACCCGAAATAAACTTGTTAACAGTTTGTCTCAAATTTTGTCTTTTGCGTTTCTTTTTTTGAAGAGTTTATTATAACCCAACGAAACTGAAGAGTTCAAGGGTGTGCTAAACGAAAGGCCTCATCTATGGCTTTCTGCTGCTAACAAGGTGTATTAAAAATCTATTATGCACTTTTCTTGCTCCAATCCTGTATTGAAATACTTAAATATGAAATGTCTAGAACTTTAATAACATTCATTTTACTTCCATAAGAAAGTTGGTATAATCGATCAAACGTAATCTATTAAAAGCCAAATTTAGTGTTGGCTGAAAAGGTTAGTATTCAGGCACTACGTTATTATATTCTTTGCACAGAACTCTGAAATATCTTAACCACTTTTCAAATACTTGTCGAAATAAATACGTAACGAAAGAAACGGAATTACTTCCTCTGGCAATTCTAAGATAAACAAGTAAAGGTCTGATTAATGAAAATAGTATTTTGAAATTACGAATACAATTGCTAATTTAAAAAATACAAGAGAATGACAACGACATAAAATAATGTTGAACAACAACTTATTCTCATAAAAACTAAACAAACAAGTCAGAGTGTCCTAGGATTCAGGTATAGCTGTCACTGATTATGGATTACTAACAAGAGAAGAAGGTGCCATCTAGTGCCTCGACACGCCTAGAACGTTTTCCGACTCTTTGGACCAATAGCAGAATTGGCAGTTAATTTTATAACTCGCACGAAGCTAAAATACAGAGCGTGATGAGAGGATTACGTCTCGAACTCTGACCCTTTCAATTCGCAGTCTAATAAGGAAACCACCAGTTCACTCCTGGTTTTCAAAGTATCATGAGAGATTTATCCTCTTAGGTGAAGGCCTAGGAATATGCGTGTGTATGTTTTACTTATAACAAAGCCGAATTGGGCTATCTGCTAAGACTACCGAGGGGAATCGAACCCTCTGGCTTTAGCTTTGTAAATTTGTATCACAAAATTAATTTTTATTCGAAACCTTATGCTGAAATTAAAATGGGTTGATGTTTTTAATATCAACTACGAGGACACATTTCATATTTTTAAGTTATTTCATAAAATAAAACGCATTAATTGCTCAAAACTTAAGACTAAGAATGTTTTAAAATCCTGAATCAGAAAAACACAACATGAAGAATGAACGAATACATTTATATGTTAGCAGGGTTAGGAAAGATAAAATATTCTTGCAGAGGTGGTGTTTATAACATTTTTATATAGAATTATTATTTATTTTGTAGATGGAGAATAATATTACATAATGCATTAGCCAGTTATATCGAACTCACTTTCTTAATTGTATGATGGTTAATCATGCAGCTTCAAAAAACCGAACAGTTTGGCATGTATATAATTATCTCCGATTCAAGAAATCTGGTGATGAAGAAATATTATATACGTTATTTTTTTATTGTCTCTGGTTTGAAAGTGGTAGTTTTACCGAAATCAGACGTTATATTCCCCCACAGTGGAGTTAACATATAACCTAATGTGCTCAAAACAAATAATATTTTTTTTTTACTCTACATGAACCGCAGAGCAGAATGTATCATGCATTAAATCAGTCATGATATGATAAAGGTTTTTATTCACGTAAGCCTCTTGTTTGGTAATACAATTTATTTATCTTGCTTCTGACATTTGTTTTTCTTGGTTACATATATATCAGTGCTTACAACTGTGACATTTTCCTATTACTTTCATTGGACACTAATACAACTTCTAAAACAGTAGGTTCAGCATGGCCAGGTGGTTAAGGCACTCGACTCGTAATCCAAGGGTCGCGAGTTCGAATCCCCGTCACACCAAACATGCTCGACCTTTCAGCCGTGGGGACGTTATAACGTTACAGTCAATCCCATCATCTGTTGATAAAAGAGTATCCCAAGAGTTGGCGGAGGTTGGTGATAACTAGCTGACTTCGATCTAGTCTTACACTGCTAAATTATGGACGGCTAGCGCAGATAGCCCTCATATAGCTTTTTGCGAAATTAGAAAAAAAATAAAAACCAAACTACAACAGTACTATTGGAATTTCTCCAAACTTCTGACTAACGTATTGTTCATGCACTTTAAACATTGTTTAGCTATACAAATAACTCAGATATGTGGTATACATAAAGAAAATCAGAGAAAATTAATAGCTGTCAAACATTTGAAGAATATGTAGATATAAGGCCATCGTGAAATGTTCTTATGTCTTATCAGTGAAAAGAAACAGGCACCTTGCAGTCGTAGTTCAAATTACCATCACTCAACTCATGAATTTTTTTTATAACTATTATTTTATCAAACAAACCACCAACCTACAAACAAAAAATCCTTCTTTGCTATTTAAATTTCAGGTCCACTAGTAATAGCAGATCATTTCTTAAAATACAGCAGTTGTTATTTGAGTAAGTATGCCTACAAGGTCGGAAAAAAACCTAATCTGACAAGTAAATTAAACGTCTACGGTTATATTACCCAATACATTCTGTCAGAAACTGCAAATTCTTTTCTCGTGACAAACATTAATACGACATCTGAGCTCAGACATGGAACATGTAAATTTACACACTTTCTCGTTAGTGTTACAATACGTCATTATTATTGTTGAAAACAAACAAAAACAGACGTAAGCTTATTTTGCTTAATATATTGGAGACATTTCATTACACTTTTATTGTAAACTTAATAAAACGTGTTCTAATTATTCTGATTTCAATTAAATATCCTTATTACATCGTTTTGTATTTGTTTAACTAGTAGTGTGCCTTCCTTCACGTGTCTATTGGCAAATTTTCAATTAAACCTGTTAATAAACTCGGGTTATTTGTTATAAGGCATTATACAGGGTGTTCGGAAAGTCACTGTGCACTTATATATTTATTAACAGACATGTTTCAAAATAGAATACAGGAGGTAAATATGAATGACAATGATAAACAATGATGAAAGTGACCCCCGTTGGTATCAATACAGGCCTGGATCCTTCTTATTTTGTTTCTAAACACCGCTATCAGTTGCTGGCTTGAAATAGAATGAATGGACATATGATTACAAAACTGCATTGTGACTTTCCAAACACCCTGTATAATTTCAGATTTCTATGATAGTATTATAATTTTCAAGATATTTTAAGGTTATCGAATTACGCACTTTTAATTTTTGATGTATTTTCAAAGTCATTACTTTACCAGTCTGGCAGAATTTCAATTTTGTTTCTCATTCAAACAATTAAAAACTTAAACAGCTTTTTTTACTGTTGTATAGTTTTATTGTTCAGATATTCAAACACTTGTGATATTGAACAGGGGCGCAGATTTTCTACACCCGATGGGGAGGATGATTTTTGCAACCACTGTTCAATTTGCAAATTGGTAATCTCTGATTACGTGAACCTGAAAGCTGTGAACAAGCAGTCAGAGTAATATTGTTGCCACGATACTTGCATGTATACTTAGGCCTACCGACTCATACTTACGAACTAACGCTTACATCGTAAAGCTTAGAAGCACGCCTATATTAAAGATCTACATTTCGGCTACTGAAAAAGCCTACATCTAGGTCTAATTATGTAATTCGATTGGTAAGAATACGAGAATCACTAGAACAAACACGCAATTTGTGGGTCTGTGATGCAATAAAACAATTCAACAGACGAAACTGTAGGGGGTGATTGTACGCACCATACCCAAACCTAAAATGAAGGGAGTAAAGTATACCTACGCCCCTGATATCGAATAAAATATTAGACAGTGACTTTACTAATGATAAGGAAAGATATGAAAAAATTATGTTTTTAAATTCACTTGTTTTAAAAGAGTGTGTTTTCTATTTGGTAATATATTGTATCTATAACATGTGATCATTTCATTTTGTACTTATTTTAGTATAAGCAATTCATTCAATTCTAGGATCTAGCCTGGAAATTTAGATTTTTCAAGTTAATTTATGTAGAGAAAGTACAAGGACTAAGGTAGCGAACATCTTGTATCCATGAATTAGTATTGAAGGGGTCACATTTTAAAATTCGTAGCTCTAAGAAGGTAGCAGTTACTGGTAAGCTGTTGAAAAATTACTTCGGTGAGGACTAAAAAAAGGACAAATGACTGGAATCTGTGGCGTGGCTCTCTCCTCGCTGCCGCCTATCATGTGACATGTAGCGTGGCATTAACCCGGTTTTCCAGTTTGCCCGTGATAAAGGAAGGTCTACATTTTGAAAGTATTTTAGTTACAGGGCTTCGTATTTTTGTCTTTACTCATTTTGAACCTACGTAATTTCCTAACATCGTGAATTAATCAAGTTTAATATTATTGAAAAAGAGGTATATACATATATATATAACAACTAGCTTCGGATATGCATGAAAAACTAATTTCATAAATTCTGACTCATATTTTGACTGTTAATAGGTCGATCTGAAAGGACTGTAGATCATTACTTTTTTATTTATATACCATGGTTACTTTCATAGAGCGACTAATTGGAAAAGCGCTATAACACTACCGTCAGGTCATGGTAACATTTTTTGGTAGTCGTTGTACTGTATGTTATAGATAATGGAAACAGGAAGTAAATACAATAAGATTTTTTACTCAAGCATAAATTTAACAAATCTGACAGAAAATGGTCGTTGTTGAGAGTTTCTCAGTCCAATAAAATTAGAGGGCTTGTTGTTTTCTTTTTCAATAATAATAAAAATTGCTTTTTCAGATTTCACATTTTATTGTAGTTTATGGACAAGAATTGCGAAATGAGCGGTAAAAACTTATTTATAAAGAAAAAACCATGTTAAAATATTTATTTTTAAACAGATCAAACCAATTTCTCATATAATTTACAAACAAGTTCAATGACATACAATGAATTTTATGCATTGAAAAAACACACGTAAAGTTCACCAAGTTATCTCCACAGGTAATAAACGTTTCGTACCATAATGTAAATAAAAGCTTATGTACACATTTGTCAAATTTTTTTGCATGAATAGTTACTTTTATAAATATCTTTCTGTTGTTAAGGAAACTTAAATACTTGAAACCTTCACTTGCGAAACCATAATGTGAATAAATTAAGTTTTGAGAATCACACAATTTTTTTTCTTTAGTTCTGTAATTATGGGGTTTCACCAGTAAAGGTTTCACTGGATACAGATTCATGCTGACGAAACCAGAGTAGTGAGTTGGTGAATCTTTTATTCAAACGCACAGTTATTTTTTTCTTCAATTGTGTTAGAAAACTTAACTTTGGTTACTATGAGTGTTAACCAAACATATGTATATTGCAATAGATAATATTAAAGTTAAAATATTTAATATTTGATAGTATTACGAAAAACAAAATGTTATTCATACTATTTTTATTTATTTTAACCTTAATAGATTATCTGAGATAACCAATAGTTAGGTCGATACGTGTATATTACTGAATTGATACCTGTTGTGTCAAGACCTTTTTGAAAAGTTGGACAGGGTCCATAAGTTCGGCGGCTGATATAGGTCTGCACATTCAAAATTACATTTTATGTTTTTATTAGACTGTGAATTTATATTTGTAGAGTTATAGCTGCCTTTCATATGAACAAAGTAATATAACGCAGAAAGATTGTCAGACTAGGCCTTGGCCTGATTTTTCGGAGACAAGACAAGAATGTTTTAAGTGAAATTTTTCTTTATATTGTTTCATTAGGTATTATATTATATGCATTGGTGCACGTTTAGAGGTGTTTACTTTCACGGAAAAGATCATTTTCCTAAATTTCCTATCCTGTTTAAGTCTTATCTTTGTGATCAAAATCCGTGATGTTTTACACTGCAAATTACTGAAATCAAACTCATGAAGTATACCTTACGAACAATATAATTGTTCAAGAATAGTTTGGAAGAAACGAACTTTGTTCTCTAATGATTATTTTATGAAAAAGTAAGCCTATTTCATAATTCCAAATGTATATAATTCAGTTGTTTTCCTAAGGCTTTCAAACTTTTCCCGATAAATCTGCTAGACGTTTATTAGTTTTGGAACTCAATGTTACAACCCCAAACCATTTTTACATTATATAATACTTCTTTGTATTAAAATATTGATGGTGGTGTTTATCTGTACAACTATTACTTTTCAAAGGATTATTTGTTTCTTTAGAATAAAGCCACGATGAGCGAGCTATTCGCTGTGCCCAACTCAGGGTATCAAATCTCGAATTTTTGCTCATTGTTGAAAGAATACCACGATGGAGGTATTAACATACAACACTGACAAAAAGATTAATTCATTTATGGTTCATTGTTCCTTTAATCATTGTTATATGCACAAAACCTCATCATGCTGTATAACATTTTTTCGTAGACTAAATGATGTACTGGTTTAATATATTGCTATAATGTTTATTGTTTGTTAATATTTTCTGTTGTACGTGCTTAACTTTGCATGGCTCACTGAATATTTATTGCAGATCAGCTGTTCCTGGGTGTCAGTCAGTTATTACTAAAACGGTTATGAAACCTTTTTTCATGTCCAAGCTTTAGTTCTGTAATCCTTACATGGACGTTTGGTTTTAGCTCAATTATAATTCACGGTATTTTGATAACATGAAGGACCACAGAAAGTATACTAGGTTGAGAATAAAACGAAAGTTAAAAAGACCCTTATTTTCAGATAATAAGGGAACATATTTTTATTTCAGCCATCGTTTTATCATTATGGTTTGATCAGGACTAGTAGTACAAACCTTCAACCATACAGCTGGGATTCGCTCTTGTTTCTGTACAATTAAAAATTTTTCGAACCCTAAATATTTATTTACTGGTAAAGGCTAACACAGCGCAACATAACAATAAATTATTAATATTAATTATTAATAATAAATTTTATATGGGGCAATATATCTTATGTGATTGCTATTGAAGATCTAATGTCTAACATATGTCATTCCTACAATTCTTGTTATCTTTGGCAACACTTTGTTTCAATGGTACCTTAAAAACATAAATAATGGTCGTCATCACTATACAGCTTCAAGCAGTCTAATGAACATAGAAGACATCTGGTGTCTTTGAAAAACAGCAACAAAATCAAGAATTTACCTAAATCACCTCGAAATAAAAGATCCAAGAATGTTTTATTCCAGCGCCAAGATTAAAATCACACAACTTCTAAATACTTTATGTAGGCTTATATTTCTTTTGTGAAACTTTAAAATAAAACAGGACTTAAATTTGTACTGATAAGTTTTCAATCTAAACACAATATAAAACGATGCAGAAGTTGATGTCCACCACGGTATTCTTAAGCTCCGCCCATGCTATGACTTCTTAAAGTCATAACTGTGTTTCTTCAATTCTTTTATTCTTTATGGTTGCGATATTAATTATACACATTTCAAACAACTCTGTACAATCAGAATGGAAAAGAATGAATGAGGTGCAAAACTTTTGCACTATCTTGTTTCATGGTTTTAGTATTAGGCCCCATTTTATCATTCAAATGGAATTTATCTTCTCTCGAACAACTGTTTATATACTAGAACGTGTTTCATCGTTACTACTATTCAACTTTAGAAATACAGATGATATAATCGTTGAAGAAAGTTTACTTTCATCAAATAAGGACAATAAAAAGATTCAGACAACCTTTTCACAGACTAGAAAACAGCGAATGAATACTTTGGATATTATACCCTAAAACTACAGGTGACACACTCTAAAGAAACTTATTTAAACTTTATAAACACGATTCGTATATGTTAATGCTCTTACATGTGGTCGCAGATGCGAACTATGGCGCCACAGGCGGTATGTTTAGGACCTCATAAAAGCTATTGGAATAAACTGGGCACATATCTTGACACTGTTAATAAGATAATAAACAAGAATCTAGCGATGACGCGGGTTTACAAGTCAAAAGTTCACAATTTTCAACTGCTGTTTTCCTGGGAAAGAAATCTTCTCAAATGAAACCTTCTGGTGCTACCCCAGTAGCCTATGGTAACTTGGTTTAAGGAGCAGACATTCCACACACAGTAGAACGCCTGTTGCTAGTTCCACAAAACGCGTGTGTTTTCTTTGGTCTAATCATCAATAGCAGAAACTTTTTAAAGGAAACTATGATGTTGACCAAAAGCGACCAATGATGGCCATCAGAACGAGCACAATCAATGATGGAAAAAGGTTCTTCAAGATCAATTCAGGACATAGAACAACATCGTTATTATAACATGAGATTAACACTCAGAAGTAAAATACAACATTTCAGTTACAATAATTGTATCATTCATCAGGCCTAGTGAAGTAAAATGGTTCTATTAATAAAAATCAAGTGTTGAAACTTAGCAAAACACGGAAAAAGTTTGAAAAAAAGGTAGATTTAAAAAAAATAAAGATGAAAATGTTATAATCGGATAAACGTTTGTCACTGAATTACCGTTAAAGAACTTTTCGTGTAAAATGTTTTAAAACTAAAATGTAGTTATTATCTTGACAGTTTTAAGTTATCTTTATGGATACAAGGATGTAAACCTTTATAATAAAAATATCAAACACTATTACAAAGCTCTCGTTATTAAAGATAAGTTAAGCTTAAATCATTAGGTTTTGGATACTTATTCCCTGTATACAAATATCACATACAGAGTTGCGGACTCGATCCGAAAACACACGTGTTCATGTCTTCTTTTATACTTCATTATATGTGTTTTGATGTTCTCCACACATCAATTAGTTTTACTCAAAGGACTGATAAATAGTTACTGTCTCTTTGGAAAGTTTAAAAACAAAAGATTGGTTTCAAATAATAACAGTAATAATCAATTAAATGTGATTTTTATATTAAATTTGTTTCACGTTAATCTTTATACGTCGAGATCATTAAAGTCAAAGAAAGTAACTGAATGAGAACATATATCGTTTGTATCCTATATTTCTTTATGTTTTATTATATTTTGTTGCATGTCAAACTTAGAAAAGAAGCATGAAAAGTTCTACAGCTGCTGCAGCACCTAGAGTCTTGGAGAACATAATATGAGAGTTACAGTCTTGGATAACATACTCTGAAGTCTTACAGTCTTGGATAACATAATATGAAGAGTGACAGTCCTGGATAACATAGTATGAAGTGTTACAATCTTTAAGACATGATATGAAGTGTTACATTACAGTGTTGGAGAACATAATATGAGGTGTTTCAATCTTGAAGAACATAATATGAGGTGTTACATTACAATCTTGGATAACATAATATGAGTTGTTACAGTCTTAGAGAACATAATATGAAGTGTCAAGTTAAAATCATGGAGTACATAATCTGAGGTATTAAATTACAGTCTTGGATAGCATAATAAGAGGTGTTAGAATCATGGAGTACGTAATCTGAAATGTAAGATAACAGACTTGGAGAACATAATATGAGGTGTTACAGTCTTGAAGAACAAAATCTGAGGTGTTACACTCTTGGAGAACATACTCTAAGCTGTTACAGTCTTTGAAAACATAATATGAGATGTTACATTACAGTCTTTAATAACAGTATGAGGCGTTACAGTCTTGGGAAACATAATCTGAATTGTTACAGTCTTAGAAAACATATTCTGAGATATTAAAGTCTTGAATAACATAATATGCCGTGTTACAGTCTTAAAAATATGGTGTGAGGTGTCACATTACAATCTTGGAGAACATTTGTGATATTCGGCCCCCAAACTCCAAAATCCTTCCCACGTTTATAAAATTTTAAACAAGGTTTTTTGTTAAAAAATGTACTAGTTTGGTTACTATTCAGATGACATTCATATTATATATTATCATTAGATCAAATAGAATGTACAGGAGTAATTTTAAATGTTGTTATATTTAGAAATAATCTCACTCTCTTTGCTATTGTTTTTCATTCAACGAATTCGATAAAGAACCAAGACTCAAAGTTATGGTGAGGTGATTCATGAAAACAGTAAAATCTGAATTAAAAGGTAGAATTTTATGCACTCCAACTTTCTTTTCACAGTTGATATTAAATTAATAATCATGTATCAGATTTATTAGCCTCCCGCTAGTATAGCGGTAAGTCTTCGGATTTACAACGCAAAATCAGCGGTTCGATTCCCCTCGGTGGGCTCAGCAGATATCCCGCCGTCGCTTTGCTATAAGAAAACACAAACACACTCAGATTTATTAAAAAACAATTTTTTATTCAGCTGAATAGCAAGACTTGATTAATACGGGCTGCGTACATTATATTAAAATGATTTTGAATATGTAAAATAGAAAATCGCTTGGCAATCACAGCCATCATAGGTTTGGAGTGCAACGGAATGCATCAGAACTAAATTTTGAGATTGCTTGGTGATCTTAAATAATGCGATGCCACCACTTTTGACGCAAAATACCCATTCACTCTTATTATAAAGTCTTGTTCATATCAGGGATTTAGAATTTCTGAAACTTAATACTCGACTGTTTTAGAAAATAAATTATTGTGAATCATTTTGGGGTGTCAGGATAATCAAGAAAGAGATCTATAACAATCTGAACTACATCAGTAATAAACAAAGTTCAGAATCTTGTAACACACGATAATCTACGAATACCAAGGTCAATGGCAAAAGTAGTCCAGGTGCCCCTGGTAATGCCACGTAGCATAATCAAAAATGATCCTCGCCTGGTAAAAAAGAAGGCAACAGTGAATTGTCACCAGGGTAACATTCTAGTCGCACTTTCCATTCAACCACCAAATATCACGAGCAGCTGGATGATCCAGCATGTATTCATGCTATTCAATACGAAGACATACCGGTCAAGTCGTCAGATGTAGCGCCTATGAATTTCTTTATGATGGGAAATTATTGTCCTCATGCACCTGATGACTTATCGAAAGCCTGCAGGAAAGTATGTTGCGCTATGAACAACAGAGCTTTTTGCAATGAAAGATTGGTTACAGACCTATTCTAGATGGACAACTAAGACAGACCATGACCAGATGTGACGTGATTGGGCTCCAAATCGTTTTAATATAAAACACTTAATTCTCTATATGATGCGTGTGATCGTTTTGTATAATCAAATTTTGTTGTATCTGTAAGTGATTTATCGTCCAAACTTGTTTTTTTTTATATTTTCACGGACTATTTTTATGCAATCTAAAATAATAAAGTTTAAACAACCCGCAGTTACAGTGTGTTAAACTCACTATGTGTATCAGAAGTGTGAAAGAAAATTACTGTTTGTTATAGGGAAAATAAACCAATTCTTGGACTCATATTAAGTTGTCAGTTCAAGACATTGTAAATGATGACATCAATACTTATGTATGATAATGAGATAATGTTATCATACCTTAAAGTAACTGCTCTTTGAAAGGGACAAAAAAGCACTTTTTTACCCATACGGCTTACAAGCTTCCATTTAAAATAACGATTATGGGTAAACATTAGTTGCAAGTAATTTAATTTGAAAATATATTGGATATGTCATTTTTCTCCTAAAACTGTATCATGATCTCACATATTACACAATGTAACAACATTTTTACTTTTTCGTGTTCCTTGGTAGAAAGTGTTATTTCACAGTTACTTATGCTTAAAGTAAATGATAAAGAACTATTTTTCTCTTCAAACTTAGCAATTGTAACCTGGGCAATGAAATTTTCAAATTTATCCATTTTCTGAAACATTCCAGGTAGATTCAGTGCTGAGTAGCTGATAGAGAATTTTCTCGAACTTACAAGATTTTTCAAAACTTTCTAGAATGTTATAGAACTTACGAGAATTTTCTAGAAATTTCCATAGTAATATATATATATATACAGGGGCTCACCACTCACCAATTCACTTTAGTTCTAGCTGCCTAGTGAACACTTAGACCTATCTAATTTTATCAGAGATGGCATCAAGAAGCTGCAAGCATTCTCCAGACGCATTCTGCTATGTATGTGGCCAATATATCAAGCCAAAAGCGCAAAAGTACTTTGTTACAGCATTTGCTAAAATATGTAAAGCCTACAAGGCATATTTCAGCATGCCTCTCGGGGATCAAGACAAACCCTGGGCACCTCATTTTACCTGCGAGCACTGCAAAAAAACTCCAGAATGTAAGACGGACTATTTTTGCTTGCTTAAATAGTAAGATTTTACATTATATAAATTTTAGACATTTTAAAATTTAATATTTTTCTGTCCACTTCAAAGAGGAATACAACAGCGTCAAGACTTTGCTAGGAGCCTTGAAGTATGATGAGTATTGCTCGGAGTTTATCATAGACTTCAAAATGATGACATTCTTGATGGGTCTCCAAGGAGGATTTACCAAGTTTTGGGGTTATCTTTGCCTTTGGGACAGTAAGAACACCACAGCGCACTACAACAGGAAGCACTGGTCACAACAAACGGAATTTTCTTTTTTGGGAGGCAAAATGTCATCTGGACCTCCAGAATGTGTTGTTCCTACCACTGCATATAAAATTGGTCTTATGAAACAATTTTTTACAGGTCTTGACAAGGAGTCTGCAGCCTTCAAGTACCTTCCCTAAGCTGTCTTAGGCCAAGGCCAAAGCTGGTGAATCCGTTGGGCCACAAATAAAGATCTTGAAGTGCATAGAATTCCCCAAGAAGCTCAGTAGGAAGGGATTCTCGAACAATCACAAGGCCGAAAATTATATGGATCTGGTTGATGCTCTGGTGAAGAACTGCGGCAAAATGGGCTGTAGGATGTTTCTGAAAGTCAATATCCTTGACACTTATCTTGATAAATTGAAGGAGAACATGGGAGCATACTCAGAGGAACAAGGAGAGCGCTTTCACCAAAATATACTGGACTTTGAAGACCAAGAAGCGTGTAACAAAAACATGATGGGAGACTGTATTTGGAAGTTGATACGTAAAAGTGATTTACATTTCAGTCGCAAATCTCGAAAACTACTCACTTCTAAACATTTGTGTTCCTTTTTAATATAACTGTATTATAAATACATGTGAATCTTAATTCATATGTTGTTTTATTCAGACCTTATGCAAATGAAAATGTGCAAATTTGCCCGTTATTACACAGAAAATAGGTTAATTTCTAAATTTCATTATCTAGGTCTCAAAAACAAAGTTTGAAGACAATAATGGTCATTTTCCGTACTTTCACAACATAAGCAATTAAGAAATAACATATACTATCCAGGAACAAAATTTGTGTTACATAGTGTTATTGATTTCTTACTTCTGTTTACGTCTTAAACGATTTGGATAAGAATAATCACACTTAAAGCATATGAATATTTGCAATATAAGTGAGCCTTTTAAATCTGTTCTGCTACCGTTCAAGTCTAGGTTAATGTGTACATCTATTTGATAAAGCTTACTAAATTACTAGTTGTTTAGAAAGGAAAACATTCACTTAAAAATTGATATTATTTCATAATTAGTAATAGATTGAAACTTTTTGATACACTTAAGTCCATACGGTGGTAGGCTTGAACTCAGTCTAAGCGCAATAACTCGTGTAACCCTAATTATGATTTACATGTTTGTATTTGTTTTCAGTATGTAAAGTTACCTATATACGTTTAGTATAAAAAGGTACTGCAGTTATTGCAACTCATTTAAATCTATTTTGGGGATCTAATTCAATGAACAAATGTTATTAAAATACATTTGAAGAAAAGAATAAACTAATTTTAATGACCATATAGTCCCCGGTTGGTACAGCTGTAAGTCTACAAACTTACAACGCTAAAATTAGGGGTTCAATTCCCCTCGGTGAACTAACCAGATAGCCCGATGTGGCTTTGCTATAAGAAAAAATACAAAAACATAATGATTAGGAATCAATTAGACATCAATTTTATTTTTAAAAACTTAGATCAAAGTGTTCAATTGTTATCCGATCGCCATACCATAAAATATATTAAAAAATATTGAAATAACCAAATTACAAGTCTTATTACAACTGTCATTATCAAAATGTATGAGGAGATCTTTCTAAATTTATTTGAGTTTGACTGAGTTGATTTGGCTCATTTTCATCAGTTTAAGTTTTCCATGTATTTTTCAGATTTACAAGTAACAACGTAAATAGTTACAAATAAAACTTCATTTAGGCTTAACTTATAACCACATAATATGTAACACAAGAAATTAAGTCATTCAAATTAAGGAACTCATTTAAGCACCTTTTCTGACATGCTTTCAGGTTTTTCGCTTAAAATTGTTTGTATTTATTATTTTACTGAATATGTTCTACAACGTATAATTCAGTAATATGAACAATTAAGTTCAGGTTTGGTTTGTTGGTAAGGTGTTCGAGTCTTAGGATGGTGGTAGAAAGACAAACTATGACACTTGTTTTTATAAGTCTTAATTGTAAACTGACATGGTCCATATATCTTTCAAATTAATCTCATTGACATTATTGGTCATACGGTTTAAAATACCATTTTTTAATATCATTTTATTAGGATTATAATATATTATAGTTTTGGAGACAATTTTGCAATGTTTACTAAATATATCAATTAAAAACTAACCAAAATCTCCTAAGTTAGTCGAACTTGGCTGGTTGAATATTTCTAGAAGAAAGTCATGGTGAACTATTTGCTGTTTCTTCTGCGGAAAATCGTAATTTTGCAAAGTGGAAAATATTTTCAGCATTGTAAATCTAGAAATGTTATTCATGTCACTAACTGGTTATAAAATAAAGCTAATATTTGTATCGAATCTTGGGGGTGTTGCAATGTATCAGAATCATTATAGTTATTTGTTGTAGAAATAGCGTGATAAGGTTTATTTTGCCCAGCCTATAAATTAGGTAAAACAGAAGGAAAGGGGGTCATGAAAGCCATAAAATTACTAAAAATGTTTCATAGATTGCATGATATTAAATCATATAAGCTTAATGGATAAGAGTTCGATTAAAATTAAGGTCAAGTATTTAATTGACGTCACTTCTGCGTCAACCAACTAAGTGTGTGGAATTATAATCAATTTTTTCACGTTTGCTCTAGTTGGCAACTTCGTACATGCACGTGGAAAGAAAACTAAATTCAATAGTTATTTAAAATTGCCTGAGGTAGAATATATTCTATTGGCTGACATTTCTAATAGATGAAACTGAAAGTATAGGACATTTTTGCTGGATAAGCAGGGAATAAATTTAAAGTCATTAGAGCAACAAAGTTGAAAAACAAAATGCTTAGCTACTTAGCTGTCATTAAACAAAGTGACTGAACTAAACTGTAAGAAGTAAAAAAAAATACATTTTTATCTCATTTGAAACTTTCAATCTTTTTTTGTTATATGCCTACTTCAAAAATATTATATCAAGTTGACTGGTGGAACTGTCCTCGTTAGGGCTAGTCGCTAATGGTTTGTTTTTTTAATTTCACGCAAAACTACACGATGGGTATCTGCACTAGCCATCCTTAATTTAGTAATGTCAGACAAGAATAAAGAAGCTAGTCATCACCATCCACCTCCAACTGTTGGGAAACTCTGTTGCCTACGAATAATGGGATTAACAATAACTTATAACACCCCCACGGTTGAAAGGGCGAGCATGTTTGATGTGACGGAAATTCGGAATCACGACATGCATATTGCGAGTTGAGGGCCCTAACCACCTTGTCATGCCAGGCAGTCATATTAGAACTGTACAATTTAGAAACTTGAAAGTAATGAAAATGCAACAGATGAAATTTTGCATTCACAAAATTATTCCCTGTTGTTATAATTTAAGCCCTGAGAGTTCTCATATGAAATAACACCAACTTCTACATTGTAAAAGTTATAAAAGTTTTAATCAAATGATATAGTAAGCTTGCTTTTTACTAAACCTTTCCCATTTTCGGTTAAGATTTTCCGTAAAATGTTTAAAATTGTTACAAAAGATTAACAAAGCCAATGTTGTATAACAACGAAACTACAAATATATAAAACAAATAATACAAGACAAGGCAGAGATACTCCTCTCATCACCAAAAATTATAGGTCAGAAATCACGAACTACCAACTGCTCAGTCTGTGTTTATTAATACTGATCGATTGTTGCAAATTAAGTCCAGAGAAAATTATCAGCACAGCCTTCCTAGTTTTGTATCTTATCGCTTTGAGGAAAACAGTGTTATCCATATCATGAAACTGGGCACACCAGTATCAAAAGTGGAATATTTACAACAGGATAAGACTGTAATAAAAACATCAGGATAACATTGAAGTAAGACATCATGGTGAGGATGAAACAACACATTCGGTTTAAGATATGCGAACTTGGACTCAGCTGTACTTTATTAATTGGAAGGATATTGTGTTTGGTGTTTACCGTTGAAGAGCTTCTGATTGATTCAAACGTTATATGAAACTTGCGCCTGAACTCACACACAAGTAAAAATCTTACCATGAACTAATTTAGACTATTAAATTCACAAGTTGTCATCAGCCTAAAGAGGGAGGAATTTCTTTGTGTTTTTTTTATTTCGCGTAAAGCTACTCGATGGCTACCTGCGCTAGCTCTCCCTAACTTAGCAGTGTAAGGCTACTCTTGAGCTACTCTTTTACCAACGAATAGTGGGATTGACCGTAACATTATAACGTCGCCACGACTTAGAAGGCGAACATGTTTGGTGCAACAAGGATTCGAACCTGCGACCCTCAGATTACAAGCCGAACGTCTTAATCCACCTGGCCAGAGGGAGGAACATTGTATTTTACGACATGCAGTTTGCCTTTAGATGAAATAATACTTGGAATTCATTATATAGTTTTTAATAATATTTCAGCTGTGAACATTTCATTCAGAAAGTATCATAATGTAAACTGTTATTCCAAAATGTTTTAAGTTTGAAACACAAAATTGTAAACAAAATTATTACTGCATTTTTAGGCGGGCAACGCTGTATAATATTCACTGATGTAGACATTTTAATTCTTTAGTAATTCCCTAGAAATAATCTGAATCTCAGGATATTTAAACAAATTCGCGGAGCAATTCGCTAATAAACATTAAAAAAATCATAGGGTGATTTTTCATTTTGAGGGAAGAATATCACAGCTTTTAATATCAAGACATGTGAGGGGGAGGTGATAGTACAGTCGTCTTAACCTCGGTAATCACTATTTGTTTAACTTACACATTTATATAAATTATTTCTTCACCAAATTTAAATTTAATTTAGATTTATGGGTTTATTATGTTTAGAGCCCTGATGAAGAACTGGTCACCCAGACAACAGTGTGATCAAATATACCTTTAATTCTTCAGTCAAATTCCATTAGCTATTATTGGGATTTCTTATGTATATTGACATAGAAAAGGAGTAATTTTACACAATAATTTTGGGCAGTCATTTTTACAATGAGCATTGTTACAAAAACATAAAGTTACCCAGTGTAACATCTTACTGATAGGGGACGGTTTACTTATTTAAAATGGGCCTGGTATGGCCTAGCGCGTGAAGGCGCGCGCTTCGTAATCTGAGGGTCGCGGGTTCCCGCCCGAGTCGTGCCAAACATGCTCGCCCTCTCAGCCGTGGGGGCGTTGTAATGTTACGGTCAATCCCACTATTCGTTGGTAAAAGAGTAGCCCAAGAGTTGGCGGTGGGTGGTGATGACTAGCTGCCTTCCCTCTAGTCTTACACTGCTAAATTAGGGACGGCTTTCACAGATAGCCCTCGAGTAGCTTTGTGCAAAATTCCAAAAACAAATACTTCTTTAAGAACTTTGGCGAAACGTTATGGAAAGATAATCTGTATGGAAAGCAACTTGTCGACGTTCTTTTTGCCCTGCTGTGGGCTACTTTTTTCTAACCGAATAGTGGTATTCTACAATTATTCTTATTGCGCACCAAATGTCCCAAAGTGCAGAGCTCGTTTTAACGGTAACAAGATGAAAATTTGCAATGCTCCAATTAAAAAATCAATAGAGTAACCGCTGGGCTACACTGGACGGTATGTAAAACAAGTCCATAACTTAATAATTAAACAAATTACATAATTCATTCAATATTGCCGTTTTCACAATTTATGTAATTAATGAATTTCGCTTGCTAACAGTTATCTGATTTTACTTGCTTGAAGGTCACCATCAATAAGAAATGTATTATAACATGGCTCTAATTCTTCAGCTTATTAACATATAGGAAAGAGTCATGTTATTTTCAGAGTTCTCAAGAAAGAAACGCTAAATATTTGTGTGTTGGTTGCAACAAACTGCCTTACATATATGTATGTACAAATAGCTTATTTAACTCGAACGTGTAATTTATTGTTGTTGTTGTTGTTTTGAATTAAGCACAAAGCTACACAATGGGCTATCTGTGCTCTGCCCACCACGGGTATCGAAACCCGGATGTTAGCGTGTAAGTCCACAGACATACCGCTGAGCCACTGGGGGGGCGTGTAATTTATTCTTTTCCATGTTTCCAAATATTAAGATAGAATGCGATTAACCACATTTTTGTTTCCAAAGCTTTTTAGGAAGCTTGATAACAATGAAAGCCGCTTGAACATAAAATTATGAAATATTCTGAAGACACGTATTCAGCTCAGTTTCGCTATTACGTATATGGATGATGTTGCAGCCATGTTTTTCATGTTTGATGTACTGAATGGTGTGAGGCCCAGCATGGCCAAGCGTATTAAGGCGTGAGGGTCGCGGCTTCGCATCTCCGTCGCGCCAAACATTCTCGCCCTTTCAGCCGTGGGAGCGTTATACTGTGAGGGTCAGTCCCACTATTCGTTGGTGAAAGAGTAGCCCAAGAGTTGGCGGTGGGTGGTGATGACTATCTGCCTTCCCTCTAGTCTTACACTACTAAATTAGGGACGGCTAGCACAGAGTAGCTTTGTGCGAAATTCAAAAAACAAACAAACTGAATGGTGTGTAATGTATTGATGTAATTTGAATATTAAGCTCGCAGCATATTGTCACATTGTAAGACACATTGATTTTTCTATATTACGTGCATAGACGTTTCTTTACTTATATTTAAAGATATTAAAAACGTCAGAATTTGTTACTGTTTGATGTTGGTATGGTTACCTTATAAAGTGCTTATAGATAGATAAATAATATCTGAATTTATTAATAATTATTGATCAGACTATAAAAAACATAACTAAAGAGTGACTTATAAACTAATGAAGCAAGTTCAATTAATAAAGTCATAGAAAGTGCATAACATTGTGAATCAACAAAAATGAAACTGAAACCTATAATGATCAGAATGTTCAGGATCATCGCGTACGCACTCCTACTACTAACGATGTTTCTTAACCCAGGCATAAGTGTGATAATAATAAATAGAAAACTTTTTGAAACATTGTAGTGAACAATACTAATTACCATAAGTTGTAAAACACTGAAAAAGTAAATATAAGTTACACTATGCAGTAAAAGCAGGTATTGTATGTAGAGGGAACGGAACTGTTATTAAAGTTAGTGATTTGGTTGTTCTATTCTCATTCTTGTCAGCACAGGTCAGATCGGGATTTTAGACAGTATAACTATTCAACTAGGTCAGGGGATACTTTATACAGTACAACTATTTGACTAGGTTAGAGGATACTTTATACAGTACAACTATTTGACTAGGTTAGAGGATACTTTATACAGTATAACTATTGGACCAGGTCAGGGAATATTTTAGAAAGTGCAACTCTTCGCCAGATCGGTGACTACTTTAGAATGTATATTTATTCAACCAGATTGGGGACTAATTTAGACAGTACATTTGTTCCACTAGGTCGGAGGATAGCTTAGAAAGTATAACTATTCGCTAGATCGGAAACTGCTTTAGAACGTACAATTTTTCGACCAGATCGGGATCTGCTTTAGAATTTGCAACTGTTCGGATAGATTGGAGGTTACCTTAGAATAATGAACCATTCATTTTCGGATATATTTGATTACCTGAATCAACGGTTTGTTTATCTTTACTTCAAAAGGGAAATATAAACATTAGTATATAGAATATAATGTTATATTTTTACTAAAAGTATATTTAAATTTCAGATTGTGATTTGTGTAATAATTGTGTTTTCAGTCGTCAAAAGAGTTCAGTTTTATCCAAACGATTATTTCAGGGTTATCCGTGCAGCAGTTATTTAACTAGTTTTATTTGGTTTGTCTTGAATTTCGCGCAAGGCTACACGAGAGCTATATGCGCTAACCGTCCCTAATTTAACAGTGTAAGAGTAGAGGCAAGGCAACTAATCATCACCACTCACCGCCAAATCTTGGGCTACTCTTTTACCAACAAATGGCGGGTTGACTGTCATATATGACGCTTCCCTCCACGACTGAAAGGGCGAGCATATTTGGTTTTACGGGAATTTGAATCCTCGACCGTCAAATTACGAGTTTAGTGCCTTAACCACCTGGCCATGCCGGGCCTATCTAACTGGTAGTTCTCTATTACACAAATGTAAGCTTACATTTCTTTAGTAACGTGAAAAAAGATAACTATAGTGGTATCAGTCCTTCTTTATTTTGTTGCATAAGGTGCAACATGTATCACTGTATTTTCAATGTTATATCTTCAGAGGTGTCACATTATGATTTGAAGTTGTATATTATAAATTATAGCACAACAGGTGGTATAAGATAACGAACTTACATTAATGTAAGCTAGTATTCAAATACTATTGTATTAACGAAACGTTTTCATTGGTACACAAGAAGTCATACTTTTAAAAGTATAAATTACATATTTAATGGAATAAATTCATGTTATTATATTGGTATCAAAGAATGTCCTTTCCGCTAAACAATATATAACATAATATATTCCCTGTAGCTTAAATAAAATATTTCTATTAAATAATGTTACATACGGTTTAATTATTATAAGGCCGCATATTTTCATTAATACAAGCTAATATTTTTTTCAGTTATTCAGGTCGTCTATTTTAAACAACATAAGGTGTTACAAATCTAATAACATTATACCCCATACCTTCCTCAGTATAAGATATCATATTTCTTTTGGTATAAGAAACTTTGTATATACTGGTATACATATAACGTTACATTGGGGTGCCATTTCTGTTGTTATTATATTTCCTTCGTGATTTATAATTTTAAATTGTTATTGTTATAAGTTAACTTTTTTCCTTCGTACGAAACCCTTAACACTATTAATAGAAATACCTCCAATGGTATGAAATAATGCATTATCATTGACGTAAGTCGATTGGTCTTCAATGATATAAGCCAATTACTATCCAATGATATTAGGATAGGTAGGTACCTCCAGTGGCATTAGCTAATACGTTTCCAGTAACGTACATTGATAATTTTTCAATATAATCCAATATCTGTTCAGTAGGATTAAGAGATATAATGTGAATGGTTTCACGTTTTTTCAATGATATAAGTCAGTTTATCTTAAGTGCTACAAAACTACATTTATCAATATGTACGTTAGAAGAATAAAAAAACTCGAAAAAATAAAAATTGTCAATAAAAATTCAATTAAGAGCCTACAAGTTCATCTGTGTTAACGTAGGGGATATTTTATCCCCTGATATTCCCTTACTCTTAATAAGAACTCGTTCAAAACTTAAAATATGTTACTAACAAAATAGATAATTCTGGCCGTAAATGTCGCTTATGTCCCCTGCAGGATATTGTTAAGTCTACGGAGTCACAACGCTAAGGTCCTGGGGTCAATTACCGAGCTGGACACAACACAGTGAGAAACTTGGCTTTACTCTAAAACGAACAAATAAACAGTGTCGCTGATAGCGAGAATAATCAAACACTCTCGTGAACTAAGTTTTAGTTGTATGTTGACTTGTGGATATGGACTTGATTATTCAGACCATGTAGACTTAGCTTTCGTGATGACGAGAAACCTACTTGAAGTAAAAAGGTATTCTCAAGTATTATAACGCCTCGACGAGCATGTTTGGTGTGACGTGGATTCGAACTCGCGACCCTCAGATTACGAGCCGAACGCCTTAACCCACCTGGCCATGCCGGGCCTTCTAATATTTAAAGTAACGAGAAACCGAAAAAAGCAAACTTTAAAAATTTCGAAACAAGTGTCTGTTTTCCAATATAACTATACACAAGAAAACCCCAGTAATTCTTTAAATTAAGTAAAAACACCATTTCATATGCTATTAATGGTTCAAATATATTTGTTTACCTAAAGAATATTCCAGAAAAGGATGTAAAAATAAATAAATATCTGTGTCACAAGCACACAAAGTGCTTACATTATTTTAGCTTATTTAATTCTAAGTGTTTCTTTATAAATGTAAGTATGTAGCTTCTTATTTATATTTTTACTAGGCCTAAATCCATTTACTTTAATTTAAATTCCAAATCATCTTATTTATGAGTATGCATACTTTTTCTATTTTTATTATAAATTTAAAAAAAATTACGAACGCTATTCAAAGGCAAGTTATTTTGATACGGTTATTAATTTTTAGAGTGATTAATAAATATTTCATTACTTTCATTAATGAAGTACTTTACAGTTATTACGTACCGTGATTCAGTGCTTTAATCTGTAAATAAAAGTAACATATTAAACGACACTCGTTATATTTCAACTTGTAGTTCCGTTACTTCGTAATAAATACTGGCCTAGCATGACCAAGTGTGTTAAGGTGTTCGACTCGTAATCCAAGGGGCACGCGTTCGAATACCGGTCGCACCTTGCCCCCCTCCCAGCCATGGGGGCATTATAATGTTACGGTCAATCCCACTATTCGTTGGTAAAATAGTAGCCCAGGAATTGGCGGTGGGTGGTGATGACTAGCTGCTATCTGTCTAGTTTTACACTGCTAAATTGGGGACGGCTAGCGCAGATAGCCCTCGTTTAGCTTTGCGCGAAATTCAAAACAAATAAAAGATGTTATTCTGAAAATTGTGGTGTTAATGTGCTTACCGTCCTTTCTACAAGCTTTTAGCAATCATTGATCCTAAGTTTCCAAAGATTTCTTTTATGTAATTCGTTAATGTAATATCGTTTGTTAGTTATAATGTATTATGTTTGGCTTTCATTTTTTCGACAATACGCCTAGGAACTGTGTAAGTTATTTGAGTCTTTTTCAATAGTTCAACATTAGTACTAACGGCAACAAAAATGAATCTCTATCAAACAAAATCAGTTCATTATTGGAAGCTAATTTTGAATCTGAATGCATATTTTTAATACGCAGTTTATATTTTAGTTTATGCCTCCAGACTTCGTGATTGGCTGTCGGAAACCTTTGTGTATCTTTAATAATCATAAGCATTTGTTTCAAAGTTACATGAGGCAAATGTTTTTGAGTTTTTCTGTCTATTGAATAAACAAAATAAAATTCAGTAATATCGTGATATCTCATTATTTTGTAAAATTACCGACAAAAACACGCACGCAACCAGAGCCACAAACATATAAAGCTCATGCATTTATTTGTCCTTTTATGAGATAATTTTTTACTTAATATCCTATTAAGATAATTATTGAACTTGACTTTAAAAACAAATAGTTAAATCACCAGTTTCTTATAAAGCAGTTACTAGAATTATTTTGAACTTTCATTATCTGCTAACATTTCATGCAAAAACAAGATATGGAAACTCAGTGCAAACTTGGATAGCAAGTACCTTACTTATTTAGCGAGATAACATCAAATCAACTTTCGTTTTGTCAACTCTTACAAAATATTAGTTCTGCCGGTAGATGGCGCAACACACATATTTCACGCAAAGTATGGGTTGATTTATTTATTGGAATTGAGCCCAAAGCCATACTACAGTGGTCTATCCGTGCTCTGTTCACCACGGATATCGAAACCCTGTTTTAGCGGTGTGAGTCCGCACAAACATCACTGTGCCACTATGAAACAATAAGTATGGGAAAGAAAACCGTATTATTCTAAACCCTAAATATCACAGCTATCAAATGCTTAGAACTTAACCGACCATATTGATTAGAACAGCATTTGTAGCATATAACTGTAAATAAATCTTAAGTAGAAGGACTTCATGTCAAGGATATGGAAGACTAATAATCATATGATAAGTCTAAGTATTTGAACAAGGCTTATAAGTAGATAATATAAAGGTCTGGTGTTCAAATTACCTTTATTTCCAACTATATATATGCCTGATCAGTTATTCATGTGCACTGTTGAATTATAATGCTTAATTATTACGTTTGACAATTTCTTTAAGAGTTTACGTTTAAGTTATGTATTTAAATTTTTCTATTAAAGTTCTGTGCTAGCTTTATAAATGAACATTTTATTAGTGAATTTACCACAAAGGCGATATCTTTAAATAAACGCGGTTATTTAACTTATTTTAGATGTGGCTAATTAAGAACCAAAAAAGAAACCTAACACATTATATGGAGATCTAAGCAAGTGGACATACATGTGCTATCTAAAAGTTATTGGCTTTTCATAACAGAAATAAATAAAACTTCAACATTTAGAATTATGGCCTAGATTAACTCTTTTATTTATCATTTAAGTTTAGCCACACAAAAATTAATTATTTGTACATTATCAGCATTGTTTTATGAAAACTAAATTTCACGATTTTAATTGAGCCCTGTAAACAGAGTAAAGAGGAAATTGCAAACATTATAGATTCTATTTCCCGTAGATTACGATATTCTATTATCTCGAAATCACTTGACGAGTGAAATTTATTAGCTTATAAGATTTACATAACTTATTACTTCCATTTTCTTCTCATCTTTATGTATATATATATACTTTTGGGAAGAAAGAGTGTCCACAGAGTAGATTTTAACCCTTTTTTAATGTTTTGAATTTTAATTTATTTCCACAAAAAATAAGTTATTTTAGACCACCATAGACAGTTTGGGGTATGATGCTATAAACAATCAGTTCGATCAGCCATAATAATCCAACTTGTACGAGTACAAGTAAAGTTGATAACAAGGAAGTTATATATTAATAATAGTTTTAAAAACTTTTGGAAGTGGGACAGCTGTGAGTTTACGGATTTAAAACACTAAAATCCAATATTCGAATCTCCGCTGTGGATACAACAGATAATCCAATGTTACTTTGATAAAATAAAAAATAAACAGACTCTTGGAAGTCTTGTTTCGGATATCAACGCAAAGATATACAAGGACTATCTGCTCTAGCCGTTCTTAATTTCGGATCGTTAAAATATGCAGAAGAAGGTGGCTGGACAGTACCACTTACCATCAAATCATGAGCTACGCTGATAGAATAACTAGGATTTGGGCCCCAATCTTATAATGCACCCACATTCCCAAAATATGGAGCGAGATTCTATGGCAACGGGGTATTGGCCATGGACCCTCAGGTTCATAGTTGGGTACCTTAAATAATAGTCCTCAGCCAACCCTCTTTTGGAACTTATCCACATGGAGAAAATATTTGCTCGGAATAACTCACAAAATATATAGAAGTTAGTATTTTTCGATATTGTTTCCTTGTTTTGTCATCTTGTTAAACATGTATCAGCATCTCTAAGATAATTGGAACTTTGTTCAACTAACTGTATTGTAATCGTTGTCTTTAGCGCGTTAACAATGGTAACAATGTTTGACAACGTCAGCGCCTAAAAACTGGTACTAGGGGCCGACCTCCTTGTTGTTTTTTTACTTCGTTTGTATACAGTATTAAACGTGCCATAACTTTTTATTTTTCATGTCTTAAAACAGGCGATGTCTTAAAGTCGACGTTACGACAGGGTCAACGTTCTTTGTCGGTCCTTCTAAGCCCTCTAGTGGTAGCGAAAATAACAGTACAAAGGTTCACGCCAACATATGCTCTATAATTTTATGTTGTTGTTCTTATATATATATATTTATGGCGGTACTTAAGCCCATAAATAGACGAAATAGATAACATAGCAATCCCTCCTTTTTACCGATTTTTCGTTTATTTTGTTTTGTTTTTTTGTAAAACAAATAAACATACTAAGCTTTTATGACTATTATTACTTTTTAAGATACCATGTAAATCTTCTTTTTACACAATATAGGTCTTGTACCTATACATTCCATAAATGCTACTTCATTTTGCTATCGTTCTTCAAAATTTCCTAAATTTTGTCTTGTCTTTTTTGTTTTTTATATCTTTAACATTATCGAAAGCATAAAATCAATAATTACTTAGAGGTGTTTGAAAATCTCTGCTTCCCTTCAGTGGCTCAGCGGTATGTCTGTGGACTTACAACGCTAAAAACCGGGTTTCGATACCTGTGGCGTGCAGAACACAGAAAGCCCATTGTGAAGCTTTGTGCTTAATTAAGCCCCCCGCTAGTACAGCAGTATGTCTACGGATTTACAATGCTAAAATCAGCGGTTCGATTCCCCGCGGTGGGCTGAGCAGATAGCCCTATGTGGCTTTACTGTAAGAAAACACACAAAACACTAAAATCTCTACAGCATTATAAAACATGAGAAAACAAAACAATATCTGAAGCTTCTTATTCATTAGAAAAAATATTATTTCGTAAAAGTAGTTGTTTTCCTACCCTATAGTTTTATAACGCCAGTAAAGGTTACTCACAATAGAAAGTGTTTGTAGTGCAATAACATTTGCCACCATTAATACTCTTGCAAAGTTTAACCAGGTTATGTTTCATCTAACAACGTTGATTCCGAATGGCTGAATTTGAACTTACCCTAATGTCTATTCTAATGTTTTCTGGTGTATCAAGAACAAGTTATCTAAGTATTCACATCGTAGCGTATAATTTCATTTCGATTTATTTCTTGTAGTTTTCCTTGGATGTGAAGGAATCCGAACTCACAAAAAACGTACTTGCTAGTGTCGAGGCTCGTTTAGAATGATTTCATATATTCTTTTCGTTCCAGTTCTTATGTTAGGCAAGTAAAGTCACTCAGGTATGGCTAATTTTCAATCTTCTTTATAAATTCGGATTTTTTACCTGGCATGTAAAATATAAGACGTGTAAATCTTCACGAGACAGATTTTATTTTTGTCTGTCATTAAACTCAAAGCTTAACAAGAAATAAGCTTTGGGTTATCTGTGCTGTGTCCACCGCGAGTATCGAAACCCTATATTTAGTTTTATAATTGGATGGACTAGTGGCAACTCGTATGAGTGATAATAAATTAATTCAAGCTAAATAATAATAACAAGAAAATTGGAATTAAAAATATTATATAATGTGTTTTTATCTTAATTTTAAATATATATGTAAAAACGACACAGTTACCTCTTTCTTTCTTTGTGAACCTGACGATGACCGAAGGTCGAAACGTTGTTCGCTCTTCTATATAAAATATTTCCTCAACCCAAACGAGCCGTTTTTGCATATATATTTCTCTACAAGTGGGTTTTCTCGACATCACTGTTTATTATAAAATATATAATAATTATATTTCACTTACATATTTAGTTAGTTTGATTAGGTTCAAGTACAAAACTGCACATGGGCTATCTATGCTATGCCTAACACTGGTATCAAAACCGACTTTCTAGTGGTGTGAGTCCACAGACATACCGCTGTGCCTTTGGGGGGAACACCTACTTAGTTCACTCAGTAACAGCTGTTGCTCTTGAAATTGACGTTATAAATAAATGGTCTGATGAGTTCTGGTATTACAGGAAAACCGTCGTCGGCTTCAATATAGGAGATTTAGAGTGATTGATAGATTATTACACATTTCTCTTTGCTTTTCTTCATAATTATAATCCTCCGTGCGTGCTCCAAGGGTTTTCACGAGGTAAGTAGTAAGTTACGTCCTCAAACGGCTCACTTGGTCTATTGTTACACGAATGTATTTCAATGTTTGTATGTTCGATTATTTTCCTCAGGCTTGTATCAAGTGCAGATCTTAGAATACTTGCTTAGTATCGACAAGTTTAATTTTAAATTATTTGAGTATTCTCTATATGTTTCAAAGGGTTTTCTCAGGAAAACGCCTCTGAATGTTATCAAGACGTGTTTCATTGTGAAATAAAAAGTCAGTGTTCTATCTAACTAAAACTTTTAATTAAATTATGAAATTTATATATCACTACATAAAGACAACTCAGACTTAACATGTGAGAGGAACTTTAAAATTTGTTGTTAGGTTATTTTAGTTAGTGATTTCTTCTATAAAATATATACATCTTTAAAAATAACATGAGTAATAGTTTATCTTAGTGAAATCAGAAGCTCAAAGATGTAAGCTGGAAGAGACAGTTATCTTGTTCCTAAGTTATGTGTTTTAGAACCTCTTTCATTTAGTAAAGATCACCTATTTATAGCAAAGGCAACACAGATGAACTGGTTTTCTGAAATAATTACAATATATATTTTTATGAAAAAATTAAAAATAATTCATCAAGTACTCTTTTTAATGTTCTTTTTTGATAGAGCGGTAAGTTTATAAAATTTCAAGGCCAAAATACGGGGTTCGATTTCCCGTTGTGAACACAGCAGATATCCCTTCGTGGCTTTACTTCGAAACAAACAGACAACTTTAATTTTACATCCTAGCCAATTGTAAATACAACAATCATAAGTTTGTTTCCCTTTTTTATTTATTTTTTTTTTGCCTCCCTTTGGTCAATCATTTCTTTTCGTCTTCAGCTAACTTTTTTTTTTCCTTTTGTGTTTTGAATTCCACAAAACTCTTGATATATCACACAATACTTAATGGAAACATGCCATTTTTATCTTCTTTTTTCTCATTACAAAATTGAACATAAGTTCTCCAGTTCATGGTATGCTTGTTTTAATGCAATATTATCGAATTATTTAATATTTCCGTGGGGAATTACAGAACGTTCGGAAGACATACATGATTTTGTGATTCTATAGTGAAGGGATCGACAACCTCTTTCCGTACAGGGGCCAGAGATCATGTTTGTGAGCGGATGGAGGGCCACATTAAGTTACACACTAGGATTCTTTTTTAGGATCACCGCGGGCCAGGTGGATGTGATATTTTGTTTGGAGACTGAGGGCTGGATAATTTCGGCTAGTGAGCCATAGGTTGCCGACCCCTGCTATAGAGCAACAACGACTCTCCACATTTTTTACATAAAGCTCGACACTTTCAAAAACTCCTTTGTTAAATTCTTTTAAAAAGTAACAAATAAAAAAGTTAGGAACAGATTAAAATTTTGAAAACTATAATTAAAGAGTGTGAATTTTCTCAATATACAAAATGGTCTAAGGCTAGTTATTGTTTCAGTTACAAACTATATTTACAATGGCAAAGGACTCAGTTTATTCATCTTGAAAACCGTGTTCAAAATTAAGGTGGCCGTTTTACACCACTTCTGTCTGTCCAGACACCTCTTGAACGTAGACATGGCTATCTCATGATTTTTTTCAAAGAAACTCCACCACTAACATAGTCAGAGTGCACAGAAGATAATACAGTGTTGTGAATTGCCTGAGTTTGAGAAAGCAACAAAATATTATAATCTGGTGGCAGTTTGAAAATTAGTATGGATAAGTTTTAATGATTGATCGCAAGTGACCTTTTGTACGTAAAACATTTCAGTGGTATCAGTAACCTGGTAGGACAGCATCTTAAAAACGTTCGGGCTGATCAAAAGTAATGTAAGTTGGTAGAAGTGTGTACAAGTGTGCCAGAAATAAATGATGCAACGAATTACCAATGATTTTATGTTTCCCTAAGTGAAAAAGCGTCTTTACAAATCGTAAACCATCCTTCTCTCTTCAGAAACTAATGTCTGACACTAGTTTCCTCGGCATGAAGCCTGAATAAGAGTATTCATTTTGCTTTAATTGAGGGTGGTAGAGAAAAAAACATAAAGCCTAAATAGGAGTATTCATTTTGAGCTAACGCGGTGTTAGGAATTAAATAGTACACATTTAATAAACGTTCAGATTGACTAAGAACATCATTGATGTTTGCCAAAAACTTACTCGTTAGTCTCGTGAAAAATCACAGAAATCGCCTTTATTTACAATAAAAATATTATACCTGTTGTTTTTGTTCTTTCTGGAATTTCGCACAAAGCTACTCGAGGGCTATCTGTGCTAGCCGTTCCTAATTTAGCAGTGTAAGACTAGAGGGAAGGCAGCTAGTCATCACCATCCACCGCCAAATCTTGGGCTACTGTTTTACCAACGAATAGTGAGATTGACCGTAACATTATAACGCCCCCACGGCTGGGAGGGCGAGCATGTTTGGCGCGACTCGGGCGCGAACCTGCAACCCTCAGATTACGAAGCACACGCCTTAACGCGCTAGGCCATGCCAGGCCCGATATTCTACCTTATAAGCCAACACGTTAATGCACACTATCTGTAAGGTCTGTGCAACCCACTCTTCATCTATAACTCGAAATAAGTGAGATGTATGAACTATGTATTACTGTCCAAGAATGCTTAATATCGTTTGCTTAGTGATAACCCTTCTAAGTACTGGAATTATGAAGTTTAATGGCAAATGTTAGGTAGTTAAGAGAGATCACATCCAACAGTTTCCAAGTCATGATCACACTCAGGCACGCAAACAAACAGTTCAACAAAATTACGTTTTTCCAATGTGATTGGTCTCTCTACGAAGACCTTTAAAGCTTATTTGTTCATAATTATCAATAAATCTTAAATGCTTAAATAAACCCCTTGCTGGGGCAACAGCAGAGTATTTTATGGTAACAATATCAATGCATACTAATGTAAGTGTTTTTGAATCATCCGCAAAAGGTTCCATATTTTACTTTTATATAATCTTTGGAATAATTTGATGGGTTAATTCTAAAGTTATGATGCAGTCTTTCAATTATTATCAACTTCCTAGTCTTTGAAACAAATAGTTAGACAAACTGTGACCACCAGAAACTTGATGGGACGTAGTTCAGTGAATGCGTCGAAACATAACAGCTGTTATTCAGGCAACATTTGTAATAATTAGGATTCTCGTCTATGATTTGATGTCGGAATTATTTTAGGCAGGATTCTGTTTAAACAGAATCACTACAAGTTTTTTAAATACAAAACTACGATCATTAGTTTTCGAGTAAATATAAAATTACAATTTCTATTTTTTAAATAAGTTTATTTTCAAGCACCATTTGAAAAATATAAAATCTATTTAGTTTTTTCCTATTGGAAAACAACTCGTAAGATCAGTACTAGAATCACATAAAAATTCCTTTAGACTTTCCTTCACAAAGAATTTGAAAAAAAGAACTATATTTTTAAATTTGCTTTTGAAAAGTGACTTACAACGAAAAATACTTTATACCAATAAGATCAGGAACACATTATCCAGAACCCTATCAAAAACGTGAAAAACTAGCAAAGTAAGTCATTTATTGTAATGCCATCACAATAGCGTTAAGACTAACTGAAAATAACTCCGTATTGATTACCTATCAGGATATCTGGTGGAGTATCTTCAGTTTGAAAAAGATTTTTCGAAAATCGTTAGAACTGTTTGCAATAACAGTAGAATTCTCTAGTTTATTACGGAATTTCATGTGAATGAGATATTTAGTCTGAGTACTAGTTTCTGTGATGCGTAAATAAACAGACCGAACAAACTTTATAACAGAACGAAATCTTTATTCAAACAGCATAAGAAATATCAGCACGTGTGCCCAATAATGATGGAAAGTCCTCATTGCTGGTTAGTCAGTCCTCTTGATCTTGAAGTCTCCTTTCTGTAAGGATCGAATATTCCAACACTAAATACAAGAAACAGAAATAAGGTATTTTTTGCAGACAAAATTGGAGCAAATTTAACATAGGAAGCGTGATTGCATTTTAAACATCAACTCACTTTCTTTGTCCAACTATCATTGATAGGCTACCAGACTCAGTTGATGTCACAGTTGATCCAGCAAAGACTACTTTTGAGATACAAAATATAGACTTTCTTTTGCGAGCAGGAGACTTAATCTAACTGAAGGACAAAGGGTTAAGGGGTCAAAGGTAAGATAATAGTAAACGCTTTATACCATGTGTTTCACCTTAACAACATACAACTAGTTTCTCCAAAAGGAAGCCGGGGGCCGCCTGGAGAGACAACGTGTTTAAATCTCTCACTACTATGCATTAGTCTGTTGTCTGTCAGTCTCTCAATAGATATTAAAATGGCATCACCTAAGGGACATTTAAAGTTGCCATGTCAATAAAACGTGCGCGTGCTATGAATCACGAGAAGAATTATGCACTCTCTAGGCTGCAACACAGCATGACATATGAACCTTTAAAGCAGAAAATAAAAATATTTGTATGTCTTAATTTTGGCTTTATTTACTTTTGAAACAGAACACTTTCGGAGACCTTGCGAAAATGCATCTAGTACCGATAATTTAAAAATATATAATAATATACATAGTAAGACAACATGTCATGCTTAAATACCATACTATTATATAACAAACTTCAAATAATGGTTGATGTAATTCTTTCTCGAGTAGTCTTGTTCGCTCGTGACAAATCTATGAAAAATATTTTTTGTTTTTAAATCTATAAATACTTTTACGTGGAAAATGTCCAAAGAATAAAACCTACAAGTTACTAGGGAGGTATTCACCAATCTTACAATTTTTTGAAGTAAGAGATGTCTTTTCTCTAACTTATAACTCTGTTAAATGCCATTTTATTAGATTTATCAAGTATCTTTCAAAAATATGATAAGATATATAAACGGATAGGGATTTTGACATAGTCAAATAGAATAACCACGAAAATAAAGTATATAGACGAACGTAATAAATATCATTTATATTGTAAATAGTTTTATTCCATTTTATACTGCCTACTTTGGATTTCAAACCAAAGGTATTTACGAGTTTACAAAACAGAAAAGGCATCTTCAGTTTTATTATTTCTATTACAAACACTAAGTCTATTAGTTTTCTATTTTTAAATCTTTACTACTGAAATTTGTGTGAACGGGAATCTCGTCCTGGAAAAGGGTGGTATTTGAAAAGCATAAAAAAATGCATTGTTTAATTTCTCGACATTATCCACATTGTTTTATCTTTGTTAAAAATTAAAAACAAACTATTAATGATATAAAAATAACTCAAACAATAATTTGCTCCTTGGTTTTTAATAAGTTTTTTGTTCAGAGCATTGAAAAAATAGGTGGCGCTAAAATGAGTTAGGTTTCTTCCTGTCTGTTTATACTGTCTATAAATTATCTATACATTGTTTCACGCTTAGGGCGGTGGCCTGAATTTAGATATGCCGGCAAATTTTATTGTTATTTTTGTGCTGCACACAATACAATTAAACGTTTCTTTTTTGTAATGCCGCTTGTCACTAAATTGGATAATATCTTTATGTTTGTATACGCGTGCTTGCGTGCAGGTGTGCTTGTGTGTTTAGTATTATCAGTTTTGCTTTGGAAAATTACGTCGAAAATGTTACTTTAAGAGATTTATTAAAACAATGACAACAACCCAGTTTATATTTAATAAATCACTCGATCATCGGTTTCTTACAAAAAACAAACAACTAATCTACATAACAGTTATATTTTCTTGTTGTTTCTGTAAAGTACCCTGTGGTTATTACATTTAAGTTCAGATTATTCAAACAGTTTTCGAAAAATAAATTTTATAGCAACAATAAGAACGTGGTTAGTAAGATTTATTTTAGTAGCACCTCCCAGAAGCTCAGCGGTAAGTCTGAAGGTTTATTATTCTAAAAGCCAAATATCAGTACCAATGGTGGGCACATTATAGATATCCCATTGTGTAGCTTTGAGTTCAACAAGAAACAAAAATCTTCGGTAACGTTTGGAAATGAAATCTGAAAGCTTTATTGAGATTTTTTGTAAATAAATCAATAGTAGCTGTAATGTTATGTGCATCAAGTGTACTCAATAATTTCTAGTGTTGGTGTGTACTAAAGTTGCAAATAATCAATGTGCTTCAACAATGCATTATGGATGGATTGTGGAAAAGCTCCTAGACTCGAGAAAAATATGAAGTAATCGTAATACACTACCTGATAAAGAGAACAAAACGACGTAAAAAGTCATTACGAGCATTTAATTAACAATCTCACTATTTAACTTATCTCTGTTGTATAATTATCACATAAAAAAACTCCTTTTAAGTCTTAGATCCGGCAGCCATGTTACCTGGTGCCGTGTTACCTGGTTGTTGTTTTTTACGAATTTCTCACAAAATTACACCAAGACTATCTGCGCTAGTCGTCCCTAATTTACAGTGTAAGACTAGAAGGAAGGCAGCTAGTCATAACTACCAACCGCCAACTCTTGGGCTACTCTTTTATCAAGGAATAGTGGGATTGACCGTCACCTATAACGCTCCTACGACTGAAAGAACGAGTATGTTCAGTGTGGCGACCATCAGATTACTATTCGAGTGACTTAATCAGCTGGCCATGCCGGACCACCTAATTGTTCAAGCGAAGTATTCGCATAGATCATTATTTAGCTGGTAAATAAATGGGACGAGTTACAATCCAATGACTATAACTCAATATAATATATATATATATATATATCTAAAATCAATTATGACAGAGGTAAAATAGTTCTGAATAAGAGAATTTTCGAAAGCAAAATACACCAGTGAGGTATAAAGTAATTCCTCAAAAAAGTGATACGTTACCAAATTAAAATCGGTTATTTTCATTCAGAGATCCGTTTTTCTTTGGCATAAAATTTATTAGATTGTACTCAGTTCTAGAAAAAATCAATCAACACAGATTATTTGCTTATGTTTGTCGGACAAAAAACATTGTAATATGTATACCCAAGCCAATTACTTATATCATTCATTTCATTACAAATCATTGGTAGTTCTATACATATTGTTTTAAATACACTTTTTTAGAATAATAACATATATACACGGGCCCGGCATGGCCAAGTGTGTAAAGGCGTACGACTCGTAATCCGAGGAACGCGGGTTCTCGCCCGCGTCGCGCCAAACATGTTCGCCCTCCCAGCCGTGGGGGCGTTATAATGTGACGGTCAATACCACTATTCGTTGGTAAAAGAGTAACCCAAGCTTTGGCGTTGGGTGGTGATGACTTGCTGCCTTCCCTCTAGTCTTACACTACTAAATTAGGGATGGTTAGCGCAGATAGCCCTCGAGTAGCATTGTGCGAAATTCAAAAACAAACAAGCGTAGATGCAAATAGTGGATTGTTTAATATACAAAAACGTAAGTAATGAGTGTGTAACGAAAATAGTATAGGATTTATAAGGCAAACAATTTAAGGATCTTATTTTTGTAAAATCACGTAGACACTGTATACGAAAACTTAGGGTTTGTTTTTAATTGTGAAAAAAACTTTTGTTCCCAAGATAATACACTGGAATTAATAGATTCGTTTTAATAAATTGAAATTAATACTGTAATTTTAATACACTGGAGTTGATATATTAATTTTTATTCACTGGAATTAATACACTAATTTTAAAGGATTGAAATTCGGTATTAATACATTGTTTTCCAAGAAACCTTTATTACAATAATAACGCACTATCAATAGAACAAACTTGTAACTTGGTATTATCGCTGTTGATTGAAGGTTGCCTGTAGTATGATGTCAACACACTGTTGTTTAAGAAACATTCAATACGTCACACAAGATCAACAATTAGGATGACAAATCGTATAAAACGGGAAATGTTTTTGACAGTTTAAAGGAATAACATTTAGAATCTACAAAGTAAGTATGTGTAACCATGCGTAAAAAGTGTTTTAGTTTACATTCAGTTCAGACCCATTTTTAAACTCTCAATAATGTTTATGGCTTTTCAAATAGAAAGGCTTTTTGACTAGAGTTAAAAAAGGAAGAGGACACTTGAGGTGCTTCATTGCTATTCCACAGAGGAGATAAAAATATTTAAATAAAATAACATTTTTTTAATAAGTATATACTTTTAAGATACAGAAAAAAATCAACACAGTCAAGTTTTGTTTTTCACAGCGCTATCTAATGACTGAGGAAAAACTTTGAAAAACCCTAGTGCTTTCTAGAGGAAGACCTGTTTTCATCGAGGGCAAAGGTTTTTGCTTTGCACCATCTTGAAGACAACTTTATCTATCGTCAGCACTCAGCTCTTATTGGTTTGATAGCTTTTACATTCTACACTTTTGCTATCAAAATTATCAATAAAAATAAATTATGAGGTGATATGTAAATGAATAAAAATATTTTTTACGCAAAAAAACAAAAACTAGAAAACATAATATTTCGTATTTATTCAATTAATAAGTTTCGTCATAATGCATAAACTATTCATTTAACATACTTTCAGTATAATAAATACTTCATGGTTTTTTGTTTTATTTTTAATATGATATTTAAAAATCAAATAACTATACAAGACTGTAACATATTTAACGGATAAATAGGGTTTTAATATTTATCGAGCTATTGGCTAGACAAACCTCAAAAATAACAATACACAAAAAATAACAAAATGAGTGAATAAGCAATCTTTCTGTTTAATAACTAAAATACTGGTTAACTATACTTTCAATAAAAGACAAAACTTTAAACGTTCAGATTAGTAACTGATTTAAGGCTGATTTTAAAATATGACAGCATTAGGCTGACACAGTATTTTTAAGATAAGCCCTTATAACGACATTAATACTTAGGAATCAGTACACTGGTTTTAATACACTAGAATTATTACATTAGGGTTAACACATTGGAATTAATTCACTAATTTTAATATACTGGAGTTAATACACTAATTTCATGATACACTGGAATTAGTACTTTAATTTTAATACACTGGAGTTAATACATTAATTTTAAAGAACTGGAATGCGATATCAATTATTTTCCAAGAATCATTTACTACAGTAATAACGCATTTTTAGTAGAACAAACTTGTAACTTGGTATTAACACTATTGACTAAAGATGTCTTTAGTGTGATATTAACACACTGTTGCTTAAGAAACGTTTAATAGTTCACACGAGATTCACAAACAGATTGACAAATCTTTGATGTGAAATTTAACATTTTAATAACTTAGCGAACCTTCGCTATGGTACTCTGCACCATGTAGCACTACATGCGATATTAACTTAATAGCTTAAAGAAACCCGTTAAACACACAGCTTAGATATATCTTAAATACGAAGACGATGATGTTTTATGACATATAACCAATTAACTATCAAAGCATGTTACATTGTTATTTGTTTGTTTGGGATTTTCGTGCAAAGTTACATGAGAGATATCCCTTTATATGAGTACCTGATTTTCAAAATATGGCCAGGAGAGAAGACAGCGGGCTAGTTAACAAGCACTTACCGGTAACTAAGGAAAACTTATTGTTGTTCTTACATCGCTTCCACGGCTCCAAAGTGTGTGACGTGTTATGGCAGAAACAGAATGTTATGTCATTAAGTTATAATTTTCTTCTACAGTAACACTGATATTCGGTTTTAATATCATTTGAACTAGCATAGCATGAACGTCCAGTACAAAAGTGCATATAACAGCATTGTTTATCTCTTCCACACTGTTGTCAGTACCACGCTAGGACTGTGGAAGATCTTCGGATTTAAAAAACTCACATCAGGTGTTAGATTCTGCTCGATGGACACAGCAGATAGCCCGATGTGGCTTTGCTATGACAAAATACACATACTATTGCCTTTAAAGGTTTATATATATATACTACAGTACACCAGGGAGGCAATGAAAAATATATTATAAATTATGTTGTGAGGGAAGAGCAGACCAATTAACAGGGTTTCATCTTTTATGCAAATAAGTGATATAAAACTTTGCATAATGTGAATGAAATAAAACGTGTGTAGGTTTTATCTAGTTATTTGCTTTGTTTTTAATTTTATCTGAATTATAGATTTTGTTCCATTTTGTAACTGCTCGAGATAAACGATGATAATATAATTTCTCTGAACTATAAACACGTGTTTTTTTTATCAAAGGTGATCAGGCTATTCCCATTAAACTTTTAGAAATCATTTCGAGCCAGTTTGACTAGCAAGAAACATAATATTGAAAATAAAATTGAGCTTCGTAATATTGAAAAAAATTCAAGGATGCTTTGGTGTTAAAAATGTTGATAATGCCCTGGTAGTGAAAAATGTTTGTTGAAATATCTTATTTACCTGATCAAAAAAGCTTTAAAATATACCTTCTTTTTGTTATCGTTCCTAATTCTGTATTGCACAAAGTGATTAGCAAAATTTATGTCGAGCCAAAGATGATGATTAATTAGAGAACAGTTTTTAAAAAAATTGGGCAAAAATTATGTTGATAGCTGGTAAATACTTTTTGTCCTCTGGTGGGTCAATGGTAAGTTTACGAATTTAAAACGCTAACACTAAATTCGCCCCCCAGTGGCTCAGCGGTATGTCTGCGGACTTACATGCTAAAATCCGGGTTTCTATACCTGTGGTGGGCAGAGCACAGATAGCCCATTGTGTAGCTTTGTGCTTAATTCAAAAACAACAACAACACTAAATTCCAGGGTTCGATACTCAGCGGTGGACAGAGTAAATATAGCCCATTATATATCTGTGCACTAACACTAAAAGATAAGTAGTCCTAATTCTTAACTACTAGAATTTGTCACATAGACTCTGAAATATATTTAGGAAGAATATATAACTTGTTTAAAAATGTGTTATTGTACTTAAAAACTTGCATCAGCGCATGAAATTAAAAAAAATATTATTATAAATATGAAAATTAATCATTAACAAACTAAACTCGTTAAGGACTTTAAAAACACCACCAAAATATAGTTAAAGTCTACTTACACTGTGTGGCTTTATAATACTTTAGGCCTGGAACGTGATTTGTTTGTATTGTAACTTGAAGTAACGCGCAGAACACATTTTTCGAACAAAATCAAATTGAGCATTTTTCAAGCATCGCAAAGCAAAACTTTTTTGAAAAAATAGTTGGGAGGAGAGACTACAAAATCAGCAAGTTGCCTCTGGTATACACGTGACACGGCGGTATTTCTGCTGACCAAAACCAATATAAACCGGGTTTCGATACCCATAACAGGCAGAGCACAGAGATCCCATTGTGTAGCTTTGTGCCTAATTCCAAACAAACATGTGGGGTAGTTAGGCGTGTCTTTTGGTTGTAGTGGACATATTTTATAACTGAGCAAAAGGACACTTTTTGGTATAAGAATAGTAAAACAGGGGTTTTGAACCCATCACCAAAAACACAATGCAATTTTCAGATTAAATTATATGTTAATCATGTGCACGTGGGCTAAACGACCAGGTCATAGACACTAGCATTCAGGTACATTACATGTATATGTGTGTGTGTTCTTAACTTTGGGCTGTTAACCACAGTAAAAGATAGTCACCCAGCAGTACGTGCAGTCACATCGACTTTGATTGGCTCTTTGAACCAAAAAATTGAGCTAAGTATCACTTTTATAACGCGCTCACAAATGAAAGTACAAAACGTATTTAACGGTATTACACCTGGAATCCTTGGATCCAAAACCTGACGCTCTGTCTAATAAATATACTGAGGCCGGATCGGCGTTAACATATTGTAATATTATTCAGGTTATAAGATAATATGGACATTGACGTATTTTTGTAAACTTCACATAGGTAAACCGAATAACTTTTAAAAGAAGGAAACTATCATATTAAATGTCAGTCACAAAAGTTATTGTATTATTTACTACAGAAATATCACACACATGTTTGCTGATTCATCAAATAACCCGTAAATTAGATAAATTAATTTACAAACAACACCAAAGCTCGTGGATGAATGACAAAACCCATTAGGATGCCTATCTCATTCTGATAGACAATACATAAGATACGAAACTACACAATCCTGAAGAATTTACACTTTATTAAAGATTGAGTAAAGATACAAAATCTATACTACATAACTCTCCAACAATCTGTAATAGAAATCAAACATGTCCTTTAATCGTTAATAAAAGCATCAAAATTTATTTAACAGAAAATTCTTTTATGCGTAGCATAAACGTTACAAATTTCCTGACCGTCATTTAAACCATTATTTGATAAACGTTTTTGTGTGCGTGTATATGCTTTTAACTTGCGTACAGCTGAAGTTATTGTCACCAAAACTGACCTGTACTCTTAGGAAGCTCAGTAAACGATCGAACGGCATTTGGATCTGGCCTTCTGTTTCTTCCTCGTGCGTTGAGCTGACACGTTAGCTAATAATAAAATAAAAACGAAAAATTCTCAAACTAAACTTAAGCAGTAAATCTTATATATTGAAAACATAACACAACATACTCCTAATCCACGTATAATATAAATACAATAGCAATGTTCAGAATACACTACCAAATCAAAGCACACTTCAAAACAATATAAAGCGCTATTGTCCAGTTAGAAGAAAAAGTGGTTCGCCTTTGATCGGGAGTCCAGTTTGAAATAATACATGATAACTGACACATAGCTGTGTTTCTAATAAAAACATCATGTCACCGCTGTTATAATAACATAATAAAGCAAGATTAGACTACCTTTTTTCTAAACCACAATCATCCAAAAAGCTTCATTTTCCTGAACACTCCAGTTGGAGAGAGAATTCTCTCTAAACTAAACCCCTGCCACGTTAGTTTGCGTTTGAGCTTCATCAGGAAATAGATCATCATGACAATTACAAAAAGTGATTCTACCACAATATTTTAGTTCGTGTTGCATCAGCTTAATAGCAATATAGCTATACCTGATAAAACACAACAACCTAGATACAATGATTTCTCTGGGCTGATAATGTAAATGCACAATTTTCTATGTGAGTTACTGAAACATTGTAGCGATTTCATTCTTAGTGATTTCACACACATTCTCTTTGACAAAGTTCCTAACCCTGAAGCTACTAGAACAATCATGGTCGAATTGTCATTCCTCACAGCAAAGATGTGATCATCACATTTACTCAGGAATAGTAAGATTACTTGTACATATACTACTTAACTTTACTAGATATCTGGTGAATATAGTATGTCTACTCCACACCCAACCAGCTAAAATATCCTGCACTAGTTAGCATGCTGCTTACTTCTGCTGCTTTGGTTATTACTATTCTTAAATTCGTGATGTAAGTTCCTTTTACAAGAAAGACCGTTAAGTAAACTCCCGAAAGCAACAGTTATAGTTCTATATTAGTTACTGCATGTCATTATTTATTTATTTATCTATATAAACCATTTTATCTATTTGTTTACTCTAAACATTTGTCAAGCCATTCTTAGTAATTTTATGGCTTTCTAAAGAGGCCATTTTACACTGGAATGTTCAATTCAAACACATTATTGTCTCCTTTCAACTTATCGTGTAAGTTTTGAACAAAATGTTTGCATGTTTTGTAACAAATAAGATAATTATTATTAAGATGAAATACAATTGCATTTCAAACTGAGAAATGTATGTTATGTTAAACATTTATGTAATTAGTATAATGAGACAGGTTCTTAATAACTTATCAGAACAGCAAACGAGTTTACCAGACATCTGTTAAAAGATGTTTAGATTAGCAATTCCCATATTACAACAAAACCTTACAAAAACATATATTATAACAAAATCTAACATCATATTTACTATAGAGAGTATTTGTAATCTCATGTAAGTTAATATTAGACATTCGGTACTTGACTGGTTCTCTTCGTACTCTAATAATCTCCGAAAGGCGACATGGTATGTTGTCGATGAGGCTACTGATATAATCCACCGTAATTTCATCCCAACTATTGACTAGAGCGTGCTGCAACTCAACTACTGTACCCGGTCTAGAGTCGTGGTTAGCAATTTTTCAGTTCATCTCCGCCCAACAGTTCTCAATAGATTTACAAAATGGAGACTTTGCTGGCCATAGCAATCTTGAATTGTCCTTTTGGTCGAGATAATCCAATACAACACACACACTGTTGGCATTTTCATCCTGTCAAACCCTGCCTCAGCATATGATAGAAATATCATTTCCATGTGATGCCTGTAGGGAACAACACTAATGTTTCCCTTGATGATACAAAAAGCAGTTTTCCTACCATAATGAATAGCTGCTCAAATATGTACTGCACCACCTCCTGATTGTTTCCTGTTCTCCAGGTAAATGATGAAGATGAAACAAACCATTAGATTGCACAAGTTGGAAACAGGATTCACCTGGAGTGATGACATATCGCCAGTGTCCTAACTGTAAGTTAGCATGCTGTCTTTCCCAAGTAACATGGTAACTGCTGTTAATTCTGGTTAATATCGGTTTTCATATAGCAAAATAGCCTTGTTTTCTCAGTCTCTTGTTCAGTTCTTCCGGATATCCTGGAACTAATGTGTTCATATCATTCCTATCATGAAGACTTCTTTTGACATTGACAAAACACGATCATCTCGAGCAATAGTTTTTTTTCGGTATCTACCAGTAGACTTTTCTTTAACAATGTTTCTTATAATCAGATGATGTTTCAAGATTCAGGATACAGAGTATTGCTGTCATCTAATGTTCTAGCAATGTTCCGTTAGCTTCATACCATTTCTTGACAGTCGAAAAATTTGACACTCTATTACTTATCACGTAATGAGACAATTATCTGGCCAAATCGCTGATCTGTTGTCAAAAACGATTATACGAAAAGCACACTTTTATATAAAACAGGTGTGCATGTGTGTGTTGGCGTACAACCGCTCAAAACAACTTACACGGTCCAGCATAATGACTCGTACATGTTTGTCCACGAACTACCTTCTCTGTTACTTCTTGGGCATTTCACAATAACTACTCCACACATGTAGACAATAACATCAATACAGAACATTATATAAACATTTAGACCAAGACTATGTAATTCATATAAATGTTATAATGTCATAGTTTCATTGATATTTAGTTGTTGTTGTTTTATGTTTCGTCACACTCATAGACTGAATGCTAAAACACGATGGTCTGGATTGTGTTGCAGGTGTTAAAAATGGAATGTTACTGCTCGAAATATTGTACGTAAAAAACAGGCACACACATTTTGTCACATGTATATCTTTCTTCAATAAATTTACTATCTTATTTTTGAATCAATGCAAGAGCTCAATAGCAGAATGTTTTTTTTACAGTATTTTAACCGTGAACCTGCAGTATGCTTTCTCGAATTTGCGTTAAAAATAACCTTATTTTTCAGTAGTACTTATTAACAAATAAAATATTTTGAAATGCTGGAATATATGTCAAATAACTTGCAAAAATCTCCGAGTATACGATATATATTTAAGTACATTTTATAGTAATTCCTGGCTTACAGACAAGTTCTTTGCTAGCTTTCTTGAATTTCATCCAAAACTACTTACGCTCGCCATCCCTAATTTTGTCATAGACTAGTCAGCCAGTCAACGCCACTCATCGTTATTAACTCATAGCTACCCTCATACCCCTTATTCTTATGATGCACCCATGGCACCAAAGTGGGTAGCGCGAGTTTTTCTTTCTTTTTTAATTTTTATTTGCTGTAATGGAACGCGAACAGCAAAACCCCGGATCCACAGTACAAACAAATAGACAACCCTGTGAATAAAATCGATTTACTGACCATCACAACTCGATGGGATTTCTATTTAAATAATAAAATATTTTCAGTACACTTCACCTTTAATTTGTTTATTTTAATGTCTCACACTGCGTGTACACCAAAAGCGCAAAATAGTACAGTAAATAATGCAGCAAGCAGAGACTTATGGTATTCAAAAACAATGTCAAATATGGCAGGATATACCCTAATGTAACTCACACAGTTGTGCTTGCAATTTTATTATTTCCTCAACTCGGATTCGAGCCCATGATGTTACACGCCAGACGAATTCCTTACCAACTCTAATCTAACATTAGACTCTTTCATTCCCTAGAAACGCATTTTTCAGTAAATCATACAAACAAACTGACACTCACAAAATATCGTTCTCAAAGGGAAAACTCGTTTGTGGAGAAGATAATTGAATATTGTTTTAGTGAATACTTTCTTCGCACCGTGAGTACGGGATTCACGATACAGATATGAAAACGAATATTCTGAGCTAATTTAATCTCTTGTATCACACATTTTATCCAACAAGTATATGTTGTGGTGGTGTTTGTTTTATAGATAATTAAATTTTCAGTAATCACTAGTGAGGTTCACCAGACGACGCTACTAAACACACACACATATACTTACCGGCCTTTTTTTATTATTCTTTTAAATGAGCGTTGAAAATAACACTGTCGGCCCGCCATGTTTACATAAAGCCGAATTAATTACATATATATCTGACCGCACTAAGCTACCAGCTGCACTACTTTTTGCGTAGAGTTAACTTTTGAGAATGAATTTTTTGAGGTTTTGCGCTCCATTAGAGCATTTCGCGCGTTTCTGACATTGCTGCAAACATTCGTCGTGAAAAGCACTTTCTGCTCAGCACTCTACTTTTCTCGCCTCAGTGCTCTCTGCAGTCTTAGGGTAGCGCTTTGATAATCATGGTATTTACTTAGCACAGCTGGATTTTGTATTAATACACTTCTTTCATTTAGAAGTATTTTTATACAATAATTACAAAAATAACAGATTTGCTACCATAAATCAACATTCAAAAGCAGTTTAACGTCTTGCTACGATCGAAAACCATGTGATTTTTTAATGTAAGTTTGCAGAAATGTCCTGTAGAAGAATATGTTTTGTTTGTTTTTGAATTTTGCACAAAGCTATTCGAGGGCTATCTACACTAGCCGTTCCTAATTTAGCAGTGTAAGACTAGAGGGAAGGCAGTTAGTCATCACCACCCACCATCAACTTTTGGGCTACTCTCTTACCAACGAATAGTGGGATTGATCGTGACATTATAACGCCCCCACGGCTGGAAGAGCGAGCACGTTTGGGAGACCCTCAGATTACGAGTCGCACGTCTTAACACGCTGGGCCATGTCGGGCCCGTAGAAGAATAACATAAGAGCATCTCGACTGATAAGTGGTACACCACTATAGTAAATTTTTAGCAAAAGCTCAGAATGATCTACCCATCCTCAGTTTCAGACAAATATTCAATAATTTCTGCAGGATCGTAAAATATTTCATCATGTTCGAGAGTAAATGAAACTGTTAGTTTTGCAGACACCCAAAGTACAGCGAGGTATGTTCGTTATCACATAGTTAATGTGACTTAACAATCTCATAAATTCGGTAAACTGCTCAGAAGAATCTAAATGCAATTTATTAAACAACCGTAATAGTCACGAAGCTTGTTTCAGTTTATTGTTGAACTAAAATTTAAAAGTTCTAAAAAATCATTCACTGAGCAAGTCAAGACCACCTGCTTTTTCAGTAGAAGCTTATTTGACTAAATAACTATAACTTCAGTTTTTGATCAAAAGTTGATCAGTAGTTGGTTATCAAAAACATGTATAAGCACTTCTAAATATCTTTTGAATGCTAATCAAAACACTTACTGTTATTATGGTCTGTCATGATGTCATTCCATTTTTGTACTCATTTAGCCATTCATAATTTTCTCCTGATGAAATAAGATGCATCTTTTCAAACTTACAGGTTTTCTTTTGTTATTGTTTGATTGTTAATCGATATTTTGCACTAACTTGTTTTCGTAACATCAAGAGGGCCAGCAAGGCCAGGTGGTTAAGACAATCTACTCGTAATCCAAGGGTCGTAGGTTCGAATCCCCGTCGCACCAAACAAGCTTGCCCTCGTAACCGTGGGGGCGTTATAATGTTACGGTCAATCCCACTCTTTTTTGGTAAAAGAGTAGCTTAAAAGTTGGCGGTGGGTAGTGATGACAAGCTGCCTTTCTTCCAGTCTTACACTGCTAAATTAGGGATGGCTAGCAAAAATAGCCTTCTTGTACCTTTGCGCGAAACTAAAAAACAAACAAACAGAACACAAACATGGTATCATGAAATAGCTTTTATAGTTCAACTAATTGTGTTAGTAAATTGTTCAGCAAAAATCCATTAGAAAATATACATCTTTGTAGTCAACCAGTCTAGGCTAAGATATTGTCCAGTGAATGACCAACATAATCAGATAAGCCTTTTAGTGGAGAAGATAGGGGAAGTAACTTGTTTTGCAAAGATACAGCGGTATACGAACCTACGAAATTAGGAAATTTACTAAATAAACAAAGTAGCTTAGCACAACAATGACTGGAAAGTTGAAGCCATTTAGTCGCTCGGTAATATGCTAAAAGCTTTAAGAATAAACATAAGATCATGTTATACAACTGGTTTACATGTACTAACGTAGAATAAGTCATTGTTTGACTCTCATGTTGTAAGTACAAGAAACTAATTTTTCTTCAAGGGTTATATTGTATTTTGTAACGTACAAGCGAACATTACTTACGCCCTATGTTTTCTCAAACAAAGCATAAGCAATAGAATAAACACAAATTGATGATGTAATCTGAATTTGTTTATTTATTTTATTTTTAAAAGTTGCCCATTGAGGCCCTTTTTTCACCATAGTTTTTCGTGTAATAATTGGTAATCCGTCGCTAATCATTTTCATGATTTTTAAAAGTTGCCCAAAAGTTTATGAGTTTCACTCAGACTTAACTTTAAAAATATATAAACTACTAATGTACCAGAACTAGTTCCCACCTGGTACTGCTGTAAGTCTTTGGACTTACGAGGCTGAAATCAGACGTTCGATTCCTATTGGTGGACTCAGTTGATAGCTCGCTGTGGCTTTGCTATAAACAAATCCAAAATAAACAGTTTATGTCGAGAACTATTCTTTTAACACTCCTACGAAACAAATATTTACATCCACTTAAGTGATTTTGGGGCCTATCAGGCCCCATATATATTTTCCAATAGAAACACAGTGATTTAGCAACATTCATTTCAAAAAACTTTTGAAAGGCTCTGACAAACATTTTTTTAAAAATTTGAGCAAACAATTTTCGACTGTCTATTATTTGATCTGCCGCACAAATGGCATCGTCCTCTTTGCCCTCTTTGCAGGCGGTTCACATGAGGTTGTTTTGTCATTATCTTTGCAGTAAATTTCTTTGATTTCAAGCACCAATTCCCGTATAAATTCTCTTCTGGCTCTTGATTTATGTTGACGAAGAAATTCTGGATGTTTTGTCGAGTATAGAACGAAAGCATTGTACGCAGCAAGATCTAGAATGTTAAAGAATATGCAGACTGACCAGCACTTTAATCGCCTCTTTGTTGTATAATATCTCACCAGTTGATCGAGAGTGTCGACACCTGCCTTCGTTGCATTGTAAAGATTGACGATTTCGGGCTTTCCATTCTCTTCTACTTCACCAGACTGATGCTGAGAACTCAGTAGTAGCACATATTTTCCTGGTTTGTCTGAATGCCTGAGAAGAGTGATGTCGTCATGGTAAAAAAACTTTGGTGATAACTCTCTAGATTTTGCATTTATTTCAGGAGGCCGGAAGGTTTTTGATTTCCGTATGGTTCCAACAAGTCCTGTTCTTTTTGTTCGTAGGTACTTGGCAAGTGTCATTATTGTGAAGAAATTATCTGTCCTTCCTTTTCCAAAAAATGGCTGACTCAGTTCTCTGACTATTCTTTCTCCTTTATTTGTTTCTGTCTATTTCCAACCTTTCCAGTATAAATTTGAGCGTTGAGGAGGTAACTTGTCTTTGAATCTGTTAGGCACCAAATCTTTATTCCGTATTTGCCTGGCTTTGTCGGAATGTATGTTCTGAAGCCAACTCTTCCTTTGAAGTAACATAGTTGTTCATCCACTGTCAGGTATTGGCTTGGGTTGTAACTGTTTTTGCAATTTTCAATGAAAAAATTCCAGACTCCAGAGATGGCGGCATCTTTGATTTCTCTATTTCTTTGAGAGTGGATGTCAAATTTGATTTTTGAGCACATTTTTTTGAATTTGTCTTGTGTAATCAGTTTTCGCAAAAATGGCAAACCGAATTCGGTTGAAAACATTTCGTCTATCGATGCATTTTTGGATTTGCTTATTCCAAGAAAATGATTAGCTGCGATCCATTTCCAGAGGTCTTTTTCAAAAATTGGTTCTTTTATGACAGTGTTTGTTGAGTGAATGATCTGTTCCATCATATTATCAGAAATGAAAATTTTGAATGTTTCGAATGGTGTAGAGACTCTTGGAGCAGTTTGCCTTGTAATGCCTGGGTTCCCATTGAATATAATGAGAGCTGCGGTTCTCCTGTTGATCCTTGAAGGTGTTGTTGAATAACTAAAATTCTTATCTTTGGACAAAAGTTCGTTCACTGGCATCGTAGTAAAATCTTCTTGATTACTTTCTTCACTTTCAGAAGGGTACGGCGTGATTTGTTCATCATTTTTGGCTTCAGAAGGATCATCATCACAACTTTCAAAGTAGTCCTCGACATTATCATGTTCACTTTCATCGTCAAATGGTTTTGTCAGTAAATGTACAGCTTCATCAAGAGATATCATTTTTGACACAGTTTGAAGATTTCAGCTCCTATATATATAGGATTTGTGAATTCTTCTAGAATATTCTAAAAGCTTCAAGAAAATTCTAGATTATTCTAAATACTTCTGTAAAGTTTCTAGAATGTTCTAGAACAGGCGTGGGCAAACTAGGCAATAATCAGGACCATCTAAAATTATTGTTGGAGTAGAGTTATTATCTTAAATATCCATCTTTTGAAAAGAAGTTGTAAAATTAATATATTTTTACTATAATTTGCTTTTTTCGGTTGCCCAGGCCTGTTCTAGAATTATTAAGGAAATAAATAAAGTCATTTTTATGTTTTTTGATCTGGGGCCTAATAGGCCCCAAAATACCCTTAGTTGACGTTTTAAAAAAAAATTTAAATTTTATTTCGCAAATGTCTGAAAAGTCAAAATATTATTGCTCCTTAAAATATAAAGGGATAGGGTCAGTTAATGGCAATTTCATTTAAATACAAAATAATTAGCCTAATATTAATAACCTTTCAAGTTGCTCTGGGGCCTATTAGGCCCCAATTTTCGTAGTTTTTTTTCAAAACTAAAGCAATGAGAGCGATATTTTGATACAAAATTAAAAAATATTTTTCATTACAAGAAACAAGAAATTAAGGGTACTCAACGTGATATCAACATGTTTTTGTAAATCTGTGTAATTCGATATCCTCGCATGGTAAAGAATCAGGGAACGTACCTAAATTTTCACAAGTTTTTAAGAAGACCGAGGGCGAAACCCTTTAATGCTATGATTACAGATAGAACTGCAACATGGATTGGGAACAAATTGTTGTTTTTTTTTGTGCTACCTCTGACACTGAAGAGTCATTAACCTCAGGTAAAGGAGGAACTGAAAGAACTAGGTGGTATTCATCAAGATTCTGACATTGTACTTTGGCAGTAATGAGAGGTTGTAAAGTCGCTGTAGGGGTAGAGAGCAGGAGCTACACTTGGAAAAGAAAAAAAAATCAACCTTCTCAATGTTGAGATCAGTTTATAGGTGAAAATGCTTATTTATACTTTTTTGTGAACTTAATGGAAACTTATATGCCAATTAAAATTGTTTGCAACTTGAAACTTTAAATGTAGTGACTTAATTCGTCGACCCAAACCTCAGTACACATATTATTAATTCAGTTTTTGAAGCTTTAAGAATTCCAAACTTAGCATTGTAAAATTACATTAAAACCATACATGTAAATATATATATATATATATTATAACATTCACAAGGAGGTGGTAGTGTTTTCTATGTTTAGCACACTGTTATTTGCGATAATGCAAAATATGAAGCATTATATGTTTCGAAATGGAAGGAAAATTGACTTCCACTTTCTGGTCACAGCATTCTGCAATGTAGGATATCGAATTGAAAATTTCTAGCTGAATGGAACTTAAGCGATATGTAGGTAAAATTGTATAAATTGCATTTCAATGTAAACATTTTATTTTGTTTCTATTGCAAAACTACTGACGTTGAACTACGAGGCACAAGAAAAACAGCACTCTACCTATTACGTTATGAGATTGACTGCATCCTCGGCTTAAAATGTGAGAAATATGGAGTTTTATCATCCGGATTCGAAACTAACTCCATAATCCACATGGTCTGTCCGCGCCTTTATGTGTACATGATGGACTTGACAAGCATGTAGTGTTTATCAACATCGGGTGTACGTGAACATGAAAATTCTTTAACGTATCGTAAAGCTATTATATGACAGTGATATTTATAAATAACTTCTATTTTAGTACATGAAACAAGATACTAAATTAAATAATCATCAGTATTTCTGTTTTCTTAATGTTGATCATAAAGTAGTTACAAGTTTTGTTCAACTATTATGTAAAACGTATTACTATTTTTTTATAATTTCTTAACAAAATATATTAGTAATTCAAGTAGTCACGTTATCACAACATATAAACAGTGAACAGTCTACATACAGATATTTATCTGAAACAAGTAGAGACCCACAAAAATTTGTAATCAAACTAACATATTTATTGCAAAAGTACTTCTTTAAATGCACTATTTTGAGAATAATATAAAATAATCATGATCGTAGACATATAAATCTATACGTCCACTTGTCTTAGGCCTAACATTAGTTACACCTTTATTAAGTTATATCATAGCCGTCCCTAATTTAGCAGTGTAAGACTAGAGGGAAGGCAGTTAGTCAACACCACCCATGCCAACTCTTGGGCTACTCTTTTACCAGCGAATAATAGGATTGACCGTTACATTTTAACGCCCCCACGGCTGTAAGGCTAGTATGTTTAGTGCGACGGAGATTTGAACCTGCAACCCTCAGATTACGAGTCGCACGCCTTAGCACGCTTGGCCATGTCGGGCCTATATATATATGTGTGTGTGTGTGTTTATATATATATATATATATATACGTATATGCATATATAAGTTGTAATTAGGAGATATAATCGCATTCACCACATATCCTCTGTCAACGTACATTTACGGTATGATGTGATATGATCGTCAACCATAAGCATTTGAGCTTCATTTAGTACTACATTAGTGCATTAGCTCGAATTTATCAATGTATGTAACCCTTTCTTATGCGCGAGTTTGTGCTGTTTTATTGGATTTATTTCTATCAAGTTCCTTCTGGCTGTCTATTTGACCACAAGTGGACTACTTTTGTAATCTTAATAGGCTCTTAAATTGGTAATCTTACCAACTAGCTTAATACCCTCTGTAGCATGACAAATATGACATCCTTCTCATTAATCTTTAATCTGAATATTTTCCTTGTGCATACTAATTAGATAAATGTATAAAATATAAAACTAATTTTGAATATCAGTAGGGATATATTGCTTCTAATAATATGGTGTGTTGTTGTAAGAATTTATCAACAGGCTATGTCAATAAGTAAAGGTAAGCTACAACACCTACATTCTTATCTTGATCATGTCTTTTAAACACTTCCTACTAATAACTATAAAAATAACTGTAATTAAAGAAAAAGTCTATTTTGTTGTTATTTCCAGTTAGTTAACCTAGAGTTGTCTCTTTAACAAAGTGTTATACCTCAGGCAGGTCAATAACTCATGGTGGTGGTAAAATCAAAGCAGAATGGAAGGACATGATAAATACAATACATATTAGTTTCTCGTCTGCAGTCTTTCACACCACTAATTACGCATCAGTTTTATGCAAGTAATGTATTATTACAATATGTGGCTTGACGTTGATCGATACTGTTAATTACAATCTAGTATTAGCACTGAAACATGATGACGCCTTCCTAAAAGAAAGCTCTGTATAAAAAAAATCGTGGGGGGAGGCAATTCCATTGAGACCAAGTAACAAAGAGAAACGGTTAATTTGAAAAAAATTAACCAGTCAACTCGAGTTACTTATTCAAAGCAATTTACAATAGTAAACATTTCTGTCATTAGGCTAACAATAAAATGCAACCATTAGGAATGAGTTAGCTTATTTTGATGTTACGTTGTATTCATGTAATTCAAATGTGTCTAAATTAGGAACAAACGTAATTTTAATATTCTGTTGATAATCTAAATGCAACTAAAAAATATGTATCAACAAAGAAGTTAGTCTACCCTAAACCAAATTTCTTTTTCTAATTGCATAGTAAAACCTTCAAGCAGTGCCTATATTTTTCTAGATCCGATTTAAATGATATAGATAATTGTTCATGGATGCAGTATCAGATATATTCAACATGAATGGCACCTTATGCACCACACAAATTAAACTATCAAGCATAGTTGTTCTTAATTTTGAAATGATGAGCAAAAGAAAAACTACCGAGCAGTAGTACACGCAGTTTACATAACTAATCTAAGAAATGTATCAGTATTAACTGTCACTTTTATAATGTCCCTAAAATTGGAGGTGCGGAAAGTGTTTAAGAGAATTTCACGAGCTCAAACCTTGAAACATCTAATCCATAGCCCGCCACGCATGCTAATATATCATGTCTTACTCGATTGTGACATTAAGTTCACTGAATGGTCATTTCACATAATTTAAAACATTCCAGTCTTGTTTTGATTTATATTATTAAATGAAATAATGTTTATTAGATGTTGAGAAATTCACGACGGGTGCAACAAAACATTCAACCACCACCTAATTAAACTAAAATAACATTGTCTTACATTGATAAAAGCGTGCATAAATTGCTTGTTAAAAAAATTATTTTTTATTTACATATGTTGTACTGTAATTATGAGGTATGTAATTTTAAGTGACTTTCATATGTGTAGAACACTCTTTAACTACATTTGTAAAATAAACTAATTACGTAACGTGTCAGGTGAGTGTATGACACCTATAACTGTTGAGTTATAATCGTATCATGGCTAGTCTGCAACGTAATGGATAAGAGCAACGGTTCATCCTACTTTTAAAATAGCATGATAAGCAACAATAGCAATTTTATCAGAAATAATTTCTTCGACCATTTGTTTAAGGAAACCTGTTTTCAGAGTTTACCAGCAGTAGTAATCGAAAGGAAACACGTCTTTTACAAGAAAAACAACTTCTGGTAACAGCTAAAGATAGATATGAGGAAATGTCGATTAGGTAGAATTGTAAACTACAACAGAGATCGTAGTTTGTTCCAAATGACCAATTATTTCAACTGGAGTCAGATTTACTGTCTTCAACTACGCCCTTTGAAGAGTTCACAAAAAATATCACATGACATCTGACAACCAGTCATAAAATTACTTATCTAAAATACAGAAAGAAACGCAAGACTTCAGTGATAATCAGAGTACAAACCAGTGGTAATGCATGCCTATGAGCGTGTGACATAGTCTGGTGATTTGCTTTTCACCTCTTCTGTAGTAAAGGGAAAGTAAAATCATGGAGCAAGCTAAATAAAACAAAACAAAGAATTAGAAATTACTCGTGGTCTTCAAACAGTCCAAAATGGTGGAGGTGGTGTGATTGTGTAGGAACTATACTTCTTACAAAAATTAGGTGTTTTGATTCATTCGTAAAAGCAAATAACATCCAGAGGACATTTTAACGTCATTGTCATACAGATATTTTGCCAACATCCATAAATCACTAACAGATCATACGCCTTGATTAAGCTGATTTCAGATAAAGGTCCTAACAAAGGGGATAGTTTGTTGTTTTAATTTCCATTTCTTGATAATTAGTGAAAATAGTTAAAAACCTTTAGAGGACTTCCAACGTTTTTGTCATGTTTTCCTTTCACTAACACATGCTCCATAGAAAATATAATTCAATTTTAGAGATTCATCGTGTAAAATACAACACTTATATTAGCAGATTTTAGAACTAAGACAATCTTTTAATTTATAAAGAACTTAATCTTTATCGTAGAAACGAGAAGAAACCGTGAAAAAAACACAAAAACGTGTAATTATTTCTTGAGTATTTTTAATTATTTAGTATTATTGCAGAGATAAAGAAATTAATAATGCATATTATTAATAACTAATAACATACATAGACATAAAGCATAAAAAGTGACCTAAATTTAAAAGATAACTGTCTTGATATTTATGAAATAAAGTTAGTAACAGTTACGATGACGTCATGGGAATTTTGTCTCGACTCAAGAATGAAGAGACTGTCTAGTCATTCATTGCCTCTATCTATGCAGCATTTGGACTCGTTACTTCCCTATTTGGTGTTACGGAAACTAAGGGAAAAAACTGATGATTCCTATCTAGAAGACTTGTTTTTACGACAAGTTCCTGAAGAATTGTGATCGTTCAGACGTCACGATTTTCCAACGTGCTGTAGAAGGTCGCGAGACCTGTGATTCGTTAAAATTTTGAGATAATTGTAGTTTACAATTACTTTGTGAGAGACATAAAGAGTTGCTACAATAGTTTATTTCAGACGCAAATCTTTAATAATGCTAATAATAATAACTTTCATATAATGACCTGTGGAGAGTTAGTATATGTAAGAATAGAAAAGTAGTTTCCTTCGTAACTAATTTACCCTCGGTGGTCTCAACAGATAGCTTGATGTGGCTTTGCTGTTAGAAAACAAACAAACAAAGAATCGTATGGGCGAAGATGAAAACTCATATTATGGCACCAAGTTAAATATTTTCGTCTACGCAGATATCTTCCTTCAGATAATGATTGAATAACTCTATCCATCTCTTAAAAAAGGGCGTTGTCAACGTTGGACTACTCTATATATTGGTATTAACTGTTACTTTTATAACTTTCTAAAAGTTGGATGTGCTTGAAGTGTTCAGGCCCGGCATGGTCAGGTGGTTAAGACATTCGACTCGCAATATTTGAGGTTTGTGGGTTCGGATTCCCGTCACACCAAACATCTTTGTCCTTACAGCCGTGGGAGCCTCATTATGCTTGATCAACCAGCTATTCTTTGGAAAAAGAGTAACCCAGAGGTTGGCGGTGATGACTATCTCTAGTCTTACACTGCTAAATCAGGAACGGCTAGCGCAGATAACCCTCGTGTATCTTTGTGCAAAATTTGAAGAAAAAAAAGCGGGAGTATTTAACTCAAGTTCACAAGCTCAAACCTTGAACTATCACGATGATAAACAATATACCCAAGTTTATTGAAGCAGTTTGTTTGTTTGTTTGTTTTTGAATTTCGCACAAAGCTACTCGATGGCTATCTGTGCTGGCCGTCCCTAATTTAGCAGTGTAAGACTAAAGGGAAGGCAGCTAGTCATCACCACCCACCGCCAACTCTTGGACTATAACTTTTACCAACGAAAAGTGGGATTGACCGTCACATTATAACGCCCCCACGGCTGGTAGGGCGAGCATGTTTGACACGACGCGGGCGCAAACCCGCGTATTGAAGCAGTGCAATATAGCTTGTCTAGGACTAATGTACTAGATATTGGCCAAGAAATTATATTCTTATAGTGCATTCCTGTCTTATCCATTTTCATCATGCTGCCTTCCGCTAGTACAGCGGTAAGTTTACGGATTTACGACGCTAAAATCAGGGGTTCGATCTCCCTCGATGGGCTTAGCAGATAGCTCTATGTGGCTTTGCTATGAGAAAACACACATTCATCATGGTTGGCCACCAAACTGTCTGGACGTCACACATGACGAATACTAGTTATAAAGCTCTCTAAAAATAAGAATCTTTGGCATGCCCTAGTAGCCAATCCCTGAACAATGCCATTTTTATAGAGGTTCAGGGATTATTAAGGAGATATTGTATTATGATGCATCTAATACCTACGTCAGAATGAATACACTAATAGAAAATGATATTTGCATAGTTGTAACATTAAGCAGTTACCACAGTGGTGTATCTGGTGTTATTTCCAAAAACCAATTGATTCATTTGATCCGATATGCATCAATCTAACTTGCCACGTTATCGTATTGCAACACAGGTAGCCCAGTGAATTTGGATACCCAAAACGTAGACCAAACAGTCCACACAGTATGAAATGTTCAGAGTGGTACTGGTACATTAAAGATTTCTAAAGACTTATCATCAATTAAAATCTGCATCACAAAATTGAATGGTCTAAAGTATTTGTTTGCTTCAAAGTTTTCACCTAAAGGTACAGAAAAGGCTATTTGCGCATAGCCGTCCTTAACTTAGAGGGGAAGATATCTGGCTAACTGGCAGCATTCGCCGATATATCTCTTGGGCAGTGGCATGTTTTTAGGGAAAATCTTCCCCTTGGAGGACTGTGGCTAAAAAAAAATTAAACTTAAAAGCTTAAAATAGAAATCGTTCCTTTAGAATCAGTTGGAAATGTGTTGCTAGTACATCCGTAATTGTTGTTTAAAGAAATTTGGTGATCTATTTTTTCTTATAGAACATCCGTGGCCCTGGAGTACGGAGGGTATTTTTGCATCAACGAAACTCAGACCATTAGTTTCGAATTCACACTCCGTGCAGGTTAACCACAAGGTTACGCCAGATCCTACCAAATCAAAATGAAGTACTACGAACTGTAAAGATGTTATTAAGATCGCCGGTATCAATGTTTATTTGCGAGCCGAATGACCAATCAACTGAAGTTGAGGTCAAATATCTTATTTGTATTAAAAAAAACTGAGAAACATTTAACATTATTTTAAAACAGCCGTTTTATCGTTATCGTGACTAAAATGTTACAGATTCTAAGAATATTTTATTTTTGTAATTTTAAACAAACTTATTACTTTGATAAGAAATATTTTTTGCTATGACCCGCTTGAATATTTTATAATAGATATTATAGGTGTAATTTTACGTAAGCCCGCCATGCCTAGGTGGTTAACGCACTCAGCTTGTAATCTGAGGGTCGTGGGTTTGAATCACCGTCATACCAAACATGCTTGCCCTTTCAACCGTGGGAGTGTTATACAGTGACGGTCAATCCCATTATTCGTTGGTAAAAGAATGGGTTGTGATAACTAGTTGCCTTCCTTCTAGTCTTAGACTGCTAAATTCGAGGAAGCTAGCGCAGATAGCCCTTTGTAGCTTTGCGCGAAATTCAGAAAGAAACAAACAAAGAATTTTACCTTATTGTCAATCCAATAGATAAGTTATAAAAGAAGGTTAACATTTCCACAAGCAGTTCATTTGTAAGTCGTAATATAAGCGTTTTCTTTTATAGCTAGCTACTTTTCGATTAAACATTAATTGATAGATTAATTAGTTATTAAAATAAATCAGTATAACAAAGTATATTTTACATTGCAATGCGTCCGAATATGGAAAACACAAGATACTTAAAACTTCTTTTCCTTTATTGTTTGAATGCGGCATACTGAGAGAGACATCTCGTGGAAACTCAGTGTTAACGCACTATTCAGCAGCTTGTGCTTCATGAAATGGTACTGAACTTGGGGAGTTGCTTTCCCTCTACTAAACTGGGACCACCCAGTTTCCCACAATAGGGTGTACAGCTCGTGTGTAGCAGTGGAAAACTTATGTTCTAGTGACTGACTTCTTTAAATCTAGGTTCTTTAGATAAATTATGTGTCTGTATATTTATATATATATATACACACACACTCACACATACATATATTACATGTGCTGCCATCTATTAGCAAACTTGAATTAATTAATTTAATAAGCGTATCAAGAAAAATATATAATTTAGATAATTTAAAAATTATCCAAAGAGAAGGAGAAGTGATCAAGAAGAAAAGAAAACCGCAAGATTTTCTGACTATAGTGTTATGTCCGTCAAAACACAATAACTTACAATGTATTTGATTTCGAAATTTACGATAAAACAATATGATTCACGATTTACCTAAAACTTCCACTAATTATGCACAGCAATCAACTGATTTACAGCATTTTGGTACTCTGATGAAATTCTTCGTAGATAAGAGTTAAATAGTTGTACATAGAAATACATTAATAATACGTAGGTAAAGAAAAGTGTACAAAAGTAATAAATACCTATTGGAATTGATACCACTTTCTTTCTACCTTCCATATAAAGGCTCTTTCAAGGATACATCACTGTGATTTTGAAACATAATATTACTAACAACGGTATTCGCTTACTGCAACATGAAGAGTAACCTTGTAGATTACATGGACATATGGAAGCTGGAACGCTTATGTATTTTTTATTATTTGTACTGGAAGTTGATATGACAGTTGTATGTAATAAGAATAAGGTTTTAAATAAAAGTTACTTTTCTGTTTGCATAAACGTGGGTAAAAAATTGAAAAGTATAAATAATACCACTGTAGTGTGTTACAGCTTTGTACTTAAATGGTTATTTATTTTACCTGTTTCAGGGAACAGCATCTTGTAATTCAATGAAGAAATGTTAATAAAATAAAGTCATAGAGTAAAACGTTTCTATATACTAACCACAGATGAACATCATAAGGTAAAATGTTTCTATACACTAACCACAGATTAACGAACTAGAGTAAAATGATTCTATATACTAACCACAGTTTAACATCTTAGAGTAAAATGTTTCTATATACTAACCACAGATGAACATCATAAGATAAAATGTTTCTGTATACTAACCACAGATAAACGTCCAAGAGTAAAATGTTTCTATTTACCAGCCATGTGGGATGTGAAGACACCAAATTTCTTTGTAAAATTAAAAATTATGTAAATTCATTATAACACCATAATAAATTTTGTGTCGGCTAAAGGAAAACGAAATTTTTTTCTGAATTGCAAATCTTGATAGAATAAGTAATTAGCATTATGTTAAGGTACCATATGTTTTTGTTACTAAACCTTAGAAAAATTCTATCAAATTATATATAACTTTGTATTTTTTCTTATTGAGCGACCAACAACTTTGATTTATTACATTCTACACATAATAATAATCAACATAAATATGAAAAGATTCAGTGTGAATTCACCATTTTAAAATGCTCATCAAGCTGGGTAATTAATTAGCGGATCATGAAAAGTTCTCTCAACTTAAAATAATCAGCCACTTACCAATATTTTGTACTTAAATTTATTTAGTAATTGCGCAGAGGTGCCAGTGGGCCTGTACTCGAATTCTTCTTAACACTGCCCGAAATCCCCAGTTGACGTCTTGAAAATCAGAATAGAAAACCATAATTGATACCGTATTGAAACGCCAAGAATCCCCAAGCCTATGGGCTCGAGCCATGAACCTTTTAATTACCCAGCGACGTCTCTGTAATTCAGTTCAAAGTAAAGATGAGTGTCATTTCGCTCACTAACTTATTATTATTTTTCAATCATTTACTTATTTATTCAAAAAACAAATGAGTTTTTCATAATAGGAATGACAAGAGTCACTTCAACATAATTATCAAAATGTTTTGCATTATTGTTTATTATATATTCGTAAGGGCTAACTATATTGTGTAGCGCTGTCTGTTTAGTTTTACAAATTTCATGCTTCTTGTATTTAATTTTATTAATCAGTTATTACTGTCTTGTTACGTTTTTTTTCCTTAGTTCACATATTAAGGTATTGATATTTTCAATTTGACCACCACCTCTCCACACATATGAACTTAACATGCAGATCAGAGAATCCTTAGTTTCAAGTATAGTCAGCCCTAATATTGAGTGCTGACCAGAGGGAGGACAAACAGACAGCAGCATCCGCCTCCACATGGAATTTTCTCGGATTTAAACTGAATAACAATATTTTGTCACTTTTATAACGTATCAGTAATAAAAGTACGAATTGTGTCTAGTGGAGTCGCTGTACGAAACTTGGACCTTCCTATTCGTTCACTAATAACTTGGCCACGCCCAGATCACATATTTTAAGCAGTGCAACTTATCACAAATTCCGTAGGGTAAGAGTGTGCTACAAGGGTGACAAAATTCCCCTTCCCCCATACCGGTCAAAAAAACAGAAGCACATGAGTAGGTGCTGTTGTCTATCTCCCCCCTATCAGTCTATTACTTTAAAATTAAGGATGACTGTTCGCAAAAGCCCTTTGTGTAAAAGTTCTGATATAAATAAATGAACATTTTGAAGATTATACAACTCTTATGGTACCTTAACTTTATTAAATGTTTATGTTAATAATATTATGACTGTCATAATGTCGCGAGTATATTGTTTGTTTGTTTTTTTACTTACAATTGTGTATATACTGTTTGTACGAAACATACTAGAAGGATTCGAAAAGTTTACAGAGAAATATTTTGTTGTTTTTTTACCTCGGTCTTGTAATAAAAGATAATGTACAGTAATTGGCTTAATATATTTATGTGCAGCGTCTGTCAAATTATTTCACATTGTGCTTCTTTTTAAAATGTGAAACAGTGTTTTCATGACTTGTAACAAAGTTGCTTTTAAAATTCTCAAATAAAAGTATTATTTTAGAAATAAAGCATGGAATCACTTTTGGTGACTTAGGGTTTAACGTAAAAAGTGTATTTAAGGCTTGGGTTGCTAATATGATATATATATAAAAGTTAAAACTACTTTTAAGTTATTGTGTAGCAATCATAGCTGTCTATGTATAAGCGAAAAAAAGGAAAAACAAACAAGAAAACGTGATACTGAAGAATTATCGGGCAATATTAGAAACAGCAAAAATACCAACTATCAGTAACAATACTGACAACATTTTAACGGTAAGTTTACGAGCTTCAAAGCTAAAATCCGGGATTCGATTCCTAGGGGTGGACACAACTAATAGCCCAAGGTTGCTTTGCTTTAAACACAAAGCAAACTTTATTTAATATCTGACGCGATTACCACTTATGTGCAACTCGTATACTGTAACTGTTCTTAAACAAACGCGCTCGGTGCTCACAGCGCTAGAAACCGGGTTTCGATACCAGTCACGAGCAGAACATAGATAGTCCATTGTGTAGCTTTGTGCTCAATTCCAAACAAATTGAATACTAATTTTCTTTCCTAAAGTTTTCTTTTCTTTTTAATGGGAAATCAAAACACTGGAAAAGAATATGAAACATTTATTGTTTTCTTTTCCAACAAGCTCAGTATGTTAATACCCATACCAGCTGTCCTGAGATACAGTTAACCCTGGCGAAAATTTTAAAAACAAACATTTTAAATATTTCAACTACTAAACAATCACTTTTAAAAAATAAAACGTTGTTTTCTTAAATAATCTATTAGTGAAGGTTTGCAAAATACAGTAATCTTCATGATTAAGCTATGTTATATGTTGGGAACTAATATTAACCGCAGAAAGAATTTCCTTCAGATTTCCAAAACACACTAAGAAACAGAAAAACAAATGCATAACGAAAAACAATAATAACTATATATTCATGGAAGTAAATGTACTGCGATTAATATACAAACGAGATTCAAACTTAAGACCACTCCTTATCCTCTAGTTAATCATGCAGTCTTATAAAAATATTTCTATTACCGACTTTCTATTATTGCTTCAAATATTTTTGTATATAAATGTATTAGGTTGAATATCTAAATAATTTTAGAAATTATCGAAACTTTATAAATAAATAATTTTCAATAACGTAAAAAAACATCAGATTATTATAATTTATTATAAATTATTTTATAATTATATTATAATTGATTTTGTTTCAAAAGTTTCAGAGGTTAGGCAGCTGAGACTTGTTTTTTGAATTTCTCACAAAACTGTGTGCTAGTCGTCCCTAACTGAGCAGTGTAAGACATGAGGGAAGGCACAACAACATCAAAGGTAATAAAATGTTTATTTAAATATTTCTAAGTTGGATAGCTTAATTACTATAGTGTAAATTTAAGTATGTACTGGTCGTAGTAAGAGGTCTTTACTAGGTTTAAGCAAAATTATGTCGTATTTGAAAGCAAACTATACGCCATTTTCAAGATTCGATCCTTTAAAGCCAGTTCAAGATGCAGCTGTGAGAAATAGCTCTAAAGCTATAGAAAGAGCACGCGCACACCAATAAAATAGAAATATAATCTTTGAACCGATGTCTTTAATGCTAGAGACGACTACAAAAAAATAGTTTACTCAGCTGTAAACACGAAAAACTTGTTTGACACACAGAAGTAAAAAACCAAATCGAGAAATCAAAGACTTGAACTCGTAATATTCAAATAGTCTAGACTGCTGTGTTTAAACATAATAGAGGAGGGCTGTGCTTTTATGTTACTTGGTATATAGCAGGATTTCTTGTCAAGCACTTATAAGGAATGTCCAGTGGCTACAACAACTCTTAAAATGTTTGTTGTTTGTTTTTTTATCTTGTAACATCAATACATCGTGAATAGAAATATACAGTATTATAAGGAATGCTTAATGGCTGTAAGAACTGTTAAAATGTCTTTTATCTTGTATCATTAATACACTAGGTATAAATGTGCATAGTATCATACGGAATGTTTAGTTACTCTACCAACTATCAAAATATTCTTTGATAGATTGTTTAGGCAGAGTATTCATGATGAAACATAGTAGAATGAATGACAACTGCCTTCCACTTTTCGTCTTCAGATCACTGTTATTGTATTTCAATGACCTGAAGACGAAAGGCAGAAAACTTTCGAAACGTCGTCCTCTACACTTATGTCTCCACAACAGGCAGTTGTCGTCCATTCTACAAAGTTTCATCAACTATCAAAAATGTTTTGCACCTTGCATCATCATTACACTTCGTCGAGATACACTCAGAATTATATGAAAGGTTCCGCAACGGTAACAAGTATTGAAAGCGTATTTTATCTTGTAACGTTACTTCATTGTGAATAAATACACTGTTATCATTTAACAAATACTCCAGTATTAGGTAAGATTATATTTTAACCTTGTCAAAATCGACTTTACATCAAAAACAAGTTTACTCCTAAAATCAAAAAGCATTTCTCAAGCAATTAATGTTATTCGTCATTAGGAAATGAAATATATTTATTTAGGCTTAATTCATCCAAACTTATTGAGTGAAGAGATATCAATACATAGTTAACTGAAGAAAAACATCTCAAATTATCTGTCCACCAAACATACTGACTAAACTAAATTGCAATAAAAATAAAAAACAATCTTTTGAGAAAACAACACGGACGTCTTATGCCTTAATCAACACACTAAGCCTTATTTCCATTTATTATAAATTATCAACACATTTGTTTTTAACTAGCGATAGATATTACATACTAATTCAAATTTATGTTTTTAGTACATATTCCTATACTTAATTTAAATTCTCATTCAAAATACCAAGAAAATGAATTACAGAAGTGGCAGTATTAACTATTTTCAATCAAGGTTTTGTATATTTTGTAAAACATCGATCACATTCAGAAATTATTTGCTTTTAAAAAATCATATTCTTAGTTATCACCCCTCACTTGTAGCATTAAACTTATTCTTTCAAATTGAATATGTGAGTCAATAACCTTTCTCCCTCGTGTTTAAGGATTTAACGTCAAAGTTGATTTCATTCGTTTCTATGATCACAAAGATTCACAATAGACTATCTGCGTTGTGTCCAACACATGAATTGAGCTCGAAATTTAAAAGTTGTAACCTCTCAAGTGTGATCTTTTTCAGTAATAGTTATAAAAAACGAAAAGAAGAAAAATCCAGTTATTCGCCTTTTACAATATCCTCTTTACTCAAGTGTTGAGAATTGTGTCGGCGCTAAACGAAACATTGAGGTTAACTTTAGATAAAAAAGTAGGTTTATGATAAAGTAGTAGAATGTAAACCATTCAGAGAAGTTTTCAGAAATGGTTGAGATCAAGAACGGCAATAGGTTACAAAATACGGCCGTTACCTCTTTTCAATTAATGTATTTTATAAGGATCAATCTAAATGGCGGATCTTGTTGGTTTTTTCTTGTTGTTGTTGTCAACGGTAGTTGTCAGACAGCTTAATGGTATTCGTTTGACATCAAAAGTCTGCGAAATTTACCTTCATAGGAGTTATTTTGGTTTTAATAGTGGATTTTCCGCATTCAGTTATGCAGGTTTCAAAAATGATATTCATTTTCTCTATTGCATAGAGAAAACTGGGAAGAAATGACACTGTTACTTAGATCAAGTTATCATTTCGCTTACTACAATGAACAATTTTTATTGTTGTCTATAAATTATAGGACGATCGATAAGACCATCACGTCGCTATTGGTCTAGAGCAATGTTTCCCAACCAGGAATGATAGATAGCTTTCCAGGGGGTGAGAGATCCATACTCCTTCAGTTTGGATAATATGTCGGATGATGAAGAACTGAAGAAGATTTTATTGAACTGCGCAGAAATCGAGTTCTTAAAATGCAGTTTGAAAGCAAAACTTTGGAACAATATTGGTGGGGGCAAAGGACATGTTTCCAAAACTTTGTGAAAAAGCACTAAATGTGCTCATCCCATTCGCGACAACATACTTATACGAGTTTGGATTTAGTGCCTTTTTGTCAATCAAGACAAAATCTAGAAATCGCTTGGGTGCACAGGCAGACTTGCGGATTGCTATCAGTAACAAAGCGCCACGCTTTGGAAAACTCGTAAGATATAAACAGGAACAAAAGAGTCATTAACTTTAAATTGCCTTATGAATATTTGAACATTTCAGATTCAAAGAAATTTCATTTCATGCATGGATGAAAATGTATTTTTTTTGTGGGCCATGTAGGGTTTATGCAACTTTTAGTTTGTTGTAACACATTTTTTCTTTTCCAAATGTTTCGTTTTTGTTTATACATCATTAAAAACTAATTATAAAAATTTATTTTGGCCACCTTCAGCTTTATTCTTAAAGAAATAATTACTGTGAGCGGTGCGAGAACATATTAATTTTTTTTAGGGGTGCGATGCATAAAAAACGTTGGGAACCACTGGTATGGAGAAATCTATAGCCAATGACTGCTAAAGCATGATAAAATGTAACCCGATTTCAATAAAAATGATTCACTAATATAAAAACACATGTGATATTTTTTGGAATCCTGCCTAGAGTCAAGTGGAGCAAAACTTTAGAAAATACCTCTATCAGACTTCAGTGAACAATTATGTAGCTATTTATTCATATTTCGCAATTTCCCTTTTTCACTACAAAGGTAATATACCAAACCATGGCCAGGTGGTTAGGACGCTTGACCCTTAATCTAAGGGTTGAGTGTTTGAATCCACGTAGCACCTTGCATGCTCGTCCTTCCAGCCGTGGAGACGTTATAATGTGACGGTCAATTCTACTATTTGTTGGTAAAACAGTAGCCCAAGAGTAAGCGGCAGATGGTGATGACTAGCTGCTTTTCCTCTGGTCATGAACTGCTAAATTAGGGACGACTAACGCTGAAAGCCTTCGTCTAGCTTTTCGCGAAATTGAAAAAACGAACAAATCCATAGAATCATGCTTCGTATCACCATCTGATGCAAATATGCTGAAAAGATTCGAAATGATTTTAACTTGTAAGAGTAAAAAGTAAGTAATATAAAACTTTTAAGAAGCACTAATTCTCGTCCTGAACACTGTATTGCTAACATTACGAAACCAGAAACAATTGCAGACTAACAGGGATTGAAGTCTACCAATAATGTTTCGATGATTACGAAACGTTTATAGGTGGCGCTTTCGTTGATTAAAAGTATTTTTATATACATACTGGAAAGGTAGTTGAAATGTGTTAAAATTATTAAAGAATTGAAACAAACCTACAATAAAATAAATTAACTGAATAACACACGACTTATAACTAATTTTAGACGTGTTTTCTGTCTTAAATGTTTTGTTCTGCAAGAAACAAACACCAAACCAAACTTTTAAACTGTACTGAATAAAGGCGGCTTCATTTCTAAGAGCGAGGTACACCAATCAAAATGAGTAAAGTCACTTAATCATTGAAACATCAGACAATACAATTTACAAAAGTATCTGAATATTATAACACAGTGAAATGTCTTTGCAAGTGTGAACCGTGGTACCATTTGTGGCATTTTGACAACCACTTATTTAATTCACACAGAATGTTTACATCTTAAATCAATAAAGATAACGCAAATTGAGAGCTGGAGTTACGAAGAAGAACCACCTGCCCTCCACCACCAGAAAAACACTTTGCTATAAAGGTATGCCTGTTATCCGCCATGGTTAAAAAGGTAATATTTCAAATACAAATTATAATTCCACGAAAGCTCACAAATCAAAAGTTCAAGTATCGAAATTATCTGGTGTTTTCATGAGAAAAATGGCTAAAAAATCTGAGATTACGGTAATTTAATTAAACACTTTTCAATTACTCCTATGTAACTTCAACGGATTTTTTTTCGTATGTCTTTTTCTTTCTTTAATACGGACTAGGAAGTATGATAAATGGAACTTTAATTTTCGTTAACTTTTTTATAAGAATTATGGTTCATTCTCAATATAACAAATATGAAGCATGCATGCAATTGAGTGTGATTAACTCTAAACATAGCTGTAAATAATCGTTTTTTTGTGACGTAAGTAACACAGTATTTTAAAATGATGCAATAATACAATACTGAGAAGTAATTAACAAAATAAATTATATACGAGAATTTGAAACGCAAAATCCTAAAATAAACACTTTCTAAGAAAAACATTAAATGAGCAGCTTGTTTAAGGACTCAAGAATATCTGAGCTTTTCGACAATCAACTAAATTTAATCTCCTTAAAATGATTTTGTTACTGAAGTTAATGTTTTGTTTGTTTTTTTTAAATTTGGTGCAAAGCTACATGAGGCCTATCTCCGCTACCCGCTCCTAATTTTGCAGTGTAAGACTAGACGAAAGGCAGCTAGTCATCACCATCCACCACCGACTCTTGGGCTACTCTTTTACCAACGAATAGTGAGATTGACCGTCACCTTATGACGCCCCACGGCTGAAAGGGCGATCATGTTTGGTGTGACGGGAATTCAAACCCGCGAACTTCGACTTACGAGTCAAACGCCTCAACTCACCTGAAAATAAAGTTCCATCTAATAGGTTTACCATTACGCATGAGCCCGGCATGGCCAGGTGGTTAGGGCGTTAGGCTAGTGATCTGAAGGTAGCGGGTTCAAATCCTCGTCACAACAAACACGCTATCTCTTTCAGCCATGGGGTGTTATTATTCTACAGTCAATTCCACAATTCGTTGGTAAAATAATAGCCTAGTGGTGGTGATGATTAGCTGCCTTCCCTCTAGTCTCACACTGCCACATTAGGAATGGCTAGCACAGGTTGTCGTCGTGTAACTTTGCGCGAAATTAAAAACAGCAACAACAAATCATAACAAATTAAGCAACAGTATCAAGAAACAACTACGTTAATAACAACATTAACTTAGTTTTTTTCAAAATTATATCTATCATTTTTGGATGCTGCACTACATTAAAAGAATCTTGTTTCTATTAATGATAATTAACTGATTTGCTTTGATAGACAAATAACACTATTTAACGAAATTTTTATTTTTTCTTGTTCCTGTGCAGAAAGTGTTATTTCTCAATTATTTATGCCTAACGTAAATGAAAAAGACCTAATTTTCTCTTCAAACTTAGCTTTTGTGACCTAGGTAATGAAATTTTCAAATTCATCCATTTTCCAAAACATTTCAGGTAGATTCAGTGCTGAGTAGCTGATTGAGAATTTTCTCGAACTTACAAGATTTTTAAAAAACTTTCTAGAATGTTGCAGAACTTACGAGAATTTTCAAGAACATTTTACAATTTTCTAGAACTTTCAGTTTAGTTCTAGCTGCCTAAGTGAACACATAGATCTATGCAAGGAGGCTTTACCAAGTTTTCCTGTTGTCTTTGCCTTTGGGGCAGCAGGAACACCGCAGTGCACTGCAACAGGAAGCACTTAGTCATAACGGACCGAGTTTTCTGTAGTGAGGCACAATGTCAAACGTGAGCCACTAATGGACCCCCAGAAGGTGTTGTTTTCAACACTACACATAAAGTTGGGTCTTAGGAAACAATTTGTTACAGTTCTTGATAAGGAGTCTGCATCTTTCAAGTACCTTCTTTCCTAAGCTGTCTGAAACAAAGATTAAAGCTGATGTCTTTGATGGACCGCAAATAAAGAAGATACTGAAGTGCATAGAATTCCCCAAGAAGCTCAGTAAGAAGAAAAAGATCTTGGGTTAGCTTTATCGCAATAGTTTGGGACTTCTTTGGCAATCACAAGGCCGAAACTTATGTGGAACAGGTTGAAGCTCTGGTGAAGAACTACAGCAAAATGGACTGCAGGATGTCCCTGAAAGTCCGTATTCTTGACGCTCATCTTGATAAATTAAAGGATAACATGGGAGCATACTCAGAGGAGCAAGACAAGCACTTTCACAAACATATAATGGACTTTGAACGCCTCTACCAAGGAACGTATAATGAAAACATGATGGGTGACTATACTTGGGGGCTGATACGTGGAAGTGATTTATATTACAGCCGCAAATCTCGAAACACCACTCACTTTTAAACATTTTTCTTCATTTATGTAGTGGTCCGGCATGGCCAGGTGGGTTAAGGCGTTCGAATCTCCGTCGCACCAAATATGCTTGCCTTTTCAGCCGGGAAGGCGTTATAATGTTAGGGTCAATTCCACTATTCGTTGGTAAAATAGTTATTCAAGAATTTGCAATGGCTGGTGAAGACTTCCCTCTAATCTTACACTGTTAAATTTGGAACGGCTAGCGCAGATAACTTTACGCGAAATTCAAAACACGTATAACACAATCAGTTCTGTATGGCTTTAGTGTTAATACATGTAAATCTTGATTGATATGTTGTTTTATTCAGACCTTATGCAAATGAAAATGTGCAAATTTGCCCGTTTTCACATAGAAAATAGGTTAATTTCTAAATTTCATTAACCAGGCCAAAAATGCAAAGTTTGATGGGAATAATGGCCATTTTCTGTACTTTTACAACATAAACAAATAAGAAATAATAGATGCTATTCTGGAACAAAATTTGTGTTATATAGTGTAATGATCATATATAACTGGCCCGACATAGCCAGATGGGTTAAGGTGTTCGACTCGTAATCTGAGGGTATCGGGTTCGAATCCCCGTCGCACCAAACATTCTTGCCTTTTCAGCCGTGGGGACGTTATTATGTTATGGTCAATCCCAGTATTCGTAGGTAAAAGAACAACCTAAGAGTTGGCGGTAGTTGGTGATGACTAGCTGCTTTTCTTCTAGCCTTATACCGCTAAATTAGGTACGGCTAGAGAAGATAGCTATCGTGTGGTAGCTTTGCACGAAATTCAAAAAACAAGAAATACACAATCATATGTAACTAAAAACCAAACACTTTCAATACACATATGAACTTTGAGAAACATATTGTTTTTAGTACTCTAAAGCCTATATGTAATGACATTACTGTAACAGTTGTAATATAAGGGAAACTTCGAACATTGTGATTGGTGTTTGTTTTTATTTATTTGGACTCTGTTTACCGCAGAAAATCGAACTCCAGATTTTAGCACGCGACCAACTTTTCGGGGGTACTAGTCCTAGATTTAAAACTCAAACTTTAATATGCGCTTCGTAAGACAAGTATTCTGTAAAGATCAGTTATTGAGAAGCGTTAAACTGTAATTATGTAGTCTGTGACATGTACTTAACTTTTCGTAACTACTCACTTATATTAAAGGAAAAACAGGAATAAAGCCACATTTTACTACATGGAATACAACAGTTTCTTTGTTGTTTTGGCTTATGTTATTAATATTCTCTGAGCAAACTGAACAGCGAGGAACCTCACTATCCTATTTATGGTATTATCCAGAATGAGTAAATAGGTTAGAATAAAATGCGCAACGATGATCCAAGCATTCTAATAATTTTTAAGTGGGCAAGTCTTTTTAGAGAGCACTAACCTCTCAACAGGTGGTATTACATCGTGTAGTTAGGAATTCGATAAATCAAGTTAAAGGTATGATCTTCAACCCCAAGTTAGTCAGTATTTATAATTCGTCATTTATAAGCACAAAAAGGAGAATAAATTTATACGAAGGAAAACAGAAGTCATAAAGGTTGTTTATGTCTTGAAGGTAAGATTTTGAAAATGTATCAAAATCAGGACAGATGACAAATTTGACGTCTACACATGAAAGGCTGGGCGTGGCCTAGTAGTTAACATGCTAGAATTTTAAATTCGAGAGTTCATAGTTTGCGGCTCGATATAACAAAAACATCTCTGAGCCGTGGGTGTACGATAAAAAGTTATGGTCACATCTCACTATTCGGTCAGACAAGAATCGCTGGACTTGACTGTCGGTTCAGTTGACAAGTGAATTTGCTGCTAGTCTATCATTCAGTTCAAAATTAGAGACTGCTTTTTGCAGCTAATGCGGCTGTGCGCAGAAATTCTGAAACAACTATCCTGGAAGAGTATGTGTCACTGATTTTGAGGCGTCCTACTAACACGAATACAGACTAACGCAAGCAAATTAATTATTTCGTAGTAAGCCCTATGAATGTAATATGCATTACGTAAATGATCCAGTAAAATACATTTTTTTTTATATCAAGGTATTATAAAGGTATTGAATATTCAAATTAGTAAATGAAGTGACAACTACAACAAATTTCCAGTCGCCATAACATGGATGTATCGGAAGAAGATTGTGACATTATTTCGTTTTAATTGGCAATCTGATGTCATTGAAAGTTAACAGTTATTGGGAAGGCTGTATAATATCCTTTTTCGACATTTGCACACTTAGATCGTGAATATGTGTTCAGATTAGAAGTTTAGAATTTCCACAACGGTAATATGTATGAAGTTGGAAGGTAAATGAATATGGATTGATTTGGGACTCTAGAACAATTCTTAAAGATGTTTTTAACAAGACGTACTCCAGTTGTGGTAATAAAATTAAGTACGGTAATTCGTAACATGAGATTCGACTAACACAAATGCTCTGGGCAAAACCCTTCCACGTGCTCCAAACAACAGTATGTTATGTAATCAACATGCTCCTCCGTCTGGAAAACCATCTGAGTCATGTGCACCCAATATACTTCCACAACATATCTGTTTACCTGACACATGCTTCAAACAGCTGGAAGTCGAAACAAATATTGAAACCATTCTATACGAAGACTTACCAACAGAATACCATGTTTGAATGTAATCCAACTATTGATATGCGCGCTGTGAAACCGTTATCTTTTTACACTAGATGGATTATGGATACCAAGCTGGAAGGAGTAGTGTGTTTTGAGCATGTCAGTCTGTCAGTCTTACGGTGAGACTTTTTGCAATACAAATTACTCTGCATAGCTATTGGTAAAAAGCGCGATCGTCAGACAGAGTATGACCGGCCAAAGCGACATAAATTACAATTACGTGGTGAGGGTACAATATCATTTCAGTAAAACGTACTCAACTTTTATGTAATGAACTGTCCTAGTTAACGATCATTTTAAAGTGCCTGTGTTATGCTTTACATACTACACTTTCAAAACAAAATAGTGGCGCGGTTTTTGACATGACCAAAAAAAAGTAACATTATTTCCGGTCAACACATCACGGTAAAAGTCCGCAGACATACAGATAGTCTTTTGTGTAGCTTTTTCTCTAATACCAAACAACAACAATCATTGGAACTACAATATGCCAGTCTTAGAAGTGGGTATCGTATGGATACTTACAGCAACAAACATCATTTGAGTTTATTGTATTTTTAGAATAAATCATGGTTTACCGTTTCTTTCTGATTACAAAGGTGACTTGTTAGCTCTATTACAATAGATGGCAGCATGCGTGAAATGTCCTTTTTATCAAGCTAAACGGAGCCGTGAAACGTCGTTAGTAATTTTACAAATATAAGGTAAAGTACGAAATATTTTTTTCATTTTGTTTTCGCGTCAGCATTCGTTTTCTGCATATAACATGAATTAAAACTTTTAAGCGTTTTCTTAAAATTACAGGTGAAAAACTGAACTACATATACCTGAAATTTTAAAAGTGGGTAGGTAGGAAGCGATCACGTGATCCTAATGCCCTCTTCTGTTCTTCCATCGCTTTTCTTTCTATAGGGAGCGTCTCAGTATTTATTTAATAGTTTTCATCGTTATATCTAAATAAATGGATTGTCTGCTTTACGTTAAAACCAGGCCGTTTGTTTCTACGCAGACACTTAACTTCAGTTATATATTAAACTACTACAGGTTGGACATGTGTAATTTCGTAGTTAACACACACACACACATATATATATATATAGATTTCTCTTCTTTCTTACATAAAATTATCAATCAAAATTAATATGAAAATAGATGAATTTTTGCACGAATAGATGGGCTATTCACTCTTTGTATGTTAAGTTCTACTGTTCTTTTTCCGTTTCAATAAAACGTTATAGTTGACAATTATTACTTTAGCACTATTCACACGTTCCCTTTGTCTGTTACCACGTGTTTACGTCAGTAGAAAGACCTTGAAAAACGCCCTCCTCCGGACGACACTGATATCCGTAACCGTGACCTTGACTGCCCCTATTTTCCTGCAGCCATTCATAGGATTTGATGATCAGTTTGACTGAATGTGAATACGAAGCCGCGCCTTTGGCAGTTGACAAACTACAAAAGAATGAAGCATCAAGACCGACCTAGAATGAAAAAAATAGAGGGTTGTACAAGTCTGTCTATATATATTTAAACATTTAGGAATATTCATTTAGCACAGAAATTTGGCACTGAAAGAAAATAACTCAGGGGTTTTAAAAAGATACAAAGGTAAGCAAGTTAAATAAGTCGTTGTCTAGGTGTATGTGGCTTTTCTACATCCTCCTCCAAGCATGAGCTAATTCAGAAAATCAAAAGGTATGACAATACAAAATACTGAAAATATATGCTGGTCATCCGCTTATTTATATATCGTTTTCTCTCTGAAGAAGTCCCCCCAGTGGATCAACGGTATGTTTGCGGACTTCCAACGCTAAAATCCGGGTTTCAATACCCGTGGTGGGTAGAGCACGGATAGCCCCCTGTGTAGTTTTGTGATTAATTCAAAACATCAACTCTGAAGAAGTAGAGCGTTTAGCAACTCATAAAACAAACATAAATGTTATTATCAGACAACCTATTGTGTAGGTTTGTGTTCATCTGCAAACAGAACAATTCTTCAACTTATTGCTTCCTAAAAGTTAAGTGTCCGAACTTGAAAGAAATAACTCATAAATTAAATTTTATAGCCCCCACACGTATAACTTACACTTCATTTTTACCTAAACGAATAATCTTGATTTTATATTGAATTTGTCGAAGAAACGAGATGATGCCTGTTAAATAGCCATTCATTTATTAGTTACTAAAAGTAATATTTCAAATACATCATATCGATCTAACATATAAAAAATACAAGTGATATTCGATAAGTGTTCTCCTGTTACAACTTTATCGATGTGGATTTATTACAGCTCAAAAAGAGTTCAACCCTAAATTTAGCTGCTCGTACCTGTTACGAGGATTTCAGAAATTTTCCTATTGTTTACAATAACTTTTGATTCTCAGAATTCATCTATTGAGTGATTATTATTGAGATAGCCGTTGTCGGCTTTTAAAACACTAAAACACCCCAAAATTGGGGATTTCATGATGCACGAGAGCTTGTTTTGTATAAAATTCTTGTATCGTTTGAAAGTGTTAATTGAATTCTGGGTTGAGCTCTCTGATATTAACTAGCAACTGTTCACAGGTTGGAGATAATCAAGGTACAATTTTGTTTTTATTTTCTATGTTTGTAATGCTCGTATTAGAATCATACAAAATTTTCTAAATGGCATAGAGATCCCAATGTTACGAAATCATTACATTCGATAATTACATTTAACTATTGTCACGTGAGGTTAAAACAAATGTTGTTATGGGCTGTACTGTTATTGACTTTTTGAAACTTCTTTGCAATTTCAAATTCCATCACGTATCGAAAATACTTAACAGATTCGTTAATTTTGATCATTACACATGCACTAGCAAAGGGCTTACATGGTTAACTCATAATTGTCAATGTCAAATACACACCAGAAGTACTGACGTCATTATCACACATTAATATGCCTTATGACCAATAATTTTTGTCTATTGTTTATCACTCGAGTGTTTAGTTTGATTTACCAAACTGGGTTATAATTTCATTGTTCATTACATCTTTACACCTAATCGTGAATTCCTACTCTGTTTTACTTCACAGTTCACAGACTTGTATAAACATTTAATTAAGTTTAGTCTACCCTCCTCTCTTATTTTTTGTTATGAACAAACACGTGGTTTAGTTTGTTGACCGACAGTTTTATATGTAAATATATTTTAGCGCTAATGTTTCCTGCGATTGTAGTGAACTATTGATAAACTTTATAGGTATTTCTTGTTTTCTTCTTAAATACATTAAAATGACTCAATACTCATCTGCAAGTTCCTGATCTGAGGATGAAAATTACCAATTTTCAGTGTAAGATTTTTAAGTTTAAGAGCTAAATAATTTCAGTTTTATACTTTAGGTGTATCATGGAATTAATTTCAAACATGTTACATTTTACCACCTAAATCTAGTTCATACGAACGCAGTTGTTGTTCAAGCAATTGGTGATATAAATAGTGTTGCGACAAACTATTATGTCTGTTGTATCTCAGCCGGTTTGACGAGTCCTGGTATTGGGCGAAAGGCCTAATCGCCACTGGATATATCTAATGTAGTATGGATTACATATTATTACGTTCTTTACTTTCACTCGTCTGTTCTTATACTTACTATGAATGAAGTATACTTTCGCGAAGCTTAATGATTGCCTAAAGCAGTTATACGTCTGAGGGACGGTTAGTAATATCGAGATCACTGAGAAATGTGTCAGCACTTAACTGATGTTAAATACAGAGAAAAAAATTATTATTCAAGCCGCCATCTCATGCAGAGAAAAACGGGTTATAAATAACCATAGCAAACTAATTTTGTAGACGGTTGGGATATAACTGTTAAGTAAGAGTATTATAGAAATACACTTAATACGATTATAGATATGTGCTTTTATTGTAATTACTCGTTAGAAATTCATGCACTTGTGTTAAACAGTTTATTAGTGTTTATCCGAACATCAATGTTTTCCAAACACCTCTTTTTTTTTTCTGTTCTATGGTGAGTCAGCGACAAGAATGTAGGCTTACACTATTTGAAACCAGAGTTCGAGTCTCCGAGTAGATAGCCTATTTGTACCTTTTCGTTAAGAACAAATAAACAAATACCTTTCTTTTCTCAAATCAGAAGTCTTAAAACACATTAATAATAAGCTTGTAGGTTTATTATTAATGTGTTTAAAAGGTATTGAGGAGAAATATACGTTTAGTAGTACTATGCGAAACTAACGTTAGCGTAATATTTCATTGATATGCACAAACTTTTCATCAGTAAACAGTTACAAATTTTATCTTTAATATTTCTGCTTACTGCTTGCTTGCGTTACCCATCATAGCCTCTTATTTATTTTATTTTGAACTGTTTATATTTATTTGGAATCACATGTACGTGTCAGGATCTGGTTTATTTCTAACCCTTACCACACTAGCTTTTTGAATACCCTTTAATCGTCACATCTAAATATTCATTATTTAGCAAACAGATTGTAACGTTTATAGAATAACAAAGCATCGCCATTTCATATTTTGTTCTTTTTCACAACTCGGTTTATTTTACTTCCTTATCGTGTTATTTTTAACTAGTTAGTAGGCAAATCTTGTCTTTCTCAGTTAGGCCACATAAAGCGCCAGGTAAAAAGAAAAGTAATGTTTAGCATTCAGAGTTTTCGATAAAAAGAAAGAATAGTTCTTTTTTTTCTTTCTCTCTTTTTTAAATAACCTCTTTACAGGAAAGTTTGCACCCTTTTTTGTTCATGATTATTGACTGTTTTCAAAGGGTCCATGTCACACTGATGTCTTCTTTGTTTTATTTGTTCATCAACACGATACAGAATTTATGACAAATAAAGAAAATATGGAGAAATTTATCAACCATGTTCATTTCATTTTTTATTTAGTATCTTTCTTTGTATCTTTGTATAATTGAAAAACAATAATTCATAAAATGAAAAAAATTGCCAAAAAAGTAATTTGGTTAGCACTGCGAAAAAAGCATATATTTCTTTTTACTTGGCCTAGCGATACAAGTTTACTTTGTAGAGTTATGTTAAAATAAATTCGTTTTCCTCTCTTGTTAATTATTTATGTAGTAGCACATATTTGGACTTGATCAAAGCATGATAGATTCAGTTTCTGCATCAGTAAAGGGTAATAGTTTAAATTCGAGTACCTTCTATTTGTCCAACATGAAACCATTTTAATTTTTGTTTTAGTGCATCTTACGGAAAAGGTGCGCCATCTTACGTTTTTGCTCTGTTAGGCCACGATACAATAAACTCACTTTACCTTTTATTGGACTATTATACAATAGCCTCAGTTTATATTCTATTAATTAAAGTGCTATGTAGTCAGTTTTCATTCTGTTAGGCCACGATACAGTAGGCTTAGTTTCAGTTCTGTTAGGTTCAGTTTTTCTTTTACTAGGCCACGATGCATTAGGTTTAGTTTTTATTATATTACTATACTTAGGATAAAAACAAAATGTTTACAGTAATGAATATGTCAGTTAATTTAAAATACTGTTCTTTTATAATGATTAGAATGCACTGATTCTTCAGTTCTGTACCTTCACTGTTAAGTGATGTCGTTGGCCCCCGATTTAAATAATATCTCATGACGTTCGGCCTTTATCAGTTTGCCCTAAATCCGATTATTAAGCTAACGTTGTACAGTAATGTTCATAATATAAATAATTTAAATAAATATATTATGTATGATAAACATTTTAGCCAATGGTTAATCATACCGCTGCGCCCCTGTGGATCATAGAAATTAAAGTAGGATACAATTCATTGGCAAAATTTTGTGTATCTATGTAATATTTATATTGGTTGTTATCTGAAACAGTATTTGTATGACTTCTGTTTGTTTGTTTGTTTTTTTAATTTCGCGCAAAACTACTCAAGGGTTATCTGCGCTAGCCATTTCTAATTTAGCAGTGTAAGACTGGAGGGAAGGCAGTTAGTCATCAACACTCACCACTAACTCTTAGGCCACTCTTTACCAACAAATAGTGGAATTGAATGTAATTTTATAACGCCCCACACGGCTGAAAGGCGAGCATGTTTGGTGCGACGGGGATACAAACCCGCGACCCTCAGATCACGAGTCGCACGCCTTAACCCACCTGGCCATGCCGGGCCTTGTATGACTTAAGGTTTTGTAGTACACACCAAACAAATTAATTTATATTTTATATACGCAATTCAGTGGATGGTATTGGTGAATGATATTTTAAAGCATTTTCATAGAATGTCAGACATTTACGATTGCTCTCTCCCTCAATGGTTTGTATGTTCTATCCCGATTGTGGCCATTTTTATTGTTTTAAGATTTTTTACAATACGTTCTGTTTCTATTTTTTTGCCGTTTCAACGAAAGTTTAATTTTTGTTTCGTTAAAAGATGAATGTAGTACAATAAATTCATTAAAACATAAAAAGCTTAACTTCTATTTTGTTGAACTAGATCACTGTAACACATAAAGTCATTTTCAATTCACTAAAACCCCATTTTGTAGTTTAAGATTCAGCTTTGATAGGTCATAATACCGAGTAGATTCATTTCCTGTTCCATTGGGCCGTAATACAAAATAATAAGTATCCACTCCATCGAGTCAAGTTACATAAGTTCTATTTCTGTTTTATTGCTGCATGAAGTAGTGTAATAATGACGCAAATTATTTACTTTCTGCCCCATTAAAATTAGATTCAGGTTTTGCTCTATTGTTCCGTAGTGAAGTTTTACTTTCTGGTCTGTTGCACTGTGATGCAGTGAGGTTAGAATGTGTTCTTCTGGATTTGTAGTACGTTACGTTTTTACCTTATTCTGTTGTTTTTTCTGTTTTATTCATGCAAAGCTCAGCGGGTTTATTTAATGCTCTACTTAATTTCTGTTATATGGCTACAGAAAATATTTCTACTCTATCTTTATTAGAAAAGAGTCCATGAATTTCACTTTTTGAACTATTGGAAAACATTCTGCAGAGCCAAATTCTTTTCTGCTTTATTAATCTTTAGGACATAAGGTTTAGTTTGTAATCCATCAATTCTATACATCATCGACTCATATTTTGTTCTATTAAAACATCATACTACAGTTTAATTTCTGTATTATTAGATACTACATTTTTATTTATTACTCTATTGAAGTATGATATTACAGTTTTTTTCATTATTATATTATATTTTTACGTTTTATTGTTCTATTAAAACATGATACTGCAGTTTCGTTTCCTGTTCTATTGGGGTTCGATATTATATTTCCATTTATTTTTGCATTCATCTATGGTACTGCAGTTTCTATCACTTTTCTCTTAGATTATGAAACATATTTTCATTTTCTGTTCTATAAGGATGTGATATTGCACTTTCAATTATTGTTGGATTACGGTTCGGTTTGGTTTGTTTTGAATTTCGCGCAAAGATACACGAGAGCTATCTGCTCTAGCCGTCCTTAATTTAGCAGTGTAAGACTAGAAGGAAGGCAGCTAGTCATCACCACTCACCGCCAACTCTTAAGCTACTGTTTTAAAATGAATAGAGGGATTGACCGTTACATTGTAACGCCCCCACGGCCGAAAAGACAAATATGTTTGGTGTGAGGGGGATTCAAACCCGCGATCCTCATATTAGGAGTCGAGTGCCTTAACCACTTGGCCATGTCTGGGCGATCACGGTTCGATACCGCAGTGGTATTTTCTGTTGTACTAGAGCATGATGTTTCAGTTTCATTTTCCATTTTCTGTTTTATTAGAATACAATATTGCAGCATTATTTTATGTTCTATTAAAGCATGATTTTGCATTTTCATTTACTATTCTGTTAGGGTACGATACTACAGTTTTATACAATAGAATGCTGAAGCATTGTTTTATGTTCTATTAGAGCATGATTCTGCAGTTTCCTTTATTGTTCTGTTAGGGTATGATACTGCAGTTTTATCTGCTGTTCTGTTGAAGTGTCGAACTACAGTTTCATTCAGCGCATGATACAACATTTTATTCTGCAATTTTGTTGTTGCTTGTTTTTGTTGCATCATGAATAAGAAATTTCAGTTTTTTAGTTATTCCGTAATGTTTCAATCAATCGATTGTTTTCTTGTGCTGGATTTTAGCCTTTTTTATGTTTTGAAATAATATATTTTTTAATATTTTGGATAAATAGTAATCACAGCAACATCATTCGTCTATTTAACTACGTAATTTACTATTAATAACGACAAAGTATGGAATAACATGTATTTTTGTATAATTTTGAGTTACAATTTGTATCCATTCAGACTGCTAGTCGGATAAACACTTATTGTATATCTTTTCTGTACTTTATGGCACATAAAAAAGGAGTGTGCGTTTTCCTTATAGCAAAGCCACATCATACTATCTACTGAGTCCATCGAGGAGAATCAAATCCCTGATTTTAGCGTTGTAAATTCGTAAACTGTGACAAACTGTAATCTGCAACAGTACGTACACGTGATATCTGCGTTAAGAAAAGTACAGTACTAGTTATACATCTGAGTTTAACAGGATAGTAGGCTAATTTCGCTGTAACATCCTGCAAGGATGGAAAGTATTTTCATAAGACATTAACGATGTCTCTTTGTATTAAAGTTGGGTACGTCATTGCTATTACTGAAAAAACTATTATTCACTTTATATGTATTATCATGACATAGCAGTTTAGTATTTTTAAATGTGACTTGAGTTAATTTAATCAGTTGATATATGTTTTCACAGTACAAAAAATGTTTTTCACGTCTATTTTAAGTCAGCTCTACTCTTGGTTTAATGGCAGAAAATGATCAATAATGGTTATAAAACAGCAACATTCAAATCTATGGAAAGTTTCAACACGACTAAAATTGAGACAAATAGTGATTTATTTTATGATTAAACAGTACTGTTTGTGTGTTTGTTTGTTTTGAATTTTGCGCAAAGCTACTCGAGGGCTATCTGCGCTAGTCGTCCCTAATTTAGCAGTGTAAGACTAGAGGAAATACAGCTAGTCATCACCACCCACCGCCAACTCTTGGGCTATAGTGGGATTGACCGAAACATTATAACGCCCCCATGGCTGAAAGGGCGAGCATGTTTGGCGAGACAGGAATGTATTATAAAACATTGGAGGAAGAAATAAGACAAGTCACTAAGAACCGGAGCAACAAAACTGAGTAGTTTTTGAAACCTTTTGTGTTTTGTTGATATATACACACACACATAGGCAAAATGTTTTATTATAATTACGTAAACACAAATTATCATTAGTTTTATCACTAAGATTCTGTTTAGGTCTCTTCTTCAGTAGTAAATCCATTTTCGTTGCATAAATCCAGTTCCAAACTTATTATAGCAAAAATGAATAAAAATGAAGAGTAAAAGCTGGTGTGCAACACGTTTACATTTTTTATTTCTACTTATGTGTTAAGTGAAGAAGTCAACTCTGTACTATTCGTGTCTATGCAAGCAACAAAAAACGACTACTGCTATTTCTCATAAGTTTATAAAAACATTGTTCCGGACAGAGCCCTCTGGCGCTCACTATTTGTACTAATTTGTATGCCAGCAACATTGGGGCTTATTTCAAGTGTTAGTGCTCAACTCTGGCAATTGACAAAAGTGACTTCAAAAATTCCCACCTGGAGTCTACAGACAAGATGGAAATTTACTTGGAAACATTGTTACTAACCATGACGTTTCTATTGCAGGCATTGTTGTAAAGTTAAATAAACTTGAAGGGCTTATTCTTCTTTGACCGAAATTCGTACATTGTTCACACTGTTACCATTCGAATTAGGACACCACTTAAAACTATAACTACATAATATTTGTTTAAAAAAAGAAAATAAGGCACCGTCATTAAAAGCCATTGCTAACAGTTTCCAGGAATTAAAGAACAGTTATCGTGCTTGACTTAGTAGTAACTTCCAGCAAATGTCGTAATGTTAATACAAGAGATGGTATTATACATTCCTGAACGTTTTTGAATAAACAATAAAAATTGGTTTGTTTAACATGAACAGCTTGAGTTTTTATTCTTTATATAAAATTATAACCACTCTCTAACCCGAGCACTTTCGAAAGGTGAACCTTTCTTCTTTGTGTTACCTTGCCTGTTCGATGTTGTGCATTATACACTACAGTTAATTCTGTAATTATCTTGTAATATTGGGGTTACTTTTAACGAATGATAGCTTGGACAGTTACACAGACTGAATCTGTTCTGGTTATTGTTGCAGAAAGCGTGTTTACCAAACTTACTTTAAAGCTACATTAACGTGACTGGTACGTTTCAAGTTTACATTAACGAAATGACGTTTTAATCGTAACTATAAATTACAAATGGCCATTTGTACTTCTAATTTGTTAAGCCATGTAGAACTCTATTTAACGATTATTCGATTATTAGGAATTTTGCGCAAAGCTACCCGAGGACTATCTGCGCTTGCCGTCCGTAATTTAGTAGTGAAAGACCAGAGGGAAGTGCAACTAGTCATCACAGCCAACTTTTGGGCTACTCTTTTAAAAACGAATAGTGGGATTGACCGTAATAATTATAACGCCTCCACAGCTGAAAGGGCGAACATGTTTTGCGTAAGGGAGATTTGAATCCACGACTCTCAGATTGCCCTAAGCACCTATCGATATCGGGCTATTTATAAACACACACACATAGCAAGATTAATAGGTCGAAAGAGAAACGAGAGTATGGAAATCGAAAGAAGAATTTAAACTGTAGAAACGGACTATGGATATCTGTACTATAAATACACACAATGAAAACTATTTTTTAAAATAGCTTTTAAGAGTTAATGCTGTTTTTGCGTCAAGCTACGCAATGGTATAACTACACTCTGTCTACCAGTTGAATTCGAACTGTGGATTTTAGTGTTTAAGTACGTAAACTTAATGCTGACTCAAAGCAGGGACTGTTTAGGTTGAAACTTACGTCACATGTGAAAAATGTGTTAACTGGTTTTAACACAATTACAAAGTAATTAGCAGATTAACACTGTTAATATCGCACATAATTATCTTACTAATAAATTTCTGTACAGTATTAGAGGAACATTATTATCAAGTATGACTTGACCATATTTGATAACATTTTTTTACTAATTTTACTATAATACTTGGTCATATTATTGTCATTGAATCTAACTATGTTTTGTTTGATAACTATATAATTATATTTATATTTATCAAATGATAGGTTGGCATTTAATTAACCTACTGGAACTTTACTGAAAGACAACGTTCTGTATCCTCGTTCACACTCTCTGAGTACTTTATGATACGCCCCCTTTACTCAGTGACAAAGCGGTAAGTCTCGACATTTATAACACTGAAAACCGAGTTTCGATACACGTGATAGGCACTGCATAGACAACTGATTGTGTATTTTTGTGCTAAACAACAAACAAACGCTATGATAATATAAACAGCAATGTAAACATATTAGTTTCAATGAGCGACAGGTACAGGGCGTTCAGAAAGTCAGTGTGCACTTATACATTTATTAACAGACAAAACTGCACAGTGACTTTCCAAACACCCTGTATATTATTTTACTTTAACTATTTATAGTAAATTTCAAGGTTAAAATCGTAGCCTCGTAAAAGTCGAGAAACATATTGACAAGTTTAGTATCTGACATTTGTAAGCCTTATCGTTGAGTGTTTACTTTAACCCTAATTAGTGCGTACGAGAGATAGCGTCGCCGTTATGATGGCTTGTAAGCTTTAGTAAACTCTATAGTAGCTCTGAACTACTTAGTGCGATCTTATGAGCAGTAAAATCAGCTGCTTTTTACCTAATTTGACCATGTATTTATTTTCGCACTTCAAAAAAAAAAGTGCTGTAAGGGGTATACTTTTATTCAATTAGTATATTTGTTTGTTTCATTTTAAGCACAAAGTTACACAGTGGGTTATCTGTGCTCTGCCCACTACTGGCATCGATACCCAGTTTCTAGCGTTGTACGCCCGAAGACATTATGAATACATTCGAAGAAAGCGTATGTACCACCTTATTAACATATTTTATCTATTGTTTTTCTTTTCATTATCAGACTCTGAGGAAACTAAATAAAAAGGTAAATAAAATACGATAGTTGTAACAATGAAGCCGCTCCTTAAGTATTTGTAAGGCATTAGTTTTAGGCAATACGTCAGGTGTATAAGACCCCTAACTTAGTTTTAGGCAATACGTCATGTGTATAAGACCCCTAGCTTAGTTCTATTAGGAAAAGTTGAAACAAAATGGTTACCGAAATTTTGCCTACACAGGTAACTACTGTGAATACAATAAAGGACATTTCAGGCGCAGACAAAATCAGAAAATATTTGTTTGATTTGTTAAACGGGGGTATGTTTGCGTTAGCCGTTCCTAATTTAGCAATGATAGAGGGAAGGCGCCGGTAAACGCCACCCACTGCTAACTTTTGGATCTCTCTTTTAATAACGAATTGAGGGATTAATCGGACATAATAATGCCCCCACGGCTAAAAGAGCAGTAACGTTTGGTAAGGGGAGAATTCGAACAAATGACTCTCAAATTGTGAGCCGAGTGTCCACACCATTCGGCCGTGCCAAGCCCTAAATCAGAAAAGGAATGACGCCTTTAAATAAATAATAATAATAATAGTCTTCCAGATATGGAAGAAGAAATAATATATAAATCTGTCTTTCGATAAGCCTCAACTGTAGAGAAGAAGAAAAATGTATGAGTTGACTGTGAAAACCTTTTATCTTCAAATTGATTTTCCTATATAAACTTTGCACCTTCGCATCAACCGCTTCCATCATCTTTGGTTGCACATTTCCATGCTTTAGTATATCATAGCATATATATAGTTACTAATATATCACACAGTCGAGAATCCAAAACCTTTCGTTACGTAGGTTAAAAAAAAAAGGTGTAGTTAATCTAAGGATTATTATGTCAACAGAATAGTCTTTAAAGACACGTAAAACTCCCAAGATATTTATGTAAAGAACGCAATATAATTGTTTGAACGCTAAAACGGCGGGTAAAATTTTGCATATTATGTTGTTAAGCACAAAGTTACAGAACGGGCTAGCTGTACTCCGCCCATCACGGATATCGAAACCAGGTTTATAGCAGTGTAAGTCTGAAACATATAAGCTAATGTGAACATTTTACACACTTTTTCAGCTATAACACAGTTTGTTTTTTTCTATAAATATATTTAGTGATCAATTACAATGGGTTTGTTTTTGAATTTCGCGCAAAGCTACAATAGGGCTATCAGCCATAGGCGTCCCTAAGTTAGCAATGTAATACTAGAGAGAAAGTAGCTAGTCATCACTACCCACCGCCAACTCTTGGATTACTTTTTTACCAACGAATAGTGGGATTTACAGTCACATTATAACGCCTCCACGGCTGGAAAAGCGAGCATTTTTGGTGTGACGGGGATTCGAACCCGCGACCCTGCGATTATGAGTCAAGTGCCCTATCCACCTAGCCATACCGGGCCTATCACAATAGGAGGAAAACCAGCACAGAGAATTTTACGTATGAACTAAAAATAATGAAATATGGCAATAATGATCAAATTTAACGAGATGGTTAAATAATTTATTAATAGGTAAAAAGGAAGTTAAAAAGTATTTGTTTAAAGTTAAGCACAAATCTACACAAGGGGATCCGAACCCTCGATTGTAGTATTATAAGTCCACAGACATGCAGCTGTGCTAATGGAGGGTCGTTAAAAAAGAAAAGTAAAAATTAACCAAGAAAAGGGAAAAAAATTCAGAGAAAAAAGGATACGTTCAAAAGGCAGAAAAAAAGGCAGCTTCCTTTGCATGGATATTTTTGTTGTAATTGTTTTGTTGTAAAGTATTCCTCATCTTTATAATTACAATTTGTATTCTAATACAAAACATTGTTTTATTGTCCATTAATTTACCGGTTGTTTATAGTTAACCCCAAAGCTCTATCTTTGCTCTGTCTACCACTGGAATCAAAATTCGATTTCTAACGTTATTAGTCATCAGACATACCGCTACTTAATGGCTCACTTCTCATTGAAATAGCTGTATAGAGTTTGCGTTTTCTATTGACTAGTACATATGCTTGATTAAAAGGCGTTTTGTGTATTTTCCTAATTGCTTAGAAGTAAGTTTCTGGACTACCCCTATTCAAATACGGGGTTCAATTCACTGCGGTTAAGAGAAGGGTATTAATCCTTATGTTGCTGTTATATTTCTCTTTTCTCACGAATACTAATAGTTAATATTCTATCACATAAAGTATTTTTTTCGTTATCGTTTACAGAGAAGTAAGCCACGAGACTGCTGTATTTTCGTCAAATACATAGCTGCCCAATAAAAATAGAATAGTATTCTATTGACGTACATTTTCTTCTTCATATGATTTACAAATATGAACGGGAATCGCGGTAAACCATATATAATTGTTGAATTGAAACAACCAATATGTAGTATTTTCGACAACAATGTCAATATTTTGTGCTTTTTGCGACTCTAGTAATCCATTTCATTACGTCTGTTACGTTGTTTAAAAAACATTTTAGGAATGATATACCTAACGATTTTAGTTTTTGCCTGTTGGAAATTAAATAACAAAGTTATTTATGAAACAATGAGTACATAATAAGCCAGTTAACAATGACAAGAGATTTTTTAAGTGCAAATAATTCTTTTAGCCAAGTACGTTAAAAAATGTCTGTGATTTGTAACAACAAACTAAATACGCTACCTTTAAAACGCAGACATAATCCAAGCATAAAAAGTAATGATACAACTCTGTGTATATATATATATATTTTTTTTTTCAAAAACTTTTTCTTTGACGAAATGATCAAAGGACTAAAACCATTCGATGTATGACATACATTTAGTTAAAGTCCTCTAGGGCATTTAATACGACTCTTACAAAAACAGGATAAAAATAAAGTATTTATGTCAGAGAAATGCATGCACGCTCTAAAGATAAGCAATTCATATATATATATCTTTTTTTTTCGACTTCCTCATTAGTGCCAAACACTAAATATGAAGCACAAATTATCAAAAAAAAAACATAAATGAAAGACATTGGAAGATTATCCGAAAAGTAATCTATACCTTATTAGTTCTCTAATTTTCCTCTCTTTTTTTTGAGGAGCATTGAATGAAATTATTAAAGTTATTCTATTACGATTGTGAATGTTTTCTTCAAAATACCGTATTTATCATTTGTTTGATTGTAGTGCTTCGTTTTTGTACATTCTCAGTGGGTCAGGGGCAAGTTTGTGGACATACAAAATCTGGAATTCGATCTCAGCGATGGACATACCGCAAATATTCTACTTTATATGTTTGTGATACATAATAAAAAATCAGTCTCGTACGTTTTTAACTTGTTTATTGAAAAACAATAAAAAACACTTTAAACAGCTTGGTCTTCTTTTCATAAAGAAAGACGAATTATGGTACAAAATAGTACAATATGTATTCTCAAGACTGCTAGTCAGGTTATTAGCACTTGAATTAAAATAAAGTACAAAAAACTTATGTCAACTTCTGATTAATGCTTTACTTTAATTAATGTCCTAATACCCATACCAGCCGTCTTGAGAATACATTTTTACTTCAAGTGAGTTTCTCGTCGTCACGAAATAAAACTAGAATTTGTGTTCAATTAACCAGGAAAAATACAATATTCACACTATTATGCGCTCTAAATGTAATTTCAGATGTAAGCTAAAACAGAATTAAACATGGCTTCAGCTGTAAAATCAGTAACTCTGAACAACTTTTAAGCGGAATTATTTTCGAAACATCTTTTCGTTTAATTTAATTGTATCTCCAAACGTAGTTGTAAACTAAACTGAATTTCCTATATATTCATCCAGCAATCTTTCCAGTATTTAAACACTAATCCTTAAAGCTCTTCATTAATATGTTTCCGTAACTAAATACAAAGCTACACAATAGGCTATTTCTGCTCTGCTGATCGCAGGTGTCGAAATTCGGAGTTTAAAAGTAAAAACCCTCACACTTACTGCTGAGCCACTGACAAATCATTTTATAGGCATGACTGGGTCAGACAACTCTGGTATAAAATACAAAATATTTAATGTGGCAGTATATTTTAACCATTACTCTGTTTTTAAATCATAAAATAGTTTTACAAATCACTCAATAGATGCTTAAGGACATTTGGTCAACAAACATGCTGAATTTTGCCATAAAAAACGACCAAAAATCTTTCATTTTAAAGAAATAAGATTTACAGTTATTTGAAACACCTTAATGAAGTTTCAGATTAAAGAGGGCTTTGTGCTGTCTAGTGGTTAAAGTTCTTCGCTTATCGGAAGAACCGAGGTTCGAACCATATATACCCTGAACACTTCCTGGCTTTAGTGAAACGACAGAAAATCCTGTTATTTATTTAGAGTAGCTACGTAGGCGATTGGTGCAACTGACTTCTTACCCCACTTTTAATGTGCATCTCAAAATCAAGGATGGTTATGCCTGAATTTTGATTTTTTTGACCAAGCCTGTGTTACACAGGGTTGCAATCTTCACTCCAGGTTGAAAATATGAAATACCAGGTAGATGAAGATCCAGTGTACTAAAAGCTTCCACTATGGATTTATTTGCTTTGACAAATGCCGCTACGATGCATTTGTTCAAATATGGATAATGGTTGTTCCTCAGCTTTGCCAAAATATTTTTTGTATTTTATAATCATATTTTTATTTTCTCTCTCTTCTTATTCTGTAAAGTCAAAAACCTAATGTCAGGGTGTAATAGCTCGCGGCAGCCTACTTGAGGTCAACCACAACGTTAAGTTAGCGATCCTCAACTGACTCACTAACCAACCACGGGCAAGTTTTGTGTGGGGTGCGGCCACTAGCGGGGAAAGCAAAACACATGCCATTCCTGTGTGGAGTTCATTCCACACCTAAGTTGCCTAGGGGCATTTTCACTTCCCTCTTCACACACTACTTTTAGGCTCATATTTTATGGGTTGTCTAAACCTAGTATGCTTTCTGACACTTAGCCAAAAATGCTAATTTTCATTTCTTCCTGGGTTTTACCAAAACGTAAACTGTTTAGACACTCTCTCCACCACCACTAAGATCTCCTATGGTTTACGTCTACCAAAACATTTCGTTCCATGAGGAATAATTACAAGGACGCTGAGTTCCTTAGCTTCGAAAATATTTGTTTACTTTGCAACTTAGTAAATAAAGTCGTAATAGTGCAAACTGTTATCCCTTTTAAATATTGAACTAAGGACAGAGATTTCTGGATTTCAATATCTAGTAACTTTAGTTATTGGAATCAACACCTCAATTATTAATGGTCAGTTAAGCTGTGTCATAATTTTCACTACTTTGGCAGAACAAATAAAAAGCCACTAAGGAGTGTAACTTTCTTAATATTATTCGTTTCGAAGACTTTTGAGTGATAAGTCTCAGTGTTTTAATCGCTTTTCATTGAAGAAAAAATCCTTCTTTACGAATGCATAGTTTACAATTCTCCTTCAAATATCCCAAATAGAAGAGCTATTTGCTTAATTTAATTTATTATTAATTCGAAGTTAGCTGGTAGAATTCTACTGCTCAACTTACAGCTTGAAATTAATTGAAAGCAGTAGTAACCCGCTTTTGAAAGAGAAAGTTCTCTGGTCTATAAATATATATCTGCCAAATTAATATTCAGATTTACTGGTTTTATTGTGGAATTTGCAGCGAGCAAAAAATACAAGCATTTTATTTCTCAAGTGAGTTTATTTCACAAATAAACTATTATTTGAGTTCGACAAAAACTTAACGACCTGTGTATCTTTTATATAATTTATGGCCAAAGAGACTTCGATCTCCATCTGTGATAGCCAGAAAAAGTTGGAAAAATATATCCTTGTAATTTATATCGTGACACACGATCAAATAAAAAAAACCCAAAAGAAACACGCCTAGCGACCAAGTCTTCGTACAAGTAAACCTAATGACGTTTATCAAAGGACGGTTGAAAAGACCAGTTGATTAGCTTGCTAAGCGAAGTCAAGAGGCAAATAGTTTAGTTTCTGGGCGAAACGAACAGGTCACTGAACTGCGCTCGTCAAGTCTGATTGGTTAAAGGCTATCGTAAGACAGCCTCCCATTCCATCCTTCGTGGCATTTTGAGCTTCCCCCTATCCCTCCCTGACCTACCTGAGAGATTTTCCACTTCTTATCAACTCTAAAGATCTAAATGTACTGATTCGCCAAGAAGCAGGTATGATAGAAAACAACAGTATTATAATGATATTTCATTCACATACATAAAATATTTAACAGATTAAAAATTCGCGTGGAAGTATTGATTTAAGTATTAACGCTTTTCCATTTTTTTGTCTTTCAGAAACACTGAATTTTAGTCACATAACCTTAAAATATTCAACAATAAAATTTAAGTGTAGCGAATGAAATTAAACGAGAATTTAAAATCAACTGGTGTTTAAAAGTCGCATATGTCAAGACAAATATGATTCTCAAAGGAAACAGATTAAAACGAAAAAGAAATCAACATAGACAAAACAAGTATGTCAAGCAGAAAATACCGCAGGAAACAAAACTTAATTTCAAAGGTATGTTTGTTTAAAGATTGCACAAAGTCGTAATGGAAAATGTCTAGGAAACAGCAGCATGGAATAACTCACCAGAACAACTTTCGTAGACAGTGAAACAATGAAAACTCCAACGGACAATTTTCACTGATTTCATTAATATTCATTACTCAACAGAACGATCAATTAACATATCTCTGTTGTTGCTTTATACTCGTGTATTCCATTAATTTGGGTGAGGCAATTTATTTTAAAAAAATAGAATCCCACAGCTACCAAATTTTTAAGCACTGATGACACTAACTAATCGTTTAAGTCTGCCTTTTCTTCTGCCAGAACTTCTACAGATATTTTCATCAGGTATCTTTAGCTCATATAATATCCAATCGTCAAAAAAAGTCATGAGAATTATTATATTTTTATTGCTTTGTTGTATTGTCGTAAAATTAGGTACGGGAAAATTTGAAGAACTGATGTAATCATAATCCGTGATGACAAGAAAACTCACTTGTAGAGAAAAATATATATGTAAGAACAGCTGATATGGATAGAGAAAGTTCTATGCAGAAAAGCGAACGACGTTTCGACCTTCTTCGGTCGTCGTCAGGTTCACAAAGAAAGAAAAAGATAACTGACCGATAGCTGACCACATGTTAGAAGGCGGTTGTGTAATTGAATGTAGGAATGAAAAGGGCGTGCTTAGCTGTTTAATTATATTTATTAATATTGGTATAAAGGTGTTTCTTTGTATTGGTTTATTTTGAGCTTGAGTTGTTGCACAAGTAAGGCTTCTTTAATTTTTCCTTTGTCTTTGTTTTTTTTATTTAGTTTTTGAGCCAGTTTCGATGTCATATCTCCCTCTGCAGAAGTCTCAACCGCTGAAGCCTGCACGATAGCCTTAGAACTCTATATCCGAGACCCTAACTCATAAATAGACATTCCCAGCAACCAATTAGCAACCCTCATAGAATTCACCACGATGAAGACAAACTTCATGTTCAACAACCACAACTATATACAAACAAATGGCCTGAGCATGGGCAGCCCAGTATCACCAGTTCTAGCCAATATTTTTATGACACAAGTTGAAACACAAGCAATTAACACAGCATTACATCCACCACTATACTGGTACAGATATATAGATGACACGATTGCGGAATTCACATCTACAGAAAACACACTTAATTTTTTCAGTTACATTAAGTTTATACATCCCAACATTAACTTCACATGTGAACAGGAAGAAAGTAATCAAATATCATTTCTTAACCTCAAAATTACAAGAACCGATGCACAGTTTAAAACAGAAATCCACCGAAAAATCACCCGTACTGGACTATACATTTCTTGGGACTCAGCACATGAAACAAAACAAAACTCAACATACTAAGAAACCAAATAAACAAGGCATAAAACTACGCTCACCAGATAAAATTAACGACGAATTAGATAAAATAAAACAATACTTCATCAACATCAATAAGTTTCCTCCACAAACAGTAGAAAACATTATACGCACACACCGACATTGCAACTCAAATAAACACAAAACAACCACGGAAAATAACTAAATATTAAATGAAGAAACAAACACAAACAAATGCAAAATTAAATAAGCTTTACTTATACAACAACTCAAGTCCAAAATAAACCAATACAAAGAAACACCTTTATATCTGTATTAATAAATATAAGCCAACATCTAAAAACGCCTTCTACATTCCTACACTCAATTACACAATTGCCTTCAAACATGTTGTCAGCAATAAGTCAGTCACCTCCCTCTTTCTTTCTGAACCTGACGATGACCAATGAAGATCGAAACGTCGTTCGCTCCTCTACATAGAGCTTTCTCTATCCATACCAGTCATTTTTATATGTATATAATTTAATCATATTTATTATGGGCTGAAGTAAATTTGTCAATTTATTACGATCTCTTGAAACATTTATAGATGAATTCATTTCTGTGTGTATGCTAAAGAAACATATTATATAGTGTTTTGGGCAGTTTCTTCATCTTTTACATGCTAAGACGTAGATATTTCACATGATATTCTGCAAAATAGCGGATAAGAATAGGGGTTTATGACCTTCGCTGACGTGATAGTAGGTGTTTTCTAGAAGTACAGTTTTTAACTATAAACATTTTTTTTCAATGACACCTCAAAGACATATGGTGTCAGAATCTAAGAATGGTGACAATCGAAATATGTGGCCAGTTTAGAAACTGTGGCTGTGAACTGACAGTGACAGACAGGAAGAAGAGACAAACTTGAAATTGGCCCTTCCAGGTGTTTAAGACCTAGATCCCAATAGACGAATAGTGACACATAGAGTGGTTTGGTCTGTTTTGAATTCCGGCAAAGCTACACGAGGACTATCAGCGCTAGCCGTCCCTAATTTAGCAGTGTAAGACTAGAGGGAAGACTGCTAGTCATCACCGCCCACTACCAACTCATGGACTACTCTTTTACCAACGAATAGAGGAAATGACCGTCACATCATAATGCTCTCACGGATGAAAGGACGAGCATGTATGGCGTGACGGGGATTCGAACCTGCGACCCTCATATTACAAATCGAGTTTTTTTACCATCTGACCATGCCAGGCCAGATAAAAGGTAAAGACTTGTGGACAGTCGTATAAGACTGATTCTCAATTAACCCATTCTTTAAACAGTGCTTAGGATTTGAAAAGCTTGAACCGTCTCGTTGAAAACATTATAATATAAGTTATATGATTACAGTAAAACAGTCTAAAGACATAAAATCATGACTTCGGAAGTGTTCAGAACAGTTAATAACTGACTTGAAGCGTGTAGTGTTGTATGTACTGTGAGTCATGTTTAATTTCATTCTGTGCTGAGAGTCGAGTAATTATATGAAGAAAATTGAGAATGAAATTAAATAACTTGAAAAGATGTAATGATTAATATTATCATAGTGGAGTTAAATCTTTTAATTCCTTTATAATGTTCATAATCGAAGCTACAGTGTAATGGTGTGGTTAATATTATCATAGTAGAGTTGGATCTTTTATTTTCTTTATAATGTTCATAATCGAAGTTACAATATAATTCCTCGTTTCCACCATAATCTCGAGTTCTTTCGAGATGTTGATGATGAACTCGTTTTGTATACTTCTATTGGTTGAAATTGACCTGAAGAACATGTCGTAACTTCAATCACCTTCTTTGACAAAAGCAGTCACCAGAAGCCAGTAAGTTTGTGGTATTTGGAATGGAGTGGAACCTCACGCTTACCAGGGTAATCTGCAAACATCTGTAAAAAATATCCATTAACGAAATAACTACGATCGAACTACAAACACACATCCTGGTGTTTGTAAGACTCCCAGTATAAATTTTTACTTTGAATAACAATGGACCAATATGATATTATATCTTTGTTCTAATAGTTTAGTAGAACACTAACTTATATAAATGCTTATGAATTACGACCTTAATTAGTGTAAAATCTCTCTGGATAACCAAATAAAGAATATTATTCGGCATATTCCAGAATCACTGTTTATATATAGTTTTAAACAGTATAAAAAAGCTACTGCAAAAACGTGTTCTACATTTATTCCTTAATCCAACTCCAATTTGTCAATTTGCTAAGTCAAGAGTTAGGAACAAAACAAACCATCTTCAGTAGAAGTGAAAGCACTATATTCATGATTTACATTCACTATCTGTCGAAAGATACTAAAGAATGTTTCATGTGTTAAACAAACAACTGTTTACATAAGACGCTTTACAACTAAGTAATATACATAAGTCTAAATCCACATTTATTGTATACCTTTTTAATAACTCTTTTGCGTGAACATGTTCCATCATTTCATATTGAAGCAGTAATAAACTGAAATATGGCGTTTTACTTCTAATAACAATACTGTCTGCCTAACGTATTATATAAACATCTGTATGTTACATCAAGATATGTAGGGACATTATATATATGTATCCAGAAGCAACTATTATTCGTACAGTAGTATTGAATCAGATTTTAGATGTAAAATGTTCAATCTCTACATCAGTAGCTGCAGGACTCCTATTGATATAAATTATGTTATGAAAGAGCTGTATATCACAAAGAGAAATGAAATACGATTTACTTAAAACTTATTGAACCATTTAACGCCTGAGTTATTCTTACAAAAAATGTATTAGTAAAACTATATAAAACTTCCTTTAAGCCGACATGCTCTGAACCTTTTTTATAAGTTTGGTTGATTCTAAGTAATCTAGGAAAAATAGTTTTATTGCAAAAAAACACGAACAGTAATAAGATGTCTGAAACATAAGATATTCAACAAGCAGTTTTGACATAGTTCATGTGGAACAAGCAGTTTTGACATAGTTCATGTGGAACAAGCAGTTTTGACATAGTTCATGTGGAACAAGCAGTTTTGACATAGTTCATGTGGAACAAGCAGTTTTGACATAGATCATGTGGAACAAGCAGTTTTGACATAGATCATGTGGAACAAGCAGTTTTGACATAGTTCATGTGGAACAAGCAGTTTTGACACAGTTCATGTGGAACAAGCAGTTTTGACATAGATCATGTGGAACAAGCAGTTTTGACATAGATCATGTGGAACAACTCTCTATACATGAATCGCTGCTGAGCCTGTCATTTTCGAAACATTTCACAAAACTAAAAAAGCAGAAAAACGAAACTAAACTGATATCTATATAAAATATTGTATCATCAACTGATGACCAGTCTCATTGAAAATCGAACGACCAACCATAAAGTAATAATTCTATACCAAATACTTTGTGGATTACATCTGTATTTTAGCACCTTCATGCTCCAGCTTGTCTCCCATTTGGATAGCAGTAAGTCTGAACTTGCAACGCTAAAGTCCGGGGATGAATTCCTGGCGATAGACGTAGCAGATAGCTCAAAATGGCTTTACCTTTGACATAATCTCCTAAAATAACCAGGTACATTAATCACCACAACCTATATAAGCTACTACAGTACCTTTAGACCTGTCTTACTTTAGCAATGCGAATCCGAAGTTTAAAAACGCTATCGTGTTCAAGATAGATTTTTATGAAAACCATATTTATATACAAACTTTGTTATTGGCATACATATGCAAGGCACTACTTTAACTACTTTAAAGCCACTGTATTTAATCTATTATTGTTATTAAACAACTGTTAGCACAACCAACTACAGAATTTATGTTTAAATACGCTGTTGTTACATTTTCATTAGCTTCTGTAGAACAAATAGATTCGCCCATTTCTTTGCAACACAATAACTGTCGATGTCTGTATTCATTATGTATTTAAGCGGCTGAGTAATAAATATTTGCTTAAAAATCTACTGTGTATATAAGACTACTATCAACATAAACCACCTATTATGTACCTAAACTACTAAACTGGAGGATAATCATACTTTACGAACATTTTTCCAGGTCCCATGCAGTCCTTGACTCTTTCTCCATTGTACATTGTGTTCGTTTTAATTGAAGTGATTATGCAATTTTCATAGTAACAAGTTGTTGTGAAGAACAGGGAAGACTGTTTAACTCACACATTTTAAAGAACTTCACACGAACCATCTGCAGCAAATAGATGTCTGCTTCCGAAACCTCATTTAAATTGACTAAAATAGGCATAATTGCTCGTTGAAGATTCATAGAAAGGGGGAATACGAAGGGCACATAGTTGATAAGGTCGCAGAATTTTCAGTTTCTTCTGCAATCTTCTTCATGCGAGTGACTGGAAGCTTGGAAACTTTTAACTTAAAAGTCTTTATTACTTTCAAATTCTTTTTTAATTATTATTGTTTTGTTAATATTACCAGTAGCTCGCCATATTGCACTGCAATGACATTTTGGATTAGATGTCTTTATTTCATAAATATAAATTTCACTCTTCAAAAGGGTATTGCTCCAGATTAGTGAAGGATGTGTTACGGTAGACCTATGTCCATTTTGTGCTTTCTTGGAGAATAGAGACGGTTTTATTCTATAGAATGTGGTGTCATTCGATTTCAAAATTTTTAAACATTTCACTATATTACACTGTTGAATGATAAAAAATTTAACATGGACAAAATATATAGTTACTAAAGTGTTGCCCATCCCAGTTGTACATCAGTATGTCTGCGACCTTAAGCGCTATAAAACGAGTTTCGATACCCATATAAGAAGAACTCAGGTAGCCTTTTGTGTAACTATGGGCTTAAGCACAAGAAAACTAAACATGTCATTCACGAGACCAAAGTTTACATTTGTGATGACTTACAAATGCAATGTGCATACTGTTCTTATAATGTGATTAATTCCTACTATAACCAACGTCTGCATTAGCACAGGTTGTCCAGATAACCTACTGTACCTTCATTAAGTCAAATAACGTCCATTGTGTATATAAGCTACTGAAAAATGTCTGTCCATAAGCATATCTGATCTAAATAGAATTGCTGTTCCATCAGTGTCTATATAACTTCCACTATGTACATAAGCTACTGCCACCATCCACAAAATACCTACAACATACATGAGCAAAACGCAGCTGTATAATAAACATACATTCCAAGTTACTGCAGAACAGTATATTATGATCCACACCTCCATAACTGTAATATATTTTCAAACTAATGTAAGAACCCCAAACTTGTAACTTCACAGCTGAGAAGAGTTTTAGTTATTTTGTGTTATATCTACTCAGTTGGATGTTAGCAGTATTTTTTGAATATTACTCCTCTAATAATGTAAATGTGGTAGCATTCTGAATAATGTAAAATACAAGGATGATTGGGATCTGATTTGGCTTTGTTTTTGACGTTTAATTCCTTATTAAAACATGTAAGCTATTAAGACAGAGAGACGTGATTCTGGAAGAAGACTTAAAAGCTACTTGTAGAAGTTGTTTTAAGTTTTGTAGTTAAAATTAACTAACAATTATGTTTCCCCATATTTGTATCATTATATCTCCTGAGCTTATCATCATATGTTACGATTTGTTAGCGAAAACCAACATGTGCTCTGGTACTTGTAACAACAGTTCAATAATATATCTTATTTTGATGTTTATAGCTAACTGCTTTAATTTTCACTAGTTTTCGATCTTAGTTTGGTGAATAAAGTGCATTTGTTTGTTTATTTGAGGACTGTATCATCACTTGTATCATTATTATACTTCAACACTTTTCATCAGGGTAATCAGACATGCGGTTTTGTACGATATTCAGAACAGCATTTAACTCTCGAATGTAAATATCTTAGCACAGCACATGACCATATAATATTTTGTACAAAATAAGTGCAAGAACTGTAGAACTCTTTGATATAATCTTCTAGGCCTCTTTTTTCTTTACAGAGTTTTCATCATGTAAGTTATCTTTCGAAGAAGAGCTTTCAGCTGGTCCGGAACTATGGTATAGGATCTAAGCCATGCTTTCTAGAATTCAATCTTGAAAGTGGAATGCCTAGGTACTTTACTTAATTCTTTAAGGATTACTTAGTAATTCTTGAGTGAAAGTGCCAAACCAGACTATAAGTGTTTCTTCACTGTTCACCAGCATCTTGTTGGGACTTGGCTTTATTTTAGAGAGTTTAAGTGCTTGAGAAGATATTTTTTGTGCAGCTTCACTGGTAGCATCCAACTGACATTATTCCAACAGTTAGGCTCACAGGAATATGTTGTATTTGTTTGATTATTTAGAATTAAGCACAAAGCTACATAATGAGCTATCGGTGCTTTGCCAACCACGAGTATTGAAACCCGATTTTTGGTGGTGTGAGTTCACAGATTTACTGCTGTGCCAGGGGGGGGGGTAGAATCTGTTGAAGGTGGAAGTACTTTGATAGTAGATGTGATACCAGTGTACTTAAAGCCTGAAAATAACTAGTGAATGAGGGGACATTATGTGACACTTTTTCATGAGTATAAAACTGCTTGGTGCTCACCAAGAACAACCCTGAGGTATTTAGCTACAAGTAATTATGGTTAAATATGTTTTGATATCTGTAAAGCACAATATTTTTAGGAACAAACAATAATATTTCACTGTAAGTTTGCAAAAAGAAAAAAAAAGAGTCACAGTGCTAAATCTGTCTAATCATTAACATGTTTATGTAATTCTGGTTTCGAGCTAGTGCATGTGTGACATATCACAATATTCCAGTTAGCAAAAACACACAAATCTACTTACTAAAAAGGGTACAGATAAGAGACTTAAACTGAGATCCCTAAAGGCTACTACTCAGAATACTCGGTTAAAGGACCAAATAATAAAGTTTATCTTCAATGGTTCAGCCCTTGATGTAAGTATTTTATCTCAATAAATCAAGCTGAGAATGTATAGTGATAAAAAATCACTATATATTCCACCAGGCAGAAAACAAACCTTGTGTTTGGTAGATGATGAGTCTTAAAGGCATTGTCATACAGAGAACTTTATTGCATAGGCAGATAAGCCACAAACCATGGCTATAGTGACTCAACAGTAAGCCTGAAGGCTTATACTGCTGAAAATCGAATTTCCATACCTGTGGATGGTATAATACAGCTAACTCATTGTGTAGTTTTATCCTTAACAACAAACAAATAAAATCATCAAAGGATTATGAAGTAAGTCTTTACAGCATCACTCTAAAAGTAAGAATTTTACTTCATCAAAAGCAGTGTGTGCTGCAATGAAGTTCTAAGTGGTGACTTTGGAAAACTCTAAGATGTGCCATCAGTAGAGTTACCTCTTGGAGACCTTGCATCTAATAAGGTAAAGAAACGTAAGTTAGATACTGTAGTTCAACAAAAATGAATATTGTTTTGATCACCTTCGCTGACTAGTATTTTGGCTTATCTTGAAAAATTTGTTACTATTGCAGGAAAAAGAATATTAAAAATACGATTGCTTACATCTCATTTATCTCTCTAACATGGATAAACTGTTGGTTTTATCCTAGTATCTGACAGTAATAGAGAGTTTCCATTCAAAATGTGTGAACTGCTATGCTAGTTAATCTAAACCACAGTTGATTTTACGTTTAATAAGACTGTGAAGAAATAGTAGATATACACTACCAAAGATACTATGTGTTTATAATAATGCATAGACAAGAAGTTATTGATGGTTACAAAAGCTGTAAGAACTTAATGTGCATCATCAAAGCTCAAGTCATTAAACATTGGTTTTGATCTTACCAGTGGAGGTCAGAAGAACACACACAGTCATAGAAAATCTTGAATGAAGCATAAGTATTTTAGGAAAGGCTTTGTAGTATGAGTTATTGACAAGATTTGGCTATTATACGGATGAATAACAGTTCTGTGGACAAGCCATCAAATGCCAAGTGATGTTAAGGCTGGAAGAAAATTTAATATTCTTCTATTACATAAAGATGTTTTGTTGGAAGCTATAAATGTAATCTTATGTATCATCAACTACAAAAGCAATGATGGATGCTATACACGAAAACATTGGCTAGTGTTCAAACACTAAGCTTCACTTGCTTAAATTGTAGTATATCTGAAAGTGACACACACCACTAATGCAGGGTTGTTATAAGTAAATGAATATCAAATTGCTGGTTTATTTAGTTGCAGACACACTGTGTGAAAGAGTAGTAAATGAAATTAGCTTTGTTACTAGTGTTACTTCATTCATATTACATCCGAGAAGAAGTATGTAACTTCCAGAGCACCTTTAATTGATAGTAAGATATTATAAAAGTCTCTTAATTAAATAGCTGAGAAGTCTCAGGGAACTGGTAACAGAGTATGCAAATGTTTGTTTGAATGGGTAGAACAAGTTTAACTCAGCCTCTATATATGATGTCAAAAATACGATTTCAAATAAATGTTGCTTGGATTCCCTTAGAATACTAGAGATATAGATGGTACTCTAATAGAAGTGAGTGTTAAAAGATGGGATTACATTTGGTCATCATCAAAAACTGTAAAAACATGAAAGGATGCCAAGGTTTTTGGTGACTCCAATGTCATAATGTGTGTTATATGTTTCCATTTCGAAGATACAGACCTCATTGAAATATTTAAAAGTCCTGGTTGAAATGGTTGATGGAACTCACTTTTTGTGTTCTCTAATAAATATTATATCCAAAATATGTGGATGACATATCAGTGTTAGGGTACATATTTTACACGTCGCCATAGTCCTCATGCTGTATTAAGGAACAATAAAGACATTTACAAAAATAAATGTTTGGAAACTCTGCACTGAAATACACAATCGTAGAATTTTTTTAAAGAAATGTGATGGTTGAAATGATGTATGTATTGATCTGAATAAATTTAAGCAATTTAAGACTGCCATTAATCAACAAATAAAGGGATAATTTTTGGCTTTGTAGAAAAGATATCAGAAAAGCAAACAGCATTTCTGTCTGTTTCAGTTATTAATGCTTATTTATGCTTTAACAGGGCGACGTGAACAGCAACAAATCATTTCAATAAATAAAACAAGCTTTGTAAATGCACCTACACTGATTTACTTGAAGCCATATTGGCAGCTTATGCTGTATAGAAACATCAGAATTGTAATGTCATATGTACAGTATATGTATGATGTTGGTAATCATTTATGTATGTCCTAACTAATTCTTATCAAAAATTGTTCTTGAGCAAATAAGTAATAACTCTCTACAGCTGTAGTATTTAAGTATATTGACACTCTTTATAAAATTACGGATTTTGTTTACTATAAGAATATGTTTTGTATTAATAAAATAGCTAATGAACTTTAACGAACCAGAAGAGATTGTTATATACATTGAATGATAACACTGCTAAACATACGTTTGTTGTGCAATATCATCCAGAAAAGCAGGTGTGCACATGATTATTTTTTCCTTTTTCACAAAAGTACACATTTTCCATTTTGCAGAATATTCAGATACAAAACAGGATTGTTGCCAAAGTTAGTCATCGATAACCATGTCTAGTGGGAGAAAAGTTGTGAACAAAAACAGCTGTTGTCTTAAAGTTAATTAATAAACTACATCATGAAGAGCAGTTAAAGGATATTGAACCACTTTGAGCACCACTTGCATTGAAGAAGGCAAAATCGTGACCACACAATGTTTAGAATATAACACTATGAAAGCTATTAAAAGGGCATGAAAGAATATACTTTACCCCTAGCACTTCTGAAAGTTTTTGAGCCAGAAGATTCAAAATACATTACATAATACGAAACTCAAGGAAGTGTTGTATTCCATAGCCAACATGTAGTATGATTAAATTGGTCATATTTCCTTTAAATATTGAATGACAGTATTAATACTGCAGTCAAAGAAAGAACTGGTCATATCAAGATAACTATGAATGTAGCTAGATCTTTCCTGGAAACAGGAAAAGGAACTGATGCGTAATAGTCATTATTAATTACTCCAGTGCCTACAATTTAGTAGCGTTTGTAACTGATTAGTTAACAGTAATCAGTTAGCCAGTTCCAGAAGAATTGCACACACCTCAATGATTGGGCTTAAATGGTGAACATTCGTACTACATGAAATTATAGCAGAACTTATCGAGACGCTCATATAAAATGTCTAAGGCCTGTTTGGTCAACTGAGGTGATCACTTGACGTTAATCATTTGTGAAGTACAGACCGACAGAGGATCAATATTCTGGTTTCTCTATGAACTTGCTAATGTTTGGCTACAAAGTTATGCTTTTCGAGGAATTAATCATTGGTTTGCCTCCTAATTCTAATATTCAGAATGTTCAGATTAATGTTGCAGAAATACATAAGTTTGCATGGAACGTGCTTGCTGTTTCGGACTCTCATACTCATAGCTAACCATTAGGGCATGCCGAGGTCCTTTTCACCTGATGTAGAATCATATAAAAAAAGATGTTCTACTTCCATGGAAGCATGGCTTAAATTAAAGTCTTTTGACAGCTTAGATAATAAGAGATGTTTTTATTTCATCGTGTATTTTATATCTACTGGGGGTAGAGGACATTAAAAGAATGCTCTAGGATCTGTTCTAAGATAAACAACTAGAACTGCACTGGTGTCATTAAAATTAAAAGCCTTATTTAGTAGTCTAGTTGGGATTGAAGTTTCTTAGAAGACAATGATAATATCCGAAACCCTCGCTATTTGACGTTACTAATATAAAAGATTCTATCTGGACTTGGCGTTGTCAGGAATCATCGCAATGTTGGGTCTTCTTCCTTTGATACACCTAATTGTCAAACACAATCAATGTCTCTCATGCTTTATTACTACTGCAGCAGAAAAAAAATTATTTCTGTAAGCAACGTAAATATTCGTTGCCATATAAGATACGTAGAATAATAATGTAGATGAATGGTACACAATACGTTGTAGAACATAATTCATGAAAAAAAAAGAGCCATCAAAAACAATTGTCATGGAATCGGTGTTTCTTTAGTAACCTACCTACACATTACTGACTTTATATAATTACATTCTCGACGTTAGTTGCTTTAAGTATTTCAAATAAAATTATAAATCTGCTAAAACGTAAAAAAAATAATCATTGATCATACACTATAGAACAGAAGTAATGCGAAACTCGTATTGTATAGAGTTTTTAAGCATGATGCTTATTCGTGATGAAGAGAAACTCATTGAAGTAAAAATGTATTCTCAAGACGGCTGGTATGGGTATTACCACTTTAATTAAAGTGCTAATAAACATTCCAACCGTCTTAAGAATGCGTGAAACTTATTGTTTAGTAATTGCAAAAGATATTTATCAAATTATCCGAAAGAGCAATTAAGAAAAATTTTATATATACGTGTAGTAGATTTTAAGATTAATGCACTTGTCTTGGAAGACTGATTTGGTCAAAATTGTAAAATTGGTAATTGTATATGATATATAAAATTTAACAACATGTAAGACATTAAAACTGAGAAAAAATGTAAGCTAAATATGTAAAATGAATTTCAAACTATGAAAAAAAAATGTAAAATTTATTATAATAGCGTATCTAAACTAACAGAAAATTTGACAGTAGGCTAGAAAAAGGACATTTATTTTTCCAATTTGATAGATATAGAATTAAAAGTTATAAAAAATACAAAGTCGATATTTTCAACAGTAGATAGTTGGTACCAATAATAAAATAAGTAACAAATTATTAAAATTATTAAAAACAGTCCATCATTATAAACTTTTGTTCAATACTTTATTCAATAGCCAAACAAATATTATAAAATATATTTATGATGTGAGTCAAAGAGAGAATATTGGATATTTTAAAAGTATTTTTATGAACAATTTATAATATGTGTTGAAAAAAGTAGATTTATTTAATATACTATTTGACTCAGTGGGTTCTCCCAAAAAACGTATAACGATAAACTCTAAGGTTCTATCCCTGCAGCGAGCACTGCTAAAACAAACGGATATGTGCATTAGTAAGTTAAATAGTGTTCACCGTTCAATGTAAGCTTATCCTTTTTTTTAGTATCCAATTTTCGGAGCGAAAATTACATTAGAATATTCAATGAGTTGATTAATTAAGAATTGTAAGAGATTTAAATTAATGGATACTCAATATAGATCAAAACTGTAGTATTTAAAAAGGAAGAGTGTTAGAAAATGAAAACTTTTTAAAGTGATGAACATAATATGAACACTTGCAATTCATCTGAACAAACTAAATTACCACCGACTGCACTAGAAATAGTAGAACCAAACCACTGTGCTTAGAGCAATCAGAATATATTGTGCAAGTACTCTCTACATAAACAGCTGCTGAGTTAAATGTTATTACTGCAATGGGAGAATCATTAGCTATTCATGTTACTGTAGAATAGTGATCATTATGGGAAGAGAAGCAATATTGATTTCACTTTGATAATCAGTCTTCTCGAAATTTTAGATTTGAGTGCATATGTAATCTTACGTAAAACCGTTGAAAACAAATAAACACTTTACTCGTTGCTACACAATAATCTGTAAATTCACATTTTGTACTTAATATAATGGCAATTATTTTGTTTAATCTAATGTTCTAAATCACAAAGTAATTGGTTTATGAAGTGGATATGTGTGAATTGTAACCTTTGTATGTTTAAATATACATTTAAAAGTTTTGTTTTTTTCTCCACTCTGCAAGATCTGCCTTTCGAATGTGCTTGGCATCCTTTTGTCGTTGTTGTATTTCTGATTGTTGGTCCTATGGGAATTATTAATATAACGAATTAAAGTATTCGTTTATACGGATGTGTAAACGAACAATTTACGTGATAATTTTTATCATTTTGCCTTTTTTGTGTTTTGATTTTATACTTTTCGACCTAAGTGTCTCTTGTTGCTTAATATTTGACAGATAACGCACAAAATCTGAGCAAAGTGATTTCAGTGATCTAAGTGTAGCATCGTTCCAGTGAAACAGTCTTTAATTTTTTCAAAGTTTGTATTAAAATTTGCTCCAATTTTCTAAAATAATTTAAATGTTATTTCCTGTAATGAAAATATAGAATGATATAACGGTAGAACTGTACTGAAGAAAAGGCGACGTATACTTAGACCATTTATCGAATTTTCTTGAGAAACTAAACGAAGTTAGTCAAATATACTTGGCCGTTGCTGTTATCCATACAACAAACTACCAACGACTAATGGATGGTATTAAGCCTTGTTAGATCGCTATGATAAAGAGATGGCTACCATTAGAAACAAAATTCCAACGCATATACATTTTTGTAATCTGTTTGCCTTCCCTCCCTACTGTCCTCTGACGCTTCTCACGCGCTGGTCTCCCCCTTACCTGTGCTTGTGGGACCGTCCCGGCTGCCAGTGTCCTCAGGTCTCGAGCCGCCATGCTTACCTGCCTGTAAAGAGAAGCTTCGTGCTTGGGCTACCTTGATCCGAATACACACACACACGCACGCACACACTAACCGACTTTTCAGCGTAGAGCAAGCTGCTGTGCTGTCGACACTGCGTGTTCATTGCACCATACCGTAAGCAGGATCGCCGTTTCTAAGTAAGACATACAAGGTCTTCTTACTGCAGGCAAGATTGCTGTTTCTTAGCAAGACAGCGGTTTCACCGTTGCTAAGATTTTATTTTGAGCACCCATCCAATGCTCTGCATCTAAAGACTCTTTGGTAAGCAGCACTTCGGCTTGTAAGTGAAGCTTTAGGTAGCCAACTGAAGTTCAGAACCGACTGATAGAAGAAGGCTAGCAAACTGACAACTACAGGACTGCCCTACTTATACCACGCTGGAGACTTGGAGCCCAAACTGGTTTGGGGAAATTAGAAAGTCAGCCAGCCTGAACAGCTAGACACTCGGCCAGCAGTAATACACAATGGAGGTCGAGCGGACAGGTTTTTCGGGTTTTGCGGGTTCGTCCGACGGTGGTGAGGCCGCTAATAGCAGCGGACCCTCTGCTACCACACCAGCCGCCAGCCCTAGCAGTAGGGCCCAGAGTCCCGTCAAGAAATCAGCAACAACCGGCACGGCGAGTCCCCCAGTCGACAGCCCCACCAGGTAAGAGTACTGGTAAATCTAGATACAAGGGCAAGGTTCCCCCCCTTGCACCACCAATTCTTCTGCCAGCTGATGTACCCGTTCTGAATGTGGTCTTGTGAAACTGGTCCTCCCGAAACCTGAATGACATCAAGTTTAGAATAAGTAGTTAAGCAATCCGTCCCAAGTCCTACCTGCACTTAATATGGATAATGAGAGGTGAAATATGGTTTATGTATTTGAATTCAGAAAAGATTAAAAAATATATCAAAAAGTTATTTTCCAATTTAAAAAAAAATGTTTCGTAGAACTGATACTGACAATTTTTTTTCTCTAGAGCGGCTTCATGTCTACTTTGGGTAGTTTTTAACAATAGAATTTTTTTCAGTCCATATACGAATAATTCTTAATATATTGTTTTTAACAATGTTGATAGCGTTGCATTAAACCAATTTAAACGAAAGTGTTTATGCTATTCACAAGGTATTTTTCAGTCTGGTAAATATTGCTTTAGACAGATTATATTGTCTGTCCTGAATCGTATTGCTGGTCGTTTCGTTTTAAATAATTTGTTCACTATACCTGTCACGTTACCTACAAAGTTGCATTGTATTAAAAACTGGCTAAATTTATGACTAGAATTATTAAATTAGTAAAATGTATAAATTGTTTACGTAGCAAAACGCATTGTTAGTTTTTTAGAGGGTTTAAAAGAAATATTATTAAAACGACCTATATATGCTTTTGCACGAAACGTAGTTGGATTAAGAAATATTTCCTTTAATCTTAAGATTAAAAATTCAAGCTAGATTTCTAATAAACACTTCATTGTGTCCAAAAACGAAATTATAATCGCGTACATCCTCTATATTTAACACAGAAAAATGGTAATTCTGAGAACTTTTGCAATTATATACCAACCACGATACCTCTATAATATTCAAAATCGACGAGGCCTTTTGTCCAATATAAAGGATTATTAGATCGGCTGATATACGACCAATTTAATAAAAATCAGCCATTATTATGTGAAAAAGGTTGAGTAAACGAATTTTAATCATTTATGTGATTTACAAATAAAATTAGGATAAGTATTAATACCACAGTATTATTATTACTGTTAATACAGATCGTTTTATTACTATCACATAGTTTCAATTAACTTTATTATTATTTAGAAGAACTGGAGAATTAGCAAATTATGAGGTATTAATAAGTTATTCTTCTCAGGTAATGTACAACGATTAAATGTCTATGAAATGTTTAGATGTTATTACCACTAGAAAACGGTTAATTTTGAAAGTAATATAACACCCAAAGAGGGCTATATCACACCATCATAAAAAACACCCTTGCATAACCTGTATTGACGACTCTCTGATGTTTTCAAGTATAGCGTCAGTGTAATCAATAGAAAATAAACAAGGAAAAGTATTATAAAATGTGTAATAATAATTCCTTAAGATATATTTTTTCGAAATTCTGCTTCATTTGTTCATTTTGGATTCAAAATTAAAGTAGTGAAAAATATCATTTCACATATAGCTAGTGTCTTTTACAACCTGTTGCTCAAGTGGCTTTTCGTACAGTACCAGATCTCGTCAATTTGACTACTTGGCTGAACGTTGAGAAATAAAATCTTTGCAATTTTAAAAAAAATGTTTGAAAGAAAAATGTCACTCTTTGTCCGTTTGAAGTAACCATTTCTGGTATAAACGAAAATTCCTTTTGAACAGTGATTTCTGTGAGATAAAATATTGAATTGAAATCTAATTGTTTTTCATTTCTTTGACTTTGAATCAGAAATGGATAAAGTAAGAAAAATGTGGAAAAAATATACACTTTGCGTGACTTGTGACATGACGTTTAGGCCTATTGGTAAAACCTTATGAAAATATTGTTTCTAGACATTACAGAATCAAACATAACGCAATACTGTGTCAGATATCACTACAACAAAGAGAGCACTGTTCCTGGACATTATAAAGCCAAACTGCATATTATAATATCAAGTGTGCCTGTTCGGAAACGAGAGAGTATGACATATATATGTACATGGCTGTTTCTGTAACAGATCTGAAACTGATTATCTCAGTTCGAACCAATTTTGTTATTGATTTGAAAATATCGTAAGAGAGCTTAATCAGATAAATTATTGACTATTTAAATTTGCGTCAATATTTGTTGGTTCAAATGATATTCGACGTTAATTTATCTCGATGCTCATGTAGTATTATACTTGTATATCTCCTTAAAAGTTTACAGAAAACACTCATGAATATTTTATGTAAATTCAATAGTTTGATGCATGCATACAAAAAGTTTGGATATGGCTTGAATGACAACCAAGAAATTTTTATTCCAATTTTAACATAATAACAGAGGTGACTCTCGGTGGGTATATGGTAAATTTACGATCACAAGAAATAACTGCAGAACGTTTCGATAAAGTATTTTTACCAATAGATGCAATGTTAAACTTGTAATAAACTTTTCTTCGTTATCAATCCAAGCCGTCTTTAATTACTAAACCTCCAAGATGTTTCCTCGCCTTCAAATCTGGCTGTATATGTATATAACAGCAAACATATATTTGTTTTTATTTTGTTTTCTAAATTAGTTCCACGTACATATATGTAACGACCAGACAGAGTAAAAAGGAATAGTGCATGTGTTGAAACTTATATCTATATAAATTTAGTGTTCTTTCTTTATAATGAATTTGCCCCACCCCCATACCCAGTGGCATAACAGTAGGTCTGCGTACTTACAACACTTGTATAACACTAGAATCCGGGTTTCGAAATCCGTGGTGATCAGAACACATATAGCCCATTGTGTAAAAAATGTTTATTTTAAGTGCGTTTCTCGTCATCATGAGCCCATCATGTAGGTTTGTGCTTAATTACAAAAAACAGACAATTAATTCTGAATTTCCTCTTTATTGTATTCTGTCAGATTTTCAGCAGGGCTGTTCTTGGGGATCTAGTTCCCAAACAAAAAAATTAAAACTCTAATATGATCTATATATTTCATAGACCATCAGTTCCTTTATAATCTCAACCTCCCTTCCCAAGTTAATAGCTTCGTAAAGTGGAACTAATACGTGTCTATATATTCAAGATTTTAAAATTATATTTCTTTCACTTACGTTATCCTTGTAGATAAACAGAGCAGGTAGTAGAGATTGTTAGTTTAACACCCAGAAGAAGCTAAATCCCACATCCTGTGGGGACTTTCCCACAACTCTGACTAATGAATAAGTTGCCAATTTAAGTGAAACCTGCAGGAATAACAACAGGTTTTGTAAAGTTTTGGTTAATATTCTTGTTGGGTTATACATTATTAGGAATACATTCCTTACCACTGGATAGTTGTTTGATATTAAAATCTATGATATAGTTTCATTATTCAATACATCTATTTAATTATATAAGTATTTGAAAACAAAAACAAAAAAACACTTAAACTGAAAATAGTTATCTGAAAAGTGTTTTTTTGTAAATTATCACATTTATGGGAGGTCAATCCTGGAGTAGTCCGAAAAAAATATCTTGTGATATTCCAAATGTTCGTGATCATAATGATACCTGTTTCTGTTACATGTAGGTTTCTTGCCTTAAACCAAGTCACATTATACACTTATTTGTGTAAAACCTAATAACTGACAAATATATCTGCTCTATAACGTTTTTATCTGTTTATGTTATAGAAGGCATGCAGCACTTACAATTACAGTCTTACTATTCTGAAAAACTTCCATCCATTGTATGTTTTACCTGTTCTAATATTTTATGTGCTTTCAGCTTGGTTGAAGCACGTATGTAACGATGTAGTTGTTTCATTTAAAGCTCGACCAGTTACTACAATCTTATTTCTTAAAGCAGTTTTTTCAGGTTTTTTCTGCTGTTCTGTAAGGTTAGTATTTGGGTTATGGGCATAATATGCTAGGATACTGATACTTTTACTTTGAAACTGGATGAAAATTTCTCACCACACAAAGTTTCGCGACCATTTGCTAAACTTTTTACACTTATGGATTTCGTACCAAGTAATACTGTTTTGAACATACAGTGTTTATGGGTGATGGTTACGTCACTTGCCTAAGAGAATAGCATATGACTGTTTGTAATACAGCTTTACTTCGTTATGAATATGCTGCAGGTAAGGTTACAGCAAATATATCTATTACAATAAATAATATTACAAAGTGGATTACATCTGTACTACCTTTATATATATAGTTCTGAGTCTTCTTGATATAATAAGAAGGCAAATCTTCCAAAACATTCATGGCTGCTTGGCTAAGAGACAAGAAACGTGGGACACTCAGTAACATCTCGTGGGATCCCATAGTAAAAGCTCGTGGGATCTTTAGTAAAATTTCCTAACCAACAATGCCTTTCCTACTGTTTACACGAACAATGGTCCGGTGTAGATAACAATGCAATCTATACGCTTCGTTGCAAATACACATACATTTTTTTTGTTACCTTAGTCACGCAAATCCTTGCATGAACACGGTTTGCCTGGAGTCTAGATTCCTAATAATTAATCAAAAGTTTATTCAGAAATAATGTCAACAGTACTCCTGACTTGTTTATTGTTCATAACCTAAAACAACTGTACCAGTCGCACGTTAACTTGGTTTAAGACAATTTTAATGAATTATATGCATTACCTGTGTTATAAGATTTTGAATTGCAAGGGCAACTGGAAATAAATACTTTTTTTCAATTTAAGACCTATGCGAGTTTATGCATTAGTTGTCTATGAAATCAGAATCTGTCCGTTGCGAGATAGAACCGTTTAAGCTTAAACTTATCCAAAGTACACAACAAATACACGACATTCAATCAACTTTTAAGGGTGTGGTCAATGATTAAAAGTTCCTGGAATGTGAATATATGGGCTCACGGTAGGCTTACAGAATCACCATAATCTCGAATAATAACTTGTTGCCTACTTCGTAACAAGTAAACCAAGTTTTATTTAACTTAAAAAGTTTCTAGAAAAGGCGTTAACTAATAAAACAATGACTTTTTATAGAGATATTTGGTTTGCGTACAAATGTCAAAGCTTTATTTGAAAAAGGAATCTGTTGTGTTTAAACTAGTTTCTCCACTACATAACAGTACAAGAAGTAAATTTTATAATAACACCACTTCGTTTTTGAGGGATTATTGTCCATCAACTAAATTTTGCGGCGTATAGTACGCATGCGCTCGACGTTCTAGGAACCTAATTTATGATTCGCAACTCGTTGTCACAAGAATTCTCTGAGGGTGCTATACGCGTGGCCAAAGAAAGGTAGTCCAGTTGTTAAAGAGGGGGGTGCTGTTGGCTTGCTTTTTGCCCTCTAGTCCCCCAACCGTAATAGCTCGATGGTCAATCTAATAACTGGTAACGCTAAAAATCAAATTTCGATACCGATGGTGATCAGAGCACAGACTGTCCGTTTTGTAATTTAACGCTTAAAAACAAACGAACTATCTAGTCTATTAGTTTAAATTTGAGGCCCACTATACCCAGATTGCCCTTGTATAAATTACTACAAATATTCTTAAAAAACAAACAGACAAAGATGTTTATAATTTGTTTAATCTTAATTTATTTTGCTGAGGCCATGATGAATCGACTCTGAGTACTTTCTGGACTAATATATTAGCCACATAGTTTCTTATACCTAAATTACAGACAAATGCAGATAAGATAAACAACAATATTTTCATTCCTTATTTATTATATAACCACTCATTTTCAATAAATACCCACATAAATATCGCTAAGCCTAACAAAGGTAGCAACTTTTCTAACAAAGACCGTTTTCTGTGCGTGAGTATTAGATAGTAGGCATTCGAACCTCCTTTCATTGCTTTTACTTGGAAGGTTGTTGTTTTCTTTTGAATTAAGCACAAAGCTACATAATGGGCTATCTGTGTTCTGCCCACCACGGGTATTGAAATCCGGATTTTAGCGTGTAAGCCCGCAGACATACCGCTGAGCCACTGGGGGGCTACTTGGAAGGAAACTCAAAAACTAAGTGTTATATCGGAGTTTAGCATGTGTCTACGTAAATCCCAAATGTTTTTTTCTATCGATTAGTGTATTAACCAGTGAATCTGAAATTCAAATACATAAACTGTATGCAATTAATTAAAAAATAATAATACCAAAAACATTACCACGATAATTATTGTTCAGCTGTATAAATATATTGTGTATTCCTTTATAATGTCTTTGCTATAACAAGCCAGCACGCTTAATATCTGAGCCTTGGTAGTTCCTTGTTCCCTGAACATTAGACCAGCATACAAAAGACCTTATAAATGCCATAATACGTTCAGTGACTCTTTTGGCCACGTTGTAGGTGAATCAAGGAGAAAACTGACATCATAAGCAGTTGAGTAGCGATAGACTCTACAATTACACACACACACACTACCCCCGTAAAACCTAGACTTATGTGGAAAGACGTATTTTTGTTTACTATTTAATTCCACCCTCATTATGAGTAGTGGGCGTATTGTTTGCGTTCGAGGACACTTACGTACAAGTAAGTAAGCATTTTATTCAAAAAAACATTTTAAATTTTGGGAAAATAATCACTGCAAATTGTTTCTTTGAAGACAGGTAAGGGGGAGCGACGCATGGAAATAGCTCAGCAGCGGAGACGTGTATTTTTGTATTTTTTAACGATTTTTTTTTCAGTTGGCTGCCAAACTGAACTTTAGGAGTGAGACCATTGTAACAAGTTGCTAATTGCCTTCTGACATCATAGCAACTGGTAACACCCTTCAACTTGAACTTTCAGAAATATCCAAGTTGTGGTGTTTTAAGGTTTGCTACCCCCCTGTGATACAGCCATATATCTGCGAAATTAAAACGTTAAAAACCGGGTTTCGATACCCGTTGTTGACAGACCACAGATAGCCAAATCTGTCTTTGTGCTTAACTACTACAAACAAACAAACTGAGATTTGCTTTCCATATAACCTAGTTAGGGTTAAGATAGACACCTTTGTGATAATTTATAATTCTAAGGCTCTATCATATTTTCATATTTATGTTTATATTAATAAGATATATCCTAATTTTGTCTTGTAATATTTCAATATAAGTCACGTCAATGTGTTATGTTAATTATGATAAATTATCAGTAAATACTCAGGCTATCACAACTTGGCCTTCTAATTAAACTTTTCAGTACATACGTATTTGCAGTTTCTTCCCCGTGATTACTGTTGGGGAAAAAAAGTTCTTCGGCCAACCATTTGGATTTACAACTGAAATGTTTTGTAATCTGATCAATCTGGATCACCTACCTTCCACAGCACTCGTTATTCATAGCTAACTTAACAACACAGTACACTTGTAAGTTACTTAAATTCACTCGTTTTCTATTAGTTTCCAAAACGTGTATAATGTCGTTATAAGAACTGAACGCTACTTGGTAATGATTAACATGTCTCAGCTTTTATGCCTAATTGTTATGTAATATATTTTTACTCTGAAAAAATCCCACACGTTACTAAAATTGAAATTTGAGAGCAAAATATGAGGTGATTACATTTACTAAGTAAAGAACATCTCTGCATTTATTTACGACTTGTTAGACATGTTTTGACACAATTCGGTTAAGGACACACATGGAGAACCCGTCTGAAATGATATCTTTAGAAAATGATTGCCTTAGGTGATCTCACAGATAAGTATTACCTTTCAAGGTTATCACCCAAGAAATCGAGGGACTTGGAATTTAGGTTTGTTCGATTCTCAATCTTAGGGGTTCAAATGTCACTTCTTTGGTTACAACAATGAAATATTATTGGCAGTTATTTATAAGGTAGCGAATACAGGCAATTATTTGAAAAAACAATTCAGCATATAACTGTACAGAAAAAGATAAAGACAATACCAACTGATTAAGACACGGTCTAAACAAAAATAATGAATTCCGGATATTTCTGTTTATAACATAAAAATGTAACAAAACGTAAACTCATAAAACTAAGAATATGAATACCTGAATTTTGTGCTTCCATAAAGTCTGTGCAAGTAGATGATTGCACGCCCTTCGCTAGTACAGCAGTAAGTCCACGGATTTACAACGCTAAGATCAAGGGTTCGATTCCCCTTGGTGGGCTCGGCAGATAGCCAGGTTGACTTTGCTATAAGAAACACACAATACGAAATTATTTAAAATGCCCCCCGCTAGTAGAGCGGTATGTCTCCGGATTTATAACGCTAAACTCATCAGGGGTTTGATTCCTCTCGCTGGGCTGCGCAGATAGCCCTTTGTGGATTTGCTATAAGAAAAACACACAAACACACACAGATGATTACACCTGAAGAGCTTGTCAGTTTTTCAGTCATTCAGAAACCGGAGTCACTCAAGTTAGCGTTGGAAAACAAAGGTATCATATGATATACAATGTATCGTCTTTCTATGTAAAGTGACTCTTGAAAATTTGTCATTTTTCGGCGTTTCAGAAAAAGTATATTGAAAATAAAGTCAAGTTCTCTCGCCGAAAGAACTGATTTTCCTGCCACGTATATTAATCATTAATCGTATAAATGAGAAGGAAACACAAGGAGAAAAATTTAAATCGTTTTTTTTATTATTTTACAGTGAAACCGACGTGATATATTCTTTTGTAAATGTTTAAGTATTTGCATTTATTTTGTAAGAAGTTTGGTCAATAGGTATCACTTTCAGTTAAGGCAGTATTGCTTAAAGTGCTTTAAATATGATACTTTTTAAAGAAACTAGTGCTAAGTCATTAATCGAAACTTTGATTTTTGAATTAATGTTTGTTGTTTTAATTCAGCACAAAGCTACACAATGGGCGATCTGTGCTCTGACCACCACGGATATCGAAACCCGGTTTGAAGTGCTGTAAGTCCGCAGACATTCCGCTGAGCCACTGGGGGCGAATTAAATACAGAGATTTAATTTATACAATTAATCATTGGTTACTTAACAACTACTGCTCCTTTTTCGTTCGTTGACAGAAAAGCATTCAGAGCTGCTACTATCGTCATTATTTTGTACCATTTCTATAGGCCTAACAGAAAGAATAAAACAAACACCACCTTTCTTCTCAATCGTACCGTGTACTTAAAAATAAGAAAAGGTTAGTAAATAAATTACGCTTGTGAACTTTTTCATGTGGTATTCTTTTCTTCAGTTGTCTTTATTCCAGGTGACACTAGCGGACCGGGTTAATTGATTTCATTGGGTAAGAACTGTGAGAGCTTGCACGTCAGGTCACACTATGATGTGTAGCTCAGAGGGAGCCTTGAAGCAATACAAGTAAACACGCTCTCTAGTTGCAAATAAAGCTAACAGAATGTATGTGCAACGGCTGAATGTGTACTGTTGTTTGACAGAAATAACATGACAGTATTTTCACATGAGCGGCAAAGCATTGAAATTTTAGTCAGAAAAAAACAACTTGTCATTCAGTAGCTTGATCATTTAAATATGTATTGCACAGACAGACATCCATACACAGATAGTTTCGTATCTGTAATGCGTATATGAGTATGTCAAATAGGCAAAATAATAAATTACCATTTGATTTATTTATTCATAAAATTCTTTCCAGTGGCGAAGCGATATGACAGCGGACTTACGATGCTGGAAACCGGGTTTCTATGCCCGTGGTGAGCAATGCACAGTTAGCCCATTGTAAAACTTTGTACTTAACTCCAGGTAATTAATTATTCATAACAAACTTTTGCGCTTAAAAACAAACGAACTATCTGGTCTATCAGTTTCAATTTGAGGCCCATTTTCCTAGATTGCCCTTGTATAAATTACTACAAATATTCTAAAGAAACAAACAGACAAAAATGTTTATAATTTGTTTAATCTTAACTTATTTTGCTCAGGCCATGATGAGTCAACTTTGAATACTTTTTGAACTAATATATTAGCCACATAGTTTCTTATACCTAAATTACAGACAAATGCAGATAAGATAAACAACATTTTCATTCCTTATTTATTCTATAACCACTCATTTTCAGCAAACACCCACATAAATATCGCTAAGCCTAACAAAGGTAGCAACTTTTCTAACAAAGACCGTTTTCTGTGCGTGAGTATTTAAGAGTAGACAAGCGTGATACCGATAAACTACTTTTATTGCTATTTTTAGAAAAGGTATAGTCAAAATAAGGTGTATATTGTACTTCTTAGTCATATATATATACGAGAGGAAAAACCCAAGAAAATGTTTAACTCAATGGTATGGAAAGCTACTGCTTCTTAATTTTGTTTGTTTGTTTTGAATTTTGCGCAAAGCACACGAGAGCTATCTGTGCTAGCCGTCCTTAATTTAGCAGTATAAGACTGGAGGGGAGGCAGCTAGTCATCACCACCCATCGCCAATTCTTGGGCTACAACGAATAGTGGGATTGACCGTAACATTATAACGCTCCCGGATGAAAAGGGCGAACATGTTTGGTGTGACGGAGACTCGAACCCGCGACCCTTGGATGACGAGTCGAGTGCCTTATGATTCTGGCCATGCCGGACCGTATTTCTTTATGAAAATTGGCTTCAACAAGTTAGACTTCCTGTGTTGAAGTTTTTCCACTCCAGTAGTTTATAAGTGGATATTTTATGTTAATCTGCTCTGAATTTTATATTTTTAATAGAAAGAAATATAACATGTTTAATTAGGAAACTTATTTTTATTTTGTTTTTCTCGTTGTTTTTTCTTTTTAAAAACTATCTAATTAGAATAATCGTAATCGCGATTATTTGCAAATACAGAATTAGTAATCGTTCAGCATTAGTCGGTAAAGTTAGATTATGTAATCGGTTGTCAGAACAGGATAATTAACTTTTTTGATCATGGTTTAAAACAAATCCGATTAAAATGTATTTTTTTAAAAGTATGTAATATATTTTATTCATTTTGAAAAGCAATATAAAAACAATTCGGGTACAAAATTGCAAATAAAATATAACTTTTAAAAAATTCTGACATTTTGACAGTGGCACAGCGGTATGTTTAGAGACTTACAATGCCAGAAACAGGGTAGACAAGAGCACAGATAGCCCATTGTGTAGCTTTAAGCTTAACCATAAAAATCAAAAGTTTTTACTTCTCATTTATCATTATCTTTACTCTCAGCGTAAGTATTTGAAAGAATAATAAGTAACCTTATTTCAGTTTTTATCATCAACATCAGTCAGAAAGTCCATGACTTTCTTTCTCACTCCTTGTTTAGCCTATATCTTTCTATACGATTTAGTCCTAGTGATGTCGACATCTTTTTCCGGTAACAAGTGCACTATAGTTTATGTTAGGTCTAACTCTCCTTTTTGTGCCATATTTTCCTAGTTAAATAAATAACTCTAACGCAGATTCTGAAGGACTGAATGTTCTGCAAACTCCTGTCTCTTCATTTCTGTTTGGCCTGGCATGGCCGAGCGCGTAAGGCGTTTGACTCGTAATCCGAGGGTCGCGGGTTCGCGCCCGCGTCGCGCTAAACATGCTCGCCCTCCCAGCCGTGGGGGTGTACAATGTGACGGTCAATCCCACTATTCGTTGATAAAAGAGTAGTCCAAGAGTTGGCGGTGGGTGGTGATGACTAGCTGCCTAGTCTTACACTGCTAAATTAGGGACGGCTAGCACAGATAGCCCTCGAGTAGCTTTGTGCAAAATTCCAAAACAAACAAACAAACAATCATTTCTGTTCTGGTAGAGGTTACATGCAATTTATATTAAAGATGTAATTCGTAACCTAATTTTTCCAACTTTATATTTCACACTCTGTGTATTAAAGTTTTTCCACCGTGTTTATGTTTAACAGTTATAATACAGTTCATTAATCAGATTACTTTTAATATCATTTTTCGATAATTAATGCAGACGCCATCGAGTTTTCTTTCTAGTTGTTTCTTCAGTGTTCAAGACTGTCCGCTGCAACAAAACTGTTGTTATTGTAAATTTAAATATTGTAATTTCCCTTCCTTTCATGGTTTCTATATTTCCAGATATATTGTATTTGGTTACAGGCTATTCAAGCCTGATCTATTCTGTTTTCGTTTTTTTATCTTTGTGGTTTTTATTCGTGAAACTCGATATATAAAATCATCAATCAGTTTAGATGTCTCACTGTGTAATATCGAAATATTTATTATAAGAACAAACAAGTAAACTTATATAATTCAGTATCAACACCTGTATTATTTTATAGTTTAAGCTTCGTCCGTCCAACCGCTAAAATAATTATGTATTTATATGCAGTTTATTCCCAAAGACAACTTTCCTAACTGCGAGCAAATGGAACTACGTTTATGCATAATAAGCGTAAATTACGATTTTTGCAGTAACGTGAGACCTTTGTTTTTAAAATTTAAGCTAAGGCAATTGAACTATGACGATAGGCACTCAAAGGTTTAAACAAACTTTATTATAAAGAGTCATCCATAGGATACGTTAAATCATCTTTACAAACAGGCAGCAGCAATTACTAATTTACAAACCCGACTGAAATTTAATTTATTTGAAAAATAACACTATTTAACGATTATTGTCAAATGCAAAATGTTCTAGACAAAGAAAAGTGGTATTTTATCGGGGTTCTTTTCGATAACTATATCTTTGCATTTGGTAAAAATTCTTATTGCGTTTGGAACCAACGTCTGTTTCTTAACAGGTATTAAAAATGGTATACAATTTAGCTATCTCTGTGTATTAAAGTTTTTTTCCACCGTGTTTATGTTTAACAGTTATAATACAGTTCATTAATCAGATTACTTTAGCATCATCACCATCAGTGACTTTGCCAACCATTAGAAAATGACGCTCAAGATGTGTGTGTTTTCTTAGAGCAAAGCCACACCGGGCTATCTGCTGAGCCCACCGATGGAACACGAACCCCTGATTTTAGCATTATTAATCCGGAGACATATCGCTGTACTAATGAGGGGCGACGTTGAAGATAAGGAAAGCAATAGAATGCTCGAGAAACTTTTAGAAACTTGTATATTTAAGTTAGCGTCTTTAACCAGATGTTTGTTTGTTTTTTGGAATTTTGGAAGACTCACACTTGCAACCCTCAGATTACGAGTCGAACGCACCTTGCCACGCAGGGCTTTAACCAAATCTAAAACTACACACCCTCACTTCTTAAGTTAATCCGTTATAAAAAAAAATTAGCCCTTTAGTGGCTTAGCATTATGTCTGCGGATTTACAACGCTAAAAACCGGGTTTCGATACCCGTGGTTGGCAGAGCACAGACAGCTCATTGTGTAGCTTTGTGCTTAATTCAACAACATTAGTATATGAAATCACATAAAGTGACGAACTAATAGTCTAGTTGCGCCCATCACAGCTTTAACAACGATCTTTAGAATCATATATCATGTTCACGTTGCATACTTTAACACTGATGTCTGTCTCATTGTAACAAATAAGCAAATGTATCCACTGTACCATCAATACTTTCATCCCAGTGATTAACATATAATATGCGATGACAGTAACATCTCGATTTTTCTGTTTTGCAAAATATGAAATACATATCTGTGGTATCTCAGGTACAAAGTAACAGGACAACATTGTGACGAAACATAACACAGTATGTCGACGAACTTTAGTATAATACGATAAATCAGTGTGCATGAAAACAAACTAAATTCTAACGAAATCTTCAAACTCGTCGAATTGTTGAAATTCGAAACTTTCAAAATGTTCGATTACTTGAATTTTAATAGACAAACTTATGATGCTAGTGTGTAACACTAATGACTATTGATAATAATTACATGACTAGTTTGTTACATGTAAAACACTCGATTACCAGTGAAAATTCGTACACTTTTCATGCCATTGTCGACAGCGATAATACCGTTGAGATTTTACCCTTCTTTGATAGTGCTTACGTGTTAAGACACGTGGAATTTTTAATGAAGGTCAAAATTCCCATCTCAGCCGACTAGTATCGGAGATACGGGAGAAAGGAAACTTATATCCCTGTTTCCGTGTTTGGCCCAAAACAATTATCCAAATATGTTATCTAATATTGTTACAAGTGGTACACGTTGCTCACGGATTCCCAGACTTTGTTTGTCACGTGACCACAGCTAGCCTGCAACTAAGTTACAAAGTTTGAGCTCCACCCTCCCCACAGTTTCACACCCTCAGGGACTACAGACAGACCTAAATGTAGGCGGGTGCTGACCACCAACTACCACGCCCACGTGAAAGAACAAACAGCACGTGGTCTTACTGGATGATTGTGTTACAAATCCGTGTGTACACACGAAGTTTTATTCACTGTATTTTGTAGAGTAGTAAAGTTCTGTATTTAACTATATCGTTCAATAAATGTAAAACTGAAAGTTAAAAAACAAATTACTGTTAGTTCCGTATCTTCGTATTTCATGTAGTTTCTTGTACTTTCTTCGTGTTTGAAATCAAAGATTTAGAAAAGTTGGTATGCTAAACCACTTTTTACATATGTTTATTGAAAGTTCAATATTTTATAGAAATGTAATGAAATACAGATGAAATAGTTAAAATAATGTTGACGTATGGAATTGAGAGCATAAAAACAAATAAATAATATAAATTATTTCTTTACTTCCCGGCAGTTTCTTCCTTCATCCTAGTGATGATTTCAAACTGGTATACATAAAATGAAACATTACGTTTCAAATGTTTAGGCTAATAAGGTATTCAGGCCTATAATGTGATCTTTCATTTATAAGCTGCTTATTTTATACCAGTAGTACTACCGAAGTCGAAATTCTATTTGTTATTAAAAGTAAATTTATATCTGATTCCTACAAGTTTTAAAATCAATCTCTGTGGTTTTTCTTAACACTCGTTATTATACTTGTTGACTTATACGTTAGAAATTATGAAATACTAGAATTTTAACCCTAGATGAGTTCATCAAAATGCCGGATGGCTACATTATCAAAAGCATCATTCAATTTAAAATAATCTGATTAGTAGCAGTTCCAACGAAAGCTTAGCTTTACATATGTAATACTTAGGTTTAAGATTTTCTTTTTTGTTACAAGTTCTCGTTTAACGATATTCTTACTAAGAAGTGAATAATCCGCTAAAATATTTACTCCTTTAGATAAGTCATTGGATAAATATTCGGCCTCCATGCCGGAGACTTTGGTTGTATGACATGATTTCTTCACATACAACTGTAGTTTACTGAGCAATTTAAAAAAAACGACAAGAAATAATTACTTACTATTAATTTAATGTTTTATTACTACAAATTACATAGTATACATTTAATGCTTTTCCACTACTGACTACTTACTATACGGCTCGTCATGGCCAGGTGGTTAAGGCACTCGACTAGTAATCCAAGGATCTCGGGTTCGAATCCCTGTCACACCAAACATGCTCGCCTTTTCAGCCATAGAGGCGCTATAATGTGACGGTCAATCCCACTATTCGTTGATAAAAGAGTAGCCCAAAAGTGGGTGTTGGTGATAATGACGAGCTGCTTTCGCTCTTGTCTTCCACTGCTAAATTATGGACGGGTAGCGTAGATAGCCTTCCTGTAACTTTGCGCGAAATTCTAAAAAAACAAATACACATTTAATGTTTTGCCGTTGTTGCTTGCACATTATATTTTTGCACTGTTCATAACATTATTTACTACTGTAAATAATACTACGTCGTAACTACTGTAAGTCGCTAATATTAATACCGTATTGCAGCTTTATTGCTATATCACTCAAACCTATTATACCTCATGATTATTATTTAACAAATGTTTTTACCTTAGTACAGCTTTACTGCTCAACCATCACAATTCAGCATGAAATATCTTTACTGTTTTACTACTGTTACTACTTATTGTTATTATATATCTTTAAACACTGCTGTTTACCGTACCAAAATGTTAGTTTTATCACTACAGGTACATTTGTTTTATTTGTTTTAAATCGCTAATTACCATATATCATATTTACTTGTAAACTACTAATTGTCACTACAAAACATCTTTATAGTGTTACCTACAACAATACATCACACTACATTACTGTAGTGTGTGTGAGTAAAACGTAAACTAAAATGCATAACAAATGAGTGCATGAACAAACTTAACAAGTGAATACGAAGAAGATACTGTGTTTACCTGTTTCATGCAGCTCTTATGTCAGAAAAATGTTTTAATGTCTTTACATTAAAACGTGTAATTTGATAGTTGTTGTTTTTCAGTTTCAGAACCATAAAACATCCTTAATGTCCGACATCAGCAGCAGGATATCATTATTGTTCAACTACCAGCCACCATCAACAGTGTATCTCCACTAACATTTCTTTATTACTGTTGTATTAAACTCATCAATTGTCTCTACGAAGATGCGATTAAGAGGCTGTGCTTTTAACGACGCTGTTTGAAATAAACTATAATGTTCTGAACGGGGTACGTGAGAGTTCTTTTAAAATAAAGCTCCGACTCTAAACTTGTTTGAACAGGGAATATTACTCAGGAGAAGCAATATCATTGTCTTAGTTCTTGCATTTGCCCTTTTATAATTATAATAAAATACAAAGCAACCGCTTTATTAGTGGCTCGTTCTTTACAGCTTTATGAGGCTTGTTATATTAAGAAATAAAATAATCAAATGTCTTGAGTGGGATGTCACGAAACGGCGTAGGTTCGCGTTGATTGAATATTTTAAAGGGTGTGCTCATAAAAGCTCAAATCTCATGATATATATATATATATATACGTGTAGATTTTCCTCCACCTTCTGTTGTTCCGTATTAAGCCATGCACTCGTGAATAATGTAGTGAGGTGAATTAAAAAAAACTATACTTTATAATCAAATCGTTGCACTTAAAGTTAAAAAAACAAAACAAGACAGATAGATGAGTGTCTCGATGAAGAATAAAAAGTATCTCGTATTAATTAAATATATTTATTTGAAAAGCATGAAAAAAGGTAATGAAAATACATCTGAAAATTACAAATAAGCGAACAGTTTGCATCTAAATGTATCCGCTTAGTTCTTTTGATTATCACTATACACGTCTTGATTGAATAGATGGAACAGTTATGACAACAGTTGCACCGTATTATGGTTATATTTCTGTGAAAATTAACGAATTTTTGCCTGAAAACATGAGTTTAAAGCGTATTTTCCTGGCTAAGTTTGTGTACAATTCCGTCAGTCATGTCTTTATTACGTAATATTATTCTTTCCTCTAAGTTTCTTCTGATGAGATGTATATCCATGTGCAGGTAAATCGTGATAACTTCAGCTAGATGGAAGCTTAAGCCGATCCTGACGTGATGTCGGTAATGGGTTTTCTTAGAACCGATCGGGCTTTAACCGTAAAGTCGTGAGCTCCGCCTGGTGGGAGCTATGTATAGAACAATTGTAATGCAAGGCTTAGTCTAAACTCTAGGTATGAGGAAGACCGAAGGAAAGACAATCATAAGATCACTGCAAATATTAACCCTAATTTCGGATTCTATATCTCTCAATCAGTGCTTATTCTTGACAGAACCATTTAAGTCTTTTATTCGAAGAATGAAAGAAATCGTGACATTTTGAAATAAGGTAAGTATACGTTTCTCATCTATATATTTTCAGTCTTAATTATATTTATCAGGAAATTATTCTCACGTGTATTTCGTCACAAAACAATATTAACATATTTCAGCTTCAACAATATAAGTTGTAGTTAAGTTACTGAAAAAGTTAATTACAAAAATGCAGGTTATGATTAAATTAATAAAACAATAAACACAAAAGTACACTTTTTTGTACTTTCAAGGCATTTTAGAGAGTTTTTGACAGTTGTACGGAAACTTCTTGAGCAATCACCTATAACACGATAACTGTATAAAACTTACGACGGCGAGTGCATTGAATGTGTAAAAAATATCATTCATTCACCTACGTAAGTTTTATACTGTTGAAGATATCAATGTAATCTTAGATTACAATTTTAGATATTGTTTAAATGTCGGTGAAATGTATTCATTTATCTTCGTTCGAAAAGTCGTCTACTTATGAACATCCTATTCATATTTTTAGAATTTTTTTTATCGCATATTATATGTGGCATTATAGTGATGTTTTCCATACAAGTATTATGAGCTATTATTATCGTGAGTACAGAAAGCTAATACAAGCTAATTTTATATATTGTGTTTGAGTATCATCAAATACATAACTTAGTGTTCCAAATTTATACTTAAAATCACGAATAAACAACATAAAATTCAAGTTCACCTAAAAGTTTTGTTTCAAATGTTACATTATAACAGCAAACCCAATAACTTTGAATATAATTTAAAAATAAAGTTATACCTAAATTATAAATTACTCACCAATTACGTACACACACCTAATACAGGTGTATGTTTTTACTAAAGATATGAAATACATATATATTATTTATGTTCTAAGTATGACAATGCTTTTTGAGTCTTTGCTCTTGTAGATAGTACATTTCACTGATGTTGCAATAAAATACTGTTATCCGCATTTTGATATATCTCTTAAATGGTGGTTCAGCGGTAAGCTTCAGGGTTTATGACGCTAAAACATGGTGGTTGATCCCTGCGATGTATATAACCCATTGTGAAGCTCTAAGCTCTAGCTTAGCAACAAACTTAACAAATTTATAAAACAAAGTTCGTCTTGAAACACCTCTCATGTTCCATAATTCAAGGCCCGGCCTGGCCAGGTGGGTTAAAGCGTTCGACTCGTAAACTAAGGGTCGCGGGTTCGAATCCCCGTCTCATCAAACATGCTCGCTCTTTCAACTGTGGGGGCGTTATAATGTTACGATCGATTTCTCTATTCGTTGGTAAAAGAGTAGCCCAAGAGTTGGCGGTTGGTGGTGATGACTAGCTGCCTTCCCTCTAGTCTTACAATGCTAAATTAGGAACGGCTAGCGCAAATAGCCCTCGAGTAGCTTTGCGCGAAATTCAAAACAAACCATAATTCAAGTTCAAAACTTCTAACAAATAATTCAAAGTGTTTCTAGATGAAAAATAACTTTTAATATCGATATTTTTGTACCTTTATTTAAGTCGTAACACATAGCGTGTTTTTGTTTCCTGAGAAGGAAATAATAATTAGTATACAGCATAGAAAACTCCATCGCCACCCCAGAAAAATATTTATTAATAGTGTAAAACAATCCATACCCTGATTTTAATAAGATATAAATAAAATAGAAGAAAAATTTCACTGTAACAATTATTGTTATATATATATATATATATATATAACTGTCGCGTCAACCATCACTTTGTTTGTCGTATTAAAGCCAGCCAGCCTGAAACGCCCTTGTATTGGATAAGCACTCTCGTCAGCAGTGACTGTGGGAGGTGGGATATGGCTGACGTGTTATTATGCTTTTTCTTCAGTTTATAGACCTTTATTTATTTTTAGACCCGGCATTGCAAGGTGGTTAAGGCGTTTGACTCGTAATGACGTTATAATGTTCGGTCAATCCTATTATTCGTTGATCAAAGAGTAACCCAAGATTTGGCGGTGGGTGGTGATGACCAGCTGCCTTGTCTCTAGTCTTACACTACTAAATTAAGGAATGGTTAGCGCAGATAGACCTCGAGTAAGTTTCTGCGAAATTCAAAAACAAACAATTACTAATTTTTTTTAAATTGCAAGGCGAATTGTGCACACAGTGGACGACAGGGCCAGATCAGAAACCCTTATGTTTAAGGTATAGCCGTCCTTAATTCTTAGCTGCGGAATAGATGGAATACACCTAGTCGGCAGCGCCCGCCGCCTGAAGCGACTATTTTTAAATGTATGGCAGGAGGCATTGATAATTATAACGCACCCACAGGTGAAAGTGCAAAGCGTGTTTGGTAGCATCACGTTCTTAACCCGAGATACTCAGATCCCAGTATGGTGTGTTAACCAGTAGGCCATATTCAGTCCATTTTCTAAATTATTTATGCACCAATTGCTTGTGGAGCCATATCTTTATTGGTAAACGGATGTACCATCAATATTATGATTAAACCGTTAGAATAGCCTTATGTAATTGGCATATACACTGGTACTTTTTGCTATTGGTCTGTTCAATGCTATATATACATCGAGTGTTGTAACAGGTAGAAACAAAAAAGTATATATGCAGCATGATACAATGTGCGGACCTCGCCTATAGTAAACGTTATAAAAATGAGTCAGTAATTCTAGAGTTAAGAAAACAAAACAAACTCAGACCTACATAGTGGTACGCTGGTTCTGTTGGCTAAACCTACCATCTGTCTATGTATGTATATATATATATATATAAAGAAGAAATGTGTATTTATTTGTAACTTAACTACTTCGAGCTTACTGAGCCAAACTCAACCAAAATTTGTACGCAAACACTATGATTTATGGGGAATGTCTTAAGGAGCTCAAAATTGAGCTTAACCCTATTTCTGTTTCTGAAACCTGTTAGTTAATTACTCTTAGCCTATTGGTCAATCTCACACGACGCTTTAGACAATGGTGAATTTTCTAAAGAGATTCAAGGTCAAAGTATAAAAGTTTCTGGTAGCTGGAAAGCAAACTCACAACGTTGTTCATGAAAAAAGTTTTGTTATAACTTTAAGTTTTTGAGATACAGTTGTTCAAGTTATTACTTTGAGCTATCTTATTGTTGTGAAACTTACATAGTTTTAATTAAGTTTAAACATTCTCCACCAATTATGGGGTATTTTAGCTAGTTACATCAGTGAAAGTTAAATTTACGTTGTTTCCATTTTATAAGTTACGAAGAAATTCAATAAATAAATGCTCCTCTTTTTTATTCGTTTCAAAATAGATGTACACGCTTTTTACATGCTCATAAAATTATGAGATGAAAATATTTATTGTTTGGAATAGATAATAGACCAGAATTTGTGAACGAACAATTTATGATTCAATTGTGATGATTTAGGACTTATTTTATGTAACAATTATTCGGCTAGGTGGTTAAGGCACTCTGCGGGTTTGAGTCCCCATCACACCAAACGTGCTCGCCCTTTCGACGTTGGGGGTGTTCTAAGTGACGATCAATCTCACTATTGGTGGGTAAAAGGGTAGCCCAAGAGTTAGCAGTGGGTGGTGATGACTAGCTTTCTTTCCTCTAGTCTTATACTGCTAAATTAGGGATAGCTAGCGCAGATAGCCCTGGAGTAGCTTTGTGCGAAATTCAAAACCAACCAAACCAATCAATTATTTTAAAACTCATGAGTTTAAACTTAGTTTTAATTTTCAGAAGCTTAAGAAACAGTACAAATTTAAATACATTTTAAGGTAATTTATAGTGAATCAAATAGACTTAAAGTTATACTTAGTGAAATAACCTTCTAAACGTCCTACCATTACAACAAACAGTGAATTTATAACACACATAAGTCTTACACTCACACAATCCGTCCCTAATAACAAAACATGTTTCTCAAAACAACGATAAAATTAGTGACAGGAATTATTACTCCTATGTGTATCTTTAGATACGCTTCAATTACTATACAAACAATTTACTTGGTTTAAAATAATCGGATTAGAACATCATGTCTTGTTTCCAAAACTTCAGAAAATTCTCTAAGCAAAAGAGTTTGCACTCTTGAATAAAAACTGAAGATAGAGTAATTATGACAAGAGAAACATTTTATTGTGCCGTCACAAAAAGTTTCAACGTTTTGTGTCTAAACATAGATGAGGCTTGTTAAACTTTTCATTCTAGGATAGTATTTAATTTTTGAATGAAGTGATGCAAAATAAATTGTAATATGTTTATATATAGGGATGTAGACAGGTGTTAGAGCAGCATTACACAAAGCGTTACATATACTATTATCAATAATGAAAGCCTTTAATATAAGCTGGTAATGGCGTGTGATTTATGGCCTTTAGGTGTCCACGAAAGTTGCATATAGGTGTTAATACATTTAAACTTGTTGTCTGATATAGTTGAATACATACAAAAATTGAAGCAAAATATCACAAAAATTGATCGAACACGTGCCTTTAACTAATAACAGCTCAAGTTAAAATTTATTATTGCATGAGTAGCCATTATCTCTAAGGCAGGAATGACTTCGATATAGTCAAAATATTCTGGTCATATAATTTTGCAATATTTTAAGAATGACGTGAGTATAATCAAACTAAGTTACGGAGATTGTCAAAGTTTTATTTCTTAATGGGCATATCGAACTCTGTCTGACCAGGGTACATTGGTTTGGTTAAAACTCGGTTTAATATAGCTCCTTGTTACGTAAACCTACATCGAATTATTGTTTCTACATGCTTCTAAGTTACGCTAACTAATTAAGTTCGTCTTTTGAAACACCTTACGTAAAAAATACTTTTCAAGAAAAGTATTCTTAAACATATTTTACTGTCAGCGTCGAAACAGATTTTGGCGCGACATGGCCGGGTGATTAAAGTGCTTGACTCGTAATCTGAGGGTGGTAAGTTCGAATCCCCATCGCACCAAACATGCTCGCCGCCCTTTTAGTTGTGGGGGCGTTATAATGTTATGGTCAATTCCACTATTCGTTGGTAAAAGAGTAGCCCAAGAATTGGCGGTGGGTGGTGATGACTAGCAGTCTTCCCTCTAGTCTTACACTGCTAAATTAGGGACGGCTAGCGCAGATAGCCCTCGTGTAGTTTTGCGCGAAATTCTAAAACAAACAAAACCGATTTTTATCATTTCACGTTATATTGTTACTACTTCGTACATGTTTCACTCAACGCGTACACATAGTGGTGAAATAGTCATAAGAACAAGAAATGCAGCGTCAAAAGAAAGCTCGCATAATACACCTGTTTTCTACTCGTATGATCTCAGTAGTGATAACCTGCTAGTTTTAGAAAGTCAGGCTGTAGTTTAGTCACTTTTGATTATTTGTCTATTTACTGTTTCACGAATACTGTTCTTGTGTGTGAGGTAATCTTAAAAGACCGTCGCCAATCCAGTTAAGGAAAGTAAAGCCTGTATTTAGACAAACACGGGTTCATGGGATGACGACAAACCAAATTTATTGTGCTTATAAACACGTTTTCCTTCAATGTATTATACAAAGTGCTTTGCAAACTAGAAAAGAAAAATGCCAGCTTTGTGTCTTATTTTACAGATGAGTAATAAAACTCACCCATAACTTTAAGATGATTTTATTCATGTAATATTTTAAGTGTAAGCCCGATGCTGTAAACAGTTCTCCTTCAGGAAAATCGAACCCGTGCGTTGGATAATTTAACTATTGAATAATTTAACCAGTTTATCTTCAGGAGGTGCTTAAAGAAAGTCAGAACGGTGCGCTAGATTTATTCCCACTTCCCTAGTACAGCGGTATGTCTTCGAACTTACAACGCTAAAATCAGGGGTTCGATTCCCCTCGGAGGGCTGAGCAGATAGCCCTTTGTGGCTTTGATATACGAAAAACACACACAAAAACATACCTAGATTTATTTCACCGACGTATCTTCAGCTACTAAAGATATTCACGTTATTGTGTTAAATATTTGATATCGGTTAATTGGGTAATTTATTTGAATTGTCGTTTTCATATTTAAAAAATAAGTGGTATTTTAAGTATAACAAAACACGTTTACTTTTTATCGCTCCCAAACAAATGCGTTTAACAACATGCAAACCATCTTCTAACAAGATGAAGAGAAAAACGTAGTTGTTAAGACAGTTAAGTTTCAACCAATCCCTTGGAGAAGTTTTCACATTTCAGGAAATAACGTTGGTGAGATCTCGTGAAACGTTACATTGTTTCTGAATTTACTCTTGTATTGTCTTGTTTATGACATTTAGGTTTATACATTGTAACCAACTCACGCTTTGTTCTTATCTAACTTAACTTTTAGGGTTAGAAAACGTCTTTATTTTCCTGGACAGTATGAATCAGATTATACTCGATGAAGTCCAACTAGTGGTACAAACAGCTTCACAATGTCTACCTATATAAAAACATTTACAGCCATTAAACAAAAGCAAAGTTTAACACATAGCAATGTAGTTTAAGAAGTTCGTGTTGTACAGTAATACTAGTTATAAAATGCCCCATCAGAACTTCTTCTGCGGCTAAACCTACATAATATTCACTTCTGGGAACCAGCTATTTCTCCCTCTCTTTTTGTTTTAGAAATTAGATTTTTATTAGTTTTTATCGTTATCAGTGTTTCCTAAAAGTATTATACATAGGTTCGTACTGTAGATATTGCTTTCAGTTATCCAGTAAGTCACGTGGTGTACAAGGATTGTTAATTCATGCTCGGTTTCTGTTGCGTGAAAGCTTACGTGTGTTGTATACACACAGATGTACAGACAAGTGTGATTGTAAGGTTTGTGTACATATACGTGTGTATGTATTTCAGTCTTACATAAACCTAAATCTAATCGCTGAATGGTTCTAGAGTTAACTGCATATTGGTAAATACACATGGAATGATTAAAATTCTTGTATTGTTTAAAAGTTCACCATTTATCAATACCTCTAAAATACAGCTCCAAATGATTTTTTCTAGAGATGAAACAGCTTCCAAATAAAACAGTTTTTAATTTACCCCTTTGAATCTGTCTTTTAAAGCACAAATCTCACAATCTTCGCCACTTTACAAAAACATTGTCATATAGTTTTTTTAATTCAGGCATAATATGGATCTTAAAGATATTCCATGTTTATAATTTTATATAAAAAAGTGGAACCTTAGATCTTTTCATTTTAGAAAAAGGCACAGTTACAAAATGCATTTAAAAGTAGCAATACATTCTTTCTGCACCTAAACATCAGAAGTTGTATTGGGATAAGACTATAATTGACCAATAACATCATTTTGTATGATGTCACACAGACAAACAGATTGTTGTCACTTTATACGGTAACATCAGAACAGAAGTGCAAAAGCTTTTTAATTAATAATAAAGAACTGCTACTATTATGTTTTTATTTTCATTACGCGTTTTATATAGGTGACTGTTAACTCATCCACGTGTGTCTTTTGGTTTTCTTATACAGTTTGCAATAATTAACATACTTTTAGTAGTATCATCTTATAGATGAGTGGGGTTGACAAGTTGGCTGTTTTGTGTTCGTTAGTGTTTATTTCTTTATGAATTCTCCATTATTAATTGTTCCACCACCAAGCTAAATGTTCAACCTCCATCAGTTTTGGATGAGTTCTGCTACTTACTTTTGAAACAAATCAGTTTGAAATTCTACAGATTTTTTTCTTTTTTTTTTACTTTTCATCAATCCTTTCATATCCTACCATCCTTTGTAAAGATGGCAGAGTAACCGCGTATCTTATTACGATAACACTACCTGGTTGTGGTTCAAAAAACATGTGTTAATGTTCCATAACTTTGTCTCAGTCACCATGAGTCCAGTGGACTGTGAAAGCTGGCAACCAGTGTAAAGACCTTGTGTAAACAACGAGAGTGTGTCTTTACTGCCTTTCGGGGAGTGGTGCCTTTCACTATATGTACATAAGAGTCATTGTCTAAGAAACGGGGGGAGGGTGAAATAAGAGGGAACAGAAAGGGGGTACAACAGTGTAAGGCATACAGGTGTGTTTTGCGCGCGCATACACACACACACACACACACACACACATAACATATCTTTGTTTCTGTGGCTGTTCACATTTGTTTTCTTCACAGACTGTGACTTATGAGACGCCCTTCCTTGGAGAGACGATTTCAGGTGAATAACAGGTAACTTAACTTGGCCTTGACTCTAGAAGAGAGAGACCACTGAACGCTAAATATTCGATTGCTTTCAAATTGTGAATGCAACAGTTTATTTCGTATGTAAATTTATTCAAATTTCGGATTTTAGAAACATTTGTTCTAATTTCAATATCACTGCCGTGAAACATTTTTTTTATAACAGTCACGTTTTTGTTATTATTTTAATTGAAAATAGCCGCAAGTACATATTTTTTTTCTTTTCATTTCGAAATGCTATTTTCTATAAGGTACAATGGGACAGATTTCTTTAAGATTTTAAAATAACATTATTTATTCAGCAAAGAGTTTATGCTATACATTAACGTTCACAATTCTGATCGTTAAGTCTTTGGATTTACAACGCTAAAATAAGGGGTTCGATTCCCCTCGGAGGAGACAGCAGATAGTCGAATGTGTATTTGCTATAAGAAGAAAAAACAACAAACGCTGGAAAGAAGTTTATTTTTAGAAACGTATTGTGGTGTAAGAGATTTGAAATTTGAATGTTTTGTCACGGAAGGAGGGCAGAATGGATAGCGTGCTTGAAATGTTAAGCCGATAATTCATGGTTCACGATCTGTTACCAAAAGCCCCCCAGTGGCTCAGCGGTATGTCTGCGGACTTACACGCTAAAATCCGGGTTTCGATACCCGTGATGGGCAGAGCACAGATAGCCCATTGTGTAGCTTTGTGCTTAATTCAAAACAACAAAACAACAACTGTTACCAAAAAAATCTCGCTTTGTACTCTGGGGGCCGTATTTGCGTTAAAAGAGTGATGGTCAGATTTCACTTCATTTTTACAAGAGTTAACAAATGGTGATGTTTATTAGCTTCATTTCTTCTAGTTTGTCAGCTCAAAATGAGGGACGCTTATGCGCACATAGCCCTTGTATAGCTTCGCACAAAAATTAAAAACAAAACAAAAGAACAGTAGGTCAAAGAAGGTATTTTGTTATTTTCTGTGCCAGGACTGTGATTGTAATGTAGGTTTGTTTTGTCTTTTTTTTTTCTGAGATAATACATTTCGTAATCTATCTATTATAACTTGCGGGAGTTGCTGAGAATATTAGTTACATAGTAGCTCCTTACCAATTAAATTAAAAACCCGCCCTCATCTCTACAAAATTGGGACCTCGTTGCTGTTTTGTTAATGAATAAAGGGAGGGGCAAGTAGCATAATACATTTAAAATGAGAAGCTGTTTTTATGAGAACATTTACATTTCAAATGCAGTTATTCGCGTGTCTAACAACGTTTGTGGTCAGTGACCCATGACGCTGTGAAATGTATCCCGGTTTGTATTTCTAAAGCTTTTTAAGTATTTACGAATATTATTCTTCAAATTCACAAACTTGTTGGTCTTATAGTAAGTAGTAATTTAGAAAGTTCTCACTTTGCAAGTAAACATAGAGCAAAAAACTCGTTCCTTTTATGTTCTCATTGACATTTGTTAATGAAATTCTATAAATTACAAATTTACAATCCCTTTCCAAACAAATAACTAAAGTCATAAGCTTAGCTGTGGTAAAGTAAGTAATATTTCAACACTTAATTCAACCTTATTTTTAAATCCAACGAAAAATTCTGCATTAGTATCTGGACCATGTTAGTCGGTCATTAACACTCACTTTCTCTGTTATTGACCTGATCCGTTTGGTGACCTTCTCAATTCACCCTTACTCGCTGAGCAACTTTTTTCTTTCTCTCCTTTCTTTCTTTTTTTTTTTTTTTAGCCCTTGGCCCTCTTATGTATTCATTCTCTCTCAGTGGTTGAAGTCGAACAGTAAACCCGCCATATTTCTGTCTTAAGAAGTGGAATCCGTGAGAGGAAAATTTACTGTTCAGGTTCCTCTTAATCCTTTTACGTACTGATAGGTTGACATATGGCGTGATAATGTTTGTTTTACGTGAATATTTAATTTAATGGTTCTTATCCATAACAAAAACATAAACAAGGAATGTCAACAACCTGACTTTTGGAGTGCGTTGACTGATACTGTTCCAGGAAGATCTTTGTCAATCGTTTATCTTAGGTTAAACGATGCCCTTTGTGTTTATTGATTAAAGATAAATATAGTAATCTGTGAACTAAATTTTCGATCCATGGTGTGCATTTTATTAATTAAATAATTAAAAGTTCAGTGTATCCTGATGTTGGAGACCTCCGGAAAACCTTTCTTGTTCGCTTAAACAAAGAAAATTTGAGTGTGATTTACAAATATACATATAATTTAGTTGTTCCACTTGTTTGTGCTTTTTCTTGTTTGTTCACATGAAATATATTTGGTAACAGTATTGAAAAGGTATGAGATTGTCCAAGTTATTTGTTTATTTAGCAAAATAAATTGATGCTATAAGAAAAAAGCAATTAAAATAGTTGCTTTTATATACCTTCAAATAAGGATGTTTAAATCGTTCATTACGCTTGGAATTCATATATTGAAACGTTGAGTGTTTTTGTTGCAACAACTCTTAAGTGTAAAAAACAAATCAAAATTACACAATGAAAACCACTCAATAATAAGATTGATTATATTATTTGTGGTGATATATTGAAACATTGAGTGTTTTTGTTGCAACAACTCTTAAGTGTAAAAAACAAATCAAAATTACACAATGAAAACCACTCAATAATAAGATTGATTATATTATTTGTGGTGATATATTGAAACATTGAGTGTTTTTGTTGCAACAACTCTTAAGTGTAAAAAACAAATCAAAATTACACAATGAAAACCACTCAATAATAAGATTGATTATATTATTTGTGGTGATATATTGAAACATTGAGTGTTTTTGTTGCAACAACTCTTAAGTGTAAAAAACAAATCAAAATTACACAATGAAAACCACTCAATAATAAGATTGATTATATTATTTGTGGTGATATATTGAAACATTGAGTGTTTTTGTTGCAACAACTCTTAAGTGTAAAAAACAAATCAAAATTACACAATGAAAACCACTCAATAATAAGATTGATTATATTATTTGTGGTGATATATTGAAACATTGAGTGTTTTTGTTGCAACAACTCTTAAGTGTAAAAAACAAATCAAAATTACACAATGAAAACCACTCAATAATAAGATTGATTATATTATTTGTGGTGATATATTGAAACATTGAGTGTTTTTGTTGCAACAACTCTTAAGTGTAAAAAACAAATCAAAATTACACAATGAAAACTACTCAATAATAAAATTGATTATATTATTTGCGGTGATTTTGCTTACATTTGTTGTGTGGCTTGTGTTATTAGGAATCCTGTAGCCAATAAGGTAATGAGCACACAAGCAATTTGGTGCGTAAGTAGTTTAAAGAAACATGTTTGAAAATGTGTGAATTTTATGGTTTAAAAATATAGGTAGAAAGTACTTAGAGTATATGAAAATTATACAAATATTTGCATAAGTTTATTCAAGATTTAAAGCTTATTTACACGTTGGTTGTTTCGTTTCTGCTAGATAAGTCATTTATTTTTAGCCGCGACATAGCGGCTCATAGAACGGTTGTGAGTTGTTTTTTGTGTGTGTTTATTTTCAAAGTACAAACTTTTAACTCATATCTTTGTCATATCTTGACCGATTTGAGATCTAATTACAGTTTTGGACTCAGGAGGTCAAACCCATTCAATTGATGTGTTTGACCACGCCCAAGATCTCAAAGATTAATTTACTCTAATCTTGCCTAAAAGAATTTCTATTTGAGGATAGACTGGTTGAGATTTCGATGAGTAACAAGACTGAATCGGATATACGCACGCCTACTCTTGATATTGCTGGTGCACAAGAGTAAAGCTAGTGAAAAGGGGGGGGGAGTATCATATATTAATTTACTGTAATTCTCCCTAAAATAATTTAAAGCACCTTGGCTATTGAGGATTCCCTTTTGTTTATATTTATGTCAGTATGCATTTGTACCGAAATAATTTTTGTTGTAAGAACTTCAAAGCAATATAACGCTCTTTTTTAATTATGTGTTGATTGGCACAACAATTTTAGTATAGAAATTCATACTATGTCAAAATTTTCCTCGAATGTAGATCTCAAGTATTTGTTTAATATATATACATATATACTGGACTGGAATATATCGTGCAATATTTATATTTGTGTTTTTTAAAGTTGTGTTTCAAAAAATGTGTATACCTGCGTATTTTCCTTTCTTTTCTGGTGCAAATACTCCAAAAACAGAGCATTGTGAAAATTTGTTTAAAAAATTGTACAATCTTTATATCAAAGTCTGCGTTCCAGAATGACGTCTTTGCGTATATATTTTTTAAAATATTTTTGGATCAAAAATTTATGAACGAAAGGTGCTTAAAAGTAAAAGACACGTCGATATATATAAACTTAATACTGGCATTAGAGATGCCAGTAACGAGATCTATTTCACTTACGAACAGAAGCACTGATTGAAGTAAGCCCTACCTGTATTCGCAAACTTAGTACTTGAACGAAGATCTATTTCTATATAACTCATTAGCCAGAGTTTGAAATACGACGTATGCATACTTATGAACTCAGAAGAAGATTTAAACAAGATCAAAGTATTGTTATAATCTGCCGAATGTAAAATCAACTTTCACTCAAAGAATCAAAGGCTAAATGAAACAAAACTCGCCTGTAGTTATAAAACAACAATGGTGTAAGAGAACATACAAATTTGAAAGTTGCTAAAAAAAAAACCGTATGAAAAGCCATATGAAATGGATCCTACCCAGACCAAAAAGATTTGGGTGCTGTTTGTCACGTTGTAAACTTATATTTTCAATTTTCGATACTTTTAAATGACAGACATGTTTTTATTTTTTCTAAAACTTTCAGTGTTAAAAGATATAATTTACACCAGCTCAAGGAATTGGTGATTTTTTGAAACAAAACCACTTGTAATAGGTAATCTATTAACTGAAACGAAACAACATGCATTTTGTTGTTGGAACTGCCGAAAACAATAACTACGTTTTCTTACCTGAGACGGTAGATAGATACAAATATGTATTCTGTAATGTGTGAGAAAAATTATACAATATCTATGTGAGTTCGAGTCTAGATGTTACCTGTAACGTAATTTACCTATGAGTACGAGTCTAGCTGCTACCAGAAACAAAACTTATTTGTGAGTATAAGCCTAGATGCTTCCTGAAACAAGATTTACCTGTGATTACGAGTCCAGATGTTACCTGAACTAAAATTTACTAGTACGCGTAAAATGTTTAGGAATCAAAACAAATATTTACTTAGATGGAACATAATTCACAATCCACTTGTTCTTTTGAATTTATGCATCACCTGTAACAAATTATTCACACCTAAATTATTTATAGATATGTTTGAAACAATTTATACCTGGAAATATAATATACTAATAATCGTGGATATAGACACTACTTAGAAATACATATTTGCATATTTATCTGTATAGGATCTCTCTGAAGCAATAATTTGACGTTGTATAAACCCTATGTGTGCTTCCTAAAACAACTGATAAAAAACGTAAACTGACACACTAGGCATTTAAGCAAAATATCTATCTTAAGTTTTAAATGTAAAATTTTAATTATCTTTGTTATCTTTGTGGAAATACTAGTATTTTTATTTTATTTAATTATTTAGGTTAAAAGGAGATAAAGACTGGGAATTTCCCGTTTCAGTTTGTGGAACGAAACTTGTACTTGGTTAGTATACACAACTCTTAGAATTAAGTAAGGATACCGAGAAAAACAAATGTAAGAACCGGTCATATTTTAAGCCCTGTCAAACCCTATCCTTAAATTTCCAGAATATCAATAACCTATCCTTGCTAATTGTGGAAATCATATTTGCCGCAAAATCGAAAAGAAATACATATTTGTGAAATAGAGACATTCTCTTTAAAGTGGAGATAAAGACACACTTATGGTTCGAACCCTATAGTTTATTTAAGTCTGTTTTATCCTTTCAATGAAAACGTTTGATTGTATTGAAAGAAAACTTGTGTTTTCGCATAAAACCTGCTTCAAGTGAGTAAATATGTTTCCTCAGCTGTATTTCGTATCGACAATAACCTTTGTTGAATAAGTATTGGCGTCGTTTTAGATAAACGTAAGTAGAAACAGTAAATCATATCGACGAATTTAAATTTCCTTAATACCATTAAACAGGTTTATCATTCAAAAAACTTTGCTTCGTTTATTATTTGTAGTTTTATTGAATCCTAGGTCAACTCTATGAAACCCTTTGAAAAGCTAGTTCACATTAAGCCCTCTCCAAAAAACAACTTCCTTGTATGTCTTTGAGATCACCATTTATGGCTCTTACTTAATTACTTTAGCTTGTTACGAATATCCATTCAGGCCTCGGGCTTTAGAAACATTTTTCTTGGCGCTTTTGTCTGGTCCCGGCTTTCGCATTAATTTTCTAATCTCTTACAGCAGGCACTCCTTCTTGGGCTAGGGGGCGCTTTAGAAGATTTATGTGTTTGATGTTTTATCTGATGGATGCTCGAAGTCCTTGCTCATTTCTAGTAAGCAACTCACGGACGAGAAGGAATGAGATAACCCTAATGTTAGTTAGTTAGCCCTGGTTGTGTGTTTGTGTTATCTTTTATTGAGGCAAGTAATGACGTAGGTTAAATTATCATTTCCTCTCAGGGAAATATTTGATTTTTCTCTCTATTTTTTTTTACAAATGTTCGATTTTTTTTCAGCTTCAACCCTTGTCGATGGATTTAGAAATGCATAGAGTGTATAATACGCTTGTCAACAGCACCTGAATGGGCCTGCTTACCGTTACACTTGACTGAACGTGTCCATTGACTTTTGACTGAAGTTTCAAGGTCCCCGTAACATAGACTAAATAATCATACAAAAAAGAGAGACAAAATATATCCGAAAATCATAAATCGTCCTTTAATGCAAGTTTTACAGATTAATATTATGGCGCACCCAGATTTCAAAAAGTTATTTTAAAATCACATACAAATAGAAAAATAAGTCTATATAAACAAACGTATAGATACATAAATGACATATGACAAATGAAAAGACAGTCTTAGATAAATAATTTAACAGGTAACAGAACAGACACCTCATAATTTGGTTGGCTATAAAGATAGAGCATTTAACTGATAATAATTTTCTAAGCCAGTGAGACGTTAAAAAAATCAAACGAACTACAAATGTTTAAATATCTCAAATACACTGTAATATGAGGAACTTGGTTTTGATATGAAAACTGCGCAAAGCTACACGAGGACTATTTGTGCTAACCGTCTCAAATGTAGCAGTGAAATACAAGAGGTAAGACAGTTAGTTATCACCACTCACCGCTAACTCTTGGATTACTCTTTCATAAACAACGAGTGGGATTGACCGTAACATTACAACGCTCACATGACTAAGAAGGGGAGCATGTTTGGTATGACGGGGACTCGAACCCGCGACCCTAACCACTTGATCATGACTCGCCAATAGGAAGAGCATCATGCATCTTGTGGCAAAGTATAAAATATTTGATATTAGAGTTGTTTAAATTTCAAATGATAAAAAAAGAAGAAATAGCTTCTTTATTCATATAAATAACTCACCACCAAAATATACGACATATTTAATAGACTATCGAATAAATGGTTATTGTAACGCAGATTTTGTAAAATCAAAAATAGTGATTTAACACATCACAACAAACAAGTTTACTATTTTATCAGCCCTCCCCGCCAGTACAGCGGTATGCCTATGGATCATTTCTCAAATCAGGGGTTCGATTCTCCTCGGTGGGCTGAGCAGATAACTCAACGTGGTTTTGCTGTAAGAATGTATACACTATTTTATCAGCATCGGGCTTTTATTTTCAAAACATTTTTGTTTAAGTTCAAGAATTTGTTTCCAAAGTGAAATCTCAGGTCAGTGTTAATCATTACTGTGTAAAGGATTGGTGACTAGCTCTTCGATCTTATTCAACAGAAGCCCTTTTGACATGCATCGTGACAAGAGAAAATGTCACTGCGGATTACATTTTCACACCGTGCCAATTTCTAAGAAAATTATCCTCGGTATGACGTCATGACCGTTCGTTCTGCTCGTGACACTTGCCGAAGTAGGTCATTTTGGCGTTGTGTAATGACTTTTAAACGCCCGATATGCAGACTGTCGCCCACTGTGTCATAAGTAAATTTCTTGTTATTTGCACCTTTACATATTACTGTGACCACGATTTGATTTTGTCATGGGTCTAAAACAGTCTCCTCTGCTTTGTCTTGGATTGTGTGTCAGAACGATAATTTTTACTGTAAAAAAAAGTGTGCATTTTGAAGTAAATGAAGACCAAAAATGAATTCTACATGAAATACACATAAACAAATGGATATATATTTATGATATTTGCATAAACATGTAATATGCGTGATACATTCGTAAATACTATCACGTCCTTACGCTTTGTGGACATCCAATAAATGGTTTCTGCTCAGATAAAAATCTTAACCCATTCAGTACTGATAGTGTGTTTTGAAACCAAGAAGCGCTCTCTCAGCCAAGCACATTAAGCCAAGTGATTTTATTGTATTAGACCTTCAGCGTAATCTGTTGAAGAAATGGTGTCTTGTTAAACATGACGCTAGTGAATCTCACGAAAAGTTGAAGGAAAAGATATAACAATAAGTGTTTAGGTTAGTAGTCCTTAGGCTATAAAACAGGTATACCTTTGGCTGCAAATCATGAGTCGTGTTTTACATGTGTTTTCGTAGAACGCATGTTAAGGTGATTGAAGGATATGTAAAAGTGTATGTGAAACTATGAAAGATCCTACGCCTTCGATAAATACAGGGAAAAAACAAGTCTGTCTAAAAGTAACAAAATTTCTAACGTTAACGGATAATGATAACTGCTTATGTCAATATTAAAAGTTAAATGCCAGTAGTATTGAGGGTCATTGTATTTAAATAAATTCATACGTAGTATATTTATTCAATCTAATGAAAAGTTAATAAATCCGACTAGACGGACAGACGATTATATTTATAGAAAACAGAAGTTTGAATTTTATCGTAATTGTACAATCCACGTGACTAAAACAAATTTGTTTTGAATAATTTTATTCAAAAACGATGAATAACTGGTAAAACGTTTTATTCTTTCTCTCTTGAGAAAGCCCGACATGGCCAGGTGGTTAAGGCACTCGACTCGTAATCTGAGGATCGCGGGCTCGAATCCCCGTCACACTAAAAAGCTCGTCCTTTCAGCCGTGAGGTCGTTATTATGTACCAGTCAATCCCACTATTCGTTGTTAAAAGAATAGTCCAAGGGTTAGCAGTGGGTAGTGATGACTAACTGCCTTCTCTATAGTCTTACACTGTTAAATTATGGACGGCTAGCACAGATAGCTGGAGTAGCTGGAGCAAAATTCAAAAACAAACAAAACTCTCTTGAGAAGTTTAACTAACTTTAAAAAAATATGAAATGAAGGGATGCTGACACATGTACTATTCAGATCAACGGTTGAATTTTTTTTTAATTTTCTGTAATGAAAGTAAACTTTTAAGTCTAATCTTCCTTTTAATTAATAACTGTCACAACTCAAAACCGTTTATGATATTTCATTAATTAGATGCGCTGCTAGCTGCTTAAAACTTCGAAGCACGGGCACATAGGTGCGGAAATTTTCAGGGTTTTAGTATGATAACCATCATGATTTTTTATTCTGATTTTTCAAGACGCTAACTGGGAATTTGATGCTTTATCAAATGGAATGGAAGCACGAGATCCGTGCTTCAGCGCCTAACGACGCTAACCCTAACCATTTCTTAAAGTTGAGTCCCCCGCTGGGGTAGTGGTAAGTCTCCGGATCTTTTAAAATCACGGGTTCGATTCTCCTCGTTCGACGCAGCAGATAGCGCGATGTGCCTTTCCTGTAAGAAAACGCACTCTTAATGCTGAATTTTCAGATAAAAGACTTTTCACAACATATGGATTCATACAGGGTTATATCTTCAATTACTTTACAAATTGAGGATACGTTTTTCATGCCTCCCTCCGCATTATATTGATTTATTTTGCCTTTTCCGCAAAAATAAAACTAGAATTTGCAAAATAAATAAAACAAACCACTTGTGTAAACTTCAAAGTCTGGAATAGTCACGTGATTCCCTTTCGAGCTTTACAAATATTAGTTAAGAAATATATAAAATAAAGCAATGTTACACTTTTCACACGATTTCAAGCATGGCATGGCCTAGTTGTTAGGGCGCTTGACTCGTGATCTGTGAGTCAATGGTTTCTCTCCCCCATCATTGAAAACTCTCACCCTTTCAACCGAGCCCGGCACCGCCAGGTGGTTAAGGCACTCAACTTGTAATTCGAGGGTCTCGGGTTCGAATGCCTGCCACACCCAACATGCTCACCCTTTCACCCGTGCGGATGTTATAACGTGACGGTCAATCCCACTATTCGTTGGTAATAGAGTGTCCCAAGAGTTGGCGGTGGGTGGTGATGACTAGTTGCCTTCCCTCTAGTCTTACACTGCCGAATTAGGGACAACTATCGCAGACAGTCCTCGTGAAACTTTGCGCGAAATTCAAAACAAATATGGAAACGAAATTAACGAATACGAGAATGTTTTCTGTTTGCAGTAGTTTATGCGTTAATGACGTATACTAGTTGTTTTCAGAATATTTGCACAAAGATACAGAAGGAGTATCTGCGTATAACCGTCCTTAATTTTGAACTACCAGGCTAAAGAGCAGGCAAGTAGTCAACAGCACCAGTCGCCAACTCTTTTTTTTTATTACCGAATAGTGGAACTGTAACGCAATTTATTATGAACAATTTATACGTATTTTATATTATTTAAATAGTAAGAGTTTTTGACTTTGAAAGGGCACTAATGGTCTCAAAGTGGCGAGGATTCGCGAACCATGAATCACTAAATTTACAATCTCTGCATACTAATCATTAGGCCACGTCCGGCCCACGAATTAGATGGATTAAACAAGAATCAGTGTTAACTTAAATATACTGATGGCCGTCCTTAAAGTGTGTTTTCATGATATTGTAGTATCAATAAATTTTATTCAGAAATTAGGAATGTTAAAAAACATTTATTAAGAGGGTTTCGCCAACGTGGCTTGCACCTGTAAAATACGTGACATATTTTCATTAGAACCAACGGATTTTAAGACCCGCATTATTCTATAGAAATGCGTAATGTCAAGATTGGAAACATTAAGAACATTACTATTTTTATTTGAAAATCAACATTTTGGTCCAATGATAAACTACTCAGAACTATGAATTCAAGTATATGGTTCCCGACCCGTTGTTGCTCCAGAGGGAACGTCATGAGAGTGTCAGTTAGATCTCAGTATTCGACCAAAGAAGAGTAGTCCAAGAGTTGGCGGCGTATGCTGTTCTCTGGTAAATTAATTTCGAGTCTTTCAGTTCAAAATTAGGAACAGTCATGTGCAGATAAACTTTGTATAGCTTTGCTTCAAATTGTGAAACAAAAAAATCCTATTGTATAATTCTTTCATAATGTTCCGTATTCTTAAACTATTAATTTAGCTATAAAAAGACGTTTAAGATTTAATTGGTTAATTAATTTTAAAAACTGGATTTTGATGTCCGTGATGAACAGATTACAGACAGTCAGTCCATCGCGTAGCTTTACCCTCAATAACAAGCAAACGATAAAACAAAAAAATGAATGTTATGTGTTTTTTATTGCTTGTGTCTTAGATATTCACCCCAGAAGTTAAAATGTTTGTATTTTATTTTTCTAGCATTATTTAAAACTCAGCATTTCTTCGAGAATGCCTCTTACCATTGATTACATGTATGAGGTTAAGGCGATTGTATTAATTCCCTCAGTACCTAAATTTAAGCCTTACGGCGCTGCTTGTACGCGACGCGCATGTGTCTACAATTAGAGGTCCACTCAAACTGACTGATGAAACACCGAACGGGTTTTGTAAACTTGCTTCAGATTACGCCCCGAGCCAAGACGCAGTGTTATATTATACTTTAGAGAAGGCCTATGGAATCTATCGAGTGCCAAGTTTCCTTTAGAAGAATTGACAAATGGATATATATAAATTTTTGTTCTACGCTACATTGCTATTTGAAAAACAGATACCATTAATTTATCATATACATATTTTTTTTAAGATTAAATTTATTCTTAAGTGCTTTGCTTTCGGTGTAACAACCTAATGTTGCTTCGAGCGTTACCTGGAGGCGGGATGAAGAACCTCGGTCTTGTAGTATGATTGGCGGTAATTTATATTATCGAAGGATCAAAATGAAAAAGAAGAAAAAAAGGGGAAGCTAAACCTAACCAGCTTCAATATCATCTTTATCTTCTTCTATACGTCGAAGCGAAGAATTAACGTTTCTGTAATGGTTATCGTGGATCCTGTCGCTGATCCTTTCTCAATAACAGTTTTCTTTCGCACTGCACGCACGGATAATAACAAAATCACAATGTAAATTGTTATCCGTGGTTCTGGTTGTCTCCTTAACCATCCTTCATATGATACTCTATAATGAATGAGAGGTATGCGGCCACGACAGTATTTATGTATTTTTTGAAAGTTTTTATCAACTGAATACATGTAATAATGTATAGCCTAGTGCTAAGACTTAGGTTAAGTTGTAAAAAGAAAAGAAAAAGATGAAATCACTTTAAAGTTTTAACTTAGTTCAGACTGAGGGTTCAGCATTGTTAAATAATTAGCAATCAAACGCAAAGTCAGTTCTAAGAGGTCAAAACAAAATCAGTAATGCGTTGTTTACGAAGATCGCCGACACCATTGTAAAATGCATGATCATTACAATTTTTCCAACATTGCACTTGAAGTTCACAGACCACACTCGCAGAATGATTGTTTACCAGTCTGTACAAAACTTGTAGGAAACAGTCATTACACGCACGTAAGAAACTTCAAAATGTCTCCTCATGCAAACAGTAACACAACTCACACCAACCGATGCGTAGGTTACTCATGTATGTATATATATATATACACACACACACACACATATATGTTTTATACCAAAATGTGGAACAGTTTTAAGGTGGTAAACACTTTTTTTTCTCTCCCTCTGTAAACTCACATGAATTAGAACTGCCAGGGAGTGGGACAGTTTTAGGGTTGTGCGTGACACTTTTCTACAATATGCATGTCTAGATAAACACAGTTCAATTCATTGTCTTTCAACTTTGAACGTTTAGAAGGCAGTTATGACCATAGCGTTTCGTCGTTATTACATAAATGTGAATGCTGTTCAAGTCTTGCTTTTCATTGTAATAATTTTAGTCCTACACACACACAAAATACTCTACATAATTACCTTTTTCGTTGTTTATCTATATTGGCATAGCCCCCACTGGCTCTGTGGAACGTTTAAAGGCTTAAAACATTGAAAACGGAGGGTTGACATCCGTGCTGGTTGTAACACAGCGAATTACGTAACTTTGTGCTTAAGAACAAACGATTCTCTCTTTGCACTTGTGCCATATTCTTTGTGTTTTTAAGCTTGAAATAAGAGCCTTTTTCTGTCTAGTTATTAAATATTTATTTTGTTATATTTTTAAAAAATATGTGAAAACTTAGGAGTTTAACCATAATCCAAGTGTACGGAACTTTACAACGAAGTAATAACGTCACTTCCGCTAAGTTACATTGAATGATCTATAGACATGGAAGTACGAAAGTCTAACGAAAGTATTGTCATCGTGATTCAAGAGAGGATAAGAATGTTGTGTCATAATAATATGTTTTCTACGGCTAGAAATTGGTGGACTTTAGTAGAACATATGTTTATTCTGGAGCACAACGTTTATTAATGTATGACACTGCGAAAAAAAAAATCCATGTTTATGATCTATGTGATCCTGTCCTTCTTTGCAAGTTCATACCAGTAAAAAAGAAAGATAAATATGTTGCACCATTTCATATAGAAAATATTAAGATGTACCTGAAGTGAAGGGGGTGTTACGTAAAATTTATGTCTCCTGAAGTCTGTTGACATCTTACTAGAATGAAGTATTATTCATTATAGTTTTATTATTAACTCTACGTACGACCTATCAGCCCTCTAGTGATAACATACTTAGTTTTAACTCTACGAATAATAATCTCCCTAATAATAGTGTAATAATTAATATTTTGAAGGCCCTGATGTGTATTTCGGAATTCACGTGCAACAGGCATTGCGTCCACGTGCTAGTAAATTGAAGACTCACCTATAAAGGCCACCAGTTTAAGCTTCACACGTCGTTTATATGAACTGTTACAGATAAAGTACCTTTGTGTACATGTTCGGACATTTCAACAGAAAATGTGGTGTTTCATCTCAATGACAAATCCTACCACTGGTCGAAAAAACACTTGTTTACGCTCAAATACCTGTGTTGTTGTTGCCGTCACCCTAGAACTCACGACATGCAGATCAAAATTTAATAGTAACCCAATCTTTAACGTACTCATATCATCTTGTTATTTAAATTTCAAATACGAATATACAGGTTATTTTGAATAAATTTTTCATCTTCGACTTTACTTCACAAAACAACAATAGCAAATTAATATAATTCTAAAGTTCCCCAAACTGTTTCAAACTATGCAGAATATTAGAATTGTTTGAAGAGAAATGATAACGAGCGATGTTTGTAAAAAGAATTACAGGATAACTAACATGATTGTAATATTCTAACGATCCATGAAACAGCTATATCACATTATACGAATCTATCGTAGATTGGTAGATATAACGTGTGTTTGTTTTATAGTTAGATAAACAAAGGAAAAAAAGTTTCTTTAATTGTTAGAGACTGCGCGAAGTTATTGTAAATTTTCGACTGCAGACCGCTTAACATTAAGCTCTGTTTAAGTTACAAGTATTATCTCAATTACCTAAGTTACAAAACCGTTGTTTTCCAATGCTCTCAAGTAAAAGAATAGCTTAAGTGTTATATCGTCAGAGCCGTTCTGTGTATGATTCTCATAAAGAAACGTTTTTTGTCGTTTTTGTCATTCGATAATGTTGTTACGCATATCTTTAGAATATATCACTGCTTAAATTCACCTATAAGTGATGTACATCTATCATTTTAGACTTGTAATTTACAGTACTTTTACTGAACAATACAATATTTGTAAAGACCAATACATAAATATATAAGATATATAGATGTATTTTCAAGAAGACACGAATAAAGAAGCAGAAACAGTGTGAGAGAAATCAGACGGGTAGTTAGTTAGGTGGAAAGAAGGGCAGAAACTGGTAGAATTGTATAGATAAGAGAGGAAAACTTCGTTAATAGAAAGACAGTAAATAGACAGAAGAGCACGTGAATAAATAGATTGTTCAAAATAAAGACAGCGTGAAAAAAACGAAATCATGTCCAAAGGAAGAGCTACGAAAAACAAAAGTTTCCTATTTCAACAACATACCCATATCCTCGTCTCTGTTTCCCCATTCTGGCCTGACCATATTGTTTCCATGTGTTCACCGGAACTTTATTATACCAGTCAGCGTTCTTCCTTTGAAAACAGGCCTTTGTTTCAAGTCTTCAGGTTTTTATTGTTAATAATCGTGGATTCTGTGCGTTGTACAAACGTCTATCCTACCTAATTAACGCTGATCGTGATATATATGTGGCAACAGAGGAAGGAGTACGTATCAGACCTTTGACAAGAAACAATGGTTACGCAAGGAAGTCCACGCTCAGTTGCTGTTGACAGACAGCTGATTTCGATTGTGTGAAAAACCTTCAACAACAATATCCCCTTTCTATAATGTTTTTCATAAGACCAATACTGATGACATACTGATGTTTTCGTATATTGATACGGATATTAACAATTATACCACCGATCATATTATCAGAGACAAGAGGTAAAGAGTTAGTTATTGTATACTTATTTAAATTACATACTACATACATTTTGCTTAGCTTCTACCTGTACAATATTAAACTCGCTGAAAGTATATTTTATGAACTCAGTTTCTTTACGACCTGGATTTGTTGTAACTTATCTTGTATGGACATTTAATACAGTGGGGTCGTTAACGAAAACTTGTATATTGCAGTTGACAGCGAAGCGTGAAACAATAAATAGTGTAGAACTTAACGATGAAACATCACAATGCGTTTGCTTATCCAATTAAATCACTTCATGCAAATTAGCAGCTCTGTATTATTGCAAAAAGGCATAGTAAGCCATCATTAGATATTACAGTTATCGTTTACACTATCCTAAAAGAAAAACAAGTAATGTATTTGAGTAGAAAGTTGACGACATCATTGGATTTAGCTTGAAGCCTGTATGGAAATTCAAGAGAGAGTATTATTTTTAATAAATATTAAACCATACATTAACAGTTGGCTGAAGATAAACACATGCGTAGTTTAATATTCATTAAAAATAAAAATCTCTTTATTTTTTTTTGTCACGCTTTTTTCCATCTGTTTTATAAAAAAATTCTGGACAATTTGGTAAAAGAAACAAACATTACACACACACACACACACATTCCAAGTAAATCTCCGTCAAATTATTCTTTGAATGTTCTCTCGTCTTTCAAAAGAAAAAAAAAACTATATACAAATTTCGGAAGTACAATCATGTTTAAGAACACAATACATTAATTTTTCATCAAAAGAATAGTTAATACTTGAAAGATATATTGAGAATTTAGTGAGGTTAGTTGTACTGTGTTTTATGCTTAAAATTATAAAGTCGGATGAAACATACTTGTTTTCCGTAGTTTGAAAATAATGCAGAATTAGTGGGTCTTTTATTAAAGGCTGAAATAAAACACTTGACAGTTTATTAGGTGACCTTTACATACATATTGCTTTGATACTTCTGTGGTTATATGATTAATTCAAGCACTTGTCATTATCATTATATGCCATAAGATATTTTAATGTTATTTTTACTTTAAAATGGTCTTAAGATTTTCTGTGCTTAGCTAGGACCTGCAGATGTTTCTTTTTGTCACCTGTTCCGTGTAGATGCGGACAACGTTTTCGCTGGTTGATTTCAAACTGGTCGTTTGGTTCATCTGCCGCGTTCTAAGTCTATTATTGAAGTTTAAGGGACCCATTTCCAAGACTGACTAACGTTAGACATTGTGTGAACTTTCGTTCGTTTCCAGCCAGTAACGGCAGTTTAAAGTTTGTACGTAATAGCGAGTGTACTAGATGCTGTAATTGACACAAAATATACCAATATCAACAATGTGTTTTGTTTCGCACGGTTAAAATGACCAACAGCAGTGAGATTACGGGGTAAACTAAATGGTAAGAGATCCTTTTAACAATCTGAAAACACATTAACGCAAACAGTTAATTAGATAATACGAGCAAGATCATATGGTGTTATAGTGATAAAGTGAATCAGTAACAGAGTGATCATAGAGTAACACAGATGATAACTAATAACAGCCTGATTACAAGATAATACACATGGTAACAGAACCATTTCAGCGTAGTTACACTGATATGAATTGTTAGTAAACTAATAACAATATAATCAAAGGATAACATTTGTATACCTACGTATATATATAGTAAATATACCAGAAGAAGCTTGACCACATTGTAACATATGTAGCACACATAGTAAACAAACCGTAAGCTAGCATATGGTATGATATTTAAGGCTTAATTTTGGTCTCGTATCGCAGAAAGTTTGTTTTTTTTCGAATTTTGACATGAACATATTTGATTGAAATAAGTTCATTTAAAGAAAAATAAAACAAAACAGTCTTATATTCTAAAGTTTAACACTTACAAAAACTCGCAAGAGCACATAAGTTTTCTTTGTTGACTTCTATATACCAATAATAAAATTACTTGTAAACGAACATTATACTATAGAAGTTTCGTTTGCTGTGGACTAGTTATTGTTTTGAATATTAAAACTATGTACTATTTAGGAAATCATAACTGTTTTAAAGGAACAACAGGACAACTCACAACCCACAAAATTCCGGAAAAGCTAACGACTCTGTTTAAATCAAGTTTGAAAATCAAAATGTAAGTGGACTTAAACGTGGAGATAGTGGAATACTAAAGTTGTAGGTTTAAACTGTCAATTTTAACTGCGTTATAAATATCAGAATTTCTGCTTATTCCAGTTCTGTATAGTAGCTTTAAACATTACTCGAGGATAAAATTATGTTGTGTCTAGAGGTAAACTTCATGCTCTCTGTCTCTGTTAAGCATAACGACAAACAACAGGGCTTTATTTTTAGAGCAGCTAGATAGATGAATATTACTATTGTTAGTTATGTAAATCAAAATACGTGCTAACTTTAAGGATTATAGTATTGTTATCTGAGTTTTATCATTATAAACTTAATTACTTATTAGTTACGTAATGACTTTAGTTCTGTTCTTTCGTGTCCTATCGTGTAGCAAAAGAGCTTATCACAAAACTCGAAATGATGAATGTAACAAAACAGTAAATCTTAACTTCTCGATTACGTATCCTTCTTGTTTTCACTCATTTCTCAAAATATTCTAATTTAGTTATATTTAGTTGGTATGTTTTATTTTTGGTTAACTGACACTGATATTTGAGTTGTAAGCTGAAATAAATGATTATTTGTATCTAGAGTGATCGGGTGGCATGTTTATATATGAACGTTCATAAGTTCAAACGCTGTAGCTTGAACTGACATGGATCTACTCAAGTCAAACACCGGTATGTTAACTTCGTTTCTTTACAAAAATCCCAAAGTCAGTCTGTCAAATACAGTTTGCTCGTTGTATTTTCGCCTGGGGGCGCTCGCGGTCGTTCCTCTCGCGCATGGTTTTAAGCCTTTAGTGACAAGAGTACAGTTGGCAGGCTTTCAGCTGCATGATTGGCTACAGGTGCAGCATGACGTAAGACTCCAGCTCTTCCCCTCAGGGTTCGCAGCCAGTGATGTGGCGCACGTGAAAGCGGTGCGTGTGATGGGCCGTGACTAACTGGTAAGTTGCGGTCCGCTCCAGAAGCTAGCAGGTGTCTGGAACAGTCGAACGTAGAAGTGCGGGTTTAGAGTAACTGACCACCTTTGTGTGTGTGTGTGTAGCCTATTCTTTTGCTAGTTGGAGGCATTTTTGAAGTTATTTGGGTCCAGTATGAGAGGTGGGCAGCGTCCGGTGCTCTAGTATATTAAATTCTATAAGAACTAAACAGCTTCAAAGGTGAACTTGCTCTACTGGATCCTAGTATAGTTGGATTACAGCTAGACAGGTAAGTTTCTGGTTGAATGAGGGAAGAAGGGGGAGTGAAATGAAAACAGAAGTAGTGGTCTGACAGGGACTTGTAAACCTACAGTTTGCCATTACCCCCACGAGGTTCAGGTTTTTAGTTGACCCGTGGTGTTTTTTTTTCTTTACCGGTTTTGAAGGACATTTATGTTTTTATACATAACGGTCTTTAGTTTTCATATTCCCCTCTTCGTGATTTTGATATAAAATGTTCGCGTTCGTGGTATGATACAAGACATTTATGCTTATGGAGTTGGTTTTTGTTGTTGGTGTTGTTCATTTCTAGAGCTAAGATTTTAAGCCCATCGATATAGTGTAACGAAATACTCAGGTGAAAATACCGTACTTCTAAAGCTCTGGTGTGCAACTTGCGCAGGGTTGAAACCAGTCACAATTTAAATGGGTACATGTACATACTTGGAGAAATGATGGGAACCATTTAATTTGATAAATATGTCTTTTAATGTAAATATTGAGTAAATGTCTATTCTTACTCCTTGAGAGGTGAAAACAAAGTTGAGTTTGGTGCACACTGTAAAGAAGTTGACATTTGCGACTCATTTAAAAACGTAGGTGATGTGTAGTTACTAGCACTTTATAATCAAAACGTGTCACTATAAAGTGCTTCCAATAATAATACGGAGAAATTTAAAGCTAATCATTCAAGAACTGACTTGTAAGTCAGGCCTCGAGAACAATGTCATAACTCCTATTGGCACCTTAGGGTTTCTAAACTTCTGGATTATTTGCATAGAAATTATTGACCTTTCAGATGTGGAAGGCTTGACAAAGGCTCAGAAAAGCTGATTAAACAATGGTTATTTTGAATACATTTAAAGAACCATTGTAGATGACTTTCTAGACGCACTTTTGATTAATTTTATAACAGTTGTAAATTCAATGTTTGTTAACACCAGTAACTCCTGACACGATGTTTGTTAAAGCCAGCAACTGGTGACACAATGTTAGCCCCCCGCTAGTACAGCCGTATGTCTTCGGATTTACAATGCTAAAATCAGGGGTTCGATTTCCCTCAGTGGGCTCAGCAGATAGCGCGATGTGGCTTTGCTATAAGAAAATAGGCACAATGTTTGTTAACATTAGCAACTGATGACACGATATTTGTTAATACCAGCAATTGATGACACGATGTTTGTTGACGCTAGAAACTGATGACACGATGTTTGTTGATGCTAGAAACTGATGACACGATGTTTGTTGATGCTAGAAACTGATGACACGATGTTTGTTGATGCTAGAAACTGATGACACGATGTTTGTTGACGCTAGAAACTGATGACACGATGTTTGTTGATGCTAGAAACTGATGACACGATGTTTGTTGATGCCAGCAACTGATGACACGATGTTTGTTGATGCCAGCAACTGATGACACGATGTTTGTTGATGCTAGCAACTGATGACACGATGTTTGTTGATGCTAGCAACTGACGTTTGCATTGGAAGCATTATTCTTGAACACTTATTTTTTCACTTTTAATAAGAACAACTGTTATATTACTAGTTAGATAAATCATGCTATTATTTATAAATCTGTAGATTATTAATTGTACGGAAATAGTTTTGTTTATCACTAATAATTATCAGTAATTTGAGTTAATCCTTAAGAACGATTCAGTTTTATTTGAAAAATTTGACTAGAACTTGTCTTCCAACAAATATAGTTTTGAAATTCCGCTTAAAGTATACATGTGCCAGGACATATAATTTTCACCTATATCTCATATAATATGAAGGTCAAATGCTATATTATTTTCTGAACATAGTCGTAAAATCGTTTATGGATTTTTAGAAGAAGAAAACGACAGTCATGTTTTCAAAAATACGTTTGTCACATTTATTTTATGTCCAGTTATAACTTCTTAAAACTTTTAAGTAAGACGAAATCAAAAGGATTGATATAAACTGATGTAATGTGTGAAACATGGTTTCAGTAAAGGTTATTTCTTTCCTTAAAATTTCAAATCAAAACACATTATTTTTCTTTCAACATCTTTTGAAAAACTTCTAATGTCTTTCCCAGACATCAAATCAAGACACATTATCTTTGTTTCAACATTCTTACTCAAACTTCTGATGTTTTATTCAGTCTTTAAATCAAAGCATATTACCCTTGTTTCAACATATTTACTGAAACTACTTGGTGTCTTCCTTCAGACTTCAAACTCAAATAATTTCTTCTTGTTTTAGCAAAAGTCTACTGAGAAGGTAAATTTCCAAGATTTAAACAATTTGAACAGATTTAAACATTTACGATATTCTAATTAAAGATTTAGCAGGAAAAATGTAATTTATTTTAATTTAACATTGAAAGGAATGGTTATATTATATTATCTCCTTAAGATGGAGATTTAACCACTCAACCATCAGTGGTAATAACACTATGTCAACCATCAGCGGTAGTAACACCATAATGCTACTGGGAGAAATTAATACTGTTTTCATATGAAGTCGTTACTTTTTATGAATCCACGAAACGTCTCTATTTAGAAAGCTAGGTGTGTTAACCAAAAGTCGTTTGCTTCCATACCGTGAGTTACCAGCAAGAGAAACGGATGTAAAAAGATCATAGGTGGCGGCACCTTACGGTTTGTAAAGGATTTATCCACGCTATTTCAAACTAATCGCGAGAGGTATTGTAATTCATAATTTCATGACGTTTTACAGAGTTCATATAAAGTGCTTCATAAGATTAGATGTTTGAGTTTGACGATATTATCAAACGTGAACGAAGTGATAATTGTAATATTTGACTGCAAAATTACTGTGCAGCATATTTAGTCAGCAATGTAAAAGTTAATTTCTTGTCTAAAATGAATCAGTTCTAAGACAAAAACTGTTTAGTGGCGAACATGAAGATGATACTTTTATTAAAGCCACAATAACTCACTTGACTGTTTGACAGTTAAAACTTGAAAATCTACCTACAGAATAGTCTAGCATTCAGTGAATTATTACTAAAATTCGTGTTAAAGACTGATTTGACTCTTTGATAATTTTTAAGCTAAAGCACGTTTTGTTAGGCTATAGGCAAGAAACTGTTTAAAAACTTAAATTACGGTAAGACTGTTTGTAGTCTGTATAAACTGTCATGTTATTGGACATACTACAAATATTCATTTGGCTTCACAAAACATTTGTGAAAACTACTTTAATGTTTCTATTCCAAAAACAGATAATGTTTCAGCTAGGTATGAAACTTGTATGACACAATACATTAAACTTGTCTATTATTGGATTCCTTCGAAACCAAAGCTTATCGAGGAGCAACAAAAACAAAGGTTCCGTATCATAGACTTTCAATGTTTTGTTACAGCTGACTCTTATGCATGCTCCAATAAACGCATAGTTTACACCTCACATGCTTCAGTAAAAACAAGGACTTGCTTGCTACAGTTTTTCTTTCATTATGCTTGTAGGAAAGTCATTGCTTCCCTTTTCTACAAATAGCTGTGTGCGTGTACTAGTGTAGTATAAATTCCAGCCAAAAACCATGGGAGATTAGTCATTCCTGGCCAAAAAAAATTGGGGAACCTAGCTTTTGTTTCCTTTAATATTTTTACCAAATAAATTTTAGTTAAAAAGTTGCACAATTTATTGTAAAATAACTCTAATCACTAGTGTTTCTAAGAATGTTTTTTTTCTATTTTCTATATTTTTTATTACTTTAATCTTTATCAGTAACTTGTAATCAATGTAAAACAAAACACAGCAGTAATAAATAATTTCACTGTGCTTATTTTCTCCGAGAAGCTAAAGGTTGGATTTTAAAAATACAGGTTTTATTTAGTTGACAGAATATACTGAACTGTTTCGTTTGTATTTTCCTCAAATGTTCTGATTTTTCCATCGATAACAACTATGAATTTGACGCTCAACATTCAAAAGAAAAAAAAGATCTTTTGTTTTTAGATAGGATTATAGATTGTATTGCTTAAAATTGATCGATGTAATTCTTCATGGAATAGATTTCTAGTTTGTGTCTTTTTTCTCAAAATGAAACCTAGTAGAAAATTAAACAGCCATGAAAAGAAAGGTTAATTAATATTTAGCCCTTGTAGCATTTTATAGCTTATATATTTCGACGTAAAGAAACAATACTGCTTGGGACGTAACATATAGGTTACGGTTCACTGCCTGATATAATAATGTATCATTTACCAGTGTGGAGTTACGACTGCTGTCTGTTTTAAAACATATTCCTTCAGCAGTGTTTTGTCTAAGTTGTTTGTTACCGACTTGTCAGAAATATTCTCGTAACTATAGTCACAGTCTTCAACTGTTTAAATATTGAATAGAATAAATAATGAAAAAAAAGTTTATTCCCTAACGTTGGCATGGATTACGGGTCATAAAACGTCCTCTGTTACAATAAATACGATGTAGAGGTCACGTAATCTACCGAACCCACAATAATGATTTTTTTTGAAAATCCAAGTGCACAGAAACGAACCTAAATGCGATGAGATTTTTTGCTGTGCTCGTCTTTCTTTGACAGCAGGGTGTGAAGTTGGAAGAATTATGGGCAGGGTGAAATTTGAAAGCTGTTTCTATGTCTTACATAAACATATATATTTTATTAATTTTGCTTAGCATAGGTCCGAGATATTAAAGTTTTCCAAGACGGCTAAACGCAACATACAGATTTAAATTAAGCATGGAGCTGTGCTGTATATTGTGTAAATCAGTGACAGCAAAGCTATGATTTTCTAAAAGTAATAAGAAGTACTATCGTAGTGTTAACATGCCTTAAGCAGTCTTTGGATCATATATTCTAAATATATGTTGTTGTTTATTTATCCTTTTACGTGCATTATGGAACTTTTTATTTTGTCGAAATGTAATATTTTACATTCTCGTAACATATGACTATACAACGAATATATTTTTTTATTTTTGTTTTACAACAGGTCTTCTATATTTATATTCATACTCTGCGTATTTTGGCTAAGTAGTTTTTACGCAAATAAATAAAATATTGAAGCGATGAAATTGATTGGTTGTCACATATCAGGGCTAGGTCCCATATGTTAAAATTGACTTTTGGCTTTCATATATTCAAAATCCTCACTCCTGAACACTCATGAATATATAACCTATACGAATCTGAATCTCTGACTGTAGAATATTTAATCCGCAAAATTAAAATTAAGATTGTTAATCTACTTTCAGTTATTTCCAGATTGTTAGAAATATCCTAGTGACTACATCATATCTGTGTCAAAAGAACATAAATAAACGGAATATAGATTTATGTTTTAACAAACACGAGAAATATGAATTGTACAGTAATAGTTTGCAAGGATTGTTATTTTACTCTGAAATTTTCTTACGGTAGATTTTAGATCTGTTCGCTCTAAGTTGTTGTATGCGGTTAAAATTGAAACCTTATCATATTTTACTGCGAATGCTAAGGTCTTGGTCTGACTTCTAGTCTCACTCATTGGTACTCTCGTTTCCTGAATTTGATATAGTTTGATTTCAGCCTGCAGAGATTCAACAGCAATCACGTAACTTATTTCATGTGTTATTTTAATTTTCAAACTGATATAAATATTACATTGTTTGTAATATCTAAGATTTTTAAAATATGACATATTTTTGAATGAGTGTGATAGTTAAGGTAAAAATGCAGTTAACATTATAAGAATTATTGAATCATCAAGACAAGAAAGGAAATGAAACTGTCTAGTTAAAATTACAATTGAAGGAACAAGCGATGAAAAGATAGATAAAGTTAAAATATTAAGCCAGTTCTGATAATCAGTGAAATTGTTTAATTGACATAACAATCTGTTGGTACAGTAATAAAGAAAAACTGTCTATTTTAGTTTAAAATATTTGGATATTATAACAGTAAATGAATTACTTACTTGGTTGGAGTAGCAATATGACTATTGATACATTAGAATAATGATATTTTCCAACAAAGCCTGGCATGACTAAGTGGTTAAGTCACTCGACCCCTGATTCGATGGTTGCGGGTTCGAATCCCTTTCACACCAAACATGCTCTCTCTTTGAGCTGTGGGGGGCTATGAAGTGACGGTTAATTGCACTATTCATTGGTAAAAGAGTAGTCCAAGATTTGGCGGTGAGTGGTGATGACTAGTTGCCTTCCCTCTAGTCTTACACTGCTAAATTAGGGACGGCTAGCGCAGATAGCACTCGTGTAGCTTTCCGCGCAATTAAAAGCAAACAATTTTCCAACAAATATTAGTTTTTCTTTAAAAAATTTGATTAATATGATAGTCAAGCAAATTTTCTTCTGGGCACAACAAATTCTTTTTTATTTTTCTAATTTGAAAATTTATGAATTACATCTGTTTGGTGTGCAACAGGAGTAGTTTAGATTTTACAACAAATAGACCAAAATCGAGGAAATCTTCTAACTCAGTACTATCTATTGTGTATATGATTCCTTCAAAATGATATTAGACCTTTTCAAAGATTAAACAAGTTATTCTGTTAGCATTTCAGTATTATGCCTATATAATAATAATTTCGATTGGCAGTACAATAATAGGACATTAAAAGGGCAATGCAGTGGTTATGCACTTAGCATTAGGTCAATGTGGTGGCCTAATTGTTTTAGTTAAGATTAGAATTTAAGGCTATAAAGATAGTTAAGAAAAATCATCTATTTAGCCTCACAACATTAGGCCAAAACGATATTTTAAAAATACCCATATGACATTAAAATAATAAATCAGTAGAATGGCCACTATGGTGATTAAGAAAGTTAATCAGTTGGAATCACAACATTAAACTGGTGATGTTCTAAATATTGTCCTTCTATAGCTGTTTTTTTTAAGCTGAATTAACATAATTTTTTCTTACACTATTGTTATTATTAGATATATTGCCCCTACATTCATTTTAAACAGTCACACTAATTAGTTTAGAATTCAGTATATTTGTCTTGTCACTGGTCCTTTGGACATTGTTTAATTGCTGACTCAATTTTCACCTGAGAAGATAGAGCAGTTGTTCACTGCTAGCCTGATTTGTAACAGTTTCGCTATCACCCAATAAATGTTACGGACCTAAGCAGTTTGATTGATATTTTGATTTAACTTGAATGTATGCCTCCAAAAGTTCAAGTATATATTAAGTTGTTTAGAAGGATAATCACATTAAGCATTGATAATAGTATTACAAACGATAAATATATGTGATGTCTGTGCGGGTTTGTTTCTAAAAAGACCTATCACCGATATCTCGAGCTTTCCAATATTGCCATAAAGACTTTCCTTCAGAATACCACAAGCAATACGATAAATGAGGAAACTTTTCAGTTGACACCTGAATTCCAGAGCTAATATGATTATAACATCAGTCGAATGGTCAATAAAGATGTCTATTTTGCAATACAATATTGGACCAAAGATGACCAAGAGATTTTCAGTTGATAATAAAACATTGTGTTATCAAAACTGTCAGGCATATTATTCATTTTGAATTCTAACGTTAGGTAAATTAGATTGAGAAAAAAATTATCTGATTAGCTTTAGAACGTTAGGTTACTATGGTGACTGAAAAAATTATCCTTTATTTTCATTTGACATTACAACGTTTGGTAAGTAGGGCAGAATGAAAAAAACAGTTTGTTCAATTGAGTTGTTTAGGTAGTCAAGCGTTTGGCATAAAACTTTAAGCCAATAGAACGACCAAAAATTATTTGTTTGACAAAATAGTTTTTTCTGAACAAAATCAGGACAAAGTTTCAGTTTACCATTGTTTTCGAACTGAATCACCATTTAAACAGATTTCTCTGTTGAAACAACTTTAAGGTATTACCAGACGACGACAATTTTTTTTCATAGCTGGTAGACTACATCAAAATTAGGTATTTCGTATTATTACAAAGAAGCTTCTGTGCAAAGGTGTCCTTAAATTCAAACTAACAGGCTAAAATAATGCAACTATAGTTCTAAAATGCGCGGCATGTTTCAGTGTCATTGGAATGCGCATCACAAACCGTCGGATTCATAATCCGAGCACGCTAACTACTCGACCACGCACAGGTCTTGGCGAAATATTAAGTTCCACTGTGCAAAACCTTGTTTTATTATATATATATATATATTCTTCAACTGCTTTATCCACCATGTTTTGGCTACCTTTGGCTTAGCGAGAACAATTTGGTTTTCTACGTGAACAAGGAAATACTGTGTTTATTTACCGTATCGATTGTTGTAATTTAGTAAAAACTTTGAGATAACCACTTCAGTCGCCAGTTGAATATGAAAGATTTGTGTTACGTTTGGTTAGTCTAGAAAAAGTTTTATTTTCTTTAAATATATGGAGATTGGGGGCTCGATCTTTGTAATGTTTGGTCACATTTCTTATTATTTCGGAGGAATATGTCGTTGAACAATGATGGAAGATTACTCAATGGGAAGAAAAAAGTTAACCAGAGTTTGCGATAGAGTTTCAAAATGAGGTCATGATATAAAGAGAGACATACTGGTTTGTTTTATTATTGATAATAAAGAGATGGAAATCTGTGGCAACAAAATGAATTAATTTTCCTCGGGCGTCACATTACATCACGAACGAGTTGTATTTCTTAACCTATTTAAATTGCGTCTCATGTTTAGATGAATTGCCTAATTTTCTTCCTGGATGATTCTCTATTCTTTAATATTCTTCAATATTCCTACCACTAAATATTTGTTTTGAAGCAATTCAGGTAACCTACAGAGGCTTTCAGTTGAACCTCTGTGTTCATCTGCTATTTACAGAACTTATAGTATACTTCATGATGTGACAAACAAATGTTCGTAAGATATTAGGTCGTCAGTAATACTTTGAAGCTGGTCAACAGTCGACCTCCGCTAAAAGAGTACCCAAATAATTTATTTTGTTTCTTTTTTTTCTAATTTGTAATTTTTGTTTGTGTTACTTTGATTTTCCGTCATTATCCACCAGGAGGTGAGAAAAACAATAGTTAAAAATAAAAAAGAGAAGTCAATTATTATGTTGTTAAAATGGTTATTAAAACTCTACGTTGCACATGTGTGCACATATGTGTATGCATATTGGCTGTGTTATATTGTAGCGATACTGAGAATATTTAAAACTTAAAAGGAAACCGGTCGTTGCTAACATCACTTGGCGACAGTGGTGCCTGTGCTGTGTAAAATACTGGGTCCTTGATGGTTGCAACGGTTCATTGAAGCCATTCAGTTGTGTTCATGGGAAAACTGTGTTTATGTGCCGTGGAATGTCACTCGTTGAGCCAAGGTCACAGCGGATCTTATATGTTAGGTAAAGGGGGAAGAGCGTAAGATACAGACAGAATAAATGCTGTAAAGGGGCTGTTGTTGTCTTCCGTATGCTGCACTCACTACGCATTTGTGTCTGCATAATCGTGAAGCTTTCTTTAAAAGTAGGTTCATGTACACTTCATAATACCAGCTCAATCAAAGAAAACAAAAAAGAAAAAAGCTAAACTTGGGTATCAGCTCCAAAAAGGAGCTCGGATAGATATTATTAAAGACTGAGAAATATAGGGGAGGCGCATTGGGAAAAGAAACCCTTCTCACCATATATTCCGCTTCAAGCTTTAAATGGTTTAATAATTACATTTGTGACCAATATGGCAAGGTACTATCGGAAATCGTATTTTCTGTTCAAAATGGACTGGAGTGAAATTTGGAAGATTTATATGTAATGGATATTTGATCTTTGTCATCATTTCGTCTTCTTAGGTGTTAAAATCTAGCTCTTACTAGCTCTTAAAATACTACGTTGTTACTGTACTAGACGAAAAGAATAAATCTAAAGATCTTTTGTTAACATTTTTGTCCATAACTTGTGAAACATATAGATATTTAGGAGTCACAAATATATCAAATTTCTGATTTCATATGAATCATTAAAAGTAACTACACGTTTATTTTTTGTGTTCAAACGTAAATCATTTTTAGATCATGATAAATTTGGAGAGTTTGTAACTTTAAAGCGAATGTAAATAAAAGTTTATTGTTATTTTATAAATATATGTGTGTTATTACGTATGAATTTCCTGCAACAGTGATTGTAATTACAAATCATGTGTAATGTAGTTGGCTGTTCTGAATATTCACGAGAAGCTACCGAAAGGCTATTTGTTGTAGCAGGTCCCAATTTTCGTCTCACAGATGAAGAAAGATAGCTTGCCAGCAACATCCACAGACAACCCTTTGACTACTTGAATCAAATAGCGAGGCTTGACTATTACGACGTTTTTGCGGCGATGGGATGGGAACTATAGATCACCAGATCTACATTCAGCACATTGACCACTACGCCACGCTAGGTTGAAATCTGTAAAAACAAAAAATACTTTTACAATCTTCTATTTCTCAACAAATCCTTCTACCATTGGGTTTTAACCACTTATCTGTTGTTATCGTGACCATCGAAATATAAATCCGTAACTTTGCTTAGTGTACTTGGACAGTTTGATTTTTCTTTATTATATACTGTCCAGACGCAAAAAAGAATTCTTTATTTCATGACTCGATAAACTTGGAGAGGCAAACACCGAAATGTTTTACTTTTGGATTCAATTCCTAAGAAAAAACAGGAGTTGTTGTCATTTGTTGAGTTAACATCTGGCGTCAAACCGTTACGCGCATTTGTGTATGAATATGAACTTAAGAAAAATGTTAAGTAACATTTTAAATTTCCAGCCAGAATCGTATCATGTAGAACCATGTAAATGAGTCGTATGCCACTTCATCAAGATATTCGATAAGTACCCGAATCCATGGCCATGTATTAAACGAATATTTTCACAATTTGATTTGCAATAAAATCTCAAATAACTCTGTAGCTTTAGAAGTGTTTTTATAAACGTTTTATGAATGTGGTCTAAACTGTACAGGTTAGATAGACATGCACATACTTGCTTAATCTTGTAGAGATTCTGAGCTAGTCGAAAAAAATATTTTGCATGAAAGTGCACTGATGCACTACTTGGACGTGTTACAAAAACGAATGTCATGCCTATTTTCGTGAACTCCTGATGACAGTACATTTAACTACAATATCTTCAGCAACATTTTAGCTTAAGCGCTAAAATCGTAATTAAGTTTACAGTTTCACCAGTCAATGAATGATCTGACTTAGGTTTGACCAGGATCTCTTTCGTTATTTGAAAGAAAGAACCTAGTACATTTTATATATAAGCCAGTGAAGCTAACTTGCTACATGAGGGTTATCTCTGCTAGCCGTTCATAATTTAGTAGTGTAAGACTAGAGGGAAGACAGATAGTAATCATCACCCACCTTCAATTCACGGACTACTTTTTTACCAACGAATAGTAGTATTCATTGTTTGTTTGTTTTGAGTTTCGCACAAAGCTACACAAGGTTACATCATTACCCACAGACAAAACTCTTGGGCTTTTTTTTTCCTACGAATAGTGGGGCTGACCGTCACATTATAATGCCTCAACGGCTGAAAGTGCTAGCATGTTTGGTGTGACGGGAATTCGAACTCACGAATTGAGTGCCTTAACCACCTGGCCATGACCCGTCCAGGAACACGACAATTATCGATATGTATCCTGCAGTCTGTGCAGTGGCACAGTGGTATGTCTGCTGACTTACAACACGAAAAAGTGGGTTTTGATACCCGTGTTGGGCAGAACACAGACAGCCATTTGTATAGCTTTATGCTTAATTACAAACAACAGGTATCCCGTATATTCTGTATCTATTAAATAACTCATGGCTGCAAACATTCTAATTTAGCTGTTTACATGTCATGAATCATCTTTTTCTGAGTTAAGTAAGTTAAAGTTATCCTTACCTTTTGAAAAGCCCCCCAGTGGCTCAGCGGTATGTCTGCGGACTTGCACGCTAAAATCCGGGTTTCGATACCCGTGGTGGGCAGAGCACAGATAGCCCATTGTGTAGCTTTGTGCTTAATTCAAAACAACAACAACAACCTTTTGAAAAACACATGGCTGTCTTCGAAACATATAAACTTAACTTCTGGAATAACTTACAAACTATCTGAAATAGTTTCAGGAATGTAACATTAATAGAATTTTCGAGATATATGTTAACAATTTAAAAAGAAATCATTTAGTTACAAAACATTAGAATTAGGTTTCCATAGCATTACTACTTTAAAATAATTAAAATACTCTTTATTAGTTTTTAAAATCTGTTTATCCTTAGAAGTGCAACAACAACTTAGCCCACTAGTATCTATATATTTTATGATACCGAGTTATAGAAAGGAATTAATAACAGTCCGGGCTTACTTAATATTTATATTTTGTATTCAGGTCCACTCTACCAAAACGTTAATAATTCGAATTACCAACAATTTTATAATGTAAAGGGTACAATGAATCTTGAAGAGCCAAAACAAACAAGTGGCGGGAATTATGAAGAATCCTGGACTGTTTAGTTCCGCTTTGCTTTTCATTTTTATCGTTTTGTTTTCAAGGATAATATCTGTGTGAGAACTTTTTTCTTATCACTTTCGTACTGTGTTAGTTACACGATTGTATTCTTTTCACGGTATTCCGCTTTCAGAAGGAGGAATTGGGTATATGATCCGCCATGACAGCCATGTCTTTAAAGTGTGTCCATATAACTCCGAATAACGTTAAATGTTATCAAAGGTTGATCCCCACGATCAACGGGCAAAAACAAGTCAGGCACTACCTGGCTGATCACGTGGCCTGAAACAACTAACAATGTTTTTGCCAGACTGTTAAGTATATACTTTTAACGGTTGATTCGGCATTTAGTGATCAATCATACGGGTAGGTTGCGAAGTTAAAGAAAAAGGAATTTTGCTTTCGTTTCATTCCATCTTTCTTTACATCCGTTTTCCAGACAGTTGAAAAACTGTATTATTAATAACGTCTAGAAGGCTCGAGATTTTAAGCAACACCTTATTTTTTATTTCTTGTTTCGCAATGTCAAATGTATGTAGATCGATTTATCGAATATGTGTGCGCGCACGCGCGCGTAACAATAAAAAATTTGCAGTAAAACATTCAAATAAACTACAGTACTGAACGTTTTAGTCTACGTTAAATGAAAATGTACGTTTACTGAGAATAGGGAAATCTTTAAAGAGCCTAATTACACGCTCCTCTATTTAGTATGTACACCTTATTTCTCTTACATGAGGTATCAAGATTCACGGCTCAGTGGTATGTTTTTGTACAAACATATTAACGATAGTACTTAATTTAACGAAATTCTTGCAACAAAGCCAGCTCACTCCAACATTATCTTTCAAGTATGATCATTGTATTGTATATTCAGCTTCATGAATGAATCATATAAATATAAAAATTAAGCACCCTCAATTACCTAATTAAAAACACGAAGTCGTTATTATACAAAATAACATTTGAATCACAAATGAGTAGATTTAACCTGTGGAGTTGTGGTTAAATATTGATAAGAATTGATTTCAGTTGGTTAGTTACAGTACTGTACAAAAGTATTATGACAAAGTCAGAAAGTAGATTTCAGGCTACAGGGTAGATAAATTACAGGAAATCATCGGACTTTTATTAACCTTCATATTTAGTACAATAGAAACTTAGTGGAAGTGCTCGAGTTCAGCAAACAGTTAATATTTTGTGTGTACCCTCTCATGCTTTAATAACTGCAGACAGTCTTTCAGGCATTTTTGCAACATATGTAACCAAAACGTTCTTTAGAATTTTACTCCAGATGCACCTAATACACTCCCATAAAGTTTCTTTTGAAGTAACTTTTGATCTATCAAATTCCAGATCTGCTCAATTGGGTTGAGATCAGGGATCTGTGGGGGTGATTACATCACTTGAATGACCCCAGTAGCTTTTTTCTTAGCTAAGTAATTTCTTCGTAGGTTGGATGAGGGGTCATTACCTTCTAGGTAGTAGGATCCTTTATCTATAATATGCAAATCACTGTGTATATTGTGATGGATCAATATCTGATAGTACTGATGCTGTTCCATTATTCCATCTTTTTTCAAATATCTCCTGTCGTTTCAGTAGAAAAACATCCTAAAACCATCACATTGCCTCCCACATGTTTCTTGGTTGGTGCTTGAATTCAGGTAAGCAACTTTCATCTCTCTTCTATCAGACGTACAACATACGCTTTGAACTAAATATTTCAGACTTGGACTCATCCATCCACAACACTCTTTTCCAATCGTCAACAGTCCAGTTTTATACTTTTTACCAGTTTTCAGTCTCTTGACAATACTTGGAGATAGAAGTAAAGGTTTTGACCCATTCTCATTAAGACTTCTTGACACTGTAGATGTGGACAATTTTCTGTCATCTTGTACTTGGTTGTTTATCTCATGCTTGAGATAAGTAGCAGTTTTTCTTCTGTCCCAAAGGCTGCAGAAATGAATGTATTGAGCATCGGTATCATTGATTTTAGGTGTTCTGCCACTTCTTTTACTATTTTCAAACTTACCTGTTTCAGGCTCACGATCTAGGGTGTACTTGACAGTTTTAAGCAACATTTTAAGTCTACAGAAATTTGTCGGTGAGTCCAACTAGCATCATGAAAAGCTTTTATGTGAACTCTCGGATCTACTGATAATTGTCTTTGAAGATCCACCAATAGTGGGCAAAGTATTGGTAAGAAAAAGGCTAAAAAGTTCGTAAAAACTGCAAAATATAGAATAAAAATATGTGTGTATCCCTGCATGGAACTAATAAACCTCCATTTCAATTTTGGTGACGATAGATCTACATCCTGTGAAGAATTTACATGGACAGGCAACAGACAATACTGTTATATTTATATAGATAACTGAATCGTCTTGCCAGAGCCATAAAAGTATGTAATTCGACGTGAAAAACGTAACATCGAAACTTGGAATTTATACGGTTTTATTACATTCCTGTTTTTTTTAAGTTTTAGCAGAAAACTCATCCACACGTGGACTTATAGTTAGGAAAATATGAAGGTCCAGAAATGGTTGTCCTTGTCCATAATGTTCACCACCTATTGACCAGGAAAGAGTCCGAGTTCGAGATGATGCCGTTAAACACGCACCATACTTTCAGCTCTGAGTGCATTATGAAAGTGACAGTCAGTTCCATTATTCGATTTAAAGAGTCAGACAAAACTCTGTGACGACCCATACATAGTTCTCTGACTTTTTTGTTCTAAAAATAAACCTTTGTTGGAAGTGAAAGTTTTAATGTGTCGTTAGAAAAATAAACCTATATTATAAGTTAGAGTTTCAATATACCTGACAACTGTCGATTGTTAATTTTTACATACATATTGATAATTAGGTAAAATTGATTAGTTTTATGATTAGAAATGCATGTGACACACAGCTTTTAGTTTGCCAAAGAATTTAAAACAAGCAGCGATAACATGTAGAGATAATGGAAATTGTCCAGCTTTACTCTTGAAACAGAAAATGCTTTATTAACTTAACAAATGTAAACAAAATCCGAAGTTGCTGCTTGTTAGAACTTTCATTTACGACATTAATATATTTTTCTAACGATACATTGGAATTATCACTTATGATTTATGTTTGCTTTTTAAACTACGCGTAAGAACGTAATTATCTGCTACTAGAGTGCTTGCTTTGTAGCGAAAGTATCACGTATATATTTCTTTCTGATCACGTAAAATCATTTCGTGTTCATTGTTTATGCTTCCATTTTGTTATATCTGCCAAATTTGGCAAGTAGCATTGGGTATAAATCTATAGTGTTATATAGGTTATTGGTTTCGGTGATATTAACTCAAAGATAACGTTATGGTAAAAAAAAAATACAAACCAGAAAACTATTATTCTCGGGGGCAAATGGGATCCCCAATATATAAACATGTCACAAGTGTTTAAAAGGGGAAGGGAGAAATAGAGTTGTATACATGCTGCAAATTATAATCTTCATACGGCCATGACATTTTGAAAAAGTGAAGATAGGAAATTAGTGTTGCATAGTTGATGTTACTTACATATACATAATACAGTCAAAACTTAAGTTAAGATAATGTGTAAGTATAGTTTATGTGATATGTAATTACAGTTTGTATTAATTGTGTTAAAGATACTTTAACTTAATCTTATTCATCTTATACTTATTCAACTTGTATACTTTAAAATTTTTAACGTTTACAGTTAGTTACATTCAGAGGGTCCTATTCCCCTTAGAGTCTACGAGGAGTCTTCCCCTGTATAATTATCCCTGTATAATTGTGGTATTACTAAGGAAGATAAAGCTAGCTGTAATGTGTTTACATTTTCATTTTTTTCTTTCCATCGAATCCCCTTTTTTCCCTTTTCCTCAAAAAATACGAGATGTTTCCCCTGATAAACCTGCGTAGGTACCACAGTCTACGTGAGTAACCAGCTTCAATTATGAGAATATTTATCTGTTTTTGTCTTTAATAAATATAATATGTTGTGGTTTATTCTTGTTTTGAGTACGACAAATTTTGGGTTCGGCATGGCCAAGCGTGTTAAGGCGTGCGACTCGTAATCTGAGGGTCGCGGGTTCACATCCCGATCGCGCCAAACATGTCCGCCCTTTCAGCTGCGGGGGCATTATAATGTGATGGTCAATTCCACTATTCATTGGTAAAAGAGTAGCCCAAGAGTTGGCGGTGGGTGGTGATGACTAGCTGCCTTCCTAGTTTTACACTACTAAATTAGAGATGGCTAGAACAGATAGACCTCGAGCAGCTTTGTGCGAAATTCAAAAACAAACAGATAAACAAAACGACAGATTTCTTTCATTGGGTAATCGTGCTAGTTTCCTGTAGGAACTGTGTGGAAACTATTATGTTGGTAACAATATGCAATTTCTATTTGATATTCGCTTCTTTAACTGACTAAAAAGTACTGACTTTAATAATAGGTAAATACACAATTCTGTGTAAAGCAATCTAAAATAAAGTTTAGATCCGTTGCTGCTATTATTTGGTAGTTGTGTGAGTCCTGTATGGCCAAGTGTGTTAAGGCGTTCAACTTGTAATCCGAAGGCTGCGGTTCGAATTCCGGTCGCATCAGACATGCTCGCCCCTTTTAACTGTGGGGGCATTATAATGTGACGGTCAATCAAACTCTTTGTTGATAAAAGAGTAGCCTAAGAATTGGCGTTGGTTGGTGATGACTAGTTGTCTTCCCTCTAGTTTTACACTGCTAAATTAGGGATGGCTAACGCAGATAGCCCTCGAGTAGCTTTGCGCAAAATTCACAACAAACATCGTAGTTGCGAATATAAACATCATTTTAAATTAGTAGTTGTATTATATGGAATACAACTACATTAATTTTTCGTTTATTTGTCATTAAGCACTAAGCTACACAATGGACTATCTGTGATTTGTAAACCGCTGGTATCGAAGACTGATTTTTAGTTTTTAAATTTACTCTGAGCAACTGGGATAACTCTGACATCAATAAAAAAAACATTTATCTGAGTGTGGCAAGTTCAGGCTTTTTAGAGTTTTAAAAGACTGAGATACGTTAGATCTTTGCTTCAAGTTAAAGGCAAAATACTGCACTTTGAACAAAGCGTGCAAGACAAAATCCAAAAAAGGCTTGTCAATATATATGCTTTCCTCGATATCTTTACTTGGTATTTGTTCATGCAGAGCAGTTTATGTCCAAACTAAATGCACTGCAAACTGTTTGTGCGAATGATATACTTTCTCATCAGATTATGATTGTCGTACGAAATATCTTATGTTACTTCGTGAATGACCAGTTAATAGTTTTATCTTTGTCGATACAACAAACCCTGATGAAATATCGGCGATTCATTATTATGGAAGTGTTTTTATTGTAAAGTAATTTGAAGTTATCTTTATAACCTGACTTTTTTTTTGTCGAAATTCAACCGGAAGTGTGAGACAATGAAGCCCTTAGTTCAGTCACTTAAAATTAGCATTGAAACTAATAACACGCTATTGATCTATGTTTGTGATTGGTTTATCGGTTGGTCGATTTTTAATATCGCGCAAAGGTATACGAGAGCTATCTGCGCTTGTCCTCTATAATATAACAGTGAAAAACATTTAGTTTCTTTGGTTTCTTTTGAATTTTGCGTAAAGTTACACGATGGACATCTGCGCTAGCCGTCCTTAATTTTGCAGTGTAAGACTAGAGGGAAAGCAGCTGCTCATTACCACCCACCGCCAACTCGTGAACTACTCTTTTACCAAAGAATAATGGGTTTTACCGCACATTATAGCGCCCACACGGCTGAAAGGACAAGCATATTTGGTGGGACGAGGATTCGAACCTGCGACCCTCAGATTGGAAGTCGAGCGCACTAACCACCTGGCCATGCCGAGCCCCTGTTTTGCTTTGATGTAGAAACACAAATTTAGGGCTTGATAAATATAAATATAACCATATGAAAATATCAGACTGAAACTTGTCTTAGAATCAGATTAGTAACCATCATAGGCATGGCATGGCCAGGTGGTTAGAACACTCGATTCGTGATCTGAGGATCGCGGGTTTGAATCCCTGTCACACCAAACATGCTCGCCCTTATAAAGTTACGGTCGATCCCACTTTCGTTTGTAAAAAAGTAGCCCAAGAGTTGGCTGTGGGTGGTGATTACTAGCTTCCGTCCCTCTAGTCTTACATTGCTAAAGTAGGAACGGCTAGCGCAGATAACCCTCGTGCTAAAACAAAAACAAACAAATCCATCAAAGCAAAACATATTATAGGGAAACGGAGAAAAGAAGCTGCAATGGAATCATTGCAATACGAAGGCTTGTGTTAAAAAGGATTCAAACAATTGACGGGATATTAAAAATTTAAACTGTTACGATCAAAAATCAGTACTCTAATATGAAATATCATTTAACACGTTATGTTTTTTAATATAACATTTGAACAATTACATATTTATTTAAACGTTTACTTCCATATATATATATATTTAAGATAAAATGAAAACAAAGATTTTATAAACAAACAGATTTTATCGATCGTGTGAAAAAGTAAATAGAAAACATCCGTTAAAACCAGTTCAGATTAATTGTTCACAGAGAATTCTCCCTTAGGAAAAATTACTCAGACAACATACATGATTTTATAAAACAGACGGGCTCTCTAATATTTATATAGTTACTCGTTCACCCGTCTTTGAATGTGTAGGTAGTATTTACAAAGAAATATGGTCTACACATAACTATTTGTCCTTAAGCTAATATAACCTGTCCACTCTTTGCTTATCTCGTAAACATAATGTGCTCGGCGATCGATTTTTTGTAGTTGCTACTAACTAGTAGCTTATAGAAAATTCCATTAGTTTTAACGTACGTGTTTAGTATGGATGTTCTTTACCTGTTGTGTTTTGCGATTTACAGTAGTTTTGGTTAATAAATAAAGTACAACAGTAGCTGCAATCCTACTGCCTGGATTTTCTAAGAAATTAACTTGAAACCACTATATTGCAGTTATTACATTTTTTGTTTTGAGGAAAATGCTGTAAAATTATATCTCTTGACAGTAATATCAAAAGTTTTTATAAATAAAAATTAGCCAAAATGATCCATTTTACGAATAATTTAGTATGTTTGAAAAGTAAATACGATATGCAAAAATTCACCTCCCCCAAAAACAAAAAACACAACAATGGCTGCTCTAAACGTTTATGTCTCATTAGCTGTTCCAAGGCAATTTTTAAACTTCGTGGTTTTTTTCATTTAAATTGAGAATTCTAAGGAATGTAATTCAACATATGATGTCGATTTTAATGTGATGTCTCATAATCACAACAAAATGGGAAACAGATTTATAATTCGATGTATTAGCTAGCCGATTTTCGAAGAATATATTTTAAAGTTGAGTGACGAAAATCATCGAAGATGAATGGTTCACTTGTACTATTAGTGAGCCACACGGATTATTTGTTAGTCGTTAATTAGAAATGCCGGATGAGGGCGCTTCGTTGTTTAACAAGAATATCTGCAATGCCCTGATTTCATTTCTCTCATGCTGACAGAGCAATGTTTCATATCTACTTTCTCACTGACTCGTCTTTTCTTGTCATTTCCGTTAATAGCAAATAATCTGTTTATAAAATGCAAAGTGCCTCGTTGTGGTATTTTTTGCGAGGTAATTTCCTTTTCACATACATTAAAAGGCTTTATCATCTTCACTACTGAATAAACAAAGCACTTGCGGAAAAGGTACCCAGAATCTGTTCAAAAAATGAGCTAAATAGTGAAGATTGGTAGGTAAAGTATACATATTTATGTATGTGTGTGTGTGTGTGTGTGTGTAATATGATACACATAAAAAATAGGGAAATTTATTTTTTTCACATTAAAATTTCACAAAAATTACAGAGCTTTAGCCAAGTCTCAGGATTGCTAGCTTGGAATATAAGCTGCTATTATATGACCTTTCTTTTTTCCTCAGGAAAGAGACAGACATGTTTGCATGTGCACGCTAGGGTTCGAGGTAGAACATACAAGCTTAATGAATAGATGCCTTATTGTTTCAAAAGTTAACCTTAGGGCCACCCTCTCGAGGCGACTGCTAATAAATATTTGATAGTGTGAGACCAGAAGGACATCCATCAGCATCTCATCCACCTGTATTCGTGTAATCTAAAGAGTCATACCACTAGAGGGCGGTCAGTGAACTGACCTCGAATACAGTGTAGTTTAATCGTGTTTCCTCATGGGCTGTTTGAAGACAATTTTAATCAAATACCCTTTTCCAAACTGCGTGCGGTTGACGAAAGCGGCGAGAAAAGTCTACAAAAAAAGAAGTCCAAACTGTTTTTAGAACACCAAACAGATTACAGGGGGTGAAATTCGTGACCAAAATTTACTGGCGAAGTTGAGCTCACACAGAACTGTCTAAAGAACGATGTCATACTAATTTACTCTCATGATATGTTTATTTAAGACGGTCCCCCCACGTTCTTATTGCATCACCTAGCGTTTTATCTTCTGCTTCAAATTATTATTCATGTCGCACACATGTTGTGTGCTTATAGACCAATTATTAGCTCAAACATCTTTATACATTATAACCAGTCATCAACCACAGTGACCATTATATGTAACCTTTTCGGGCAAGTATTAATTAGAACGGTGAAGATTGGCAACATTATACATATATATATTAATATAAAATTACTGGTTTTTTTAACAACTGATTAGCTTCTCATCTCTGTTACAATTTTCGTGGGATAACTAACGTTATATTTTGTTTTCTTTTATCGTAAGCATTCCCAGCTTCTCAAAGAGCTTTGGTCCTTTTTTTTATTATACTATTACAATGATTGACGTTTTGGTATAAACTGTAAAAAAATGAAATGTACTTTCATGATAAATAACCCTCTCACTTGCTGAATATTCTCAATTTTTTTAGTCTTGGGGACATTATTATCTATGGTCAATCACAATATTCGTTAGAGAAAAAAAAAGAGTAGACTGAGAGTTGGCGGCAGGTGCTGCCCACCGATTCTTTTCTCTATGATTGCTAGCTTAAAATCAGAGACGCCAGCAGGTATTCTCAGTAGTTTTGCTATAAACAAAACAAATAAATAAATAAAGTAAATATAACACATTAAAAATTTGGTCTGAAGATAAATAGTTTTAAAACAAATTGAAATTTCTCAGTTTCCTGAGTTTTTATACAGTAGCATTTAATTTATTGTGTTTTACAGCAGCAAGTTTTCATTTTAATTTACCCTTTTGGGTTAGTATGCTTGTTTGCTAAACGAAGGGTCCGAGGCTCGAGACGTGGTCATTTGTAGAAATGGTGCTTAACTGTGTTAATGTAGATGGTCCAGGAAGCAAAACACTCTATTCATCTGCGCGATGAATTATACTACGAAACATTTACATGCGGGTTCTAATTATTGCTTATATTTAATGGATTACGATAAGTATGACTAAAGTCATGATTCTGTAATATTACACTACCGCTGTTTTTACTGCACATCATACCCGTAATTCAGGGAAACCAGAAGTTAATCGAAAAACTTGACATAGTTTCAACACATGAACTTACTGATGAAATAGTACTTTAATTAGAGGCCAACGTTTTATGAGAATTATTTTTACATATCTTATTTTACTCTACCTTGACGTTATATGGTGATAGGAGAAAAGCTATTTGATTTGCACTTGTCGCAATAGCAGTATTTGTCATCGAACTTTGATATATATATGTTTATGGGCTTTATCATTGTTTGTGGCAACACAAACAGTCAAGTGGACAGATACCTTTGAAGAAATTTCTGTAAGAATTAAGTTATGTGAGGTTCTAGTTAGGCTATGAGACTTAAGGAAATGAGATTCTTTGCAAGAGAAATTTGAGCAATTTAATCCTGAATTACATAGTTTGTCACTGTAAAATTTAAACAACAATCCTGACAAAGGTTACAATATAAAGAAGTCATTAAAGTCATTAAAAAGAAGTCATTAAAATTTCTGGATTTTTCAATAAAGCGATTTCCATCCAGGTCTACGCAAAGAGGAAATCTTCTCATTTGCAGGCTGATATCGTCTTGATTTTAAACTCCTATTTCAGTTTATGACTTGACAAGAAAGTAACAGTTTATGGAAGGTACAAATGTTCAGTTGAAAATCGATGGTTAACACAACTGAAAGAACGTAATGTCTGTCTAGAAGATGTGCTACGTATTAACTGTACTTCCACAAATGATGTTTCAGGTCGTGTACTTGTCCTTGGACCACAGTTTTGATCGGCGGTCGTGCTTAGATTGATGACCACGATTTCACATTGTTATCCAATCCTACAGTTTTCTTTGCAACAAGAATTTGCTAAGTGAGAAGAGGTTAATTCTGGACCACACCACTTTGGCAAATTTTTACGGTTCTTATTCGTTGAGTTCTAAAACCACTTTTACAGACCTAAGCAATAAACGTCAGTTTGAACTGCGTCAGAGGCCTTGGCAGATATATGGTTGAATGGGGTTTTCATGACTAAAATGTTTTCTATCCATCTTTCTTATCAAGAAAACAACTCTTGATTTCTGGGTGTTGCTGGAAAGGTGAATTTTTTTTACTCGTGACCTTTTGTCATCTTCAAATTCCTGGTTCTTTCCTTATTACCAATACCAATACTGTATCTTAGTTACAATAACGTTGTTAACTCTGATGAATTTCTTTATTAACCACAGACTTTAACTTTTAAGGCGAGGGAATTGCATGAGATTGGCTTGAAGTATGGTTCGGAGGTTGTTACTTTTCTGTATTCACTACCCTGCGAACATATCTGATTCAATATAACACTTATTCCTCCCAACTTATATGATTATGCTTCAACAATGAGTATTTTAGCATTTTTATCCAGTCATAATACCAGCCAACTGTATTATTTTACTGTCAAATAGTTTGGAGTTTGTCGTTATCCACTCGTTCCTACAAGTGATCGAAGATTTATAAATAATTTTTTACACTAGAAACTCAGAATGCAGCACATATTTAAACAGGAGATCCTGAAAGCCTTGGGAGATTGCGTACTTAAATGTATGCCTCATCAGCAGTTGACCTAACCTTTGACTTCAGGTATTGTGCAAGAGAGAGTGCTTCTTTTATCATTGAATGTCTTGAGGTATTGGCTCAGATCGAAATCTTTTAGTATCTCATGCCTAGAAGCTCTTGAACTTAATTTGGCATTTTAACTATTAATTAGCTATAGCTTGAATGCTTAAAACATATAGTTTTGAATGTTTAACGAAGACCAAAAAAATTATACTTTGTGTATAATAAATTAAGAAATTTTGGAAATGTATATCTGTTTCTATTCACGACTTATATAATAAAAAAATTGATAAGTTTTGACAACAGTGATAAAGAGTAACGGTTCGGAAAAAAACATGAATATTAAAATAAATGCAGTTTGTATTACGTGACCGACCTCACTAACTTCAATAATATGAACCCTTACTGTTAAAACCCGCAAATAAATTCGACATGAGTTATGCCATTTTTTACAATTAAAAACTTTCTTTTTAAGCATCTTCAAATAAATGCCAATGTGTGAAAAAATAACAACAGACGTTATTAGGTAAACCCAAGATCAGTGTCTTGCTGTTACTTCTTTACCCTTTGCCATAATATATATATTATTAACATACATGTTATTATATTGTTATAATACCTACCTAAAGTATTTCCTCTTCTTGACATTGCCCCTCAGTGGCACAGCGATATATTTGCAGATTTTACTGCTAAAAACCGGGTTTCAAAACCCATGGTTGGCAGAGCACAGAATGCCCTTTGTGTAGCTTAATAATAAACAACAACTTTTTGACATTAACCCGTCAAAGTAGGTGACAATACACTTTAAAAGTTTGAATAACGAAGACTTTGGTGTTAAATAAAAAGATCCAGTTTTCCGTTGCGATATTTCATTTCATCTTCTAGTTGTTGAATTTCTTCTTCAAGTTGATCAGCAATACCATTTCATGATTGATGAAAGTGTTATCTTCAATGGAAACACCTGTTTAAAACCAATTACATCCACATGAGAGATTCTGTGCAAAGGTACAGAAGGCTAGAGGACAAAATACATTCTTTTCTTATGTTTTTGAGAACATTTAACCAGTTAAATACCTTTGGTGGCATTTTTTAGTTTGATAAAGAACATTAGCTAATGAGATTTGATGATATGAAGTGAAAATATTAATATAGTAAATATATGTAGAAGTTTGCTTGTTCGAAGTTAAGCACAAAAATACACAATAAGCTACCTGTTATATGCCAACCATGGGTATCAAAACCCGGTTTTTAGCGTTGTAAGTCCCCAGATATTCTGCTGTGCTACTGGGGTGGGGTTTTTATTTTAAAAATAACATTCATTTAGACCATTTTTCAATAATTGTACAAAATAAATAGTTGGTAAGAACATTATCATTGGAAACACATGAAAAAACTTGCACCATTTTGGATAAAACCAAAAATTATGCCCCGTTTCCATGGTCTTAGTAGACTTCTAAAGGAATTTCGACTTCGAGATGTTGTATTGCAAGTTAATTTAAATACAAATCCTGTTTTATGCATTTAGACTGTTTCCAACTTCATCCGAAACATTTACACGTACGTATTTACTCACAGCTTGGTTATCAAAGTGACAATGATGAGGCCGTTTCTAAAGCAGGATGTTAAGAAGCTGTAGACGAACAAGTACCAGTAAATATAAGTTGATGACACTCCTAAGAACATACAATATAGGTTGAGTCATACTAGAGCATTAAAGACCCTGTTCATGTGATTAATTTTTTATTTATGTCGAGAGTGAATACAGTTGACGGCACAGCATAAAATGTTTGTTTTTGTTTATTTGAATTTCGCCCAAAGCTACACGATAGCTATCTGTGCTAGCCGTCCCTAATTTAGCAGTGTAAGACTAGAGGGAAAGCAGCTAGTCATTACTACCCACGACCAAATCTCGGGCTACTCTTTTACCAAGGAATAGTTGGATTGACCGTCTCATTAAAACACCCCACGGCTAAAAAAGCGTTTGGTGTAGCGGGGATTCGAACCTGTGACCCCCTGATTGTGAGTCGAGCACGTTAAACACCTGGCCCTTCCTGATCCGAACAATAGTAGATGGGAGAATATCAGAGCTGTTCATATATATACATATATTCTATTATATCATTTCTAAGCTATAAAGTTTATGTAGATAGTTTTTGTCATATTTTATAAATATTATTACTTATATCAGTTTTCTTCAAATCTGTAAAACAGTAAGTTCTGTCACTCGCATGTAAGTAAAGCGAAATTAAGAAATTTAGGCATTATCCTTTGTTGTATCTAGAATAGTCCATATGAGACGTCTTTCAGGCGGTTGATTTACGGTTTGTTTTGCGTGTTTTTAATACAGAAAATTGAAGTGGTTGGCTATGATTTTGAACAAAAGCAATCAGCCTATATATCTATTATGTTCTTCCTTGTTCTAACACCTTATCTACTTGCTATGTAGTTTTCTACACAATGACAAATTGCCTATACTTATTAACGTGATATTAGAATAGTTGAAAATATATTTTTTTCTACTGTATAACTTTTATAACTCTTGACAATTCTCATGCTTTTTCGTGTGACAAAAATATTTTTGTACACGTTTCAGAAGCTGACGGAACATTTAAATAGGCGTAATAAACCAATCTTATGTCATTCGTTTCGAGTTTAAACTTTCTCTGCTCTTTGGATCAATAACAACATTCATAATCTCGACTTATTACCTTACTATTCGTAACTGGAGTGTTCGATCATGTAATTTACGGGCTGTATCTTTATCAGATCAGTTCGATCTCTAAACCCCAATCTATCTTTCTTTTCCTGATTACGGAAGCATGCGGTCACTCAACTTTACTGTCTAAAGCAGAATCCCTATTGGCTGACTTGACAGGCTCGTGAAACTGCGTTCCCATGAGGAGTGCCTTCCAAATGTTCACACAATATTAATACCGGAACTATAAAACACTTTTGTCTGTTATTCTTCTAGATAACAATCAAATTTTATACGACACGATTAATACTTGAAAGTTTTAACTGTTCAAAAAACTTAATTTAGTAATTAAATGGTAAGTGTACTATATTGTAACATATTCTTTTGACATTTCGTATACTTTGAATATTGCTTTAATGTGGTCTTTTACGGTAAATATTTGTTATTGTCTATGTGCTTAAACAAAACCCTTGATTTGAAGTAACTCCAAACAATGACATTTTTTAAAACATTGCATAATTTACAACTTCATCTCTCTGTAAGTCTTTGGCAATCATTTGTATAAATGAGTGTTTCACCTTAGCAAGAGTAATTTTATTTAAAAGAGTAAGGATATACTAAGTTCTATTGTTCCATAATGGTTCCTGTACATTTTTAGGATTTTGCCAGTTAATAACTTACGCACGTGGCGCCGTCTATCAGTGAGCGTATAACTTCTATATCCCTTATGATGGTTTAGCGATGATTCTTAATGCTTGGTTAAGGAACCGTTGTTTTGATTGTTGTTATTCACTCTCTCGTCCTATGATTTCACGTGGTACCATAGTAAATGCATTTCTTTTATTTATCGTAATACAGTGTGAAACACTTAACAGAATCTCTTGCGTGACGTCAAAAAAGGTTCTGATAAACAAATCTTCGTGCCTATCCAAAATGAAGAATGTTGTGCTGGTAGAAACTCTTCCAACTTTGCAATGACGCATAAATACGCATCGTTGAATAAGGACTGCAGTTTGTTGAATGTTTAAGGAAGGCTTACAGATTATTACAATTAGTGATTAATGTTTAAGATTTCAGCGTAATTTATCACAAACAAACACAGTTATTTTATTTCCTGATAAATACCAACGAATACTGTTGTTGCATTCAAGCCTATCTCGCTGTTGTTTTGTCGTCAGATTATTTGACATGCACATGTTAAAGGTTATCCATCACATGTAGGTGTCCTTTAGAGTAAATTGCCATGTGAACATAATTATTACTGGGACGTAAGCAAAATCTTGACCTCGAAGTCATTTTATATAAAACAAAACAACAACTTACCTTTATTGAAAACATCAGTTGATGAGAGTTTATAGGTCACATCCAGTGACACTTGGCTCACTCATACAGGCCAAGCTATTTTCTTCGCTGTGAAATGAGCGGTTATTCGCCACAGAAGAGCGTATTAAATACACTAGTATTCTTACTTTAATTTTGACCTTTCTCATCCTCTGTGATATTATGCATAAAAAATATTTTACAAGATGGACTGACCGGAATCATACAGATTGGGTTTTAATGTATCTTTGTGGTAATTAGAATTAGAAGCGAAACCGCAGTGCGAGCTAACAGAGTAGACAGAACTAAAGCCAATATGCGTTGTAACATACCGTCGCTTTCGATACGACCTTTTGATACAATGATTTTTAAACACATTTAATGCAAATTTATTCACGATTCTATACCGAGTTCCAAACAATTATCGTTGCACTGTTACACGTAGTTCTGCTCTCGATGCAGTTGATCGTATGTATATTGGAACCATGGCGTCTGTCTGAGCATACTTTTTTCTCCTGTTTGAAAAGCAGACAAAGAGCAACATTAACTTTTGAAATGACGGGATAACAGGCATTGATAACGTTGATGTCAAATTTTATTTTGGAGAAAGGATAACTAAGTTGTTAGGACTTAATCTCGTTGTCTTAATCAATGGAGGTACCAGTGCACACCATTGAAGTATAGCACAATACTAACTTCAACATTTTAGATAAGTATTGGACTCCAGAGGATCCTCATAATCAAGAAATGAAGCTGAATATTTCTGGAATTTTTATCTTCTCTTCGCTTAAAAACAAAAACAAGCAGTTTGTTTAAAAGTAGTTTCTGGATTGTAATGATTCTCGTGAATGCCATTAAAAAATACCTCCGTAATTACATCGTTAAACAAATGTACATGTGTAGTAATTTATACTTACTGTTAAGATACGTCTCTGTTTAATTGTAACTTTTGCTCTGTGTTGAAGTGTTGAAAAGTAAGAAAGAACAATATATGTTTACATACATGTATATATCTTTTAAATACGACGTTCTCCATCACCACACATTTTTCTTGTAATAGATCTTTATGATTTGGGAAATAAGAAGCAGCTAGTTTGAGTGCAGGATTTTATTCTGTTTTACGCCTGGCGAAAATACTACTTAATACCTAATGCCATCTGATTGGTTGCATGTTTAGACTCGTGAATACAACGACGTAGCCTGTCTTGACAGGTAGAAAATTACTCTTTTATTTTTTTCTTCTGTGAATAATGGGGATTCATCCGCTAGCTAGATGGCGCGCTAATCATAGTGCTGCAATGTGACTTGAAAACCAGATCCAAAGTTCACTGGGCTGTAAACTTTGTCATTGAACCAGACAAAAACAAAAAAAGGGAACTTTTGCGAAATATTTTTTCTAAAAGTAATCAACTTCTGATAAGATCTGATAATGTCTCTTGATTTAGGTGTATAAATAATTTGATGACATTTACAATGTTAAATTACTTAGTTGTCATACTTTGTTTTGTTTTTCAGCTGAAAATGTCAGATTGTTTGTTGATTTAGTACTTTGCTATGTTACACTAATGTTGTGGTTCTTCGTCCATAAAATGTGAATTTTTCAAAGGCAGAAGACTAAAGACGTGTAAAAGAACACCTTCGTATTAATTATAAATCCTATATTCTAAGATAGATTACAACAAACAAACGAAATACATTCTTGCATGTTAATGCAACACTGTCATCACTGTTCGAGACTCTATTTTAACAGTTTCATTCTTTCAACACGTTTAACCACAGATCTTGGCCAAGAAGTCATAATATTTTTCTTACTGTATTAATATTTCGTTCCAATAATTGAAGTTTGATCTTGTACGTCAGCTTTTGTTGTATTTTACTGTAGACAGTAGGGCCACATTTCTTGAAGAAAAATAAAAATCACATTTATCAGTTTTCGAATCTTTTGGGGCTGGAGCAACAAATTTTTAACTTGACAGAAATAACGTGCTTTTATGTGCATGTTAATCCTCCCATGTATTATTACTTAGTGTTTCCGTTGTTACTTTTATCGTATTACAATATTCGTCTTAAAAAATCTAAACAGTTAAATATATATGACTTTTTGTGATCTGTGAAACACTGAGTTATTCAAAGGACACTCATCCGTTCCTTTTCTTCCCTAATGTTTAAACTTAGCTATTTGATTGATACATTATTAAAAGTGCATTGACAGCATGATTAGTTGCTGTTTAAAGTTACTCACTTGGTATTGAATGGAAATATTGTTGGTACAGTAGAGAATGATCAAGTCACCTGTAATACAAGATTTGTAACTGACCCTGAAAATATTGTGGAAAGTCTATATCTTGTTAGAAAAATAGGGTGGGAATCTAACAACCGCAGAGGTGGAATTTTACATACTCCACTACTCTTGCAAGTTTTGTTTTACAACTCTCTCTGCTGAAACTAGTTTTTTCCCACCTATCTACTTGTGTGCTTGTCAGTCGACCTATCTATTTCTCTTTCCTTGTTTAATACTTTTAGATGTTTGCAAAGGACGCAAGATTAGATTTCTTATTAATTTTCTACTGTATTGGGTTTTGGGGCTTGTTTTGAATTTCGCGGATTATTAATTTTCTACTGTATTGGGTTTTGGAGCTTGTTTTGAATTTCGCGGAAAGCTACACAAAGGCTATCTGCACTAGTCGTTCCTAATTTAACAGTGAAAAACTAGAAAGAAGGCAGCTAGTCGTTGCCGTCATCACCCATAGCCAACTCTTGGACTACTCTTTTGCCAACGAATAATGGGATTGACCGTCACATTATAACGTCTTCGGGCTGAAAGAACGAGCAAATTTTGATGGACGGAGATGAAGTCTACCGTCTTAACTACGAGAGATGTATTGCTGAACAAGTAGTTCAGAATTAGTAAACGCTGTTTTAAAAGAGAATTATTCAATGTTTGGTTAAATATCAGTATATAACGCTTCATACAATGCATAGGTCATAATTCTACACTGCTTTTGAAAGTGGCATAAAACTCGTATCGCATCTTTTATTCGAAAAATATGTATTTTTTAACCATGAAAGGTATATTGAAAATCAATATATTTTTATACACATCATTTATTTCAGTATTCTAGATAAGCTTTCTATTAATTATTCGCTCGCTAAGTCCATTCCGAAATGAAATTTTCAATCTAATTGGTATCTACGCGCACATAGGTTTAAACAGCCGAGCCAGAGTCCTATAAGGTTCAAGTGTAGCCGTTTCTAATTTTGAAATACCAACCAAAGAAAAGACTGAAACTAGAAGAGATTTATTTGGCGATTTTAACCGAATAACGGGATTAACTATTATTTTTATAATGCCCTCATAGATTGGAGTGTGGAGAGGGTTCAGCAGAACGTCTTCTTGAACTCTGACCTTTCAACCGACATCCTCATACAGTAACTTCTAGGCTATGCCTAGTCACGTGGGAACTCGTCGATCTTTGTTTTACGTTTTTTTCTTTTTATCACGTGAACATCTAACGACGTTTTTCTTTCGAAAGCTCTAATTTAATTAATTTTATTAGTTGTTACGTCTAAATAAACGATTTTAAATAATACTATTATTAAGTTTTAAATTTATGAAAATTATTTGTTTTTTTTAGCTTAGTACGTTGGTTTAGGTTTTATATGAATCTCGTGCGATATTAAGTACACGTTTGGAAATCTCGTTAGTAACTACTAAATCAGAGCATTCTTAGCTTTATTAAAATATAAGTTACCTTTTTAGTTCTGTTATTGATGCTTACAAAAGTTGTTTTGTTTGATATATTCGTTACTGAGATTTTATTTTCATATTGCGATAATTGGTTGAGTTGGAACTCGATTTTCTGTATTAGCCATTCATTTTTTTTTTTTTAAAATGCTTTAGTGAATAACACAAATTCCTATGAAAATAGTTTTCTTGTGTTATATCATTGTTTTTCCTATTTGTTCTGCTTCAGTAAGATGGATCAGGCGAGGCATAATGGTTTACATAATTTACATAATCAACTGCGAATCCAGGGGCTCTTGATTTGCACTTATGGGCTGAGGATGCGTTATAAAAGTGGCGGTTTTAACCCAATTATACAATTACAGTAATCTAAGAGTTGGCAGCAGGCGCTATGGACAAGCGAGCTGCCTTCCCTCAAGTTGGCAACTCAAAAGTAAGGTTGGCTAACTTTGCGCGAATATGTGAAACAAATAAACAGTTAGTAAATTATTTTACTTCTATCCAATCTTTACTTGATAGACTCACACCTCTTACATAACTTGTTCCTATACATTCATGTTAACCGCCTCTTATCTCTACCCTCGTACTCTGGTGGGCGACAGAGTTTCCTGTTTTATTAATTTCTGTTGATCGTTTAGAAATACGAAGATCAGATCAACAGGTGTGTCCGGATTAGATTTTATCTAGGATTGTTCATGAAAGCAAAATTATCTACAGGAACATTCACATTGATGGAAAAGAATTTTTCATACAACTGGAAAAAAACACTTGTGTGAAGTAAAAGATAATGAGTAACTTGTTATGTAAATCTAGTCTATCTAAATTAAATGATTAGACTGAAGATAACGTAAGAAAGATTATAATATGAATGACTAAATAATGAGATGATGTGAAAACAAAGGATAGCAATACGCTTGAGTAATACAGGGATATAATCGAGATGTTTGTTATACTTCAATATAAGACGTCATAACGAAGAAACGGATTAAGACGATATAATCATTGTTCAACTGCATACACACTACACCCTTTTATCAGCTACTGTCCAAGAACGTAACTTATTCTACGTGTCCTTTTAATGGTTATTGTATACCTGAAGCTTTTACAAGTCACATTCCAAGAACGTAAGTTACAAAATACATGCTTTTTTAGTAATTATATAAAAAAACAAAACTACTGTCTAGTTACATATACACTTGATGGTTCTGTAGTACTTAATTACTATTTAACAACATACATGTTGCATAAATTTGCACTAGGCCATTATCTGATAATACACACACTGGACTCTCCTGTGGTAGTAACAGTCCAACTGCATATATACTGGATGATCCTGATGTAGTCATTATCCAACAACATACACTGGACTCTCCTGTAGTTGCAACAGTCCAACTGCATATACACTGGGTGATGCTGTAGCATTGCTCCTTCAGATTTTGGAAATCCACAAGATTAACCTTAAACACCAAACGTCCAGCTGCAAAAATTCATTTCTAGTCAAAGTTTTAGTAAAATTAATGAAGTTTTGCCAATTTTTGTTAAAAAATAATAAATTTGATAATTACCAAAGTAATTTATTTAATGTTTTGGGAATTTCTATGACCAAAATAACATTATTCATTATTTCATAATAACATCGTCACTACATGTTATATTATACTCTGATTTAATTCGTTTCCAGTTTTTCCAAACTATGAAGAATAGTTCAAAATTCAGGACAGTTTTTTTGTATGTAAAATCTGGAAATCTCATTCCGGAAACTCCTATTAACAGTTTTTACTTTTTGTTCTTTTGATGATAACTATGTACCTCATATAAGTTTATGTGGTGGAAAATGTCATAATCAACATCTATATAATTGTGTGCTCATGTGTGTGGAATTCAACAAATGTAATTTACAAGTACTATTATTTTGTTCAAGATATTATTATTTCTTAAAGTGAAACCGAGGAAGTGACCGAGGCACTGGTCCCAACAAGATCGGCAACATCCGAACGCATGTCGGATATGCCCGAAGGAGACGAAAGTTGGCGAGCGTATTACGAGCATCCTTTGACAGCAGCAACTACAGCTATGTTGAACATTAGCGGTGGGGGTGAAGAACAAAGTTCAAATATAGGACTGTTGTATGAATACTACAAGCTTCCTCCAATGGAAAAGGGAGATAAATCCCTAATGGAAAAGTACTCAGCTCTACCAGAAATATGGAGGTAAAATTTAGGAGATAGTCCAGTGTTTCTTTATAAATTTTAGCACTGTAGAATATACTGTTGTTTTGCGTTGCATATGTAAACATGGTATACCCGTGTTTATAACATGAGCCTAAAGACAGTAGAATATAGAGTTTCTATGTTTTGAATGTAAACAGAGCAGAAGATGGTATACTTTCTGTGTTTTGAATGCAAACAGTAGAGCACAAAACAATATTTGTAACTGGTGCAAGCAATGTAAGCGAAAATTTTGTGTTATAAAAGTAAACATGATCTTATATATATTGCGAACCCTGATGTCTGTTTCTCCGAATGCTTGCCTGTCTTCCGTTTGAAAAGCTAGACACGCGGACAAAATAAAATGTCAACATTCACATGACAGGATAACAGGCATTAATAATGTTGATGCCAAATTTTATTTTGAAAGTAGGATATTCTTAATTAAATTATTATGAGCTAGTCACACTATCATTCACATTTCAAAATGTGACCTAACTTAAATAATTAAAAGGTAGACTTACTGTATGTTATTGTTGAGTAGCCCTTAGCATGAATGAAATGGTCAGCAATTACTTTTCGCGATGATCGGTATATCTAGCTCAGGGCTTTGGATCTGAGCGAAACCAAGAGTGCAACACAATTAACCTTTTTAAAGTCCACAAAATAATTTAAGCTGATGGATTAGCTTAAACCTTTTTCGTCATTGTGGGTTGGGTACTTTTGTTTGCAAACAATAATTTAGTGTTTATGAAATACAGTAAAAATCTTTGGTGCACGATGTATGATGGGATATATAATACAGGATTATATAATTATAATTTTAGTTGATGTCCAACAGGACATATACTTAGCTGTTAAGCAGATAATGTTGAAAATGAGTAAATATAGGAGTTACTTTTAAGAATATTTTTAAATTTGCTTTCAACATAATTTTCAGTAACTTATAGAATTTTAAGTTTTACATGTTGATATATTGTAATTTTACTTAAAAGTTTTAACATTAGAATTGAAAGGATGTGTGAATAATTGTTGTTGTTTTTAAATTAAACACAAAGCTACACAATGGGCTATCTGTGCTCTGCCCACCATGGGTATCGAAACGCGGATTTTAGCGTGTAAGTCCGCAGACATACCGCTGACCCACCTGGGGGGGGGCGTGTGAATAATATTATAACTACATTAAAAATTCCTTTGTTAATATATTATAAATATAGCATCAATCACGATTCTTTTAAAGATTTGAGTTAAGGAAACAACGGAATCCTTCATGTTTTTACATCTAGCGTGATGTTTGTCAATACCCTATTTTGAATATATTTCAGCACCGCTGTCACATCGCCCATAGGAACTACTACCATAGCTTCCACCATTCTTCACTCAGCACAACAGCCGCATCCAAGGCCTCATATGAAAACTGTGACGTCGGTCGTGGCGAGTACCCTTACGTCAGGCACAAGAGCTGAAGAAATGGATATTTATCTGAACAATGTCTCTGTCAAGCGAGAACCGGAAGAACTGACCAGCACTTTACCGTTGGTGAATGGGAGCAAACCGGATTCTCCAGATTCCAACAAGCACGATCCGGTTAAATCTGTTACTCCTTCACTAATTTCGTCTTTACAAAATGGAGACAGTGCCCTCTCTCCAGGAGATCCTTCTTCGAATCAGACAAGTACCGCAATTCCTGTAGTAGTACAGGTGAAGCAAGAGAACCCGTCACCCCTGACCGTGACCTCTCAAATTTCAGAACTCAAGTCTCCTGGCCAAGCCATCGATTTGGCTACAGTTACAGGGGGAAGCTCCCCAGATCTTAGCAAAGCTCGAGAAATTCAGAGTGGAACTCCTCAGCCCCAGAGCGCCACAGTGATACCCAGCGTAGCACAGTCGTATAGTTCTGCTCAGGTCAGTGAGCACGTTTGTTGTGTAGTGAGTAACACATAGCACATTAAAAAAAATACTGTTCAGTATTTTCAAAAGTTTTTTATAATTAATTAACGTTTTTTGTTTCTATTATTTCTAATTAACTTGATTTTTCTTAAAGTTCAAATAATTACACACTATTACAGAATATTAAATGTTTCTTAAAATATAATCAGATGTAATATCTTATTTCTCTTTTGTCTGTTTTACATTTATTTATTTTCTGTTTATTTGATAGATAATGCAGTTATCTTTGGATAATTGGATAGCGTGTACTATTTTACGTTACATAAAACAGTTATAAAGATCTTTTTGCTGCTTAACATAAGATAAAGTTTGTTTGTTTGCTCTATGAATTTCGCTCAAAAAGCTACATGAGGACTATTTGCTTTAGCCGTCTTTAATTTAGCGGTTTAAGACTAGAGGGAAGACAGCTAGTCATCATCACTCACTACCAAATCTTGGGCTACTTTTTAACCTACGAATAGTGGGATTGACCATTAATTATAACGTCCTTACGGCTGAAAGAACGAGCATGTTTGCTGTGATGAGGATTCGAACCCGCGGCCCTCAGATTACGAGTCAAGCGCCCTCACCACCTGATGATGCCATGTCCATGACAAAAAATAATAATTAAAACTCCAAAGAGACACAAACGCAAACTACAAAGTTCATCATTTGGTTTCTTCACGCCAGTGTCATCACACTATATTTCTACAACGTTTTATCTTAAACAAATAATACTTGAATAAAACTCAAGACCCGGCATGGCCAGGTGGTTAGTGCGCTAGATTCTTAATCTGAGGGTCGCGGGTTTGAATCTCCATAACACCAAAAATGCTCCCCCTTTTAACCGTGTTAGCGTTATAATGTGATGGTCAACCCCACTATTCGTTGGTAAAAAAGTAGCCGAAGAGTTGCCTTTTCTCTAGTCTTACACGGATAGCGAAGAGAGCCCTCGTGTAGCTTTGCGCGAAATAAAAAAAAACAACAAACGTAAAGCTTTTAAGTCCTATATTTGTTAAAGATATAGATATTCTATATTCTTATAGGTGTTCCCTGACGTTACATCGTCACAGTCCGGATATGAGCCTTTAGGCGTCGGACAGTATAGTGTCCTTGCCAATGCTGTGGTCACTGTGCCACAGTACATCGCCCAGAGTTCCCTGGCCAGCCGCACATCAGGGTCCACTGTTTATACACTGACCGCTACGGATTACTACAAAGATTTGTATGCTTATGTTGGTTCTCCGGTTACGGAACAGTGTCAAAGCGGTCGCCAACATATTGCTTCATATTCTGACACTGTCGAAAACGTAGCCTTTGTTGACCGATACATCCGCCAGAACAGTAGCTACAAAACAGGCTTGCATGGGTTAACCGTTGACCTTCCTTCCCCTGACAGTGGAATTGGAGAAGCCACAATCACACCAAGAGATGGCGCTGGTCTCCCTCAGGTAAGTTTACTTCAACTTTACGACGATAACATTTATGTCATCTTTCCCTTCCATTTTATATACATATAACGCTACAGGATATAGACGTATGGTAATAGGGTTGGGAAATATATTATTAATAATTTTTCATAATTTTCAATAAATAATATAATGTTATAATTATACTTTTTAGTTGTAGCATCACAGCCGTTCATAAGATGGCTCTGGGAGTTTTGTTTTTGTTTTTAGCTCAAAGCTCCATCTCTTGCTCGATTTTAGAGCTAATGATAGACCCAGCTGTTGAGTTTTCCATGTTTTCTGATAAAAGAGAATAAAGCAAATATGGCTATTTGAGAAAAAATAAATTCAACACAAAAACAATAAACTGACAGTAACTTAAACCCACTTCCCAGCTTTTTAACTCTTCAAACGTTAAAATTCAACAGAGCGACATAATGCCTACCACGGTTATCGAAACCTGGTGCTACTGTGTGGATAATTTAATTCAGCTTGTAAAACTGTTGGCTCTGATTATTACATAAACATTTATTTTTAAAATTTGGCAGTCAATTTTTGGTCTTTTTTTCAGTTTAACATATTTCGTATATTTGTGAACTGTATTTACAACGTTTCGATGACTGGATTTAGTGGGCGATTTTTACTTTTGTTATTATTTAAGTTACACGTGTATTTGAAAGCTCTGTTTAAAAGATATAAATTTTAAAAAAATTGATGTCTAAAATCATGAAGAAAAAGTACTAGGAATGCACTTCTGTTTTCACAATTTTACGAGAAACAAAAGAGATGCCTTGTCACGAAGATCACTGCTGCAGTGTATATAGTCCGTGTTGGGTGAATAAGATGTTACGCCTACAATGTGTGTATATACTAGCTGGAGTACTCCTTCCATGGACGGAAGCTATGTAAAATCGTGAAAAATGAAAGGTTATCTTAAGACATGGAAAGTTGCTTCCCTCATATGTAGTTGTAAAAAAAGGCGTAAAATGCCCCAAAAAACTGAAAAACACAAAATGTGAAACCGCAAGTTTGTGTGAACCTCCATGTTAAACCTTCATGTCAAATTCATCGACACAGGGTAAAGTAATGGTACAAAATTCACAAAACTTTCTATTTTACTTCTCATATACAATTTAATTGATGAAATCTGAAAATATGAAAAAAACTGTAAAGTGCGAAGTACTAAAATAAGACAATGTTAGTAATATAGATAATAAATTACAGACAAGACTGTCGAGCTCTGTAACAAACCGTAGGTACAATTTTCGTATCGTATGGGGTACTACGATGAGATACGCACTCCTAATATATACAAATACGAAATAAATAGTTTGTTTTCTTCCGATGAAGAACACGACAAAAAGCAAAATGTCTATAATTCCTTCTTTATCTCTCAGTTAACAATGTTCCATGTATATAGGTGTTTATATATATATATATATATATATATATAATTAAAAATTGAATCTATAGCATTTACAAGAATAAATGCCCAGTCTTTTATTGGACTATCAAGTCGATTATCCACGCATACACAGATTAAATACTGACACTTGAAACATTATCCCAATATTTAGTTTTCTTTCCAACAAGCAAACACGATGCATTAGAAAATGTACCCTATTTCAGATAAGAGGCAGCATAGGGCGGTTACCCAGAAAGTTGTCGGTGACATTATTCACGGTGGCATTGCATTCAAAGTAGTTCATGCGATTGGTATAGGGCGTGCGGTTTGATTGGACAGAGCAAGGAACATTGTAGTGTGTGGTCAACATTGATATTTCTGTCCGTGTTCCGACACCTTAGGCTAACTAATAACCACGTATTCAGGTTAATCTGATAACGCGGAAAAATACAAATAACAGAAATAACTTTGGTCTGGGCAGAACCAGTGACACGTATGGTAGTGCCTGAAAGATGGTTGTTAAATGTCATTCTTGTCCAACACCATCGTACTGTTTAAAATGACTAAAAACGTTTTGATTCTTCATAAAACAAATTTAGCAATATATTTAACGAACTTAAAAACTAAAATGTTAATAATTATTATTTGAAATATTTAAACGGCTCTTTGAAATGAAAAACATTCATTACAAAAACGTTAATTAAACAAGACTTATAATTAACTTAACACTTTTTAGTGTGATTTGTTTCACAAAATCAGCACTTTTATAAATAACTTTGTAAAGTCATATTACAAAATAATTATAGGGCATTCTTCATTTACGTTCACAGTTATGTTCTGACTGCAAATATATATGCAAATTTTGTTTGAATTTCGCACAAAGCTACTCGAGGGCTATCTGTACTAGCCCTCCCTAATTTAGCAGTGTAAGACTATAGGGAAGGTAGCTAGTCATCACCACCCACCGCCAACTCTTGGGCTACTCTTTTACCAACGAAAAGTGGGATTGACTGTCACATTATACACCCCCACGGCTGGGAGGGCGAGCATGTTTGGCGCGACGAGGATGCGAACTTGCGACCCTCGGATTACGAGTCGCACGCCTTAACACGCTGCCGTGCCGTATATATAAAAAATAGTACTGTCTATTGTATGTTCATGTAAATAGTTCGCAGAAGCGTGAATGGATTTTCACCATAATTGGTGTGGAGATTTCTTAGGCCCAAGTGAGGTATATATAAATTTTCAGTTTTGCGCTTTTATGGGCATGTTTCCCCCTTTTTATTACTTCTACTTCATCTTCTGTAAATAGAGTTTAACCAAATTTGATGTGAAAGCTCATTGGCTCCATACACATTTTAAGCTTTACGTTTTGCGAATTTTATCGGCGTTTGTGAATTTTGTACCATTACTTTACCCTGTGTCTATCTATTTTGTTATTGTTACTTAACGTGTAACATTTTTTATTAGCCCGACATGGCCAAGCGTGTTAAGGCGTTCGACTCGTAATCCGAGGGTCGCGGGTTCGAATTGTGATCGCACCAAACATGCTCGCCCTCCCAGCCGTGGGGCGTTATAATGTGACGATCAACCATACTATTTGTTGGTAAAAGAGTAGCCCAAGAGTTGGCGATGGGTGGTGATGACTAGCTGCCTTCCCTCTAGTCTTACACTGCTAAATTAGGAACGGCTAGCACAGATAGTCCTCGAGTAGCTTTGCGCGAAATTCAAAAATAAAACATTTTTGATAAAATAAATTAAGGCAACATGTAGCACCCAGTACTAATCTTTCTTTACTAAATCATTGTTTTAAACAAAAATTCTTTATTGGAAATTCTGATATTTGTGTATAAACAGAAACTTGCCAAATTGCGTGGAGCTACAACGTATCGATACAATCGTATCGCAATCTTACGATACGATACTTAAATGGTATCGCTGTATCATCACACCTTTGGAATGTACACTCGTATATATACTCACACTTTCGTAACTCTAACTACAATAACAAAATGAAGAAGGACCTGTGGTAATTGCAATTATTATAGTTGTTTTTGTTTCACCTTCGAAAACTGTTGTACTGTTCACAGTTTTTGTAACTTAGAGGAGTTTACGCTCTTTTTTAAGAAAACAGACAATAATTAACTGATATTTTATTTGCCTTAATTCATATTCAATAAATTTTCACCATTTTGCTCTAAAGCAAGGAAATTATGCAAGTGTTGTTCTTCATGTGTAAAAGCCAGTGAATCACGTATTAACATTAAACCCTAACGGTTGACGGCCATGTAATTTTTATTTTAGTGCTGTTTTCTCTGTATTTCCAGTTATGTTTGGGCGTGTGTATCCAGGTTTTTATCTATAAATGAATAAGAGAGGTCAGCAAATCTGTACTTCTCCGAAATACCTGTATCATCCTTTAATAACAGACATCACGAATGGATAAAAATAAATCATTTATTCATCTCCCACGAGTTTTGTGTTCTGTACCATGGCCAGGAAACTTTGTTTCTATAATCAAGTGTGATGAAATGGCGCTTCAGTATGCAGCCATCACTGATGCGTTAAGACGACTCGGTGTGTGAGATCACATTAACACTTAGCCATGTACATCTAGAGACTCCTTTGTGTACTTAGTTACCTGTCAACAAAATGTGGTGTACACTGGCTCATATCATGCGTGATGTCGAAGCTAAGGACCTTTCGATCAAGGACACTCAACATTGAGCACTGTGCGAAAACTACACTTTTTTCATATGTGTTACAAGGTAAAGTTCAACCTGGATGCCATGCCTTCAAGATAATTGATTTTCTGATATTCTATATGATAGATAATAATATATATGTTCATTTATTTAGTTTGTTCAACAGTCATTTGTAGCTTTATTTTATATTCCGACGGTAAAATATCCTCCGTTGTCTCTTCTGTATATACATGTCTCTTCCTAATGTTTTAATATGCATAAGCTTCTACCCAGTGATGTAACAAATTATAAGAGGAATCCTTCGATCCAGGTACAAAAAAAAAACTATACACTTGGCTGTTTATTTGACAATTATCTCTTTGTTACCAGAAACGCCAATGTTACACAAAGGCTGAAAATTCTGGTATATTATACCATCTCGACATTTTTGCACATAGTGAAACTACTTTTGTCACCTTTTCCTATCACCAATGTTTATTTGTATGACTATTTTGCGCATGTCACTGTGATCATAGCTGATCCCGGTGGCACCAAACATGCTCGCCCCCACGGCTGGGAGGGCATTTTTAGTTTGTTTGAACAAGTAAAAAGCAGCCCTCTGTTCGTTCTACACTATACTGGGTTAAACTCGTCAAGACCCTTTACAAAAGACATGAGAAGGCCCAGCATGGCCAGGTGGTTAAGGCACTCAACTGGTAATCTAAGGGTTGCGGGTTCGAATCCCTGTCACACCATACAAGCTCGCCCTTTCAGCCATGGGGGCGTTATAATGTGACAGTCAATACCACTATTCTTTGCTAAAAGAGTAGCCCAAGAATTGGCGGTGGGTGGTGATGACTAGCTACCTTCCCTCTAGTCTTGAACTTGCTATATTAGGGACGGCTAGCGCAGATAGCCCTCGAGTAGCTTTGCGTGAAATTCAAAAACAAACAAACAAACAAAGAAATCATAGCTTAAATTAACAAATCAACTGTCTTGCTTGAAAATGTTTTATTCTTATCAGTTTCTGAGTTCAAGATCATTTATTTTACCGACATAAAGAGCACAGACAATGGATAGTCATGTCTCTTTATTGGCGTTTAATGCAGTGAGTCTGTTATGTAGAATACTTAACACTTCTTCAGTAAGAATTGAAATGTAATATACGTAGAATACAAATGCAGCATGCTTTGTTCTTTCCCTCTTTCAAAAACATACCTGGAGCAGGATGAGTTCAATGACTCTAGGATAGCCTTACAACTCATAGTAATGCTGATACACCAAGTGTGCTACCAGTGCCTTCGAGCACTTAGCTGTGCTTACTGCGTTGGCTGGTGCGATACAGCTGCATATAAAATTCTCTGTTGCAATCAGCTGAACATAGTTTTTTGTCATTATATCTGATTACAAAAGGTGTGGTACCTGATTGGCCAAAATCTAGTCTTGTTGGCCTGTTCGCTGTTCACGTGATTTCCGATTGGTGGTAATCTGAAATCTACCATATTTTTTGTGTTTTTGTTACCAGTCAGTGAACTGTCGTTAGATATTTTTTTATTCTAGTACTTGACGTGTGTGAAAACGCAATGTTTTAAATTAGTTGAAATAATATGTGTGTGTGTTGTTTTAAATTGCTTTCTTTTTCTTAAAACACAACTTTGCAAGCATATCTAACAGTTAGTTCTCAACGAAGCAGTGGTACATTTTGACAGGAATAAAATATTTTTAATTTATATGTTTCTAAGAATCAGTTCATTAATATGGTATTCCTACATAGATGTGTATATGCATGCATCTATACTTTACACTGCATGTATATGGTGTTTAAGTTGGAAGGTTACAGATTTGTCCACTAGGTAGTAATAATTCCCCGGTGTCCATTGTTAAAATCCTATGTTTGGTTCCACGTAATGAACACAACACATATAACCAATTGTGTAGTTTGCACTAAAGTACAAACTAAAATGGATAAAATTCCGCTTATTAGAATAACTTAGTTCTACAACAAATTGAAATGTAAATATCTAATCGTTATTTGCACTTAGCAAATACAAGGTGAGAGCTTGGTAATCTTTTACCATACAGAATTAATATAACTAGGAAGAAGTGCTCTTTGTTTAGAAAAAAGTAGACAATATTTTGTAATATATTATAATATTATGGTTATCAAGAAATTCAGTGCTGCTGTATTGTTTACTATTACCACTAATAATAATACCAAGTATTGTAAAAGTAATAATCCTTGTTGAGATGCTTCTGGTATTGTTCATGTTATTACGATTCAGTAATGCTTTAGCGTCTTAAAACGTGTAATTATAAAATATTATGTTATGCTCTTGACACCTGCACAGAGAGGTAATTGAGAGTTCTTGTAACACTGCATTTTTATTTGTGATTGTTCAATTATGTTGTAATGAATAAATATAAGTGGACTTTACCACCAAGATTACAATGGTACAATTATTTTCATGTACTACCAAGATTACAATGGTACAATTATTTTCATGTACTACCAAGATTACAATGGTACAATTATTTTCACGGCCTCACAGTACTGCGGTGATAGTTTTGTTTTAGTAATTTTAAGGGCGTGATGTATATAAGATATAAATATCGAAAGAATAGTGCAATCTTATATAACATCTTGGTTACAAATGATAGCAATATTTACTGAAACTGGTCTCAGGAAAATTGCTTCTTGGAAAATCCCTCCTCTCAATATATTGATTTGTTTGAATTTCGCGCAAAACTTCGCGAGGGCAATCTGCGCTAGCCGTCCCTAATTTAGCAGTGTAAGACTAGAGGGAAGACAGCTAGTCATCACCACCCACCGCCAATTCGTGGGCTACTCTTTTACCAACAAATAGTGGGATTAACCGTCACATTATAATGCCTCACGGCTGAAAGGGCAAGCATGTTTGGAGTGACAGGGATTCGAACCCGCGACCCTCAGATTACAAGTCGAGTATCTCAATCACCTGGCCATTCTTCCAAGAGAATTAATTACCCACCCAAAATTGAAAATATTCTATTTATAATCACTTAACACTAACCAAGCTAACTTCATGCATTGTGTGTTGTGACAATGTCGTATTATTGTTAGACGTTAACTGTGAATATATATATATATACATTGATGAAATAAACAATTTGTAAAAACTCAAATAACATTTCACGTATTTTAAAATACTGAACAACATTAGTTGGTGTTTTTTGTTTGTTTGTAATGCTTATGCGTTTAGAAATATACAAAGGAGCAATGCGTTTTCACACCAATGTTGTATGTACCACAGTTTTTGAAACACAAATTGTAACATAAATAATATCTTCAGTTTCTATTGTGCAAATACTTGTTATTTTAATCATTTTATGGATGAGAAATATGGGATTTGTCTCTTTTGATTTCAAAAATAAACATGAAAAGGACACTTATAAATTCAGCTTTTACATAATGTTCAAGTATGCACATAGTGTTTTTGAAAGAGGAGGTGTTTTATGCATTCACTGTATGTTTATTCTACAGACTCATATTGACATAAAAAATAAATAACTTATATGTTTTGGAGAAGGTGGGTAATTCTATTGGGGTAATTTTCGTAGAGATAGTTATTTTTCCAGGGGACAATTTTTCTGTAATCATTAAAACTGTCAAGCCAATTATTTTCCTTTAAATTTGAAGGTCTTCAACATTGAATAAATAATTTTGTACATTTTTGTATTGTACCCAAGCCTGTTATGTACTGCATTTTCTGTTGATTCTGTGTCGTAAATGGGAAAAAGAAATTGCATATTGCAGTTTTTTATTGCTAAGTACCCTTATTCGTTGCTTTCATTCTCACACACTGTCAAGTTTTTTTTTTAAATTCCAAGACATCTTCTGAAATATAATTAAATTACTGATTCTATAATCTGAGACTCTTGGCATGAATTACAACAAAGCTGAATTATAAAATTATAATAGACAGCATTTTTCAAAGAAACATACTGAACTCCGAGATTGTGTGACTCTTGTATAAAGTGGTGTCTTTTTGTGCTGCCATCTAGTACCGATATCAAATATTACTTTCGACTTAATGAATGACGGTGCTCCTGTCAATGAAACAATTTATGTACTGGCATAGGAAGAGAATTATGAACATATATATAATTTTTAATATAAATGGCAATCACTCAAAAAGGATATCAAAAACTGTGTTTTAAAAATAACGAGAAATCTACTTAAAGTAAAATGCATTCTCAAAACGCTTGGAAAACCTGAAGTTGACTTAAGAATGCCGAAACGTTGTTCTGTACTTTATTTTAACTAAAGTTTTAATACGAATACCAGCCTTCTTGAGAATACACTAAAGAACGCTTATGGCCAAAGATTTGCTATATACTAAAACATGTAATGTATCTTCATTAATTCACACTAATTACAAAGTAATGTTGAAAGTATTAATATTAGCACGGAGTGACTAGATGTTATTTAATTTCTTCAAATTATCCCAGTGATTTGATCGATGTTTTGAAATTTTGCGTAATTGCATGTGGAAATAAGATATACTATTTTTACTACGGTTCCTCATAATGTGCTTTGTCGCTACGAACTCGTGCGGCTTATTAAACGTATTGTAATAAAAAAAAATTATAGCTAAACTAAAACCATATTTGAAATGATATTTAAGCATCAAACAATTTTTTTAATTTATTTTAAGATTCCAAAAGTGAGACTCGAATTTGGTAATATTTTTTAAGAATAATTGCTGAAAGTTAAAGTTATCTATTAAAAACCCACTGTTTAGTTTATTTCACTATCCAATAATCTACTTTGAATTTAAGTATCTAAAAACTTTTATTGAAACTTATATATGAGTTTAGGAATGTGATAAGTTTAGTTTCAACACATAAAATTGAAGCCATAAACCTGAAACAGGTTTAATCGTCTCAGAATTTGTTTTCTTTTTCAAATTTCTGAAAATCTTTGTTGATGTTTTGTGCTGAGAAACTAATTATGTCTAAAGAATTCATTTTTTAAGAGTTCGGTAACATGGACAAGTTATAGGTACTCAAAATGTATTATTTTATGAAAATATGTATCTGTACAGGCTGATCCCTTATTGTTTAAAATACTATAAAACAATAATTTGTCAATTCTCAAATGAAGTGCTGAGATAATTAGTAATATTATTTCTCACTGTGTAGAGAAACCTTGTACTAAATATTTTTTTTTCTAGATCTTTGACTACTCGGATTTGTCTCAGACTCCCAATCTTCTTCAGTCATCCGACCAACCAACGACTCCTAGTGGCAGACCAGCGAGTTCACAAGGGACAAAACGACAGTGGCGCGAATTCGGACGAAATACAGAAGCTGAAAAAATACAGATACCAAGAATGTAGGTTTTGGTTTTTCAAAACTTGTCCATCACAATAATTGCATTTGTTGTTTCAAATTTAAAATGGAAAGCTTTTGTTGTTGTTCATTTCTTAATCGATACAATAGAACTTTTGACATAAAATTCTGATCAAATCAAGCTATCGACGTGGATTAGAACTAAATATTAATCTGCTTAGATGATATCAAAGATCAAACTTAAGAAATGTTACTCCACGAATAATAACTTCTGAGTAAAGTGTTTTATTAATGAATTGCTTAATGAAGTCGCCAGCCACTCGGCATGTGTGAATACAGGCTCGATTGCCGTTAACGGTAGGTTCCAAGTTTGTAGCCTTGTAATGAACACTTTTCATTGGAAGTTAGGTGTTAATCATAGTTTAAAATTTGACTTCAAACTACGGGTTGCGATATTTGATATCTTTGGTACAAACGCAAAATTGTATTCAGTCTTATATTAGCAAATGAAATAATCGTTCACTGGCTGGGTGCTTTGTTATTCAAATCATTTACAGTATAAATGAAATGTAAAGTATTTTGTATAAAACTGTTTTAAATAAAGAACGTCAAATTACAGGTGGAACAATAGAGTGCATCAAAAATTATATAAGTTTCGTATTAGAAAAAAAGTAAATTATCTAACAAAGAAACGGTGAAATATAATTCACTAATGATAAAAAATAATATACACAATTCATTCTTTATCTAATACAACTGGTTTAAAAAAAAATTGTCCTGTGTTGGAACAACATTTAGAGAGAATCACAAGACGATCTGGACATTTCAGATCCTCGCTGTTCCACTACTTCGGTGCCCCCTAGTGGCTCAGCGGTATGTCTGCGGACTTGAACGCTAAAATCCGGGTTTCGATACTCGTGGTGGACAGAGCACAGATAGCCCATTGTGTAGCTTTGTGCTTAATTCAAAACAAATCAACTACTTCGGATAAATATAAAACAAGACTGTTTGTTTATTTTTTACCCACTCTAAAATTTAATTTCTTGGCTTGATTGATTATTGCCGTACAATTTAGATTCTTTTTAAAATAGTTATTCAGTATATCTTACGTTTTATGTAGCAATTCTAATGCTCATAAATCAATTTGAAAAATATCAGCATTAGGCAGAAATTTTATTTTGTCAAAGGTGTATCTCTTGGTGTTTATACAGCTATACTTTAAAAAGCTAACAGGAGTTATTAACCGAAGTTTTGCTCCATATTGAAAATAAGTTGTCTTATTAAAAGGTTAAAACTACTTGTATTGCACAGAACGCATGCACATTAGAGGTTTCGTAAGTCGGAACTAAAACTATATTGCAATTTCTTTATAATTCCAGGACCAAGCAATAATCTAATCATTAGAAACAATGCCTTTAACCTTATTTTGGTCTCACATAATTCGTATTTTAATCGGGAATGAATGAGTGTTCAAAACTAAGCAAAAAGATAAACAATGGACATTCCATGCTCTGCCAAACACGGGTATTGAAACCCGGTTTCGAACAGTCTTAGTCTGCAGACATAACGCTGTACCAATGAGGATTGAAATATTTTTATGTTATCGCAGGGGTTCTAACTCGAGTTAGCAGATTTAAAATCCAGAGTTCTATCACAGGACTAATCAATGTTCCTTTAATCGAGTGTCATCCCAGAAATATAAATTTCTATTTGGTTGAACGGTAGGATATCTTGTATAAAAAAGGAACCAGTAGAGTTTTTGTTTTTTTACGAAACTTTTCTCAAATATCCTGTTATATAACAGAGTGAAAATATGTCTTGACTTTATATTTTGAAGCAGTGTTAGCATGATTAAACTAAACATAGTCAACAAGCCGGGAAAACTCGTCATCTTGAAGTATAATTCTACTCTATATTAAAACAAATGTACGAAAGTTGCGGATGTTCTTCAGCTATCGCGTGTTTCAGTTATTTTAGTTTACAGATTGGGTTTACGAATTGTATTACAGTTTACACATTGGGTTTATAAACTGTGTTATAGTTTACGTATTGGGGTTTACGAATTATGTTATAGTTTACAGACTGGGTTCATAAATTGTGTTTTAGCTTATAGATTAGATGTATGAATCATGTTTCAGTTTACATATTTAGAGTTTAAATACTGTGCCTAAGGTGTTTTTTCATGTCCATGGTTATTTAAATATTTTACCAGCTTTTTACGTTTTTTCTTCTTTTTTAAGCTGTACAATTTATAAACACAGTAAAATACTGGTACAATTTCCATGCTACGTCGTATTAAGATAGTCCTTGGCATAATCACAGTTGTCGAAGTAGGTCAACAGACAACTAACTGCCAAAAGGTTACTTTATCGTGATGTTTTCAAGAAACACGCCTAAAGTCCTTAAGATTAGAATTTAATATGTAGGTATTAAATCTGAATGAACAAAAACTTATGTGTAACCTCGAAGAATTTTGATGTAACATTTCAAACCGGACGCTGTGTGCAAAAAGAAACTTAGCGCTTGCTCACGTAAAGTGTTGATCTTAGCGTTTATTTTGGAGTTTATCAATAACACAGAGTCCTTGGGAATGTTTCACTCTCCTGATGGAACACACTGTATATGCATTCAAACTTAACACTGTCAACGATCTTAAAACGAAAAAACAAAGTTATAACTATCACGTAAGTTAATTTCTGCAGTTTTAAAGAAAACTAAATGAAGTGAGTAGCGAACTCCATGTATCACTTTGAAGGCAAGCTGACTTAAAATTCACCTGTCATTAGAAACTTTCCTGACTTGAATCCAGTTCAAAATAACATGCATATATAGACATTGAGAACTATTTTATAATAAAATGAATTGAATTTTAGTACGAAGTAAAACGAGGTTGTATTATTTCTTCTAGTTGCTTTTCGGAACATCAAAGCTAGTTCTTCACCTATCGTCTTTATTTAGTTTACGACGCAAGCTTAGATGAATTTGAAGGCCTTGTTATTTGTGTTGGATTACATATGATGATGTTTCTCTAAAACAATCTCTTATATGAAGACGTTTTTCCGTCATTTTATGGTACATTGTGAAGACCTCTCTCGCGAAGTGCGCTTTTGGAAATGTCCGAAACCCAAGACAATATATTTTTAAAGATTTCTTTAAAACACGTTCTGTGCTTTTGAATACTTGTACGTCTATTAATCAAGCTACGTTACTTTTGTACATGTCATTCCAGATAGTTGAGGTATGATTGTAATATATCTTCTCGCATCTTTCATTCTATATTTTAAAACGTTTAAACTCAAATTACCGATTACGTTAATGGTATGTTTTCCTTAAAGGTATGTATTTCACAAAACATTGGACATTTCGTTAAATTCTTCAAGCCTAGGCCTAATGTATTTTGCAATAATTACAGTCAAAACTGTGTATATTTTCAACAGAATTTTTACTTAAAGGACAATTTTTTTTTAATATATTTTCACACTGAAACAATGCTTTTTGTAAACAATTTTGCTTAATAATTAACATAAAACTTTACATTTTCACACCAGATATTCTGATGTTGGTTTCCGATATTTTCTCGAAGCTTCCATTTCTACCAGTCAAAGACGGGAAGATGACAGAATAACTTATATTAATAAAGGTAAGAAAATAATTTATAAAGAGATGTTGTTTCATTTGCAATTTAAAAACTTTGGTACTATAAACACATACATATATAAATACATATAACTTGAAAGTTCACGTATATAGTAATTTAAATTTTAAGTAGGTGATTTTTTTATATTCCAGAAGCTTTTTAACAACAGACAAAGTATAACGCACCTGTTTATAAGTGGATGCATTTGGATTCGATTAAAAGGAGAATAAATAGTATATCTTGTTGCTCAATCATGATTCTGGAATGATGCAATTTTTATCTTTTTAACGCGATTAAACCAATTGATAATTGTAAATAAACGGAAAACACGAACCTTTCATACTGCTGAAAAGGTATTGAAACAGACGTGCCTGATGAATGTCGTTTTTAATGTTTGGGGCCATCGTTTCAGTAAACATGAGTGGATTGTGAGTCATACGTGGGATTTTTTGGCAGCAGGGAACAATTCATCCACAAAATGTGTTATAGGTTACAGGATATGCTGTAGGACAGTCGTTGTTTTGTCTGTGGCAGCGCAGATGGTTAAGGCTAAATCAACGACAGTTCCACGTTATTTTCTATTTAAATCCACTTATTAAATAAAAATTGGTTATGTGGAAATACCATTCTTTTTCTCTAAGCCTAACTCATTATTCTGGCGTTTGTTCTTGTTTTTACTTTTATAATTTGGAAATACTTAGATCAATTTTGTGATATGTGATTGCTTCATTTTTCAACGGAAATGCAACTTTTTAGCATTTTAATTTTGTATCAACTGGATCTACTTAAAAAATAATTAGTTTTAATAAATATTTTTAGTTTACTGATTTTTTTTTCAAAACAAGTGAGAAAGTGTGATAAAGTAATAAAACAAGAACAAAAATTGTAATAATAGCTTTTGTATACTAGCAAGTTTCAGTTCGCTTGTATAAGACATCTACAAATGTGAGAAGGCATATCAATGAGGCGTTCGTTAACACTAGAATATCTGCAAAACCAACTCAATTTCTTAAAGATTTATATTTACGTATTAGCGTCGGCTGAAACTTGGTAGAATGCTAGTATCGCAAACTAGTGGTGAATATATCAAGTTATAAGTATATCAACTCACAAAATTTAAATACTATGTGTGTGTGTATATATATATAAGTAACGTTGTGCTTGACCACTTTGTTTTAGCAAATGTCTGGAAAACGATGCCAGTGAATAAAAATTTTTTCTACTTGGATATTTTTGATAAGATGATTGCCTTTTTATCAACATTTTATACCTTTTAACATAGTTTTTAAAGAACATTTTCTGTACTTCAGTTGTGCAAAATGATAAGGTCATTATAGTCCCCGTGACCATTAGTTCTTTAATATCTAACAATTATTACAGGTTATATATTATTACTATATTCTAAATGTTACATGGTCTGGATAACCATTACGTACCTCACTAGCTATAATCATTACATGGATATGGATATTTAAGTTTTACCTTCGTTACTAGGGCAATTTTACGGTATCACATTAGAATATATTCCTGATCCAGACAAGCCTCTGAGAAATGCAACCGTCAGAGTAAGTATTCTGTTTTTCTTTCATTTACTTTTAGTTTCATTTTCCTTATCCCCTAGCAGCACAGTGATACATCTTCGGACTCTCACTGCTCAAAACCGGATTTCGATACTCGTGGTGGTCAGAGCACATAGATCCCATTGTGTAGCTTTAAGCTTGATTCTAAACCAAAAAAAAAAAAAATTTTCTTATCTGTAAGAATTCTGTTAGGCTTTTTTAAAGTGAAATTATTTCTTGCAGTTGTTAATCTTTTCATGATTTAAAAAATTATGAGTATTTTTTACACTTCGAAAAAAAAGGCAAAAATTAGTTTTAAAACTGGAATAAATTATATTGGTCAATTTTAAAGGAACATTTTGTTTTTTTGTAACATTTTCATATACTTACTTGAATGAAACTAAAGGTTTAACAAAAATTTCATACGAGCGCCTGAACACGCTAGTAAGAATCCGAAATACGTTCGTCTCGTCGTGAATGCTTTAAAAACAAGAACAATGGGCAGACATTTTAATTAGACGACCCTTCAAAATAGTCCTATGAACCTTTCGACTAAATATTCGTGAATAAATTTACATATAACTGTACTGACTGGAGAAAATGATATTAGGATATTACTATCAAGCCAGTAGTGAATGTATTAATTTCCACTTCTTAACATATGAACACGAAAGGAAACACGTGATCCAATCCTTATAAGTTATGGATATTTGTTTGATCATTGAATTTCACGCAAATATACTAAAGGACTAACAGCAATAGCCGTCCATCATATTGAACTAAATTAAAGGAAAGGCAGCTAGTCAATCACCCACTGCCAGCACTTGGCCGGGCTACTCTAATCTAATAGTGGGATTAACCGTGATATCATAACGCCTACACATTTGAATGTGTCCCTTCAGATTGAAAACCGAGTGCTCTGACCACCAGGCCATACCAGACCTCTTAGGAAAGTACTTCTTGGAATTGTCTTGCATTATTTAAAACTCATTTTGTGGTTATTAAGACCTAAAACACCTATAGGAACTATTAAATTATTGTTTCAAAAATATCCCAGAAGAATGTTAACCGATGTATCAGATGTATCACTTTTTTTTTAGTTAATGATTATGCTATTTATTGAATCGACTAAACGATATCACGAGCTATAAAAGGTTTATTCACTTTGTCACTGTGTCGAAAATGCTTTAACATTCCTTTTTTGGTAATGCTCAACAATATATATCGTGATTTAGCAAGAAAACCATAACTTGATTGTTCTTAGGCCAACTATGAAGTTTATGTTGAATGTCCATTATTCATACTTCGGGGATATAACAGTACAATAATTTAATTCAAAAGTTTTATGACATTTGAGAAGCAGCCAAAAAGAAAATAAAATTTACCAAGTAGTGTTTCAGCTAAGCCTTACGTCACTTTTATGCATTATATTATACTACAAATAGGCCTACTATTACGAAAGTTATAGAGTCAGTGTTTTAAACGTTTTAAGCGATGAATAAATGTTAACTGATAAATATTATTATGGTATTTTAAGACATATACTATCTACTTAGCCTTAAAACATAAGGAAAAATAAACTTTTATTACTACCTAATATCTTTTATCTTTTGTTCAGTGGAACAAAATTGAAAATTTGTGTTTCAATGTCTGCACTGTTTTCTACTTTCTGACCTAGAATGTAATGAAAAGGCAGAGTGCACGTGTACTTCTGATCACATTAACATTTCACTTTTTTTGCGTAGTTTTTACCAAAAAAGGTTAAACAATTACTTCTAGACTGATGAAATAAGTGTAGAGTTGGTGCATTTAGCTCTAGTTAAATTCTATAATTTTTGTTAATAAATCAACAATGGCTTCCCGTTATTTTAACAGGTTTTTATACTAGCTATTTCTATAAAAGTTTATGTAAACTCAACTTGAAATGCCTCGCCCATTCCCTGGTGATTGAACGATAAGAATGTGGGCTTATTACGTTAAAAATTGTGATTTCGATACTCGTGGCTGGCAGAACACAGATAGCCCATTGTATAGCTTTGTGCTTAACAAAAATAAACAAAGAAAACCAATTTGAAACCTTTGTACAGTACCAAATAAAAAGTAGTTATATTTCACGATCAGCTAAGGTCAGGTTTTTTTTTGTACCAAACAATTTGGAACGAAATATTTGATAATAATCTAAGTTGATCACAAGTGGAGCATGCTGTTAATTTTATATATGAACTAAGAAGTATCATAATTTTCGTTATGATACACGTGACTATATTCCATGAGTACGACATGCCTATTTGTGTTAGCGCGATTTTTATTTTTTACACAAAGTTGACTCTATCTACAACTCATAAAGCGTGATGACTAGCTCTAACGAAACTGCATAATATAGCTGATTGGTGGCACGTTTACGCTATGTAACTAATGGTCAGAACACGATCTAGCCCTCCTCGATTTGCAGCTTGTTTCAAATCATGGGCCACATAGCAGTTCAGCACCCTCTTGTGGTAGAAATCTCAGGTCTGCTGTATAAGAAGGTCGTGATGCGACGGCTTTAATCGTGATTTTTAACTACTTTGATAAGAACTTTATCTAATGGTTAGTCGATCTCGAAAAGGAGACAGTTGGAAGATTGCTATTTCATTAAGGGAAATCCTTGCTAAACAAGACACGTTTTTTATTAACTACATTTTTAAAAAAATATATCAGAATTCATATACACACCATCTTGGAGCGTAAAATAGAATTTATAATTTTTTAAGTTCAAGTGAGGAAACTAACGGTTTATAAGTTCCTTATCGCTTAAAATTTTGAACAAAAATGATAATTTGTTCCAGTTGTCAGTAAGTAAAAAAATGCAGATCAAATATTATGCTCACAATTTTCGCACTACAATCATACTTATATTTATGATAAGACCAAATATTTGGAGATAATTTCAAAATTCTTTTAACCATTTATGTTTTTTTTACATATTACACAATCAGTCCATTCAGCATTAGAAAATTTATTACATGTCTTGTTATTCTATTTTAAACATACATTTTTAATTACATTAAAAACAATTTAAAATATCTAATGTAAACGTCACAGGTTCGCTCTGTTTGTTTTAACGCAGAGAGACCAATTCAATGATTTCTCTGCGCTCTGTCCAACAAGGAAAATCGACCTCGGGATTTTAGCATTGGAAGTTCCTAAACTTACCGCTGATCCGTTAGGGTGACACGTGAAAAGCAAATAACAGAAATTATACCAAACTGGCTTATACTGGCTTACGAATATCGAATAAACAATAATAAAACTAAAACACACACACACACACACCCTCTATACACTCAGAGGTTTACAGAGTTCGTTTATCAACCATTTTGACTGAGTATAATTTCTTGAACGTTTAGAGTTAAGAACACACCATCTGGACTGGTAAGCATTAAACTGCCCGTAATTGGCTTAAGGCATTAAATGTTTAGTCACAGAAACTAAGACAATTTTTGCGACTACATATCGAAAATGGATAATTCAATAGCGTGTTATAGAAGTGAATAAATATATAAAATAGCTATGAAAGACCAATTGAGGGATTGTTCAAAGAATGTCAAAAACAAGTATTTTGTTCTTTGAAAGAGGTATTCCTATCTCAGAAAACAAAGGTATTTTATGAAGATAAATAACGATGAAACTGCATATCAAACAAATTTCATCTCACGAAGACCTTGTATATAATATTTTATCGGAAACATGTTTCTTCTCGTTATAAAAATTATTGAGCACTTGCGATTAGAAATTGTAAAACAAGGATATTTATATACAATATGCTATGGTTCTGCAAAGTGAAGACACGGAAGCAATTTTTAAACAACATTATTAAAAAACATAGCTAAAGGCACCACGCCAAAATATTTTAATTTGTAATTAAAAAACTCAACACGTTAAAATTTTATACGGATATTCAGGTTGTATCCGAATGTAAGTTTCAGTGGGTTTGATAAGGTATGCAAAAGACGACCTCAAAGAAAAAAAATGACAGATTGCTTTAATGTGTTACGGAAATGAACACATGTCAAAGGGCATAAAGGTCCTTTTAAAAACATGAGCAATTCAACAACAATCTTTCACCTTCACTAGAAGGAGGCCATGGTCTAGTCAAATAACAACCGCAATTAAATATTGGATTTTGTTTTCTCTAGTGTCCCAACCCTTTTATTTATTTGGGCATTTCTATATCCATCATAGCCAGCGGATTAGTAAAGAAATAACCCTTCGCTGTCCACCCTATATGATGTATTCCCAACTTGTTTTGATATAGAAGAGCTGAAGAACTTCCTGATATACCGAGATCTTCATAGGTACTGAGTCATGATCATGTGATCCGAGTTGATGGGTGGAAATCTAGGTTAACATTATTGATCTCTCACCATGAACGTAGGTTACATCTTGAATGTCTAATAAAGAAAGATCACGATAGAATAGAAAAAAATAAAGAGGTGTTAGCTAAGCTAGAATATAAGGTCATTGAAAACGTCAGTTTGAAATAATGTAAATGTGACTAGAAGGTTTAACAGTTATTTTCCAAACAAAGACAGCTCTTTGACAAGAAAATAGGGTAGTCTGAGTAACTGGTAACGCCGAAACAATTATAAGTCAAATAACACCAACTGTAATTTTCCTTAAAAGATAATTTTGCCGTATAAGGTCAATGAAAATAACTGAGTGTTGTGTTTCTATTTGTATCAAAAGCTATAGTGAAAATCTCACCCGTTCTAATTTGTCAGTGAATGCAATTCGGCATCGATTGAAAAGATTACTGTTACACATAACGGTTCCTGTGGTTACTGTTAAATAATAAGTAAATATTCAACCAAATCTAACAATAATTTCAGGACTAGTAAGAGTTAAAAACGTTGGATTTTTTTCTCATATTAGTGTACTATATGCTTTAGGAGTTAAAGTAAAAGGAAAAAAATGCCTTGCAGACCTGAAATAACAAAAAATAGAAGCAAGTTTAACCTCTGTATTGATTATATTATGTAATCTTCGTGTTTAAGTGTTTTAATTACTAAATATCAAGGTAGGATAAAGTATCCATTCAGTGAATAACGAAGGGACTATACCAAACTTACCAAACGTAGTTTATGCGCATCTTAACCGTAAAATTGCTTTGATTTTGAAATAAAATAAGAACTTCAGTGCAGAAATCTTTGGATAAGAGTTATATCAACATGCTTTGCATAACAGTATTTTTCACTTCCTAATGATGATGTTATTTAAAGAACACACGAATGTGATTTGTTCAAGCACGAGACAGCTTATAAGACATGGTAATCACATTTTCACTTAAAAATTAATATAATTTTGGTTATTGAATTACATTTGAAATAATTTGATCCAAGACGATAATAAGAAACTTTATCATTCCATTACCAAACATCATATCAGATTAGGAACATCACATTTTGCGGGCACTTTACCTACAGACACTTTACCTTTATAATGTCATGAAGACAAAACTGATGATTTGTCACGTACACTGTTCAGAAACTATAATCTGAGTTATTACTTTCTTCACTACATGCCACTCAGTGGCTCAGCGGTATGTCTGCGGACCTACAACGCTAAAAACCGGGTTTTGATACCCGTGGTGTGCTTTATTCAAAACAACAAGCAAGCAAATGATCAAGCGCTTAACGCAGTTTTTAAAAAACGAATTTCTCTGTAAGTAATTTTAAAGTATGACGATGCTTTCTAATCAGTTTAAAAAGATCCACCGAGTGCATGGATTGCCCTCTGCTATCTGTATTTGTCAGAATCGATTAATTTTTTCATGGTATGTCACGTTCTCTAATCGTTAAAGGATTTTCACTAATCTGTACTATTAAACTACCACTCGAGAAAAGCTTTATGAGTTTAATGACTAAAAATCTGAGTTTAAAAGCCTGACGTGTCTTTCCTCAAGCGTTAAACAATGTTGATAGATTAGTTTATAACTAATCAACGAAGATATATCAGATCCTGTATTGTCTCACTTTAGGAATATGTTGAGGTGTTATATAGTCGTCGAATTATGCAAGAAATATCGTATTAGGCTAATCCGCAAAGAGATGATTATACACAAATATGGCTAGATATTTAATATTATGCAAACCAATAAAGGATTAGAAATGATACGAGAGACTGTAGTCGTGGAAAAATAACAAGTGAATTGAAAACCTACATCTGTATTTTTCACCATTTTTAATAAAAATTACTTAATAAATAATATTGTGCTATTAGTATATTTTTAATATCCTGCAGTATTCAACAGTTGTCTGTTTATTTTGCTTTGAAAACAATTCAATTCAACCACATTGAAGGATATATTTTATTAAAAATTAAACCAGTGGTAAAATTAATGTAATTAGCGCATGAGCTAAGGTAAAGCACAATATACTGAAATATATGTACACATATGCATTCTTTTTGTGTCCTATAGTCTGTGATTATGCTAGTATTCCGTGAAGAGAAAACACCAGAAGACGAGATCAAAGCGTGGCAGTTTTGGCATGGACGGCAACATAGTATTAAACAGCGGATACTAGATGCAGGTTTGTCGTTATTTTTTATTTTTTTTCTCTGTATATTTTAAAGAGTCATAGAAGTGATACACCAAGTTACCATATTTATTACCATTTTTTCCCACTCTATAGTGATCTACTCAAGTGGATTCGACATAACATGTTATTGAAAGTTAAGAAAAGTTTTTCTGTAGATAAACGTGATAAAAATCTTAAAGATAAAATAACAAATACGTATTTTTGGTAATCCACGAATTAATAGATATAACACTTCATTTTTATATGCAAAAACGGCTGTTCTGGGCCCAGAAAACACTTCAAATAGAAGAGCGAACAACGTTTCGACCTTCTTCGGTCATCGTCAGGTTCACAAAGAAAGGGTTACTGGTCGGAAGCTGACGATGACCGAAGAAGGTCGAAACGTTGTTCGCTCTTCTATTTGAAATAAAAGTTCTCAACAAGTGGGTTTCTCGACATCACTGATTGTTATAACACTTCATTAATTATAAACTACACTGCCTATAAAGAATTGTGCTAACCTTTTTTTCCAAATTAATAATCTTTATAGACACAAAAAACAGTTCCGGAATTATAGGACAAATTGAGGAGATTACCCACAATGCCATAGCTTTTTATTGGAATCCTCTTGAAAGTTCTGCAAAGGTAATTATTTAATTAATATTTTGTATTTTCTGAAAAACGAATGCCTTTAAATTCTTGAATTAAAAGAACTTATTTTTATTGTTATTATAGCTTATTTGATTTATTTAAAATATATAAACGTTTTTGTCTAATTGAAAATGTGTCATTTTTATTCAGTTCTTTGGAAAATAGAGCTATGATGAATTTAATGAGAGAGAAAACAAACATTTTTACGGATTTAAATATGATGACGAGAAATTCACTTTTCAGAAAATAAAAGTGTGGAGACGACCTGAACAAGTAATACAGAAAAAATTATTACAAATGTGCAACGTTTCGACAAAGTTATGTCATCATCAGATTCCTTATTATAACATAATCTTGTTTGAACGTTATACACTTATATTAGTAGAGTTCTCTGCATTATCTGTTCAATACATTTAAGAAGAGCTCCATTTTTTAGACAGCTTCTAATCACTGATATTAGATTTATAAGTACAATAGAGAGATAAAATTTGCTCTCTTATAATATTTTTGTGCTTATTATTTTAAATATTTGGTGCATGTTTTATCACTGTGATATATTTCTTAAAGTAATATGCCTTTAAAAATGCATAAATATAGCATATCTGAAGTTTCACCTCAAAATAATGTTTGTAAAAAATAACTGTGTGAGAGTTGATGTGAACGTATTCGTTATTCTTAACTTGTAGGTGAACGTAGCAGCGCAGTGTCTCAGTACAGATTTTAGTAGCCAGAAGGGAGTGAAAGTAAGTGGATTATATTTACTCGGCAGTTTTGGAAATATTGTTACAACTTGACTCAGTCTCGTCTTATTGTTTTGAATATTAAATAATGTTATTAATTATCGACTTACATCATCAATTAATCAGACATTGGCTAACAAACCAGAAAACACTCAAAATGGAATGTTTTTATGGCTAATAAACGAGAAAACACTCAAAGTGGAATGTTTTTATCAGTGAATTAGTTTTTATTTACTTGTTACAATTGAGATTGTTTCGTTTACATTATAATTTTATTTCTTTTGTGTATGCTACGTTTTATTTTAGTTTTTTGTTAAAGAAAAAGTGCCTCTCCTACCCGTTCAGATACACAGTAATGTTTGTTTATTATTAAACACTAAACCCACGATGAACCTGAAGCCTTATGACGCTACAGTTTGAGGTTCAACCTTTGTAATGAGCACACCACAGGTAATAGTGCTTAAAACCCAGCAGAAAATATGTGATAAAGTGTACACGCTCATCGGAAACCCATCATTTTGACGACAAGAAATCCACTTGAAATACAAATGCATCTCAGATTGGCTTGTAGGGATATTAACATTTTGATTGATAAACAGAGAACAACGTTTCGACCTTCCTGAAGATGATCTAGAAAAGTCGAAACGTTGTTCTTTGTTTATCAATAAAAGTGGTAATACCCAGACCAGCCATTCTGAGATACATTAAACCTATATTGTACGGTTTCAAAGCTACAAACTAATCTCATCATATCCAAAGTTCAGAGAAAATGCATTTTCACGACGGTTGGTATGGGTATTAAAATTTTAATTAAAAGAAAGTACAGAACATCGTTTTGACTTTCTAAGATCACCTTCAGGATAACAAATAGAGTTTGCAACTGACCGTTTTATTTTGTTAAGGTTTTAATACCCCCAGCTGCCGTTTTTGAGATTACACTAGTTTTCTAAGCCTTGTTAACTATTCATTTCTCCACTCTAATCTTCGGATCCCCGTCACATAAAACATGCTCGCCCTTTCAGCCATGGTGGCGTTATATGCTAATGGTCAATCTCACTATTTGTTGGTGAAAGAGTAGCCCAAGATTTGGAAGTGTGTGGTGATGACTAGCTGCTTTCCCTCTAGTCTTACACTGCTAAACTAGGGAGGGCTAGCGCAGATTGACCTCGAGTAGTTTTGCGCGAAATTCAAAACAAATCAAACCCCTCCACCATAAAAGTTTCAAACACTTGCACCTAAGCTTGCTCATTATATATTTAGTTTTAAGTTATGATGGATCACAGACTGAGGAGAGAAAAGATATATAGGTTCTTGTACAATAGTTCAGGCTCAAAATTTATCTGAAACCTATAATTTAGTAAAGAATTTAAAATCTAAGTGGCCACGTCGTTGTTTAAAATATAATTTATTTTGGTGATCAGAACCAACTTTTTACAAAATGAAGTCTGGAGACGACCTGACTAGGTAGTAAAAGAAACTTTATTATAAGTGTACAAAGTTTTGACAAACGTATGTCCTGTTGATGATATCAACTTTGAACACATGTAATAAAGTTTATTTTACTACAATTCAAGCCGTCTCTAACCTTTCATAATTTGATTGACTTCTGTCTAACCTTATTGGTACTGAGTTGATTTTTTAACACATTCGTTGTATGCATTAGGATGAGATAAACAATTATTTCTTATTCCCGATTTATTTATGTACTAATAGTGTTTTGGCAACAATCCTATTGAAAAACCAACTGAAAATATTAAATGGTAAATTATTATCTACATGTTAAAAGTTACAAATGATCAAAGTTAAGCTATATCAAAATGTTTGCCATGTGTAAAGTATTTGCCCCTGATGACCCAATGGCAATTTTGAGGTCTAATAAAGCTAAAAATTAGGTTTTGATAAAGGCAATGGACAGAACATAAATAGCTTGTTGAGTAGTTTTGCATTAATAACAAACAATCAAAAGTAGTATATTCATCAAACCATGTAAATTAAATATTGTAGTTGATGTATCCTACATATTTGCTTGCCTTTTGTTCTACAATTGATGCTATGTCCTTTTGTTCCAGAATTGATGTTCTTTTGTTAAATGAAGCTCATTCTTTCTTTTCGTTTAGGGGCTCCCGTTGCATATACAGATTGACACATTCGATGACTGTAGGGAGGGAATTAACCCTATTCATCGGGGGTATTGTCAGATAAAAGTTTTCTGTGATAAGGTAAGTCTTCATTGAACTTTGATTTCACTTATTGTTATAGCTGACAAGAAAATATTGTAAATAAATAAGCACATTATCCGAGGTGGTAATTTTATCGTTCACTCAAATGTTTCTGAATTAATTTTTAATGGTGTTTGTAGTGCTTGAAAGTTAAATAATGTATATTATTATCAAAATTTCCCCGAAATGTATACCAAAATTAGAATATATTAAAATATATATTTCAAAAATATTTGAGTATATTGTAGACAGAAATTATCAGAACATTTGAATACGTTGTATCCAGAAATTTAAATATAATTCGTATTTTTTGTACACTAAATTCACAGGTTTCGAAAAACAAATAGGTATACAGTATCCAGAAATAACAGAATATTTATTTGCATTGTTTAAAGAGGTTCCAGTAGCTGTTAGGTATACATAAATAAGCTCCAGTTTCGAAGACCTGATATATTATTTATTACTTATATGACTATTTACTTTTATGAACACTTAATAAAATTAATTATAGTGTTGAATGTTGTTTTCGTTTTGCTAAGAGTTGACAAATCACAGAAATCGTGTTTAATAGAAGAAAAGGAACACCGAAGACTTTGTAAGACAAATAATGCGTTTACACAGATGAAATTTTTTAATTGCTTCAAGTGCTATAATTTCAAGTCATGCCATATTTAAGTGACTAAAATATAGATAACTACGTTATTAAGAATAATAGTTTTAAAATTATTTCAACAATTCACAGTCAATGTTTTTTCCTTGCTTCAAAAATATAGAAGTTCCTAATAAAATATGTTTTATTTTGAGTATTTTATTATCGTAATTACTTTATCCCTCTTTCTCTTTCAAAGTTTTAACATCTTTACTTCCCAGCGAGATATGAGGATACTTTGATATTGTACTTTGCTTTACAATGTTTTTAGAAGTAGTTTTTCTGAAAATATTGTTTGCATTTAAGCATTTGTTTAGGTTGTTACAGTTTTGTCAGCTCATAATGTTCCTGTGTTTACACATGCTGCAACTGTCTCCGCATAAGACAAGTTTAAAGCTCTCATTGTATTCAGCATGCTGTCCTTGCACTTTGCTTTTATTCACCTAATAAACATCATTAGATGTAAAGACGTGAAAATACTAAATATTATTTAACAAACTTTAGCTGAACAGCTAACCATTTGTATTGAAACTGAACACGTGTAATCATCATAAGCTTCGTTTGCATAATTGCAACATAATTGATGTTGCTTTATAAATGCACCCCAGTATGGACATAACCTTTGTACTAATTTTGTTGAATATCCATCTACACCCAGCAAAATAGTCACGTGGACAGACATCAGACATTACTATTCTATTTATATACATTACAAAATAATGAACTATTGAGGAGTAAAAACATCAAACTTATTAAGAGTAACTCAGTTGTGTTACAATTCTTGATAGAATCAGTGTCAGTTAGCTCCAATGGAATTTCACACGATGTGTGGTAGCATCAGGTTAGATAAATGTTACTTTTGATTATATCGTATAATTTTTATGTAATTGTTGCATAAATAAGGTTAAAAGGTATTTGCAACTTGACATTAAGGAATTTCTAAACATTAGATTTACTTTAATAAAACTTTACATTTCTTTCTATTTGATTTTCTCTAAAAATTCAATTTTTGAGAATACAGTAAAATTATTTTGTAATTTAGGAATAACAGTTTACTGTTGTTACTGGGGTTATACTAAAGATGAAAACATTTGCAAAACACAGACCAGGTTTTGGCAGACAAGAAATACGAATAATTGTAAAAGTTTTAGGTCATTGAAATAGTGTTAACTGGCTGATAACACTAACAGGTGAAACAATTGCACTGTGTTCATTAATGGAACAGTATTTTATTCTTAAGAAATCACGAACATAATTTTTAGGTAAATTTTAGCCCCCCAGTGGCTCAGCGGTATGTCTGCGGACTTACACGCTAAAATCCAGGTTTCGATACCCGTGGTGGGCAGAGCACAGATAGCCCATTGTGTAGCTTTGTGCTTAATTCAAAAGAATGAGACAAAAACAACAATGAGGTAAATTTTAATTAATGTTTTAATGATGCCAAACTGAAAAGTGTGAAATATATTCAATATTTTATTACTAAGTTTATCTAATATATTATTTTTTTTCTCTGAAATTCATATACTGTAATATATTTTCAAAGGGATTTTCACTAAACGTGTGTGAAACATAGAAAAACTGTACGACTTTGAACACTTTCATATCACTGGCTATTTGTCTGCACGAGTTGCTTACATAATTGTGAGAGTGTATTAAGGAAATAATTATTTCGATGTACCACTAGTTATCACTTACAGTTTCCCAAAATGCAGTGAACTATGTGGGATCCCATCACAATTTGAAACATGTTTTTCCAAACTGTTTATGCATTAAACTTCCTACGTTTCCCGTTTTGTTAATTACGGGACGTTTAACGATGCATTCATTTGTATTTATGGCAAAGTTACTAAGACTATGTACCTTAGTCTCTTGTTTTTAACTACTGACCAGAGGGAAGAATGCCGGTCAGCAGTAACAAACTATCCATCATCCATGCAAAATGATTGATTGTCACTTTTATAACGCACCCACAGCTTGAAATGCAAAAACATATTTTGTGATATTGCAGAGATTCGAGCTCATCTCGGCAGCTCCGAAATCTAGAATTCTACCACAGAGATAATAACACATAAATCATACACAACTTAAACATACCACCAATATTGTTGCTCGCATAAAATTAAACATTTATTTCGAACAATGTACCCTGCCAGTAGTGAACAGTAAAAAAACGAGTTGGTAATTTCATAGTTGTTTACATTTTAACGATTTATGAATTTCGTTTTATAAGAAGTTGACTACATCTCTAACTAACCAGCATGAATCAGTCTTTATTCGTTTTAGTTTAAGCATAGTAGTAGTGATTAATTCAGCTTTGTATCATTCACGCATAAAGTCTAGCTAAGAGTTGCTCTTTGGAGGAAAAAAATGGTTGTTTATTTGGAAATGAGTAAACACGTTTTTTTTGTTTTGCATATTGTAGTGTTCAACCCTGATTCAGATGCGTGCGAATAACCGGCTAAGATTTACCCAATTTTCTGTTCGTGTCTGAAAAAAAAAATCACAGACAGTGAATGTGTCTGTGTTACAAAGTAATGGAGAAGTTGGAAGAAGTAAACGTTGCTTCGAGGCTTTATGAATAAAGCCATGGCTATGAGAAACATGAGGCTATACGTCAGAAAATATAGTGTTTCCGCCCCTCTGTCTCGTTAATTGCTGTGTCGGTTGCATAAACATATAATTAGAACAGTTTGTATTACACTAATAGTTGAACATTTAGATGAAACTGACTTTTATTTTCTTCTGGAATGTAAAATTGTCCTTCAGAGAACATTAGTATTTATGGGACACCATTAAATTCAACTTATGGCATCTCTTCCTTTTAAAGCGTTTGAAAATAGCCAAATATGTATATACAATTAGCCAATATGAATAAAAGGCATCTAAAGAATTGAACGTCTGTTACAGATATGTATATAGAATTAGCCAATCTGAATAAAAGGCATCTAAAGAATTGAACGTCTGTTACAGATATGTATATAGAATTAGCCAATCTGAATAAAAGGCATCTAAAGAATTGAACGTCTGTTACAACATTTCGTTTCAAATCTGTTGTAAAGTTCTGTACGTTAAAACTTAAAACTTTAGTTTGCTCTGAGTTTCTCGAATACTTCAAGTCTGTGAGTGTTGTTTTTAACTCGAAATTAATGAGATGTCTGTAAGTAGTGGAAATAGTTCCAAAAGCGGAAACACTAGTTTGTCTTTCTTCGTTCTTGTAAACTAGCAGATGAGACACCCTGCCATCCATTACCATAATATACAGAACGAATTTTGTGTAATAATTGTATCATTTCAGTGTTAATACTCGTTTACTTTTATACAATAGAAGTAAAACTTTGCGATAGGTATTATAATATTTTGGTGGATTGTTTTGTCAAGAGAAGTGTTTGCCATATACATTTTATGAGGTCATTAACAATTCTTTAATGACAAAGAGACATTGGATCTTATGATTGTAAAGGATCTGACGTGGTCATTTCAGCATTATTACTTTTCACCGCTATTAAGTACCTCCCCATCTTTTTAATAGCAACTCATTTTTTACACCCTACTTCACGGATACTGGTTTGATATGCGCGCAGGGATTCACTTTACTTAAATCATTTCAATACCTACACACAAGGATAGCTGATTAGGGGTCGACCTAAAAATATTAACATAACTGAAGAGGTTGCTGATTTATTCACCAACGCCAAAGTTAATAGCTTTATCAGTAGATGTCACTATATTCATTTTTAGAGGCATGACGTGTTTGCGGAATAATAAATTTTACACAATAATTCTACTGGGGTTATTTTAATCTTTATATATAACAACTTCAGAAGTACATGATAAGCTTAATAAAAATCCCTTAGTAAATTCTTTACTTAAGCGGATTAGGTAAGCAAACTTCCAGCCATATCACAATGGATGACTATACTTATATGTTGGAAAATGATATTGTATAAGAGATGTTTAGAGTTTATGGGTATATTTTCAATGATAAAGATAAACAATATTGAATGAATTTCGTTCTTGCAACCGACGAGAGTACGTGGGATTCTCGATAGTGGACAATTAAAGTGATGGAAGGCAAATTGTGGCGTGACCTCATTCTTTAACTATGAAGTTTGTGCTATGAAATTAAATTTTGTCTTTTGTTTTTTTCTACACACTATATTCAAGTATAGACCTTTCATGCTTAATGCTTGGACGATTCAAACTGGCCCATTTCTATGTCCTTGTTAGTTGATTAATATCCCCCTCCTACGAGTTTGGTAAGACTTATAACCGTTAATTAAAGGCTACACACGATTCTGTAAGTTATTTCTGTGTATCACATCACCTTATTTCTAAAGCAGGTTGGTATATAATGTCACCTTTTCATATATTTCAGGGGGCGGAGCGTAAAACACGAGATGAAGAAAGGAGAGCAGCGAAGCGGAGATTGACTGCAACAGGAAGTGAGTGTCATTGTGTCTCTTTCTTTGTAAAAGTGATAATAATGACATCTATATAAGTAAATCAAAAATCGTTGTTGCTTTGCATCAACATCAACAATAACAACAAAAAAGAAAATTCGTCAAAAGTTGGGGTATTTTGGCTTAGAAAATATTTATATAATAATGCAAGTTACCGTCAACGTGGTACTAGAAAAGTATGTAAGATAAGAAAGTAAACAAATGATGGTTAAAAGTTGATTTTTTTAACTGTTAAGGTGAGAAAGTACACAATTCATGGTTGATAATTTGATCTTTTTTTTACTGTTAAGGTAAGAAAGCGGACAATCCATGGTTGATAATTTGATCTTTTTTTTTTACTGTTAAGGTAAGAAAGTAAACAAGTTACAATTGAAAATTTGATTTTCTTACTGCTAAGGTAAGAAAGTTGACAATTAATTCATGGTTGAAAATTTGTTGTTTTTTTGTTAAGGCAATAAAGAACACAATTCACTGTTGAAAATTTAAGTTTTTTACTGCTAAAGTGGCCTGGCATGGCCTAGCGCGTTAAGGCTTGCGCTTTGTGATCTGAGGGTCGCGGGTTCGCGCCAAACATGCTCGCCCTCCCAGCCGTGGGGGTGTATAATGTGACGGTCAATCCCACTTTTCGTTGGTAAAAGAGTAGCCCAAGAGTTGGCGGTGGGTGGTGATGACTAGCTGCCTTCTCTCTAGTCTTACACTGCTAAATTAGGGACGGCTAGCACAGATAGCCCTCGAGTAGCTTTGTGCGAAATTCCAAAACAAACAAACAAACAAATACTGCTAAAGTAAGAAAGCGGACAATTCACAGTTGAAAATTTGATTTTTTTACTGCTAAGGTAAGAAAGTAGACAATTAATGGTTGAAATATTGATCCCTTTAGTTCTTCTTATATAATATTGTAATGCTAGCAATGATTATTCTATTGTTCATTATACTATTCAGTAAGTGCCAATCACGCTCCACATTTTGGGGCTGTCGGTGTGTTATAAATGAAGTAACGCTCGGTAATGGTGAGAAGATAGTAGCCCACTATATGGCTAGCGGTGAGTGCTGTTAATTAGCTGCCTTTCCTTCAGAAAATAGCTTCGAAATTAAAACCAGTTAGCACTAATACACCGCTAGTAGCTTTGCGTGAATACCCGGAAACAACCAAACAATAATTGCAGTAGCTGTAATATGTGAATAAACAACATATGTAGTGATTCGTTGATTAAACTGTTGGTTAAAGTATGTTTTGACAGTAATGTTTATATACAGCCACTGTTAAAGAAATGTAGAATGCACAACGTTTTGTTTTTGAACTGATAACTAAAAGCACTTATTGTGATTGAGTTATTTAAATCGGGTACTTTGAACTGCAGAAAGTAGTAACCTAGTTAACTCATTTGTGAATATTACGTGTATTAGGTACCAGGAAGAAGATGGAAGAAATGTACCACTCGCCAAGTGACAGATCAGAATTTTACTCCATGAGTGACCTGTCCAAACCTCCAGCCTTCTTCAACCCAACTATAGATGTGGATAAACTCGCCCAAAATAAGGTATAAATGAAACATTTGTTAAAGTGACAAAAGTGTTCATAAGTTTGTCACATTGAATTTGTTACGCGTTGGAAGTTTTGAGTCGTATCTGTTACAAGAAATTCAGCCGATTAATAGGTAACGATCTATAAGTATAATGAAGAGTTAAATTGTTTCACCATCAATAAAAATTATTCCGTTTGCTTATAACCTTTATTTACCTAACAACTAGTATAATGTATTTGATGCTCAAGATTCAGACTAGGAAAGTATTTTCCAGACATTTAAAACTACACAGAACAGGAGCGTAGTATGAAGTTATAGTGGAAGGGGGGCTAAATTCTGAATAATTTCAGATATGTGCACTAAAAACTATATATATATATACTTTAAATATTTCGTAACTCCAAAAAACCTCTAATTCTTACAAATTATATGTGCAGGGTTTTTTATGTTAAAGTTATAATAAGCATTAACTTTCATTTAAATTTGTATTCTAAAGAATGTGGTCATTCTTTCAGTTGTGGGGCGTTATAATGTGACGGTCAATCCCACTCACTATTCATTGGTAAAAGAGTAGTCCAAGAGTTGGCGGTGGGTAATGATGACTAGCTGCCTTCCCTCTAGTCTTACACTGTTAAAGTAGGGACAGCTAGTACAGATAGCCCTCGACTACCTTTGTGCGAAATTCAAAAAACAAAACAAACAAATGTTTCTTTCACTGTGTAATCTATTAAGACCATGGATAGCATATTAGGATAATTTATTTTGACTTCGCTACTCCCTTTCCCATCTGATGGGTAAGTGGCAAATTTATGATCTGACGGCGATAAAATTAATAATTCAATTTGGTGAATTATGTTTCATAACTTATATCCCTTAACCATGTATGTTTCATAACTTATATCCCTTCACATTATCTGTAAACGGTGATTTTTTGGGTTAGTAAGTTTTGCATTGAAAAATATTTTTAATGTGGAAGTTAAAATAACTGGGACGTTATTTAGGTTAAGCGTTAAAAATAAATCATTTACCAACAGTAAAAGAAAAAAAAGCCAAGCGTGGCTAGTTGTTTGTATGTTGGGATGCGATTGCGAATTTCCAAGACTCGAGGCACAATTACTTTGAATATGCTCCATACTTTCAATTTTGAGCACTTATATAAGTGACAGTCAACAATATTATTGATAAAAATCCCCTGTGGGGGGGGAGTGTTAATAATTGTTACTACTCTTTTTGTCAGCAGGTGGTTAGGGGGCAGGCTCGTAATTTGAGGGTCTCGGACTTGAATCCCCGTCACACCGAACACGCTCTCCCTTTCAGCCGTGGGGGCATTATAATATGACGGGTCAATCTCACTATTTGTTGGTAAAAGAGTTGCACAAGAGTTGGTTGTGAGTGGTGATGACTAGCTGCCTTCTCTCTGGTCTTACACTGCTAAATTACGGATGGCTAGTGCAGATAGCCCTCGTGTAGCTTTACGCGAAATTTCAAATAAATCAAACCTTTTGCCAGCAGCTCAAAATTAATGAAAGCTGTGCCTGAATCCTACGTGTGCGTGAGAGTGTCGATCAGGTTGAAAATATCACCATCACAGATGGCCACAAAAGAAACAGTTAAATGATTGGCACTATAACACTTGATTATAAACATTCATCGTATTTATCTTTTTTTTAACCCTTGGATCTTATATTTATTAACATTTTATCGATAATTCTGATCTCAATGTGATGTTGTAACGTTAGAAGTGGAAATATATTTTAAACATGTATATTTCTTGGTAAGCATAGCCTTCTGATCTTTAAGTGACTGTTTCTCAGATCTCTGGGATAGAATTATCTCTGTATACTACTTCACCATCCAGCCATCAGGCAACTATTGAGGACCAACTGAATGAAAGGTAAGCTGATACGTACACTATACAGCGTAACCTGACATAATATCGTGGTGACTGCTTCCCAGATTTATTTACAAATACGAAGAATTATTTCTATATACTACGGAATACTTATTAGTTTGTTTTCAGTACTGTGCTGTTTATTTTAAGATGTTAAGATAGTAAATTTTACAATCATCTGGCAGACAGTCATTTTTTCATATGTTGTTTTGATGTATGTTTAATACATAGAACAATCTGTTCCATCATTACTCCATTAATATGCAGAAAGGGAGTGGTGAAATTCATTCGACACATGTGAGACTTGAAAGGATTGGATATTTTCAAAGCGTATTCTTACTCATGTGGAAAACTTTTATTTATCAAGTAAAAAAACAAAGTAGGGAAGAAAACTAATATAAAGGGAACTAATATGGCGTCACTACTAAACTTATAGAGAAAAGAATTGATACGTTTCGTTGCAAATAATATAGTCACGAGAAATGATATGTTAGTATGGATATCGTAGAGAAGGGAACCGATGTTATGTTATCACAGTTACTTCCCATATTATATATACATTAAAGCATTATGTTCGCGAAAAGAATTGATTTGAAGTAATATAGATAAAATCTAAGATTACCGAAGTTATAGACGTGTTAATTTGAACAGGATTGCGTTAATATTTTTATTAATTAGCTTTAAGATAATAAAAAAAATGTTTTACAATCTAAAAAAACAGCATTAATCTTGTGTTTAAAGTCCAACTATGTAAGTGGATCTCAAACCCTGCGATATTTAGTATATTTCAAACACAAAATATGTAAATTATGAGCAGACTAACATGGATTCCACAGAAACAGTTAAATGACATAAATAAAGAAAATCCGCACTTATTGATGTAACAATAATTTCATGAAGTTATAAATACGTTTTAGATGTCCTAAGTTAATTGGGATATGTGTGACATTAAATAACATTCATACTAATATCTTTGGCATATCTCCAATTAAACACAGTCATCAGAATTTTAAGAAACCGAGTCTGATTCTTACAGTGAATCTCGTGACAAAAGTGATGATAGCAGTGCCAACAGTGATTTGGTCTCTCGCCACTTGGTGATACCTAAAAGAATGAAGCTTTTCCCAACAGACAGAGGTAACTAAAGTTATTATGTCATACAGCCTTTCATTCGTAAGTTTTGTTTATTTAGTTTTATACCTTACGGAAAACGATAGCAATAGGAAAAACACAACAAACATATACATAAAAAGATTTTACAAAATACACTTAAAAACTCATTTTTACAAACATGCTTTTGTAATCAAAGATATCAGCATCACAAGATGTTTTTTCAAGATGGCGGGTATGGGTATTAAGGCTTAAATTAAAATAAAGTATGGAACAATATTTCGACCTTCTTAGGTCATCTTCGATTTAACAAAGAAAGTTTGCAATTGACCGTTGGTGGGCACGTGTCTTAGGAACGAGAGTGTAAACGGGTACGAGATTTTAACACCCATACCAGCTGTCTTTAGAACACATTTTCACTTCAAGTGGGTTTGTCGTCATCATGAGTTACTTCAGCATTACAATGTTCTTTAAAGTGAAACTAATTTATGTGGTCATTCTTTTATTTAGTAAAACACCTCATCTTTGTCTTAGTTTGCACATGTGCTTCTCCTTAAGGGAGAATTGTTCTATTACAGTTTTTTTTACAGGTCCTTTGTCGTTTGTAACGATATTTACTTAGAAACTTTAAAAAAATAATAATAATCGATTTTTTGCTCTCTTTCGAGGTGTGCTTCTTACAAATGCATCGTATCCTATCATGTTTTCAAGATGCTGTTTTGATTATATATAATACTGGTTTAATTCAGCCTGTTATCAAAATAGGTCACTAACGTGTGAAGCGTTGTTAGAAAAAACAACACAACTTACAATATTTGTTTCTTCATTTACAGATTGTGAGATTTACCTTTACTGAACGTTATCTCTACAAATATAACTTGATACCTAGAATCTCCAATTATTACATATTATTTAATTGAATTATCTTCCTTTATTGTTCAGTGAACAACAGCATCATTTATTTCCAGTCACGATTATTATTGTTATATTCATCACAAGTCACGTTCAGTTTTAACTTTCTTCAACGTTCAATACCTTCTGCCGTTTGCTTTAAATGGAGTGTTAGTTTTTCTCTATTACAAAGAATCGTGGAATTAATCAAGTCTGCATGCAACAAGTACAATGCGGTTAACAATGTCAGTAACAAATCGAAAGAGCAACTTGTAAGAGAAACAGACGGCTTACCTTTAATACACAATGAATAATGTTGTTTAAAGGACAGGATATTCGAATTTAACATGCTGTTAAATTACAGTTGTGCTGTAAGTTACTTATTTCCCCTTTATTTTCGATTTTCAAGTTAATTTTCTAGTACATTTATCGTTTCTTGTTGAGTTAGCTGTCAGTGTCTTTTTTTATTCTTTTATTTGTGTATTGTTCAAATACCCAAAGTGTCCCCGTCGCTTATTGTGTTTATTTGACTTTTCCATATCCAGTTCTTATTTATGCCAGACGGGAGGATGAAGAGATATTCCACACCTTTCATTTAGTTCCCCCCTCTCTTGCTGGCTTGGCATCTGCGGTAAGTGGACAAAGTATGACGTGTAGACGGTTGGTCACTTAAAAGTTCTAGGTCTATACAATCCCTATCAATTAGGGTCAGTCATAAAGTTATAACCCTTTAACACTATGAAACACCATGTAATCAAATTCAATCTATCATCTCCTAAATTTATTATTTCAAAGGAATGATTTTGAGTCCTTGATGACTAAATGCAAACAGGTGAAGTAAAATCTTTTAGCATACTTCGTTTCATTGAAACTTATTTATTCTAATACGTAATTGGAAAGCGTTTAATGAAGATTAACATGAACTATATTAACATTTCACCAGTAACATGTCCAACAACTCCATGTTTTCATGTTAACTCCACTTTTTTCTTAGTTTAGAGAAGAATAAATTAGTTTGTTGTGACTACAAAAATAAATGTTTTTTTCACCTTTTATTTGTTTTCTGTTGGTTATGTCAAATGAGGTTAGGACTATAATGCTCAAATGACAGAGATGCTTGCTACTCCTGTTTCACTGCTGAGAACTAAAGCTACTAGTTAATTCACCTTCTTGCTACATTTCTTTTCTGCCTGCTGATTCCTTCCCATTACTGTTATTTTTGTGTTATCTCTTCATCCAGAGGCGTTGTTTTAAATGTTCAAGAGACTGGAACAAAAAATAAAAGGTATCCATGAAGTAAACATACCATTAGTCCTTCTTTCTTAGTATAAACTGAGTTCTGGTACGTGAACTCAGTACAGATTTGTGTATTAACTATTTGTATGCCTAACTCAAAAGAAGTGGATCAAAATCTGACTCTTCGTAACAAAATCTTGAAACCGCATCATGTTTTTCATGTTATTGCATGCCTTTGTCGTTGGAAGCCTGGAATTTCACTTTAGTTAAATTTAATGCTAAATATAACGACATATTTTTTTGTTCAGTAAATAAATCACATTGTTTGCAAACGTAAAGACTCGAGATCTTCTATATTTACCTCATTTTGATGAAGTTTACAAGTTGAAATTGACAAAAAAAAACACCTTCGTTTCAGTAAAGAAACAACAACAAAGTTATTAGTCATTTGAATTTTTCTTTCACATTACTAAGACTCATTCACACATACAAACTTTCACATTGTGGTTTCTCAAAAAAGGATTCATTTTCTCAACCGAACATACTGTTTCATACTATGTAATCAAATCAACCAATTTTTTTTTGCATTTCTGAATTTGCCCGTAACATTTTTCTCATATACTATACGTGTTTTAATATTCGTATATCATTCGCTGTAAAAATGTTCAGATTTTCACACCGGTTTGATTTTTTTAGTATCTATATTTTAATGCTGGTTCTATGATTTAGTCTAATCAGTTAATAAAATCTCTTTTTAAGAGTTTAACTTACTTAGTTTAAATCGTCTTGTTGTAATTAAGGTATGTGCACTTTAATATAATGCATACAAACTAACCAGTTTTCCATCATATTTCTTATGTTTTGCAAATATTTATTCTGCTTGAAATAGAAATATTCTTTCATTTTCGTATACTAAAGAATTCTATTGTAATCAGTGTCACGACAATTTTTAGATTCCAACAACGTAACTAGATAGTCTCTCATATAGTACAAAAATGTTTTCCATGAAAACTGCATTTTCAAAATCTGGTGATATTTTTGGTTTTAGGTGGAATCCAAGTACCAGATTTCGAAACAGAACATCAGAAATATTTACAAGCGTTGTAAAAAAGGGTGAGCTATTTTTTCATAATTCTTACTTTTCTCTTCTTAAAACTTGTAATTAAAACAATGAAAACGTTTAATGTTTCTTTTCATAACAGAGAAAGTATTGAAATAGCTACACACACAAGTAAATAGTGAACCTTCATCATAAACCAACAGCTGATAACTTTATACTTAAATTTTCTATTTTACAATTCGTGATTGAATCCCCGTCACACCAAACGTGCCCGCCCTTTCAGCCGGGAGGGGCGCTATAATGTGCAATCATTTCTACTATTCGTTGGTAAAAGAGTAGCTCAAGAGTTGACAGTGGGTGGTGATGACTAGCTGCCTTTTCTCTAGTCTTACACTGCTAAATTAGGGATGCACAGATAACCTTCGAGTAGCTTTGCGCGAAATTCATAACAAACCAACTGTTCGTGGATCTACTAAATATAAGAAACTGATAAGACCAAAACATCGCATATCAATAATAGTAATAAACAAAATTAATGTGATTATGTTGAAGAATAGATTCATATTTTTAATTCACTATTTTCTGTAAATATAATTTCTCGTAGAACTTCCTTTATAATTTCGTACACAATTTAATTTACTACATGTCGTTCTCACAGTATTACTGTGCACATGGACGACGAAATCATTCAACACTACTCCAACGAAGATACTTTTCTCATTGAGTTTAAACAAGTGGGCAACGATTTATTTGACGTAACGATGGTGGAACTATGAAGCCAGAAAGTGTTGTCACAGTTTGTGGAATGGGAAGCCTCACTGTTGGATTACAGAACTGCAATATCAGAGACAATAATAGATAAATACTTTAAATCTTATTGTGGATAAATTTGAAAATGTTAGCTCGTCCTAGGTGCTTCCTTTTCACAGTATGCTGGAAAATTTCCACTTTGTCTACAGCTACTCTTGAATGAAGAGTGTGTATGCTATGTGAAAATGTGTGTATTCTTTTAGAAGCCTATGGAAGCTAAGATGGAGAATTAAACTCTGGTGAAATTGGCATAAAATTAATGATGAAAAAAGGAAGAAAGAAAATGGGGTTTATGATCTTGCATATTTTAACATGATTAATGAATAAAGTTGTTCTTTAATATTTCAGTACAACATACAAACAATATTTTCCTCGTTTTATGTACTTAGAAAACTAATTTGGAAATAATATTGGAGAAAGAAAGCAGTTTTAAATTATTTTAAATTAAACAAATGGTCCATTTATAGGCTTCATCTAGAAGTTTGTGCCTCTCCAACTCAGCTTCTGGCTACGACTGGATCGTGTCATGTATTATTTTGTACATATTTTATATGGCTTGTGCATCGAATATATATATTATGATTATATTATTTCAGCATACTGCAATGAATTTTCCTAGATTCGAATGCCTTTTTCGTGATATTATTGACCTAACTGCTTTTATTATTGTCTGTATTGTTCATTTCACATGATTTTGTTTTATGTCTGGCACAGTGACAGTAGAATAACAATATTATAGTGTCACGTTAAGCCTAACGTCAGAAAGGTGTAGGGAAAACAGTAGGATGATATTTGTGTAAATGTACTGTCGCCTGACAAAGGGGTTTATGTTTGCAATTCTTGATCTCGCATTGCCATGGTTTAATTTGTTTTCTAATAGTATATGTAGTTTTTTTCTATTATATATATATAAATATATACATATATATATATATAAGTTATGTTGTTCTTGAGTCATGAACTTAAATTGCGTGTTAGTGATTTTAATTGAGGAAAGAATTTTTGTTTTTAAAACCCATATGAATCTTTTTTTTTCAGATAATTTTTATAAAAGAACATTTTTTGTGCCCCATAATTGTTATTAAAATTAATGACGCTATGTTATATTTGATGATCCATTTTATGCAGGAAGACATGTCACAAATGTTAAATCTAAATTTATGTCATAAATTGAAACGATAAGTTTTGTGTTTTAAAACTGAATGAAAGGTAAAAAATATTAAGATTTTTAAAATGATTTTAATAGAATTAGATTTACTTTAATTAAATAATGAATTCTGGAAAATTGAATTGTTCCTATTCTGACATAAATGTTGTTAAGTGAAGTAAAAAAAAATTCAGTCAAGGAAATTATGAGAAATATCACATTGAAGATCTTCCTGGAAACTAAAACTATTATCATATTTCGAAAGCAAAAAGAAAATCATTCATGATGTGTGTAGACTGAATGACAAGTTTTTTTTTTGTTTTTTTTTTTTGTAAATGCAGTACTGACAACATGAAGCTTATATTTTGTAGTCTAACTGCAGTGATGTGTTGTATTAAATATATTTTTTTTTTTTTTATAATGAATGCTTAGAAACCAGATTTAGAATATCTATCAGTCTTTGTTATGTGTTTATGGACACATTACAATCAATAAAAATCCATGTTTGGTTTAAATAAATTTTCAAGTTGGCACACATAGCATCTAAATTATATTTGTATATTTTTTTTAGGTTTGTGAAACTGCAAATGAGACACATTTTTAAATGAATGAATGGATAAGACGATATACATCTCAAAAACATTTTAATAGAGAGCATTTAAAAGCAGAAACTTGTTACTGAATCTCATGGCAGTGTTTAAAAATTTTCACACTTTTTTAAATATTGTTATGTCTGTGAAAATATTTGGTTATTTTGGAAAAATAGTGGTACAGTTTCATACAGAGCTGAAATGCAGATATGAGCAATTATATTTTGTACAGCAGTTGATCTTAACATTTTTAGAAAGATATAAATACATGAACATGACAGGTATAAGTTTTTCTTAAAGAAATATTTTTTTAATTTCAATGCAAGACATACTATTCTGATTTTCTAAAAATTATGCAAGAAACGTGCATTACTGACTTTAAGACAAATATAGTAAAACAGTTTTATCATATGATTGTGACTAAACTGGTGGTGTTTTTTTTATTACATGAGTTCCAAAAGAAGTATCTTTGTCTTCATTGCTTATAAGGATATTTATAGGTTGTCCCATTAATAGTTTGCATCAGGAGGCTTACTTTCCTTTTATGTACTTTGTTAGAGATTTATTGTATTTAAAAACATATCCTTATAATTTGATATCATTGTCATTTCAGGTAGTGAGATTTGTGCCTTACCAACTGAATGCTTAAGATCTATTTAAATGTATGATTATATTTGTATGTTAAAGACATATTTCATTTAATAAATAGCATATTCAATAAAGCTGTATTTTTTAATAAGCTTGTAATAGTGCCCATAAGCATTTTAAATGATTACTGTTATAAATAGAATCAGTCGATTACACAAACAGTTTCTTTTTTTTAAAATGCCTATAGTAGATGCTTTGAGTCACAGAACAAAACTCGTGGAAACCTATCTTGAAATCTAGTGAACTTTTAAAGTATTTGGCTGGAAGCTGTATAAATACAAGAGAAAAGTTTGTTTACTCTTAGTGTTAAGGAATGTATGACTTGGTACAAGCACTAAATAGTTCAGGTTGAAAACCTGACAGAATCGATTGAGATTGTTACTTTACGAATCCATTCAGTGGGTAATTTGCATAGAATGTTACTAAAACTGAGGTGACAGTTGAATGAATGTTGATATAAAACTGTGTGTCTTCCAGGTTGATACCAGAAGTAATCATTCAGTATTTGAATTCTGTGTGAGCAGACTATGCAGTTTGTATGATGCTTGAATTGATGTTCTATATAAAATTTATATAGATTTTGTTTTTGTGTAACACAGTAGTAGTAAATGTAAAACAATTTTTCTTCAAGACAGAATGTTTATTCTCTAAAAGGAATGAAAGTTGCAAATAATGTATGCTCTATGCTGTTTGTTCCATTACAAACAGAACTACTGGAAAGTATATCGTTTGTTATTTAAAGAAAAAAATATTTGCAGCTGCAAAAACTTTGATATAGTACAGCACTTCTTTACGTAAAACCTCAGGCTACATGTCACTTAAAAAGTTAGTACTTATTGGAATGCAAAATATGCTTAAAATATCCATAAAAAAGGACAAAAATGTAGTACTTAAATATTTTGTTAATGTAGCTGAAGTGTAGCACTATTGTTATAATGTTGGGATGTGATTGTTGAGAACTCTTCAATATAATTGTTACTGTATTTTTGTATTATGGTGTGAAACCATTGTTTCGAAATTTTTAGGATATTTTAGAACACTGGAAAAAAATATTAGTATTACTGGAGAAACACTTGTTGTGGCATGTAATTTTAGTTATTTGAAAGATGTTAAAACTATATTTTTCACCATAGGATAAATATACGATATTTTTATGTCAGTGTTTTTGTAAAATCTGTTTAGTTTATAGTTCTTCATGAAGCATGAACTCGATACAAGTCTGAACATCACTCCATTTAGAGTACACAGTAGACTTTTGTTATTGAGTCCATGTCTTGTTAAGTCAGGAGAATATAACAACTAAACCAGACTACTAAGTAGCATACATTACTAATTACTCACAAAGTATTATGATTTTAATACAGTTTACATTGTTGTTTTATAAATCAGCTGTGGTGAGATATTTCTTATATGTATTTTTGTAAAAGGAATATATATTTGTTAATTCATGAAGGTAAACTATCATAGCTAATTAATTTTAATAGTGCTAATTCATGAAGAAACAATCAGACCAAAGTAGTTGTTTTGGTGCCAAATACCAGAATTTTTATGATCTTTTTGAAATAAAATGTTGGATTTATGAAATCCTTATGTGCACATAGTTATGGAAGGTAATTAAAAAAAAATTTACAGCTTAAATTGTTTCATAATGTTTTAACATGTGCAGAATTGCTCCAGCCACAACACTTAGATTTGTGTGCAGCATGTCATTTCCAACATGGGTTGATTTGAATGCTACAATAAAAATGAATTTTTAAGATTGATAATGGAATTTTTACTTACAAAACAAGCAATAAAACTCGCGAAACGGCAGTTAAGGAAAAATTTACAAATCAAATAATTGAAAGAGTTATTGGCGTTGAAATTCCAATGTCAAAATTTAATTGTAACCTTGATATGACCTTGATCTACGGCTGTTTTCCTAACAAGACATTTTGGGAAAATAGCATCCCCCCAATTTTTTAGCTACATTAATTATTACTCAAGTATTAAATACAAAACACGCTTGTGACTTTTTTGTACTTGATAAAAAAGATATCATACATTATGTTTTTTTTTTCTTTAATAATAATTCTGGAATAATTTGGTACCACAGGCAAAAATATAAACAGTTGCCTGATAAGGTACGGCAGCCATTACATAAATCTTAGGGTTGGAATAAAGAGATAGCAAGATTACGTGACTTGAAGCTATGTATTTACTTCTATTTAAAATTCATGTAACACAGGTCACAGATGTGCTTGTTAAAGTGCCTTGGGTGGAAAGATTTTTTAATGTCCTTTTACTGTTCTATGTAATGTGGTTATTCCTGTTGAATAAGTGCCAAGTACCCCGGTTTGTCCAAGTCCTGATGCACTTTTTATACGATATTTGTAAGATGTTAAGTTAAAGGTGATAAAGTGTTGTCTGGCCTGCATAATATATATTAGAATGTAAACAGCATGATTTTGCTTTTCAGTATATGCCTTGAACAAAAATAAAGTTTTTTTTCCCTTGAGGACAAATTTCGACTCTTGTCAGATTACTGTTTGTGAATCCAGCACTGGAAATAACACCAACACAACCTCTACACTGGCTTAAAACGAACCGTTTAAATTTACCACAAACTTATTTTCAGACTATAATAGAAGAGTGGTCATTGTAACACTTAGCGAATGAAACTGATCAGCTAAAGTAGGCTTAGGCCAGACTGTGACTCCGTGGTTTGTATTCTTTCATCATAGGAAAAAATACATAAATATTCACTTTACGAAATTTGGGGCTGTGTGTGCAATAACATAGTGATAGTCAAATTCCGTTGTTCGATTAGCCCCACAGTGGTATGTCTGCGGACTTACACACTAAAAACCGGGTTTCGATACCCGTGGTGGGCAGAGCACAGATAACCCATTGAGTAGCTTTGTGCTTAATTCTAAACAAAAAAATGTTCGATTAGAGTAACTTTGGCGCTGGGTAGTGTTAACAATTTTTCTTCCATTTAGCTTACAACTTCAAACTAAGGTACCTCTAATGCAGATAAACCTCGAGTAGCTTTGCACAAAACTCAACAAAGGGGAGTTTAAAATTCTTAAAATAGAATTAATATCTCCAAAAACGAGGGGAGAAAATGAGTTTATACAGTTTGGGTAATGTGTATAAGCTCATTAATTTTTTTTTCAATGTAACTTCAGTGAATGTTTACGTAATAGCTTGTTTTAGCGAAAAGCTATAGTGTGGAATATTTGCATCCGGGCCCGGCATGGCCAAGCGTGTTAAGGCGTGCGACTCGTAATTTGAGGGTCGCGAGTTCGAATGCCCGTTATACCAAACATGCTCGCCCTTTCAGCCGTGGGAGCGTTATTATGTGCGGTCAATCCCACTAATCGTTGATAAAAGAGTAGCCCAAGAGTTGGCGGTGGGTGGTGATGACTAGCTGCCTTCCCTCTAGTCTTACACTGCTAAATTAGGGACAGATAGCCCTCGAGTAGCTTTGTGCGAAATTCACAAACAAACTATTTGCATCCTACCTACCATTGGAATTCGAAACCCACATTTTAGCTTTTTAAGTCCGTAACCTTACCGACAACACACCAGAAGTCTTATGGAACTCACCAATTAGTTTCTATGAATTTTCGTCAATTAATGATAATCTGTTCTTATATAATTTTATATAATCTACAATACATGCACCAACATTCAACTGTTGAGATAATAATTTTTTTAATAAACTATAACAAGTTAAGTTTTGAAAGTTGAAGGTTTACAAGTTTATGAAAAACTCGTGTCTTCTAAACATCTTCTGCGTCAATCAGTGAAGCGATTCTCATGTGTAACTACAAAACATACGGCAGTGATTTCTTTTTATAGATATAAAGATATAATAAGTGTTTAAAACCATTTACAAGCAAAAAAATCCTTATATATTTTACAAAATTGAATGCATAGAATATCCATATTTTGGCAGGTCTTTTTTTTTTTATACGATCATACTTGGAAGTTTTTACTTCGTGATTTCGTTCTCAGATCAATAAAAGTGCCCCTTCGTTACAACTCGGATATTAATATCTTAAAGTGTCATAAAGCTAAAGTAAACTGTCAATAAGCACTGTAAGAGGAGAATTAATTAATGTAAACGATTTACAAAATATAAAATTTGGCAGGCAGTCATACATATGAAATTTTTGTTATTTTTTACTCACCACAGTTAAATGATATTTATACACAATCTAAGTATTATGTTGCATTTATGTTACTAATTTATGTGTCAAAATTGTTCAGTAAAAATGCTGTCGGGTTAGTGAAATAAAGACCGAACTGTCATTCGATTCACCCTTTGTCATTTACCCCAACTGGGTTTGGGTCTATCTTTATAGAGTTAAATACCATTTATATGACTAGAAAGAAAACGAAGAATAACTATTGGAGAGGCTAACGAAATGTAACAGTTGCCAGACCATGCCTCAAATGAACAATATTTCGACCATTTCTAAACGAACGACATGAAAGATGCTAAAACATTAACAGTTAGAATAATTTATAATCAGTCTCAAAACCCTTATCTCAAACGAAATTAGGAAATTGCATTTTCAGCGGCGCTAAGAACGTAGATTATCTGCATTGAGTAGAGGGAAGCCAAAAATATGATATCACGAAATACGTTACGCCCTTAATCTTAAATGAGAAATCTAATCTTGTTTGTTCCATTAAAGAAATGCACGCTGCCCAAGGTTGTAAAATGGTATGCTGAACGTTTACATGGAGAATATGTATTTCTTTCTTATTTTTTTTCTTTTTGCATGGACAAATGACATCCAGGATGTACCTAACCATGCCCTCTCCAAAACTACGCATTTTTTCCCTAAGGGACACAACTATTGTATAGCAGTCAGACGTACTTGTGTGTCTGAAATTAGTTCGAAAAACACGACGTCAATCATCTCCCCTTTCCAAAAAAAATCACAGGATTTCAATAAGACTGTGTATCTTTGGAACAAACATCAATATCACTTTCGTCTCCATAGTCTTCCGATAACTAACAACTAATTAAAGATCTCATTCCTTGACAAACGAGGACAAAAAAATAAAAGTATTTCGGTTTCTTAGAGAGTTTGTACCATACCGATTTCAAGCAATCATCGTGGTGAAAGATGGTTCAAATTAATATCTTAACTAACAAGGTTAGTTACTGTATTGAGCAACAGCAACGTTCCCGAAAGCATAAATTCAAACATCAATATTTTTGAAGCATCGTATCTCTGAGAATATTCTCTGAAAAAAGAAACGTTATTCTTTACATAATATTCGTTCTTACTATAATAGTGCACAAAAAAGCTTGAACACGAGTGAGGGGACCTAAGGAGGAACACCTCTGTCAGTTAAGAAGATCGTTAAAAAGTGTCCCCTAACTATATGAAACAAAAGGAACGAAAACAGTATCACAAAATATTTGAAAGCTTTTGGAAGAGCTACAATGAAAAGTAAACTATTATACGCGAAATTGGTCTCCAGATGACAAAATCGAATTCCTGCTAACTATCCATAACCGTGGATCGGGAGAAATGGATGTGTCATATCTTTTACCATGTCTCGATAAAGGTCGACACTGATTATCATTATTCTTTGAATTTCCTTTTGAGATGATGAAGTTTACAGAAACAAAAATTCTTTGAAATTGACATTTGTCATTAAAACAGTACTGTTTCTTGTTAAGCATGAAGTTCTGCAGTGAACAATCTTTTCTGAATGTAAGGATCTAACACAAAATTTTAGCATAATAAACCCACAAATTTTACCACTTATCTACCAGAAAGCTCCACATTAACTTCATAATTATTTTATTATTACTAGAGGCCTCCTGATATTACCCAACAAGCTATCTGTAGTTTTATACTTAGCATTTCATATGAAAGGCTTATCGTTGTCGTAAAGCCTTAAGGAATAATTATGTTACCCACTAAATTTTTTGCTTAAGTATGCGAGTAGTTTTGATCTTTGAAGTGAGAAGCAATTGTTTCTACAAAAGATTTAATCTTTTGCTTTTAAAGCAATTTCTGTAGTGCATATTTGTCCTAGTAATTTTATGTGAAACTAATGAATGCTATAAAGCATTCCTATAGAGTTAAAACTATGTCAGTGTGCTCTTCAGTATAGTTGTTACTTTATTTCTCATCTTTTTACTCGCTTAGCTAATATCTTTGTTATTAAAATCCTGTATCTCTTAAAATCCAATGGGATTCCTACGGGAGCATCAATTACTCATGTGACTTTTATGTTTGACCTCTGATATAAAGAAAAGGAAAAGCTCTTGCAACTTTTTTTTATATCGTTATCAAAGGATTCCTTTTTTTTATTTCTTACTCTACCGTCTGCAATAAATTCAGATTACCTTGTGGGTTATTACAGTTATATCTCGAACTTCAAATAATCGTCTTCCCATCGTTAAAGACGACACAGATAGGTTTAGTCACTTTAAAACACCATTTGATAAAAACAAATTATTTTCCTTATCTCAATGAAATTGTGAAACGCCCTCTAAGATGTCGCCCGTCGTGGCTAATCATTCATACGGTGGCTAACTTCACCGTATTTCGTTTTTCTATCTGAATATCCACTTGATTTTATTTAACATTATTGACTGAATTTTACTTCACTTAATCACCTATATATTTTTATTCTCTTCATTAAGGCCTTGAACTTTCTATAAACTATACGGACGACTCTATAATGTAACGATACTCGCTTATAACAACGGGAATAATATAGATGATTCAACTAACATGGCGGAAACAACACTATAACAAATGAGTCCTACACCCAACATACAATTCTTAACGAGTTACACAACCAAACTTAATATAACTATCCCTTTTAAAATAATTAACTTTTGACTCTATTGCTATGAAAAGCAAATAACCTTTAAATATTAAGTCACAAAATAAATAAGATAATAATGTGAAAATATATTTCTAATAAAGGGCGTTCCACAATGACACTATTTTGGTTATGGTTAATTTATTGCTGAATTTCATTTTCAAAATATTTTTAGCATTATTTTAATAAATAAAAAATTCAACGTCACACAATTTAAGAACAATTAATATAACATACTACTATAACTAGCACTGAGAAAAATACAACAAAACACATACTTCCTCAAATAGGCTTGGCGTTTTGTTTCGACTATTTAGATAATTGTTATTAAAAAAGAATGGCACTGTCTTCCTTTAATTGACTCACTAACTGGAGAAATCTTCCGGTTGGGTCAAAGGTAAGTGTGGAGCTCGATTCTCGGCGGTGAAAAGAGTGCTTATAGCCAATTGTGTTGCTTTGTGCTAAAATTAAACAAACAATTTAGCGCAAACAATAGGAAAAAAATTAAAATCTATATAAACTGTATATAAGTTATTAGTTAAATAATGTTTGAATTGCTAATGTATTAAAAATCTGTCCAAAAACAATAGCATCGCAGACACACATGTACATGTTATACAGTATGAAAATGGTAAAATGTATCTCAGTGAAATGTATGCTAAGAAGCTAGTACGAGATTCACACTGATGAAAATACATAATCTATCAGATGTACCATCTTTGCTAAAGAAGTTTGTACGTGAAATGGGAATAAATCTTAAAAATTAGAAGAAGTCATTGTTGTTTAAATATAAAACACATCATATGTAAAATTAATGTTAATACATCATTAAGAAGAGAGAAAATACAGTTTAATCAGCGAAAAAGTATGTTTGTGTTTTTCTCATAGCAAAGCCACATGGGGCTATCTGATGAGCCCACTGATAGGAGTCGAACCCTTGATATTAGAGTTCTAAATCCACAGACTCACCGCTGTACTAGCGAGGGGCTCAGGAAAAGAAATGAAAATCCATTAAAGTAATAATTTGGGAACACAAATCGTTAATACAGCCAGGAGTAATAACAAAAATGTATATTGTTTTAGGTTTCCCATAGCATTCATATACCTATCATAATGCAACCCAAGATATCCAGGTCAAAACACATCAGTATATAAAGTAAGAAAATTGGAGCTCATTCTCCTAATTCCAATGCACTGAATTTGAAGGCAACCTGACCTTAATCCGAGGACTACACGTGGGGCTTCTGAATACCCTCAAAGACCTCGTTCCCTCCACCAGTCATGAGTGAAAAATGACATTTTTGAATAAATATGAACTGTTATATGAAGCATATTTTAAGGTGCAGGGAGTAGTGGTAAGCTAACCTCTAAGGAGCCGCGAGTTCCCCACCAATCATGTCGTGCATCATCAAACTCCTCTGATCGCATGCTGTCACGATAAATGTTTAGTTGCATAACTATCAATAACCAAGCAAACTCTTCGAGGTTACCTTGGCCAATGATGGACAGTTTTATTCAAACACGGTTATCGTCTCTGAAATGTAACAACACTGTTTGCATTCATTTCTTATAAACTCATTCGTAAAGATAGCAAGTAATCTATAAAACCATTGTATCTAACTCATAACTGAATCGTGTGTTACTTTGTTACGAGTAGGCGGGGGAAATCATAAACTTGAAAAAGTAATCTTTCACGCAGTGACGTACACACAATAATAGTTCAGTAAAAAATAAATATTCAGTATCACATGTCTTGGAAATTTCCTTTCACAGTTCATGACACACAGAATTAACATATTGCAATAATTCAAACTGTTTGGAGTATTAATGACTTAGGCAAAGTATTCATCACGAAACAAATATGAAAATTGGCGCCCTCTACCTCCGATAAATAGTAGTTTTACAGAAAGAGTTTCAATAAAGAAGGATAAAGTCACAACAGTTCAGAAGTCTGTCATCTTCACAGTCCCGGCATAGCCAGGTGGTTAAGGCATTTGACTCGTAATCATGTTCGCTCTTTCAGCCATGGGAGACGTTATAATGTGACGGTCAATCCAATTATTCGTTGGCAAAAGAGTAGCCCAAGAATTGGCGGTGGGTGGTGATGATTAGCTGCCTTCCCTCTAGTCTTGCACTACTAAATTAGGGACGGCTAGCGCAGATAGCCCTGGTGTAGCTTTGCGCGAAATTCAAAACAAGCAAATAAACAATTATCTTCACAGCTGATGTACCTATTTGATAAAGCATGTAATTATTAATTTAAGAATTTTTCATAACACAGATAAAAGATTAAGAAGTTATACTCACCAATAAATTTAAAGAAAACTAATGAAATAAAAATACTTTATAACTCAAGCATTTCGAAAGGTAGACGTTTCTTCTTCAGGGACAAAGTGAAGACGAAACGTCTACCTTTCTAAAGCGCTCAGGTTTTCGGGTTTTTATTTCATTTCTATCAAGATTTCTTCAACCTACGTGTTTTTCTAGCATCATGAATTTAAGAAAACGAAATAAGCCAAGATTTTCATTACATAATAACAATAACAGAAAAAGTTATATTCACTTTTATCGTTCTTCACATAAAGATACAAAATTAATATAACTACACACATTCACAATTAATATGAGCTTCACATTTTGCAATTATGGACATTGAGCCATGAAGTCAATTTTATATCAGATGGCATAAGACGTTCAATACATGGGGAGGGCAGAGAGGATCCCCGTGAGAGTGACATGAGGAAACATGTTATGTTTGGTGACAATTGATTAAGTTTTTTTTCTCCCAAATTATAAGCAAACAAACACACACATTCGTTGAATACTTGTTTAGAATAAAAAACAAACATGATCATGACATCTCAAAATTAGGATGTACTTACCAGCACCTACATAAGTCATATTTAAAGAAACCCGATAAAACAAATTATTTTCGATTGTAGTCATTTCCATTTCTTTGTTTTGAATTTCGTGCAAAGCTGCTACACGAGGGCTATCTACGCTTAGCCGTCCCTAATTTAGAGGTGTAAGACTACAGGGAAGGCAGTTAGTCATAACTACCCCCGGTGAACTCTTGGGCTACTCTTTTACTAACGAATAATGGGATTAACCGTAACATTATGACGCCCACACGGCTGAAAAGGCAAGCACGTTTGGTGCGACGGGGATTGAACCCACGACCCTCAGACTGTAAGTCGAGCGTCTTTGCAGTCAAACCCTCCCTGGTTGAAATTATTATCGGGTATCAAAAATAGTGAATTCAGAAACAAAGATTTTCATACTATCATATTTGCTTATTAGTTACAAAGCTTCGCTGACAGTAAACAAAAAAAGATATTTTTTGTTTCAAAGTATAAATCACCACTCACAACTCACGCTTATCGTTAATTGTTACTTAAAATACGTTGTAATGAACGTCGTTGAAATCCTTTTATTTACTGAATTATAGGATCATCCATCATATTTTACGTATTATAGAAAGTTACACTTCTTGAATATTCTGCAGGAGCAGACTATTCGAGGCTCAGTGTTAAAGACATCTGTTATAAAATCAGCAGATGGCTGGCACACATAATCGTTATATTCGTGTAGTGTCCTTTACAGATGAATGTTAGTGCTCTTTTAACCTGGAATTCTATTGTAACACCCTCTGCAGGTGGCTGAAATTAGCAATCCGTTATTTAGGGCATCTTTTATGGTGTTTTTTACGGGTGACTTCACTAAGGCTTCTTGTGTGGGGTTCGCTGTAAATAACTGTTAATACAATATCATTTATAGCTTCTTATGTGATAATTATTCTAGATAACTTCTAAGTTATTTTATTTTGACATCGTAGATTCATTAACTTCCACAATAAAATGTTTTGTTTATTCATAGTTTTGTCATTGAAATAATTAGCTTATTTACATAGTTTTGTTGTTAAAATTCTGATTTAATCATAAAGTATTAAATGTAACACCTAAAATGGTTTACTGAATGTTGTATTAAAATGTTTGGTCACATAACTTCTTCTAGATTTAGAGTTCTAAAAAGCAAGAAGAAACTCTATTGATATCTTTGGCTGCGCTTTTATTTTTAACTCTTAACCAAGCGTTACCAAAGGAACTATGTTTCAACCGAAAGAGGGTTTTTATGAATTTATTGTGAATGGATTATCTGTACTGTGTCCATCACGAGTGCCAAAGCCGGTTTTTAATGTGGTGAACAAGCAGACGTATAGGTGAATCACTGGGAAATAGAGGGAAAACGTAAAACGCAGTCAGGAATTAAAATTGCGAATAGTAGTAAGTTGATTCGACGAGACAATGAGAATGACGAAATAAAAAACATTGTTATAACTTTGAATCGATTATGTATTTCTTTGTGGATGAGAAATCCTGCTGTATCAATGTAACCATCTTCAGGTCTCCGTATCTTGTTGATCACAACACGTGTAGAATGTAAGAATTCTAGGTGATCACAACACGTGTAGAATGTAAGAATTCTTGGTGATCACAACACGTGTAGAATGTAAGAATCTTCTAGGTAAATTATTAATCTTCACTCGGTGAGCCGTAGTTTATCAAGCTTTATTATTATGTTTATTAGTGGATCATTTCAGCAATAATAATAATTAGTAAATTATATATTTTTCCTTCGTATTTATTGCACTTGCACCAGAAAGTGTTGCTACGTTTCTTTTTAAGTTTGCACATTAAAGGAAGTAGAGCATTTCAGTAGTGGAAGAGTTTTATAAAATAAACAGTGCACTTCTGTTGGAAGTGCTAGAGTAATGAAAAACGTATCATACGAGAAATGGTGAAGATACTATTGATATAAATTATCGACCAAGGGAGTAACTCAGCCCATACCTTTCTTGCTTCCCACTAATCTCGGTCTCTTAACTGAGGTGTCACATGCACTTTCTCGTGGGAAATATTTGTGTAAAATAAAACATGCTGTACACAAATAGACTACCAAGTCAGTTTATGCCTCGAGGATCTAACATTGTTCATTTTGCAGAAAAAGTAAGGATAGTTGTTTTTCATGTATAATGCCATGCTTCATCAGTCTGGAACAATGCTGACATAAAAAATTTAAGATTTAAGAAACTTAATGTTTCAGTATAGACATTGGTTTGATTTACGATTCACCTAAAACTCTCCAGTAAAAACTCCCACAAGATGATTTTACAATCTGATTGTTGATCTTACGAGTAAATATTATTTCATTGTGTTTAACTGGTGTTCCAACTCCTTTTTTTTATTTTTACTTCGAGCTTAGTCGTGATCTGATAATTAAGATTTTCCTCCGTAAAATATTTTCTACCAAGCATCACCGAATTCTATGTATCCTACCAAATAATTCTTGTAAGAAACCAGTGTATCTGAGAATACCTCCCATCCCCTAGTTATAGTCAGAAAATGTGCAAGTCCTTGCAGAACTTAAAAGTATTTTACAGTAATTCATCTCAGTACTCCCTTCAGTGGCACAGCGGTATTTCCACTGACTTAAAAAGGGAAACCAGGTTTAGATACCCGTAGTGGACAGAGCACAGATAGCTCTCGACTCTCAGTGGTACATCAGTACGTCTGCGCAACCCCTAGTTAGCAGAGCACAAATAGTCCTTTGTGTAGCTTTGTGCTTTACTACAAATAAACAAGTTTCATTTTACCCGTGATCATCATATGTATATTGTCTTCCTCAAAGTGCTCATCATGACAATCCAATGATGATATCAAATCGTTAGAAAGAGCTTTTACAAATTAATAAAAAATACTTATCAAAGCGTATCTCCGTCCATGTAAGATTGATTGAAAGTGTAACCTATGAGCCATGTTGAGAACGAAAATATTATTTCACATTGTTTTGTTTTACTCAAATGATAAGCAAATTTTGCCGAACAAAACTTCGTTTCCAAGGCTTATAACAGTTTTGATTAACTGTTTCTAGGCAGTTTCTTTACATTTTTGTATCTCGTAAAAAATAAAGTTTAATGGGTTTTAAAATAACTTAAAATTTGTAACTTTCAAATATCAACGTGCTGGCACTTGCCTTACAGAGGTTATTAGCCTAGTGTATATCTAAAGTCGAACCTGAGGGTAAAGATGACTTATAACTATCAAAATAATAAATCCTCAAAATTTGGCTCATGGTGCCAGTAACTACGTTATATTGTTCATTTTTTTGAATTTCGCACAAAAACTACTCGAGGGCTATCATTGTAAGACTAGAGGGAAGAAAGCTAGTCATCACTACCCACTTTGAGATACTCTTTGACCGCCGCTTTATAACGCCCCCATGAATGAAAGGGCGAGCATGTTTGGCGCGACGGCCATGCCGGACCAACTACATTGTATGACAACAGTAATGTATGACTGTTTGGTAACAGTCTCTAATTACATCATATGTCATACTTCCGAATCAACTGGAATATAAAAAAGACGTTCTTTCAGAAAATATTACAAATCATCCAGTTTAATGTTACAAGACAAACGCGAACGTCAATGATAATTTGTCAAAAAACTTTGTCTTCTTCATACCAGTAAGTAGTTCACATGTGATGATTATATCAGCTTAAATTGTGGAGTTTCACAAGTGGCTCATCGGTAATTTTAATGACATATAACGTTAAGAATCAGGTTTTGATGATCGTGGTGGGCACACGAAAGATAGCCCATGACATAGCTTTTCGCTTCACAAGTAAACGTAATTGTCATGAAAACACTCATTAATGTTTTACTTAATTTAAGAGAGCAACGTTATTAGTCGAATTAAGTATCATACTCACACAAAAGTATAATAATTATGCTGAGGTTTAAAGTAATGTGTTTGTTCTGTACTCAAATTTTTTTCAAGAAGCACTTGGTTAGTGGCTTTAAAAACTCGAAAATATAGATGTATGTTAATAAGTGCAGCCATCTATTGATAAAAATATTAACTGCTCATTTTGCTCAAGATAAAAAATATTTTCTTTTATCTACGTTTAATAATTTGAAAAATAGAATTCGATTTTTTATACGTACGTTTAAAAAGTTGTTCCAAGACACTAAACAAATAGATTTGAACCACATTATATTATCATATATTTAAAAAAAAACATTTCTGAAGATAAGGAAAAGTAAAATGTTTTACACGATCAAATGTCATACCCAATAATTGGTCAAATTTTTGTTTTTGCAAATTGGTTTAAGGTTTGTGCTTATTCTCCAACAACTATAAAGTTAAGGTGCTCAACTTGTAATCGGAGGGTCGAGAGTTCGAATCCCCGTTACATCAACCACGATCACCCTTTCAGCCGTGGTGGCGTTATAATGTTACGGTCAATTCTACTATTCATTGGTAAAAAAGTAGCCCAAGAGTTGGCGGTGGATGGTGATGAATAGCTGCCTTCCCTCGAGTCTTACACTGCTAAATTAGGGACGGCTAGCGCAGATAGCTCTTGTGTAGCTTTGCGCGAATTTAAAACAATCAAACAAACCAACAACTAAAGTACAGATGTATTAACGTGTTTTCCATGTTTTAAACTACGATATTTAACATGTCTTCATTATGAAATAAAAAGGTTAATTAATATTAAAATATCCACTCCAATGGAAAGGCCTAATGAAAGTGACAAAAAGCCACACGTGCTTGAGTGTTTCTTGTTATCCTCCGTAATAAATCCAACATGGTTCGCTGTAGAATAGTGAAATAATTTTGGTCATTATTCAAATTTTATTTGTTCCAAATATATTTCTAGTTTAGAATAGATTTAATTAAAATTTTCTGCTAATTAGGGAAGCGTATTCGAACCGAGGGGTAAATATATCATTTAAAATTTACGATTGTTTCCTTATTAAGTTTACTTTCAAGCAAGTTTTCGGCTGCTAGCTATTGCCTTCAAGAGGTTCAACCGAATAAAAATTTGGCACGTTACTCAGTATTTTGGTAAAGAACGTGATGTGCGTGTGAAACAGATATACATGAAATGCATTGTTCATTGTTTAACAGTAATGCACCCGTAGCTAAAACTGTAGATTGAGTTTAACGGCATCTCGACGCGAACTATGGACTTTTAAAATTAGACTGTGGCAGTTCATATTACCTTGTTCGTGGGTGGGGTTAGTCGAATTAGTCATATCTGACACGAAATAGTAGTTTCGTGCTCCACAGCTGTTATCTGAGATTGCCGTCCTTTATGTTAAACTGATAGACCAGATGGAAGACATCTATTAAACAACATCTAATACTAGTTCTAGTGTACTTTTGTCTGACTGAATAGTGGGTTTGACCGTCACTCTTGTTACTCACCCACGATCCAGAATTCTAAGCATCTTTATTTTTCTTTTGAGAATGAGATACAATTTTCTTCGCTGATCACTCTGCCGCTGTCCGGCTTCTTACAAAAACAACTATATTGTTTATCTAAGGAATAACCACATATAATTTAATCGCATAAATACGAAGATGGCTTGACCTTTGTCGATAGGATCTGCAATTAATCCTGAGCAACAGAAGAAAATAAACATAGTTCAAGTCTTTTCGTTTTTGTTGTCTTGCATTGATAAAGAAGGCACCAATTATCCCAAGTACTTTATGCTCTGAAGTAATGTTTCCCAATGTGGGATTCGCCAAAATAGGCCGAAAACAAAGATGTTGTATTAATTTTAATGTACATTTATAAGCACAAACCTTATAAAATTACAAATATAGTTTATTTAAAATTATAGACAAATCTACACAATGGACTATCTGTGCTTTGCCTACCACGGATATCAAAACACGGTTTTTTAGTGTTGTGAGTTCACAGACATATTCGCTGTGCCACTGGGAGGTATTAGAAATATACAGTTTAATAGAAAAAGTACTTTACGTCATATATGTCATTAAATTCATTAATAATTATTTTTGGAAATTTATAAACCACATCGTAAGGTATTTGTTATCGGCTGGCAGACCTCAAACTTTATTTAGCATTAGGAAGGCCTCAGACTAAAAGAGTTTGGGAACCACTGATCTAAGTTATCTAAGTTGATATTATCAAGATGTGTTGTTGAGGTAAAAAATAAATTGTTTGTTTTCAATTTCGTGCAAAGCTACAGAAAGGTTATATGTGTCAGCCGTCCTTAATTTAGCAGAGTAAGACTTAAAAAAAGGCAGTTAGTCATTCCCACCCACTGCCAGCTCTTGGGCTACTCTTTTACTGACGAATACAAGGATTGACCGTCATATTATTACGCCCCCACGGCTGGGAGGCCAGCATGTTTGGTGAAACGGGGATTCGAAACCACGACCCTCAGATTACGAGTCGAACGCCTTAACCCACCTGGCTATTCCGGACCTTTTTAAAGCAAACTTTGGAGACTGGCAAATAATTTTTCAAAATTTCTTTAAAGTTACATTTTCAATTCTGTTTTATGTCGCATAAACTTATTCCAAGCACATACACATCCTTTATAGGTTTACATTTTTATTATTTTCTTTTAATGTGCATACCATGCTTCCAGATATCTTTATATACACTACTGGCCAAAATCTTAAGGTCAATGAACATAAAGAAAAAGGCCTGGCATGGCCGAGCGCGTAATGCGTGTGACTCGTAATCCAAGGGTCGCGGGTTCGTGGTGGTGTATAATGTGACGGTCAATCCCACTATTCGTTGGTAAAAGAGTAGCCCAAGAGTTGGCGGTGGGTGGTGATGACTAGCTGCCTTCTCTCTAGTCTTACACTGCAAAATTAGGGACGGCTAGCACAGATAGCCCTCGAGTAGCTTTGTGTGAAATTCCAAAACAAACAAACATAAAGAAAAAATATGCATTTTGCATTGTTAGACTAAGCCACTTATTTGAGTAGAGCTTCGAAAGATGAAAATAAGAAAAGGGAAAATGAAAAACTTTTTTTTAGTATTTAACAGAGAAAATGTGAACACTATGAAATTAGTTTAAATACTAGCTGATCAAAAGTTTAATACCATACTAAAAAGACGCGTTAATCGGTAAACACGTAACGAAATTTACTCAGTTGTGTTCAAGCATTAGCGTTGTGAACATCTCCCACTGACATCTCCTGTGTTACATTGGGTAAAAACATGGCAAAGACTAAAACGTTGACAGAGTTTGAACGTTGCAGAATTGCCGATATGGAAAAGCAAGGTCTTTCTCAACGTGTTATCGTTGGTGAGATTGGGCGTAGTAAAAACTGCTGTTGTAAATTTCTTAAAAGAACCTGAGGAATACAGAACAAGAATTTCAAGTTGTCGGCCCAAGAAAATTTCGCCGGCGTTGAGCAGTAAGATTTGACGGGTTGTCTGGCAAGATTCCAGCCGATCGTTGAATCTGATTAAGCCCTTTACGGAAGCAGAATGCAGCTCAAGAACAATAAGACGGCATCTACGAGAGAAAGGCTTTAAAAACCATAAACATCTTCAGAGGCCACACCTCCTTCCACACCACGAAACAGCTCTGTTAAACTTTGCTGAGAAGCACCAAACATGGTACGTAGAAAAATGGACGAAGGTTTTGTTCTTTGATGAAAAAAAATTAACCTGGATGGTTCAGATGACTTCCAACGGTACTGGCACGATAAGTATATCCCACCGGAGACATTTCTATCCGACACAGTGGAGGAGGTTCTATCATGATCTGGGGTGCTTTCTCCTTCTATGGAACAATGGAGCTTCAGGTTATACAGGGGCGTCAAACAGCAGCTGGCTACATTAACATGTTGGAGAGAGCATCCTTATTGACTGAAGGTTCTCGCTTGTGTGGAAATGATTGGATCTTTCAGTTGCACAACGCTGAAAACCATAATGCCCGCAGGAAAAAGGACTTTTTCATGATGAATAACGTGATTCCTTTGAACTATCCAGGGTGTTCGCCCGAAATGAACCCAATTAAAAATGTTTGGGGGTTGATGGCAAGGAAAGTCTATAGAAATGGACGTCAATTCCAAACAGTGAAACCATCTTCAACACTTGGAATAGGGCTCGATCTGAGAGACATCTAGCTTATTTAATTTGAATATTTGTGCAAAAGCTTCCCAAAAACTGCCTGTCTTATCCTGCTCCAATTTTGTTCTTATAGACTAGAGAAAAGGTAGCTGGTCAATACCATCCACAGGTACTTTCATTGAATTATGAGATTTATTTGTCACTCGCATAACGCAATTAAAGCCCCAAGTTCAAAAAAGATTTTGCGACAAGGGAACGTGAACAGTTCACCTCCAACTTTACAACCTGGCCAACTAACCATCAAACCATACAAATTTAGAGTTGCAAGTTTGTTTTTTAATTTTGCGCAAAGCTACACGAGGACTATCTGTGTTAGCCGTCCCTAATTTAGCAGTGTAAAACTAAAGGGAGGACATCTGGTGAACACCACCCATCGCCAATTCTTAGGTTATTATTTCACTAATGAATAGTGCGATTAACCGTCACAATATAACGTTCCAACGGTTTACAGGGCGAGCATGTTTGGTGCGACCGGAATTCGAACGAGTCGATCACTTTAAGCACTTGGGCATGCCGGGCAAAACTTTTATCAAGATGCGGATATTTAAATCTGGCGTTAAACTTTTCATTTTGTCGAAACTTTAAAAGTTAAATTGATAAATTTGTTTGTTTATTTTGCGAGAAACTAATCCCAGCATTTCGATACAGCTATTAATTTCATTAAGAATATCCTAATGACATGACATCCCTATTTGAAAACTGAAATACTATCGTCATACCACGACCGCATTTTACGTAATGATATGTTAGAGATAGATAGTTAAGTGTTTCACATTCTTCACACGTGTTAGTCGGTGAAGACGTCTTCACGTTTAATGTTTTCTACAATCTAGCTGCTGTAAAAAAAGTCTTAAAACAGATTACACTAATGTCTATTTGCTACTGATCAATTGACGATTTTTTCTTTAAAGATTTCGTTCAAGCTTGATACGTTAAGATGAAACAATGTTAACTTTCGTATCCTTTTTTTTTGCAAATAAGTTCGTGTAAGTATGAAATAGTCTGTATTGTTTGTCTTCTGTTTCATGCAAATACGTATCAGTGAAGGATTTGGAGAGTTGCAAATAAGATGCTGTAATACCAATTGCTACAAATGTGCAACATAAACAATATTTATATAGTAAATATTAACATACTTATGTATGAACTTGTATGAGTTGATTCTGAGCTCTTACCACAATTAAAGAAATAACGGTTTGAAATTATACATGACTCGGCCCCCTCGAAATGTAAAAGAAAAAAAGTTGTAAGGGGCTTGAAATCAGGGAGATTTACTTTCAAAGTGGTATTAAGATACGAGCAACCCTTCACAATAATAATTGAATCTCAAATTGATCCCTGTTGTGAAGGTTAAAAATTTTTGGGAGGTGGGTCTTCCAAAACTAAAACTATAGATTACTACGGACATGAAGACTTTTGCTGAAAATATTGGCTACTGATAAAATCTAGAATTTTTTATCCTCCAGCTTCCTAACAGTGGGTCTTGACGGTGTGTGGTGTAATTTCCACGAAAAGAGGTAGAGTCATGAATCTTGTAGTCCAAAGCAAAAATCTGATGTTAGCTTTGCTGTTAATATTTACTAAAGCTTGCTAATTCTTGTGAATGTTCACAGCTGAGTCTGTAATATTTCATAGTTTTTATCTCTCGTGTAATCCATCGAATGTTTTACCATTTTATAACAAAACATTTGAATGCTTTAAACCAGTCTGTCTTTCATTCAGAATATTTTTGAGAGTGAATTAATATTAAAAGATATTTACGTAAAAATATTAACTAATTTTTGTCTTCCCAAGTAAAATATTGTAATAAACGTAAAGTAACAGTGTAGTTAAACTATTTAAGTTATAAATATAAAAGAATGGAAGCTTAATTTTTGTCAGTTTTATAATATAGCAGTTTTTCGTGTATCAAAAAAAAAATCTCTAGCCTTGGGTAAACTTTTCACCAACGTTTACGTTATAATGATATGAAACTGTATTGGATGGATTTATATATATTGTCCGTATCAAATTGTTTTGTAGTTAAAGGAGACTAGATATGTTTCCAAAGGTAACCCGCACAAAACGTGCATAAGTTTACCAACATAAACCAGAACAACGTTTTTTACAACATTGGAAAGAAACATTTACTCCATCATAACATTCAAAAATTATATTTAGGTACCAGATTTACAAGTAATGGAGCATAAAAACGTCAGGATATGTTTAATGTCGAGATGAAGAATAATAATATTTATCGGAATATTTGAGACACAGCTTGAAATTTCAAAGAACGCAAACATAGAAAAGTGAAGGAAACATTCGTAGAAGTATTGTAAAAAGAGATGTTATAGATATTTAGATTCAAAATGCATACAAACTATAGTATTGTGAAATTTACATTGAAACTTTTATAAAAGCAAAGTGATAACGAATATTGAATCATTTGAAAAGCAAAGTTATAACACGTGGGCCAAGTTTGCAAAGTGTAGGTACAGTACTTACTTTACTTTGTACAAAGTAGTCTTAAGTGTACACGGAAGTGACAGTAAAATAACGTTACAGTATCATATGGTAATGTTTGTAAAGTAGGCTCGTGATGCAAACAGAAATGTTTGTAAAGTGTGATCGTTTGCCTTAACGCTTACAAAATGGAATCACATCGCAAGCGGAAATATTTGCTGGACGTTATAGCGTGTATATATAATTTGTTTAAGTAAAATTACCTACGTGCATATAAATCTTTGAAAACATATCCCATAATTTCAGCGTTGCTAGAAATCAAATAAAGTTGCGCTTTCCAGTATTGTTCTTAAATAAATAGTTTCTTGCGCACATCTTCCGTTTTTTAAATGAGTGCTTGTTTGTTTGGAGTTCAGGTTGTTTGTTTTGGAATTCCGCACAAAGCTACTCGAAAGCTATCTGTGCTAGCCGTCCCTAATTTAGCAGTGTAAGACTAGAGGGAAGGAAGTTAGTTATCACCACTCACCGCCAACTCTTGGGCTACTCTTTTACCAATGAATAGTGGAATTGAACGTCTCATTATAACGCCCCAACGGCTGAAAGGGCGAGTACGTTTCACGCTTGGCTATGCCGGGCCAGGAGTTAAGCACAAAGCTACTCTATCTGTGTTCTGCCCACCACGTGTATCGAAACTCGGTTTTTCGCGTTGAAAGTCCGCAAACATGCCGCTATGCCACAGAGGCGGCATTAACTGGGAAAGTGAGTTAAATCACAAAATGTAATACATGGATGTACATTAAAATGCTACATGTGTTATTAATTACTCATTATTTTAATGAATGAAAAAAACATGTAAACACTTAATTTTCTATTATTATATTGTTGGTTTTTTTCTAATCGATCAAGTTTTTCTGCTTCCCCGGGAGGGCGCGCCTCAAAATTTTGAAAACTGATTTTAAAAAATAGTACCGTCTGTGTAAAAATATTTTTTTTTTATCTTCGCAAACACTGAGAGAATGAGCCCCAATTTCAAGAAAATGGATGAACTGTTCGTGACATAACACGTTTTGGTGTTTATACATCAGCCGTGAATGGTACGGAAAAGTCAGACGGACATGGTTTGTTTGGTTTTGAATTTTGCTCAAAGCTGCAAGAGGACTGTTGTTTTGTTGTTTTGAATTAAGCACAAAGCTACACAATGGGCTATCTGTGCTCTTCCCACCACGGGTATCGAAACCCGGATTTTAGCGTGTAAGTCCGCAGACATACCGCTGAGCCACTAGGGGGCCTGCAAGAGGGCTATATGCGCTTATTTCTAATTAAGCAGTGTAAAACTGGAGGAAAGGCAACTAATCATCACCACCCACCGCCAACGTTTGGGTTACTCTTTTACCAACGAATAGCAGGATTAACTGTACAATTATAAAGCCCTCACGGCTGAAAGAGCGAGTATGTTTGGTGTGATGGGGATTTGAACCCACGACCCTTGGATTACGAGTCGAGTGTCCTAACTACCTTACCATGTCGGGCTCAGAAAAATATAAGTATAGGGACTGATGGTACTGCTTGTTTACTTTTTTTATACATATAATTTTATATAAACTTTACAAAAATATATATTTCTATCTATTTATATTTTCCCTCTGTTTCAATTTTCAAAAACAAAAACAAGCATTCTCTCAGCGTTAAAATAACGTAGTCATAGTTACGCACAAATTTCGATTTGTAAGAAACTTAAAACATTGTAGACGTTACAAACATTAAGGCTTGGGTTGGATGGTTGCCTTCATTTTTTTATCTTCCTCCTCAGTTGAAGCCAGTATTCATGGTTATTTTTCAAAACATATAATTTATATTTAACAAAAAAAAAATTGCTATTCAGTCTAAAACGTGTTGAAGAAATTTTGTTTTGTTTTTTTGGAATTTTGCACAAAGCTACTCAAGGGCTATCTGTGCTAGCCGTCCCTAATTTAGTAGTGTAAGACTAGAGGGAAGGCAGCTAGTCATCACCACCCACCGCCAACTCTTGGGCTACTCTTTTACCAACGAATAGTGGGATTGACCGTCACATTATAACAACCCCACGGCTGGGAGAGCGAGCATGTTTGGTGCGACGGGGATGCGAATCCACGACCCTCAGATTACGATCGCACGCCTTAACGCGCTTGGCCATGCCAGGCCTAGTTTATTTTGTAAACGCGTTTAATGTTATCTGAAAAATATTCAAAGCGGCCTTTAGTAACCATCTTTTTTTATTAAGTACCTTGAAAATATTTATTTAAAAGGTATTTATGGAATAACATTATCTTTCAACTGAAATGGAGGCTTACCATAAGCCATGCCATGTTCTAAAAGCAGACGACTTGAATCACCCTGTTGAAGTGAATTTTACATCCGTATGTAAGTAGAAATATTTATTTGTACAGAGAAGAAAGAACAAATACTGACGTAAACCTTGATGTTTAGCCATCCGTACACGATAGGCCTTTCAACCGTGAGTAACCATTGGGCCTTTATAACACAAACAAGCTTTGTACGGTTGATGGAAAACTAAAAATCTTTTTAAACATACATTTTACTTGAGAAAGATAAACTCTAAACACTAAAATAACAATTGTTATTTCTAGAAAAGCTTTCGAGAAAAATGTTATTGCAATATTAATGTTTTGTTCTTATACAATTTTTCAAAACAAAAGTTAAGAAACTTAATACTGCAAATAAGCGAGTATACAGGGTGTCCCAGAAGTCGCGCACCATATAAATTTTTATGTTAATACATATGAATAACAATTTTATTGATAATAATCATAACAGATGCTCAAACTGTTCACCCTCTGCTTTCATACATTCATCAATTCTCTTTATAAAACTGTCTTTTACTTTGTTGAGGGTTGCAGTGCTAATCCTTTGACATTATTATATGTACGTATGGTGCGCGACTTCTGGGACACCCTGTATATGCAATTTCAATTCACGATTAAATTCAGTCAAAAGTATAAGACAATTTCAATGTGCGAATTGGTTTGAGCGTCATTTCCTAATATAATTATTAAATTACCTTAAATCATTTCATAACGCAAGAGTAATTGATTGTTTGCTAAATTTGAAGGGTTTGTGTGTTTTTCTTACAGCAAAGTTAAATGTGGATATGTGCTGAGCCCACCGAGGGGGAATCGAACCCCTGATTTTAGCGTTGTATATCCGTAGACATACCGCTGTACTAGCGGCGGTCGCTAAATTCCAATGAATCAAAAATTCATATGCAACTTGTTAGATGTTACAATTTATTAAAAAACTAACTACTGATTACATAGAAAGTATTTGCACGTTAAATTTTAACGCCCATTTATTATTATTTAACCGGCAAATTCTGCGTTAAGACCATTAGTCAGAACCTCTGCTAGATCGATATCAAAGTTTACCGTATCATTTATGTGTTATATTTCCCACAAGATGGCGGGACGATCTTGCTAACGTGAAATAATGTTGTTTATTTTGAGATGAATATTTAATATGGTTTAAAATCATTTCATGATATATATTTATTTGTTAGTACAGTCGTTCAACATTTTCGAAACGTCAATGATTTATGAGAATATATTGATTTTTTTTCACGAATGTAGTATGTGTAACTTGAAAAACAGATTTTATCTAAACTTAGGTAAAACTAGTGAGTGTCTCAGGTGATTGAGAGCTGAAGAAATGTCAAAGATTACCTGAAATTGTCTGCTGTGATGGAAGGTAAATTATAAATTTGGCATTTTTGAACAAAAATTACAACTTATGCAACACTGCTATAATATAAATTCAGAAATCTAAGTAGAGGGCAAATTGACAGCTGCAAGTTACCGCCTGCAAAACCACACACTGTCGTATAAACGGAATAATAATTATGGCTATGACCACCCCTATAGGCTATGCATGGGTAGGTGGCTAAGACATTCGACTCGTAATCTGAGAGTCGCAAGTTCGAATCCCCGTCACACCAAACATACTCGTTCTTTCAGCCGTGAGAGCTTTATAATTGCACAGTCAATCTCACTATTCATTGGTAAAATGGTAGCTCGAGAGTTGGCGGTAGGTGGTGATGACTAACTAGTTAACTCTAGTCTTACACTGCTAAATTAGGGACGGGCAGCGCAGGCAGTCCTCGTGTAGATTTGCGCGAAATTCAAAAACCAAACCACCCTCTACCGTTAAAAGTGCGGAACATTCTCAACAGTTATCGCAGCTCGAATCTTAGACCTTTTGATTTGTAGCCTGTTATTACGAATAAAAATAACGATCGAAACAGAAATACATTATTTCAAAAATTTTAACAGTAAAATAATGTAACAAACAAAAATTTCTCTGCAGCGAATACAAGATTTGTTCCCTTTTTCCTTACATGGTTGTTGCCTTCAGTGTCTCAGCGGTATGTCTGCAGACATAAAACGCTAAAAATCGGGTTTCGATACCCCTGGTGGGCAGAACACAGATAGCCCATTGTGTAGCTTTGTGCTTAATTAAAAAAAACAACAATATATGCTGGTTTTCTTGCATTGCATGCTGTTTTTACATGATTAAAGAAAAAATTCAAAGTGGTATAAATTACGACTTTTCTATTCGCAACTACCAAACACTTTTCCCAAAAAAATAACTAATAAGTTTTTGTTATTTGTCATCCAATTAAATGTTTTGAACATTAAATGAGATTATAAAATATTTTTATATCCGTGACGTATATATGTCTCATTTAATAAGTAAATATTCTATACAGTTAATGTTTAACTTACAGTTTTCTAATTATTATTTTCAAAACAAAAATTAAAATTGGATAATATTTATTTAAACTGAGGATTTCAAAGGAAAGGGAATAAATTCCCGTTAACTTTATGCAAAGTTTTAATCGTAACACCAATTTTGAGATATTTGAAATAGTAAATTTTGTTAGATCGTTCTAAGGCTACAAGACGTTGTGCTAAGTCTGAAATTATAAACCAAAGTTATAACTAACGAACAAAATCTATCAAATTTCGATTTGTAAGAAACTTAGAACATTGTAGACAAAACTTATAATTTTAATGCATATGAAGCAAATGTTCGTAGAATTTAATAAAAATTAAAAGAGTTTGAGTGTACCACGTCTAACTCTTTCACTATATAGAGCGAATACTTATATATCTGTGTATCTTGCTATCTTAAAGAGAACTTGTCCAATGGAAACACGCATTCCTTACGAGTTTAATTAATTTTGTGTTAAAGCTTGGTTGGTTAGGGAAAGATTCTAAAATGGTTCTGCTTATAAAACTGGAAGACAAGCATACGTGAACACACAAAATAGTTTAATATTGCATTCTAAAGAATGAAACATGTATATATATAAATATTTAACGAACACATTAATATATCTCGTGAAATTTTATCAAAATACATCACTACTTCATTTAAAACTAAAGAAAATTTACAGTTAGACAATAGATTCGACGTTGTCTTTTGGAACGAAATTCTAGCATTCGAAACTGTCCTTCGACAGATGAACGACAGATACGAGTTTATCCGTTGACAGTCTCGAGTTTTATTCCTTTAGCTTTAGATACTAATAACTTTAGAAGATCGATCCATTGCAGAACTATTACTATCTTTTTATTAGAACGATAACTGTCACTTTTACCCTATAGCTCAGGTGTAGGCGAAGTATTAAAAAAACCCGCACTTATTTGTTTCACAGCTGCAAGTGACAGGTGTCGCGAGCATCTCAAGTGATAATTAATATATCTATAACGCTCGAAGCCCTCAAAATTGATTTCACCCCCGTCGTATGATTAAAGAAAAAAAATGATAAGGTGTTTTTTTTAGCATTCCAAATTGACATCCTACTTAAGCTAAATATTATAACCCCTTAAAACAAAAAAAGCTTCAATGTGTGTGTAGCATTACTACCTATTTATCACAATGTGGTTTACTTGTTCTTTTGAATTTCGCGCGAAGCTACATAATGGATATCTGCGCTAGCCATTCTTAATTTAGCAGCGTAAAGCACATTTGGCATAGTTATATTGGTATAAGTTTAATTTTTCTGAAGAATAATTAACCTCTAAGGGCGTTTGAAGACAGAACAGTCCTCCTTCACCCCGTTCGTAGTAAACGTTTTGAATTTTAGCTAAATGACTATCATTTGTTTTGGGCCGAATAAACTGATGTACTTTACATAAATCTGGTAGGCGCCAGTCCTGTGGGCGTGGCAGCTAACAAAGTGGAGGCAAAGGCAAAAGTAGCAGCGTAAGACTAGATGAAGGCAGAAAGTTATCACCACCCACCGCCAACTCTTGGGCTACTCTCTTACCAACGAATAGTGGGATTGACCGAAACATTATAATGCCGCCATTGATGAAAGGGGCAAGCATGTTCGGTGTGACGGTGATTTGAACCTGCGACTCTTAAACAGCGAGTCGAGCGTCCTAACCACATGGCCATGCCAGGCCATGACAATGTGGATGTGACGGTTTTTGGTCAGGTGGTTAAGGTACTCGACTGGTGATCCGAGGGTCGTGGGTTCGAATCCCCGTTACACCAAACATGCTTGCCATTTTAGTCGTGGAGGCGTTATAATATGACGGTCAATTACACTATTTGTTGGTAAAATAGCAGCCCAAGAAATGGCGGTGGGTAGTGATGATTAGCTGCCTTCCCTCTAGTCTTACACTGCAAAATTAGAGACGACTAGCGCAGATAGCCTTCGTGTAGCTTTGCGCGAAATTTAAAACAGACCAAACGATTGAGTCTATCTTTTAAAATATGATTTCGTTTTTTCTTGTAAGAGTCGCTTTTTGTAGTAGTACAAGGAACTGTACTATTCTGGTAATACAATATTTTATTGATTGTGAAGCTCATTTTCACTATGCACTCTTAAACATGATGTTAATAAACACATGACTGTGAATCAGTTGACATTACTGTAATTTTTCACTGTTATTATTAAAGTAGTTAGTGATATTGAACAATAGAAAACTAATTGAAAATTTCCTTTCATTCAACATCTAACTAAACAAAACACTTCTACTCAAAAATCATTGTTATGTCGAATCCTTTGTTAAAAAGTTAATAGTAACCTACTTCATATTCTTTAACTCCACCTTTCTGAATACAGAAACCGCTAACCTGGTTAGTGTAGCTGCTATTATTCAGACTAAGAAACTACATTTAACTGTTTTAAAATAAATAATAACTCACACAGACATAGAGAAGAATAACACATGTAACAGAGATGACTTACTGGAAATAGAGAAAAAAATGTTAAACGTTGTCAGTCCTCACCAATAATGACTAATGTCATAACCTTGATGGACCAACACAAGATGTACAAAACATGATGGCCCAATTTCCTCTTCACTTTCTTGACAGAATTCAATTTTCCTAGAAGTGATCAACTGTTTTGTAGGTAATTTTCTACAAGTTTTTTTTAAATGAAATTGCTGATCGCTGTCTAACTCAAGCGAAAGAATAGAAGACATGCTTTCCATATTTGATACATGTGAGAGATATAAAAATATTGACACATATAATGAGGGAAAAATATCCCGTATCTCCTAAACCTATTTATAGAATGACATAATTCATCACTACTCGAGAATTTTCAAACATCAGGTTAGGTTTCGTTCCTTTTTCGATTTAGATACGAGCTCACTTAATATTAGAGTTTTAAGGAAATATTCCAGTTCACTGAACACTTTTTCTGAAGTTAGATCATTACATGTTTAATGGATTTTGTTTAGGCCTATCATGAACTCGTCAAAGTTCTCGTGTGAAAAACTTGTCTACTTTCTCGAAATCAAAAAGTATTTCATAATTTGGAAGAATAAAAAAAAAACTTAGCGTCTCATAAATGACAGGAGAAATTTTAAACTTTTTAAAAGGTGATGTCCGATTTATCTAACGCAGAACTATTTATAAAGAAAGTGTCATTTTAGAAAACGCTATATATTTTTGGTCGTCTTTTGAATTGTTGAATTGTAAATGCATCATATATATATATTGTAGTCTCTTTACAGACTTTATTATAAATATATAGTTTGAGAGTAAATATAATAGTTTTATCACATTCAGAATTGATTATTCAAATGCGATCAGTTGTTGATTATGTACACAGAAGCAATTTTTATCTTGTTTTATTTTCAAACACCCGTTCTCTTTACCTGTTAATAAGATTTCTACAAACCTATATGCTCATTTTAAATCCATTAGAATCTGAGCCAACGATGTCATTCTCAGAAACAAAGTGTGCTTTCCTCTGTAATATACCTGAAATATGGCTTGACGTTATTAAAGGTATTAGTTAATTTAATCTTAGATATATTATTGCATTCTTAGTTCAATACCCGGCAGAGAAATGAAGGATTTATAAACGTAGCGCAGAGTGACATTAATATGCAAAGCGGCTTTATTAACACTTTGGACAATAGATGCAGTTATGTCCATAACACGAAAAAATGTATTTTGAAAGCTATGACATAACTACGTCTTGATTATACAAGGTAAGAATCTTATGATAAATTTTCATACTCGTGGAGATTTAAGAAATTAATTGCTTCCAACCATCCGCTGCTATGGAATAAGCAATGTTTTATATTCTAAATTTTATCCGAAGAAGGAAGGTAAATAATGAATAATCAGAGTTACCAACTTTTATTAAAACATAACTTTCATATCAAATGGAAAATAAAATTCATTTTCCTTAATTTAAAAAAAACAAACTAAACAGTACTCTACTGAGTAACCATTACTATTCATTTATTGCTTCACTAAATAAAGTTTGTAACGTAACATTTTTGGTATTAAAAACATATCTAAAAAAATAAAGAAAACAGAAGAAATAATGTAATTATAATCAAAAGATTGTAGAAGTATTCACGAAGCTTACAAACGTCTTAATATCTTTTATCAGGCCCTGTATGGCCAGGTGGTTAAGGCACTTAACCAGTAACTGAATGTCGCGAGTTCAAATCCCTATCATACCAAACATGCTCCCTCTTTCAGCAATGGGGTGTTATAAGGTGTCGGTTAGTCCCACTATTCGTTGTTTAAAGAGTAGCCCAAGAGTTGGCGGTTTGGTGATGATAACTAGCTGCCTTCCTTTGGTCTTATACTGTTAAATTGGGAACGGCTAGCACAGACAGTCTTCGTCTAGCGTTGCGCAAAATACAAAACAAACAAACCATCCACTTAAAGCATACAGTGAGTAGTAGGATTTAGCATTTCACATGAACTACTTTATTACAATATACTTTATGCTTCACAGGTTAAGGCATGATAAAAGTCAAGATCTCACATTAATAAAAAAGATAAACAGCTTATGGCCTGCTTCACATCCTCCATTCCCAACAACAAAGATCTCCCTGCTTATGATGAAGAGCAGTCATAAACCCCCATATGAGTTTTGAATTTTGTGATTTAGTTTTCTTCGTTCATTGACGTTCTGAGATTATTTTCATTTTTTTAAGTTACATCTTATCTGATTCAAAATGGTAAAAAAATATCTTTGTTTTTTTAAGAAATAATGTAATATAATATACTAAACAACAGTTAAAGAATGTTATTACCTCAAACTTATTCTTTAAAGTTATTTCTTTGTGACATAAAAACTATAGTAGTTACCTACTTTAATAATTGTTACATTTCATTATATTATACAAATAGAGCACCAGTTGCTAAGGTTCTCAAATATATCTTTTTTCCTTTGGAAACGTTAATGATGTCAATTTTAATTATATAAACATTGTTAAAGTGAACTTTGTACGGTGACTAAAATACATTACAAATATCTCACATGATTATGAAATTACATCTCGCCACGAAAGTAAACTTTAAATCATTATGGATAAAGAGAATTATAGAAAAAGACTTCAGATATTCTATTCATAATTTTGTTTTTCTTCTTCTTATTAACTGATTATCTGACGTAACCTCTAAGTTCTGTTATTTTGATGTTCTCTTTCGGTATTCTCAAAAGGATAGTAACTAAATACGGGCATGACATAAAACGTCTACTAACTTCATATACACCCTTTGTCCACGTTGTTCGTTTTCAAAGTAATTAAAATTAGGTGTGCGTTGACGATGAAACTCGTGACAAAAATGTTCAACGCACCTAAATAAAGGTAGTGTGTGTGTGTGTTTTCATACAGAAAAGTTACATCAGCGGGTTATCTATGGAGTTCACCAAAGGGAATCAAACGCGTGATTTTAGCGTTGAAAATCCGTACACTTAGTACCAGCGGGGTGCTAGTAAAGAGGTTCTGACCCACATATAACATTAGGTTACAAAGCTAGCTCTGAAGAACATAACTATTTTTGTTTTTAAGATTTACAAGCACTATCAAAAGACCAAAAATTGTTGCCTGTAGAATTTCTTCTTGAAGGTGCAAAGAAACGCTAAGCCCTGGATTTAATATTTGAACTCGTCATATTTTTATCCCTATTGTCTTCCACTAACTACTCGTCTCTAAGCCACCTCTTGATATCTTCCATATTTTAATGGAGAATCTCTTTATCACACCAATCTCTCAAGAACTGCTTTTAAAGAGATACTAATACGTATTATAACGGTATTAAGCACGAACCTGTGTACATCTATCATTAGTGGCAAAGCATAACTGCTAGCATTTCAACAACAGTAACCCGTACCTTTCTTTGTTCTTGTCAACATTTTGAAATTCTTAAAGTAAGCTAAATGCATTTTCTATGTCAAACAAACATTACTTCATGTATCCAGTTCCAGTATGATCTAATCACTACACAACAGCTGAGATTAGATTAATATCAAAGTTAACATTAATAATGAGAAAAATTCCAATGATATCTTTTCATGATAGAAATAATTACATGAGAAAACTTATGAGTGCATAATCCGTGATGAGGAAAAAACCCATTTGTAGAAAAAAAAATTATCATGAACCTGACGATGACCAAAGAAGTTCGAAACGTTGTTCGCTCCTCTACATAAAAAATTTTCTCACCCCATACCAGCCGTTTTTACATATATCTTTATGAGTGCATAATTATATCGCGTTTCATACAACACGTGTAAAAATTTCATCTCCTAGAACAGAAATATTCTATATACAGCTACTGTTGCGTAATTTCCTTTCGCTTCTAATAACATCGGACAAAAAAAAGTTTGCTAATGGAGAGAACTCATGTGATTTGGGGCAATTTGATTGTGCTAATTTAAAAAGAGTGTAGATAGGATTTTGTCATTCATATGAGTTACCGTAATATTTCAATAAATTATCAGCACTATTTTAGACCAAATATCTTGACAAACTTTTCATAGGTCCTTCACCGTATTTGTACGTTGGACTTCAAGCAAAATAAATTCACAGAAATCTACTGGAGTTGTCTGTTTCTTTCTTTGCTTTTGAATTTCGCGCAAAGCTACAAGAGGGCTATCTAGAGAAAAGGCAGCTAGTCATCAGAACCCACCGCCAACTCTTAGACTACTCTTTCACTATCGAATAGTTGTATTGACCGTCATCACATTATAACGCACCAAGGGCTGAAAGCGTAAGCACGTTTGGTGTGACGGGGATTTGAATCTCGGAGTTGTAATGAGGGGTTTCACAAGAGTGAGGTCGATTACAATGATTACAGTTTCTTATGCTGCATTCCTTATAACATAACAAATAATTTTGATAAAGTCTTGTGAGCCTTCTTCAATTTCTAATTCTTGTTTATTGTATTGCTATCCATACTATGCATGTTTCCAGCTTCATTCGATTATTGTTTGGATCAGAGAACCTCTTCGTTATCTATAGCTTTCAAATTTTTGATGAAGTTGTTGCTTTTCGGTGGCGTCCCAGTGACACAGTGGTGTGTTTGCGGTCTTATACTTCTATAAACTGGGTTTCGATCCCCTTTGTTGACAGAACAAAGATAGCCATTTGTGTATCTTTGTGCATAATACCAAAACAAACAAGCTTTTCAGTTGCTTGGGGTGTGTGTTAGAGCAGAGGCGTAAGCAACAGAACCCGTTCTCCTGAAATTCTAAACATATTATTTTTTCAACTTTTATTTATAATAAGCTCGTTTTGTGTCATTTAATACTAAATAAAACTTCTATAAACACTATCAAATTTTATTTGATTTTTTTTAATGGCCCTTTCATTTAAAACTTAGAGATAATTTTCAACTTTTTAGTTTAATGGTCCTTCCTTTAAAATTTATGCCCACCCCCAAGTGGAAAACCTTACTATGTCACGTGGTTAGTGCTCGTTGTTTCCTTATAGAAGCACTTCCAGTTTAATGAAGAATATTGAAGGTTTCCTTCACCGAAACGATGTCTTCTTTGATTATATAACAGATTCTTTCTACTGTAAGTGGTTCAGCAGGAGACACGAGGAATTATGTGTTAAAATCTCGTTTTAATACCAATGATGAGCGAAAAGAAGATAGCTTTTTGTAAGCTTTGCGCTTGAAACACGAACATTCACATTTTTGGATTATCTATGAAAAACAAAGAAAATTTCGTCGACTAATGAAAAACAATTCAGCTATATAGTAGCTGAAATCTTTTGCTCATGATTCAATAAACTGAACAAAATATTTGAATTACTATCAGTGTTCAGTGTCACAACATGGAATCGGTGTTTTGTTTCTTTAGTTTTCAAATGTTTATTATTTTTATAATATCGTATGGTAATCGAACCCCATCCTTAAGCGTTGTAAACCCTTAGGCTTATCATCAGGGGACATTTTCTTTGCAATTATGTTTGAAAAGTTGAATTTTCCTAGATCAAAAATAAGTATTGTAAGTTCAAATTTTATTTACCATAAAAGTTATTTCCCGTTCTTTTTTGTAGTTCCCATACTGAAGTCAAGCCCACGATGCAACCACACTAGTTTAATAAAGAAATCAGAATAGCGTTTGACATGAAGGCTTAATATCTATGTAATACAAATATTCATATGTAAAATATATTAGAGCTTTTGCTATATTAAAATTAAACTCACTTTGAGAGTACAATAACTTAGCTTAGAGGTTGAACATATAGATACAGCGTTTCAGGCAAGAACCTTTTTTCAGAAATACATATAAATTATTATAGTTTGAAGCACTGAGAAAGTCATGTGGATAGTTCATAAAACAGCTCAACTGCTTCCACCTTACTTTCTTGAAGTTCACTTGTGTATTATAACAGTGTGTAAGGGATGCTTGAAGTACAGCTATTGTCTTTTGTTGGCATTTTTCAGTTTCACACGTTGCTTTCTCTCAAATAGTTTTCCGTATCTTTAGTTGTGTCTAATGTAAATACTGTCCAAAAACTGTTTCACTAAAATATCATTGTTGATAACAGATAGAAATAGTTCTCCTAACGTTAATGAAGCTACTACAATTATTTTTGTTAGAAAAAGTCGGTTACAAACAATAGTTCTGCATTGAAAAACAAAACAAAATAAATATTTTTTTGACTGAGGAAGCGAGTGACATGCTGGCTGATTACCATAAAATATTGAATGTATCAAATGCAACTTTCTTTAAAATGAGTAAACCGGTGTAAGCAAGAGGATGTAAATCTGTTTGTTGTGATGAATAGAATAAATATTAAATGCTTCGATTATTTTGCAGCAAAACATGGTGTTTATATTATTATATATTGAATAACAAAATAATTCTCCGTCAAAAAAACTTGATTCTTTCATCAGTAGTTTAATTCATACCTCTGAGAAAACCTTTTCGTCTGAGAGAGCATTACGATATGGAATGAATAATAATTACGCAAATGTTAAGCCTTTTTTCTATCAAATTGGAATTTTATATGTTTTTTATTGCTTCTCGCTTAGGCCTGGCATGGCCGAGCGCGTTAAGGCGTGCGCTCGTAATCCGAGGGTAGCGGATTCGCGCCCGCGTCGCGCTAAACATGCTCGCCCTCCCAGCCGTGGGGGTGTATAATGTGACGGTCAATCCCACTATTCGTTGGTAAAAAGAGTAGCCCAAGAGTTGGCGGGGTGGTGATGACTAGCTGCCTTCCCTCTAGTCTTACACTGCTAAATTAGGGACGGCTAGCACAGATAGCCCTCGAGTAGCTTTTTGCGAAATTCCAAAAAAAAGAAAAAAGCTTCTCGCTTAAGGAAAAGCGTTTTTCTTAGATTTTAGTTTATATTACAGATGTATCACAGAACAGGACCACAAGGCACGTGATCAGAATTATTTGTAATTAAAAAAATGCCGTCGAAATGTCACCTATATCCAAGCAAAGATACAATAAAAAAGCCAAAGTGTTTAGAAAGAACGTAGTTCGTGTTTTATTCGTGAAACTTCTTGCCGTTTCACGTTCCTGTATGTGTGAATGAAAAGTCCCTTACCATCAATTACAACTGTCTAACTTGACAGCATAAAGGAGCATGCATGTTTTTGGGTCACTTTCAGAAGTAATAATGATCATACCTTTATGGGAGAATGACGAAAGAGCGCACGTGTGTGAAGAATGCTGATCGAACAACTATCAAAGTTTGACTGACAAGTAAGCATTATTAGGTCATTATATCTTTTCCTTACTGTCTAAGTCATCCTTGCCCTAAATTGGTCCGCTTCAGTTAACCGAGACTTGTCTGAGAAAGAAAAGAAAAACGAATATTACGTTTGGAGCAGAAACATTAAAAACTTCGTATTATTTGGAGCATATTTGCTTGACGTGTTCAAAGTACGAAGGTGTTGAGCTGTCTGTACTTGAAGCGATACATTTATGATAATCAGTTTGACACAATGTGTTTTAAGCCATTAATGCTTGATAATCAGATGTTTGGCACATAAAATGTAAAGAAGAAATCTGTTACAGAAACATAACTTGTGTTCTGTGAATGACACGTTTGATGCTTGAATGACTAAAATAAAAGTTCAGATTAGAAATGACATAGTCATTATTGGTTAATAAAACAGAATCTAAACGTTTTGGCTGATGCATAACAAAATGTTTGTATTAAGTTTTATTCGATCTCCATATACGATATGAGGTAACAACACAAAAATGTATCTAACTGCAGTTTTCAACTGAAAACGCCATCTGGGTTATGAAAAAACACCCGAAAAGTGTGTATTTATATCACTACGTCAATAGTATTGCTTAAAATTAAACTTACTCATAAAGTGTAAAGATAAGTAGAAAAAAAGTCTTTAAAAAGATTCATAAAAGTTAATTAGAAAACCCTATAGATATTTAATTTATGCTGCTTTTACACGAAAATTTCAAGTTAATTACAAATAACTCTTTTGTGTGTCTTTACCTACATAGCTGCAGCCGATAACAGGAAAATATATTTGTACTTTAAGCTCCGTTTTAACTTCTAAGGACAAGAGAATAATTCGGTTATTCCAAACCAGTCAGGACCAGTTTCCAGGCACATCAATACCTTTATGGATTAAATCATTCATTCAAAGAGGCAACAAAAATTGAAAGCTTTTACCAAATCAGTTAAAAGCTTAAAACTATATCACACTATTTGTTAACCCTTTCGAACAATAAATATTTTTTATTAAAGACTTTTAAAATCAATATAAAATAGCTGGTTAGTTTTAAAATATATCTAACTGAATAGCTGACTTAATGTTACAATAAAGAATTTCAGGTTAAAACATAACTTGGTTTTTACACATGCAACTTGTTGTAATGAAGATATTTAAAGAACAAACCGTATAAGACTCACTAAAAGCACTGCTAGTCAATTAGCCTACAAACTGGAGACAAATAACATAATACGTCTTTTGTAAATCAGAATTTAAGGCAATATTTTATCTCTTCTAGTGTTAAATTTCATAAAAAATTAAAGAAAATCTAATGCATTATTTTAAGTACAACAAAATGTTTGTCTGTTCAACACGAAAACGTAATCAGGTTTACATATTGTAACGAAAGATTAGCATTGGTTAATAGGAAGGTGTAGTAATATTCACAAAAGGGGAATCGCAATAGCATTGGTTAATAGGAAGGTGTAGTAATATTCACAAAAGGGGAATAACTATAGCATTGGTTAACATGAAGGTGTAGTAATATTCACAAAAGGGGGATCGCAATAGCATTGGTTAATAGGAAGGAGTAGTAATACAGAGTTAAAGAAAACTGGCAGCTCTGTTAAACAAGAAATTTTGCTGTAGTAAATCTTGAAAAAGTGGAAATCACTACAGTGTTGGTAAACGAAAAAAGCGCTGTAGAATTTGAGGAAAGGGGAATCACTATATTATTGGTAAATAGGAAGGTGTATTAATATTCACAAAAGGGAAATCACTAGAGCATTGGTTAATAGGAAGGTGTAGTAATATTCACAAAAGGGGAATAACTATAGCATTGGTTAATAGGAAGGTGTAGTAATATTCACAAAAGGGGAATCGCAATAGCATTGGTTAATAGGAAGGAGTAGTAATATTCACAAAAGGGGAATAACTATAGCATTGGTTAATTCCTATTAATTCCTACGGGAAAGATGTAGAAAAATTTAAGAAAAGGAAAAATACTAAAGATTGGTTAACAGAAAGGATGTAGAAGACCTTAAGGAAATGAAAATACTAAAAACTGGTTAACAGAAAGAATCAAGAAGATCATGAGGAAAGGGGAAATACTAAAGATTGATTAACAGAAAGGATGTAAAAGATCTTAAGGAAAGGGAAATACTAAAAATTGGTTAGCAGAAAGGATGTAGAAGATCTTAAGGAAAGGGAAATACTAAAAATTGGTTAGCAGAAAGGATGTAGAAGATCTTAAGAAAAGGAAAATTACTAAAGTTTGGTTAACAGAAAAGGATGTAGTATATCTTAAGGAAAGGAGAAATACTAAAGTTTGGTTAACAGAAAAGGATGTAGTATATCTTAAGGAAAGCAGGAATCAGCATAACGTTGGTTAACAGGAAGGACTTTCTTGAGTGATTCTGCTGACTTTTATATCAAGTCTGTAATAAGACGAGAAACAAAGCTATATAAAAAATTATTTCATTTACCTGTTAACACATCTTTAACCAAAACGTAAGAATTTTATTTTTTTAGGGAAAAAAGAATTTAGTCTTTGTTATAAACACCCGCCAGGAGTTTCCAAATAACTTACAAATTGAAGGATAATTGAAGACGCGAAGTAGTTTATGAGCAAAGCAGCTCAGAAAAGTAGAAGATGAGATACACAGTAAGATACGTGTTACATTCGGTACAGAGAGTCACGTTTTAAAACACAGTGTGCATCTGAGTGAAAACTCTTATCTTATCTATACGGCTACAAGCTGTAAAATATGAACACTATAAAAACGTGATTTTCTAGAATGCTATTATGGTTTTTATCGTAAAAAAAACAACCAGTTACAAAAACACAAAATAAATGAGAGTGGAGATTCGTATTATGTGTCCTTATTTAAAAATTAGTGTAGAATTTAAAATATTCGAAATAAAAATAAGCAATGATTGGTTTGCAAAATGAAACGAAAAATAATAATACAATAATAAAATATAGCAATATTTATAAGTAATAACGAAAAATAAACTCAGTGTTAATAGGAAAACTAGTACCTTTTATTGAAATAAACATCACTGTGGTGTGAAGAATAAGAATAAATAGAACTGAATTAATTTCGAAACACCCAATTGTTCTTGACCAAAGTGATATTTAAAATATGAATAAATAAAGAAAAATCTAAAAAAACCCTGAAATTCCAAAGTAAAACCTAAATTAAAATAAGTTAAACTCACAAATATTACTAAAGTAATATTGCTATAAAGGTTGATAAGGCCCAGCATGGCCACGTGGTTAAGGAGCTGGACTTGTAATCCGAGGGTCAGGGGTTCGAATCCCCGTAACACTAAACACGCTCGCCCTTTCAGTCGTGGGAGCGTTATAATGTTACGGTCAATTCTACTATTCGTTGGTAAAATTGTAGTTCAAGAGTTGACGGTGGGAGGTGATGACTAACTGCCTTCCCTCTAGTCTTACACTGCATAATTAGGGACGGCTAGCGCAGATCGCCATTGTGTAGCTCCAATACTCGTGCAAATTGATAAACATCGATTTGCAAGTATGATAACAATTGCGTCTTGTAAAAAACATACAACACGAAGCACAAAGAAGGCAAACCAATGTTCTAATTTACAAAACACTAAAGTGAAACAAATAAGTCATAAGTGGAAATACATGAAAAACATATTCTTTGGTTTTTCAAATGTAATAACATAACGTTTCATTGTATAGTCATTTCTGTTCGGACATGAAGGTTACTAAAAATATATTTAATGTTCCCAGGATCTCAGGAAGAGATGGGCGGGAAGACGTAACATTGAACACGAAAATTTTAAGAGTCAAGTAGTAACCAAACTTCTGATAAGCTAACTAGTATGTGGATCGTGTGTGGGTTAATATTTTTAACAATATATTAATCTTGATAAATAAATCAATGCTTAGGAGTAATTCATGCATGTACTTTACGTTCCAGAGGTTTCCTGAATTAGACCGTTACTAAAGCTATTATTTAATGTACTGTTAATATTATATCATTAAGACACGCTATGCTCTTCAGGTTAATGAGTAATTTCTGAGAAATATTTGTTTTGTTTTCCTTCTATGTTAATGAAACTTTGTTTCTTGAAATCATTTTAATTATTTCATTGTGTTATTCTTTGGAATTAAAAATAAATTATGCAAAATGTAAAGAAATAATAAAAAAACGATACTATTAATGCTATTGGTTGAGTATTGTTCCAAGTGAAAATGATACTATTAATGCTATTGGTTGAGTACCGTTTCACGTGAAAATAATACTATTAATGCTATTGGTTGAGCATTACTTTACTTGATGATCACATATTCCACGACTTTTTGCGCGTTGCGATACATTTTATATATTGTTTATTTGAACTAATGACTAAAGGATACGAACCCATGAAAACAGTGTTGTTGTTTTTTCTGTTTTTAATTTCGCGCAAAGCTACACGAAGGTTATCTGCACTAGCCGTCCCTAATTTAACAGTGTAAGACTAGAGGGAAGGCAGCTAGTCATCACCACCAAATGCCAACTCTTAGGCTACTCTTTTACCAATGAATAATGTGATGGACCGTATGATTATAACACTTCCAAGGCTGAAAGGACGAGCATGTTCATTGTGAGGAGTATTTGAGCCTCCGATCGTCAGATTACGAGTCGAGCTATCTAGCCACATTGCCAGACCGGGCCTCCACGCTCAACAAACCTCATATTTCTTTTTTTTTTTCAGATAACATGTGTGTGTGTTTTCTTATAGAAAAGCTTCTCTAGATTACCTGCCGTGACAGTCGAGAGGAATCGCACCCTTGATTTTAGCGTTGTAAATCTGAAGACGTAATGTTGTCTTACCGAGGAAGCTTTCAGCAAAAACCAACTTCATAAATCTGTTTCGTAATTTTTGTTGGAATGAGAAAAAAAGTGTTTATTAATTACATAAGTACATAAATTATTTATATCTCAGTGTTTACTGGTTTGTACAAACTATGGTTTCTGTTTGTTTATTTAGTGCAACTAACAGTACGTAAGTTTTATTGGAAGACAATATAATTTTTGAGTCACAACATTAAATACGCCGGCACTATTAAATTCTAACTCTAATAAACCATATTTATTTCTGTTTCATTTTTATAACGATTGTAACATACCATATAATCTTGTTGTTTGTAAAAAAATGACAATATGTCCAGGAAAAGCGATTCACTGGCGCGTGCTCCTTAACATAATTTTGAGTAAAAGAAAACATTGTATTTATACGTCTAAATGTAATAACAGTACTCATATTGTAGCACTGATAAGTGGCTCGACACATTGGGAATTATATTAGTTGTTGGATCAAATAACACTTTGACTGAGGCTGATAAAAAAGAAACAAGGTATTACCACTGACCACACCTACCTAACTTAGAGAAAGTAGTACTTTAGTTGCTTTTGATTATCCGATAGTTTTTCAAGAGCGATGCCAAAGTGTGCCATTATATCTCCAACAACAACACAGCTTTTCCCCGGTAATTTAAAATAAGTTCGCTCTCACTACAAGTAGAATCCGAGATTAGATATATGTGGAGATCGACTCACATTCAATTACTTCCGTTATTTCCAATCTCCAGTCGTTTCAATTTCAAAATGTAGTCATTGTCAAATATGATTGGGAGCAGAGAATCGAAATTACTGGAACAAGAAGAGCATGGTGGAGAAATGATGAGGAGTTTCATAATTATCTTTCCGTTAGGCTTAGCAAAAATATCCCCTTCCAAACTTTTCAAATTTGTTCAGTTTTAATATTATTATGTACTTCCACTTTCTTCGTACATCGAATTTATTTTACTTTCAAGCTTAAAATCACACGTTTTGTTTCTTCAAGAAACACTATCAACATTATTAAACAAGTACCAAAACTGTTTTTGAACTGGGAATAAGTAACCATATAAACAGATAGATAATTTGAATAAAATTATGAATTCTATGGGGAAAAATAGTTTTTAAGGCATACTTTTGAAAAAGAAATTAGATATTTTTATTTCTCGAAACATGAGATTATTTTCTTCATATTTCTGTTATTATTTTTTTCTTCTCAATTTATTCTTTCTCTTCTAAGTACGGGTCGCACCAAACATGCTCGCCCTTCAAGCCGTGGGGGTGTTATAATGTTACAGTCAATCCCACAATTTGTCGGTAAAAGAGTAGCCCAAGAGTTGGCGGTAGGTGGTGATGACTAGCTGCCTTCCCTCTAGTCTTACACCGCTAAATTAGGGACGGCTAGCACAGATAGCCCTTGAGTAACTTTGTGCGAAATTCAAAATAACAAATAACTCTCCTAAGTACAATGAACATAGTTTATATTTTCACTTTCTGATGTTGAACAAGATATTTATATGAGTTTGGAAGCTAACTTTTTATTTAGACAATATTATTTATTTATTGTTAGGGTTAAAGTTGCGGAATGTGCTACCCGTATTCTGCCCCACGTGGATTCAAAGTATAATTTTTATCATTATAAGCTCTCATATTTACCGCTGAACTACGGAAGAAGTATCTAAATTATAATAACAACTATTTTGTAATGAAAAAGTACAATAATTTGATTGAAGTTTTCAACATGAACAACACCTGCGCACGTGGGCTAAACAAGACCTTTAATGTTCAAATATAACTACCCCTAACGTAGAACTACTACGTAGTGGGCTTTTCCAAATTTTAGTCGAATAACGAACTTAACTGTCACACTTATATTCACCCACAGCTGAGAGACTGGTTTGGTTTGGTTTGAATCTCGCGCAAAACTACACGATGACTATTAATGTTAGGCGTCCCTAATTTAGCAGTGTAAAACTAGAGGGAAGGCAGCTAGTCATCGCTACCCACTGCCAACTCTTAGGCTAATTTTTTACCAATGGGTAGTGGGATTGACCGTGATATTGTAACTTCCTCACGGCTGAAAGAACGAGCATTTTTGCCTTGATAATGATTCAAACCCTCTACCCTTGAATTACGAGTGGAGTGCCTTAAGCACCTGATCATGCCGAGCCTAGCTGAGGGTACAAAGTGTGTTTAGCGGCATCACAACGCGAACCTCAGAGTGTCTTAACCGCAGGCCAAAACGTAACCACTAGATTACTTCCGGCCCTGTGAAGTAATAAAGCTTGAAAAGCTGTTAGTGGCGTATTTTATACACCAAACTGTCATGTAGGTTACTTAGAAATTTACCTATTGTTTTTATTTTTAGTCTGAAGATCTTTCTGATTATTTTACTGACCAGCTCATTTTGAATTAATAACTTATCATAAATGTTAAACCGGAATAATCTTAGATGGGTCTTACCCTGTTCTCATATCAATTCAGCAAGTCTACTGAATAATATCCCAGCATTTGAACAAAATTAACTTCAAGTAGTGCTAAATTAAAGATAAGGTTTTTAAAGGTTTGATTTGTTTTTGTTTTTGGAATTTTGTACAAAGCTACTCGAGGGCTATCTACACTACCCATCCCTAATTTAGCAGTGTAAGACTAGCGGGAAGGCAGCTAATCATCACCACCCACCGCCAGCTCTTGGGCTACGCTTTTACCAACGAAAAGTGGGATTGACCGCACATTATACACCCCACGGCTGAGAGGGCGAGCATGTTTAGCGCAACGCGGGCGCGAACCCGCGACTCTTGGATTACGAGTCACACGCCTTACGCGCTTGGCCATGCCAGGCCCCGGTTTTTAAAGGATTTCATGCATTTATCCATGTCAGACATTAGGTGTATTATGGATAATAGTAGTTGTTCTAACTGAGGATAAGTATGAAAATTCCCATAAACTTAGTACTAAATTTTAACAGATTTACTGTTATATACTTATGTTAGTGCCTTCGTTTGTTTCATTGTAGTTTTTAATTTTTGCCTATTACGTTTATTGTTGACCATGTATTGCGCAAGTCTCGCTTGTTTTCAAAATTTGTTGAAGATTCTTGAAAGTAAGAAATTAACAATATTCGTTTACGAAAACGTTCTAGAACATTGTTGAAAGTTCTAGTCTTGCATAATTCGTATAAAAATCAGCTAGCGAGAGACAGAAGAATAATATTATTCGTCACCTACAGTCAGAGTGCTATAGGCCTAGGGAGCTATAATTGTGATTAACGCTATTTAGTAGAAAAACTACAGAATTTGATGTCAAGCGCTTATAGAGTTCGAATATTACAAACCGTCCAAGTTCAGTGATTTACATCGAACGTTAGAATTTCAACGAGGATATTAAATATCATCATTGGTGAAAGTGAGCGGTGCGAGGGCGATCAAGCAAGCGAGCTTAAACGAGATGTGATAATATCAACTCAGAATAAATTTTCTTGTCGTGGACCTATACCAGATATAAGACTCAATATTGTTAGTAACTTTATAAAACTGTTGTATATAAGTCAATATTTGTAATAACTATTGGCAATAACCGTTATTATAAAGTGTACGAAAATATATTTGTGTTAAAAAGAAAGTTGTGTGTGACAATCATGTTAAATATTTAATACATATTAACATTTAATTAATTTCTAAATTTGAATTCAAATTACCTGTTATTAAAAACAGAAATACGTTAACATACGTAACATAATAAATGGGAGACTTGTACAAAATAAATTATAATACGTAACAAAATCCACAAAAGTATTAAACCTTATTTTAAAGAGTAGAAGATATAAACTTATTCATGTACGAGATTAAATACCAGCTAGTAGATTTTGTATAAAATATGCTCAATTACTGATCATTCTTCTAACATGATAATTTTTTTTTCAAACATCAAATTGAAAAACAAATAATAACTTCTTGCAGTAAGTGACGACAACTGTTAATAGTATTGTAAGTATAACTGTAACTGTTTAACTTCTTTTTTACCATTTTATTTACTAAAATATAATTAACATTTCAAACGGCATCTTTTTCTCATGTTGACCATATGAACAGAAAAAACCTAAACGAAAATATTACTCCTAAACACCACAATTAAACAATTCTAAACAATTAAAATGTCTGTGTTTAAGAGTATCATGACACTAAGATTAGTTGTGATGTTAATAGTTTCAGAAACATTAATTTTATTTACTGTACGCATAGGAAAGTACTTTACTTGTTAGTTCCAGCATATTATATCAACAGAAGCACTCACGGGTTTTAAGAAACTCAGCTTCATTAAGTCTAGGTGCTAACCCTAATTCTCATAGTGAGTTAATCGTCACGATGGTAGATAACAAATTACTAAAAACAACGATTTATATGCGTAATGAAAACTATTTCATGTAAAGCACGTAGTACATGTTTCAACACAGCATAGCTTCTCTACAAAAAGAAATTTTATTTTGCTAATAAATCACTGTTTATTACAAGTATCATGAAAATGATTTCTTTCCGCTTCTCAGAGTCATTTAGAAGGAGAGATTATTGAAAAGTTAAAGTCCTTTTAGTATATAGTGTAAACTATAGCTCTGAATTCTAGTTCCATAAACCAGTTAGTATCGCTTTAAGACCTGCATAACTATACTGTCATTTATGTCCTTTTCGACTTTAAATTGCTAATATCATGCAAGAATGCATGTAAATATGAACGACAAACGTATCATTTTACGCATACTAATATGCAGAGACGTATATGGGTTAATTATTATAATTCTACTTAAAATAAATTCTGGGATTAGACAGAGTATATCTTTGCTCGGAAAAAAATTAAAATCATTTATTTTATACTTCAGTTTATGACTCAATTAACTTTTAATGGAAAATCCGTAAGTTCACTAAACTGATTTAATTATTTAATCAAGCCTCGTTTTGGTGAGGAATACCACTACAGCTAATGAAAATTTTTAAAAAAACGTATTACATTAATGTAACTAAAAGGTGTTTTTAAGCTTACTAAAACACACAGATTGTGCCATAGAAATACCAATCATGCTCACACTTTCAGCTATGGAGGCGTTATAATGTGACGATCAATCCCACTATTCGTTGGTAAAAGAGTAGCCCAACAGTTGGCGGTGAGTGGTGAAGACTAGCTGCTTTCCCTCTTGTCTCACACTGTTAAATTAGGGATGACTAGTGCAGGTAGTCCTCATGTAGCTTTGCGTGAAATTCAAACCAAACCATTAAAACATTTAAAAATGTATTTAGGTTTCTGGGGTGATATTTAAAATAAGACGTTTATTGTGAACAGATGTTTATCAGAATCAGAGTAATAATATTAGAAATGCAGCCTCTCTGCAATTCTGGGTAATGCATTCATTGCGTATTCGGTTTTAAAATCTTACTAGGAGTGTCGTTTTAGTCAAATTAATGTATGGTATGTGACGTAACAGTTACTTTGTATATCCAGCCATTTGTTACACGATTCTAAGTTATCTAACCTTTTCCCATAACTATTTGATAAATACAGTTAAAGATGTTTAATTTGAATATATTTCGTTATAAAATTGATCAACTGATCCCACAATAATAATTTTGTGTATTTGTTTGCTAACCTATAATAAGCGAGCTCCTTATTACACACAAGAAACAACTTCTTTTTCTCTCAGAATTACTAATTTGTCTGGCTTACTAAAAGAAAACTGCATATCGCTAAATATATTTAGCCGTGCTATTTCTCATCCACTGAGGTTTTTGTTTTTCTTTTTGCTATTAAAAAGCAATGTAAATAGTTATCTTCTGGAATATAACTGAAGCATTAGGCAGTTGAGGAAAATAACTTAACATGCTGAGGTATATCTCTAAGCTATTACGCTAAAGCATACTTAATTAGCTAAGCTTTTAATACGCAACTAACTGATCTGTTGAGGAATAACCATTTGATGTTTTCTGTAACTTTGATTGCTGGTGCTTGGCATGGCCAGGTGAGATAACACACTCGATTTGTAATCTGAGGATCGCAGGTGCGAATCTCCATGGCACCAAACATACTTGTTCTTTCAGCCACGGGGGCATTATAATGCAACGGTCAATCCCACTATTCTTTGGTAAAAGAATAGCCTAAAAGTTGGCGGTGGGTGTTGATGACTAGTTGCCTTTCCTCTGGACTTACACTGCTAAATTAGGGACGGCTATCGCAGATAGCCCTCGTGTAGCTCTGTGCAAAATTCAAAAAGAAAATTGGTCTCTGTAGCGCCATTTATATCAGTTAGGTGTTTTGTTCCATGGTTACCTGAAACATTTAAACAACTTTTTACATTTTCAATAAGACTAGCTTCTGTTCCTTTAAAAGTATCGATAACCGTTTCTCAGCAAACGAAATACTTATCAAGCTATACAAATTTGTCCTGAAATTTTCTTTTGCAAAAACCTAAAAATAATAGTCGTTTATTATATATTATTAAGCGTAATATTGTTGCTGCACATGAATACAGAAATAACGGTTTATGAGTCCGTTGCTACATAATCGTATTTGAACATAAGAACGATAAACTCAGTTTGAAGTATTACTATAAACAGTTCTTTTTAAATTAGTGTTAACTTTCTCCATTATAAAATAACTTGGACTAATTAGTCGTATATTATTATAATACTCTCAGGTAACGTTCCAAGTAGTCCAGCATGGCCAGGTGATTAAAGCATTTGACAAGTAATCTGAGGGTCTCGGGGTCTAACCCCTGTCACACCAAACATACTCACCCTTTCATCTGGGGGGCGTTTTAATGTGACGCTCAATTTCACTATTCGTTGGTAAAAGAATAACCCAAGAGTTGGCGGTAAGTGGTGATGACTAGCTACCTTCCCTTTAGTATTACATTACTAACTTAGGGACGGCTATCGCAAATAGCCCTCGTGTAGCTTTGCGCTAAATTCAAACCAAACCAAAACGTTCCAAGGTATAGAAGATCGAACTTTGAAAGGAATCTGAGTGTAATGTCGAGTTCTCATTCAAGGTGTAAATATATTATCTTACCTTTGTATTGGAATCGGTGTCTGAAACTCAAAACTGCAGAAAAATGCGATTATTGATACATAAATCAGAATATACAACACAAGTCGTGCATTCTCTGAGATAACAACGATATTACACAATATGAGGACTAACAGAAATATTTCGTCTTTTTCAATTGGCTTCACCTTGAGTGATCAAAAATGTCTTAAGAGTATTGAGCAATACATATGCCCTGAGGGTAATCAGAGTAATAAAAAAGTTTACTTGGACTTCTAAGAGATAACGGTGAAGCTTTCACTAAAGTTATAAAAGAAATTAAATGTTACAAAACATGAATAAAACTGTGATTTTATTGCTCTCCACCTGAGTTAGAAACAGCACGAGATTTTCAGGTTTTTTTATGCAACTACACTGAGAATTCTTTGGAGTATACTCCTTGGTTTGGTTTGTTTTGAATTTCGCACAAAGCCTCTCGAAGACTCTGTGCCCCAGCCGTCCCTAATTTAGTGGTGTAAGACCAGAGTGAAGGCAGTTAGTCATTACCACCCACCACCAACTCTTGGTCTACTTTTCTACCATCGAATAGTGGTATTAACTGTAACTTTAAAACTCCCCCACGGCTGACAGGGCGAGCATGTTTGGTGCGACGGGGGATTCGAACCCACGACCTTCAGATTACGAGTCGAACGCCTTAACCCACCTGTCCATGCCGCGCCAATAAAATATGTCTAGAAAATATTAGTGTTTTACGTAATAAAATATGTAATTGGAATATACATTAGGTACACATGGGATTACAGGATTTTCTGCAAGCTAGTTATGTGTAATTCACAATCCAAAGCTGTAAGATATAATTTAGTTAATATTTGTTGCATTAACGATGTGTGGAGTCACAATATTTGCATTTGGTTTTAATAATTATGATACACCATAAACTCCAGCTAACTTCTCGTATGTTAAACACAAGTTATTTTATATGTGACATTAGCCAGTCTTATATATATATATATATACATATAAATGCGTATGTTTCTATATTATAAAATATGTTCCCTCTCGTGCTGTTTTCCTTCATCAAGTATATAATGCCAGGAATAGAATAGATTAGTAATAAATATTGCACTCACAGTTGGAACAGTTTGGTTGATAGAAAACAGCTCAGAGTAATAAGAATTACAAATGGAAATTAAACTCGAAATAGACTCAACTATTCTACATATTTTCTGTTATTAATAAGCAGCGTTTGCTGGTTTAACAGATAACGTTAAACAACAACGACAACTTAAGTGAGCGTTTTAAAGTCTGTGAAAACCAGTGTTTTGTCACGCTTTCTCCTGTGAGTGCATATTACAGACAACAAAGTTGTTCTCGCGTTTTAGCGCCAACCTACTCATTAGGCATTTGTGTTCTATTCACGGCGAGGAATCAAATCCAGGATTTTAGTGTCATAACCTTCTAAACTTACCAGAGGATCAACAGAATAAGAGCTGGAATTTTAGAGATCTTGTATTTATAATAATAGTGGCATTTATTACGAATTTCAATATCTCTTACACTCGAGTTTCAGTTTTGTTTGACGTTCGATTCTCTCTCAACGACCACCGCCATGACACAGCGGTATGTCTGTGGACTTATACTGCTAGAAACTAGGTTTTGATATCCGTTGTGAGCAGAACACAGATTGTCCTTCGTGTAACTTCGTGCTTAATAACAAACAACTTCTATCTCGATATACTTGAAAGAAGCAACACAAATAGTTTTGTTTACTTTTCGAATAGCATGTAAATCCACTTCCAAAAATAAAGGGCAGAATACTTCAGATAATTAATATACCATTAATACTTATGATCCGATTCACTGATTACCCAGTCTAGGAAATTAATCACGTCTTCAGTTTTTCTTTCCTATTTAAATTAATAAATAATAAAATTGATCATGACGTTATAATACCCTCACAACTGAAAGGGCGACAAAATGTGGTGGAACGAGGATTCAAACCTGAGCCACTCAGACTAAGAATCAGGCGTCCTAACCATCTGGTCATGCTGGGCCGAATGATAACGGAAACATTACTCAAATGAGTTTCTTTTTTAAGTATTATTGTTCGTTTGTTTTAAACTTCGTGCAAAACTACTCGAGGGCTATCTGCACTAGCCATCCCTAATTTAGCAGTGTAAGACTAAAGGGAAGGCAGCTAGTCATCACCACCTACCTCCGACTCTTGGGCTACTTTTTCACCAACGAATAGTGGGATTAATTGTTATGCTGTAACGTCCCCAAGGCTGAAAGGGCGAGCATGTAGTTATACTTTAACTACTTGGCCATGCCGGGCCTTCATTTGGTTTTTCAAAACCTTTGCATTATGTCGTTATACAATTGAACAACATATATATATATATATTTTTTTTTATTTTTTTTTTTACTTTTACCCATGTCAAAGATACAAATGAAGAAGTTGTTCTGAATCAGAACTCCTTACTGATTTATGTGGTATAAGTATTGATATGATAGACACAAAACATAAATAGTGTTATCTACTTTGCTTTGTATAACACTGATGGAGAAACCATTATTGAACCCAGGTGTACATGAATGTCAGCTGGCAGCATCCTGAATGGCGTGGTCTATCAATAACCTGGTCACTGGATGATGTATCGTGCAACAAGTCACCTCGGTTCCTTTTTCTGGTCAGCTTATGATAAATTATGTGCGTATTTGTACTCAGAACTCTTGTAACTAACTGCCTTAGATAACCACAATTAATAATAACCTCAGAGCAAACTACCTACTCTGGTGAAAAATAAAAATCTTGTTAATACAGATTAGAATACACTGTTTCATGATTTGGTTACCCTCGCTGTTGACGATATTTTTTGCCATAATCCCAGTAACCTTTCGGAAAATTCGAGTTAGCTTTAATTTCATATTCTAAATTAAAAACGCAAAATAATTTTATAATAAAAGTATTGTAATATAAAATAATAAAACTAGATATGTTAGACACAGGGGCCTAGATTTTTTACACTCGATGGGGGAGAGATGATTTTTGCAACCACTAATGTGGACTGTTGAACTTTCATATTAGTAATATTTGATTACGTGAACCTGAAAGCTGTAAACATGCAGTCACAGAGTAATATTGTTGCCACGATACTTGCATGTATACTTAGGCCTACTGACTGATACTTAGGAACTATCGCTTAGATCGAAAAGCTTGGAAGCACGCCTCTATTAAAGCTGTACATTTCGGCTACTGGAAAAGCCTACATCTAGGCCTAATTATGTTTCTCGATTGGTAAGAACACGAGAATCACAAGAACAAACACAATTTGATGGCCTGTGATGCAATAAAACAATTCAACAGACCAAACTGTAGGGGGGATGATTGTATGCACCATACCCCCACCTAAAATGGCGAGGGGTGTGTGTACCCCCCAGGATCTACGCCTTGGTTAGACACTTCAGTTAATACGGTTAATGAAATAAAAAATAAAGAAATAAGAGTGTAGTCAACTTACAGAAGATATAAGCTATAGTTGTTAGACTCAAATATTATAGATGTTTAATGTTCATTGAATAGCTCATCATAAAAATAACGGCGTATGATAAAAATGTCAATGTTTGTCTAGGAGAGAGGTACAGAAGATTGTTTGTTGACATTTCTTATAAATCTCGTAGATTGATTATGATTGTTGTTATACATTCATTAACCGTAGTTTCGGTGCAAAATCCAAGGGATGGATAAAGTTGCTTTATTTTAAGAATTACTTCTTTCTGTTTTATTTATTATTGGTTTACTGTACTCATTTTACTGTGGTTGAAATGATTTTGCGTATTAAAACTATATTATGTAAGTGCGTTACTTTCCATGAACTAAAATAACGAATACAGCTATTAAAAGGTAGCAGCTTTTATTTGGTTAAACTTTGATTTGTTTTGAATTTTGCGCAAAGCTACACAAGCGCTATCTGCGCTAGCCGTCCCTAATTTAGATGTGTAAGAGACCAGACGGAAGGCAGCTAGTCATTACCACCCACCGCCAACTCTTGGGTTACTCTTTTACCAACGAATAGTGAAAATGATCGTCACATTTTAACGCCCTTACGGCTGAAAGGGCGAAATGTTTGGTGTGACGGGGACTCGAACCCGCAGATTATGAATCAAATGTCTTAACCAGTTGGCCACGTCGGGCCTTAGTTGGTTAAAATGCGTACGTTTTGTTTCTTTGTTATTAAGCACAAAGCTACAACGAGGGCTCTATGTGTTCTGTTCACCACAGGTATCAAAACCCGATTCCTAGTGGTACACGTCGACAGACATATCGCAGTGCCACGGGGAACAAATACATACACCAAGTGAATAAACATAACAATATTCGAGGTTCTAACTAAATAACAAAATGTTTTGAGAATTAATTAATTAAAGTTTGATTCAGTTTTATATGAAATATAACAATTCATAATTAATATTAATAAATATTTATCTTTAGTTATATATTTTCATTAATATATATATATTTGTGCACTGGCTGAATCTCCGCTGATTCGTTAAATGACTGACAATTAAATCCCACTATTTAGTTTAACAAAGGTAGCCCAAAAACTTGCGTTGTTGACCTGCTTCCATCACTTTATTTATCATTCCAATATTAATCTCAGTTATGCAGGGTCAGGCTTTTGTTTAGATTTTTTTGTAAGAATTCAGAGTTAAACAAAACATATTTGCACACGACAGTTATAACCAACTAGGCTTCAGATACTTTATCATGAACTTAGCAACTCAGCAACTTTTTTTTTTTTTTCACAGACATTCTATGTATTTGTGTTGGAGTCATTTCGTGTCTTAAATACCTCAAAATGAGCTTCTCTAAGCAGACATTTTGACATAAGAACGAGCTAAACCGTATGAATCTGATACGTGGAATGTATTCTACGCAGCTTTCTAAAGAGGAAAAGTAGAATATTTCGGAGCATAGGAAGTCATCCATAATTAATAAATAATAACTATAACAAATGACTCCAGGAAATTTCTCAGAAAGAAAAATAATAAATTTTGTGAAATACACTTTTAAAAATACAATTTGTGCATTTAAAATATAACTTAAGAATTACAATAAACCCTTAACAGCTTTGGTTGACAAATCAGGGAATTTTAACAACTAAGACTACAGAAAACCTGGCTGACAGTTTCGCACACAGTATGTACACGAGCTCAAATGTGAGCTGCGGTTCTTCGTAAAATTTATCTTAATTTTTAATACCATTTTCTTAGATCAGAATTTCTTCTGACCTTATATAAAATGCTACTGATAGATTTAACTAAAGTGCTTGCTGGACTGACATAGAAAGATACGTCGATTAATCAATGTACTGTAAAAAGAAATCATGTCTAAAAATTGCAAAGGTTATATATTGCTTTGCAGCAGGAATATTAGTGGTAGACAATGAATTAAGACCTATAGATAAAACCTACGCAATCCATTTACTGTGGTACGAACTACGTCGTAAGTAGAGGCACAAAAGAGATAAGGCGAGCAGATGGTAACACAACGTGTAACCTCCCAGCATCTGTCGAGTTAGTTGAAAGCTATAGATTAATACTTGATTTTTTACGAATGTGCTTATCATGTATTATATCTATAAGTAATACTGGTTTATGTATATATGTCGTACATGACTTTATTTGACCGGATTATTAATTTCCACTATCTAGCGCGAAATTTCAACAAGATGTAATAGAAAAAGGCTTTGTATTGTTTTAACAAGAATCACATCATTTCGTATTTGTTTTAAGAAAACACTTTGCTCGTTTCCATTGTTTATACTATTCAATCTCATATTACCGTTTAATAAACTGGTCGTTTTTATTGTTTTTCCCTGTTCAATAATGTTCAAGACGTAGGAGCAATCGGCGGTGATATAGGGAAGACACATTCAAAATGTGAGTTTATGTCACTAACCAAGGCCCTCAACGGTCAGGTGGTTAAGGCACTCGACTCGTAATTTGAAGGGTACGTGTTCGAATCCCAGTCACATCAAATTTGTTAGCCCCTTTGATTGTGGGAGCGTCATAATGCAACGATCAATCCATTATTCGTTGGTAAAAGAGTAGCCCAAGAGTTGACAATGGGTTGTGATGACTAGCTGCCTTTCCTTTTGTCTTATACTGTTAAATGAGAGATGGCTAGTGCGCGAAATTTAAAACAAACAAACCAAATGAGCGTGTCGCTTCGCCAAAATTCTAGAGATGTGCAAAATTTGGTGGTACCTCGTCTAGCGGTTTATGTGTTAGCAGGTACGCACAGAGATGTGACAAATAATAGTTTATATATCAATGAAGGATCAGTGCTATATGATCATACGTGTATCAATTAATAAGAAACATATAACTTAAGTTTTTAGGAAGACATACGTATCCGTACGTGTGCCTTCTCAGAAATTTAGGTCTGTTAATCGATGTATTCCTAGAACTTAGTTTGTATTTTAGTTTCCGTTATTGTATATTTGGCTTTATTGTATATACATTTATTTCATGTAGATGCTGTTTTTGTAGTTTGCTTTCTTCAGATATAATTCAAACCAAGTGTTTTGCAACTTTTAAATATATATATTGTTGTAACAGCTTCTATTGTTTGGTGAGGATTCTTTGATTTGGTAAAAGACAGTCGATCTAATGTTAAGAAAGCTTTTTATTTGGTTGAGTACAAATTCTAGAACTTGTATAGTTTTAAGTTAACTGTAGGCCTAACTTAAACAATAACTAAACAACAACTTGCTAATTTTCTGCTACCAGAGATACTTCTTTTATCTTTAGTATTTCGATGAAACAAGAATTCCTTATTCACCAAATTGAAGTAACAGAAAAACTCGCTATTTCAATAACCAATCCTTTACTGTAACAAATTCACAGATCAATAAATAAACTTTAATCTAACTCGCATTTCACGTCGTTCCAACATTCGTTTAGAGTTTCAAGAAATTTCTAAACACTGAAACATGCGCCCATCGCTTGATGAAAAAACAACTTCCTCTAGCAAAAACAAATTTGGTCGGAATTTGTAAAACAACGTGTGGTTCTGACAATAAACCAAAATCTCTTTCTAACATAAAACAAAACAAACGTCTGAATTATAAAACAAGCCAGAGCTACAACAGTATAAATATATGCTTCAAATATCTTCCTGTAGCGTAAAACCAATAGAAACGTTTCAGTTCTAAAAAAGTTTTAAATGCACTAATTTATTAATATAAAATAACTAACGGACGAGACATTTCCACATAATTTAGTGAGAGATAAACTTGCTGTGTTTTTAACACAGAATACCAACATAATTAGCAGATCACAGGGAAGCCCAAAAAGTAGCTGCCCAGTAATTATCTCAATTTATCTGCGTTTAACCTATCTCCAAGCGCATTTATAACTTTGTTTTTATTTTGTTTATATCGAGGGCTATCTGCGCTAACTGTCCCCAATTTAGCAGTGTAAGGCTAAAGGAAAGGCAACTATTCGTCAGCACCCATTGCAGCTCTTGAGCTACTCTTTTACCAACGAATAGCGGGATTCAACGTCACATTATAACGCCCCCATGACTGAAAGGGCGAGCATGTTTGGTGCGACCCTCGGATCACGAGTCGAACGCCTTAACACACTTGGCCATGTCAAGCCATGTTATAACTTTGAAATCATATTATAGGTTAGCATTTAACCCACTAATTTTTGTCGGTTATCATCTATAAACAAATGAAAAGTTTCAATACACATATCTGCACTTAAACTACGGTATTTCCCTCGAATGGATATTTCCAATTTTCAGTTTGAATTCAATTTTTTGGGCCATAATCCTTTTTTATGATAGCAAAAAATCGGTAGATTAGATATCTGAATAAATCGGGATACTCGACTAATAGGCCTATTCAACGTCATCAAAAGTGGTCCCAAAGCTCGTGCGCATCGTATGGTTTATACCATGTACATAGTCTTTCACGAAACAAGGCAACAATTCCTAGCACTTGCTTAGCATTGTTTTGCAACATTTCGATTGTTTATCTGTCATTGTGGTTCAAAGAGAAGAGATGAAATTTCTCCCAGAGTTTATATCTTGTTGAGACACAGATATCACACACATTCTGTTTTGGTATCGATTCAATAATACAGCCCTAACAACTGACACGTTCGTTGATTTAGAAAACAGCGTCGTCATTTCACAAAAACGCACTTAAGACTTCTTCTGGTGTTGATCAAGAAAAAATTACCAGACTGAAGTCTCTTATCTATATTCCTGTTTTTAAAATATGGACAGACGTTAATAAAGAGGCTTCAGATAAAAATTACTTGTAATCTGTTGGAATTGCGTCCTAGGTATTTTCAGTTCGACTGACACACTGCGACTTAATTTTCCAGTGTTAGTACACACTCTTCTAATATTGTTAGTTCGCTTCTGAAAGCTCAACAACTCCTGTGGCACCACAGACAGAAATAGTTGTTTCAGACCTCTTTTATAACTTGCAAATTTTCTGTTTCAATGGAGGTTTAATATTTGGAAATCGATTCACGGTAGTTTTTCCTATAGCAGAAAGTATTCGTAGTTTACACCTTTGTTTCAAAATAAAAGGCGTGTGGATTGTTGTTGTTTTTTTAACTTGTGAGACGTAATCCATTCATAAATCAATTTCAAAAATTAAAAAATAAACAATGACTTAAATTAGCCAACTCTTGGACTACGTTATGCGTTTATTACTTCAATTTGATTACAAAAATAACGTCTAAGTGCCTTTATTGGCTCAACGGTAAATTTAAGGACTTATAACAATAAAAAGTTGGTTTCATTGGCCACGGTGGGAAGACGACAGATTGGCTATTGAGTTGCTTTGCGCGTAACAACAAAGAAAAGAACGACGTATTTAACTATTTGTCACTTTATCTTTAGTGTAATTAGTTGGTGCTTTTGAAAACATTGTTGTAGGTGTTTATTCAAATCACCAGAGAATGTTTATAGCCAGGTTGATCACGAACCTTTGTTAAGACTATCAGTAAGAAACATCGACAAATACTTCTTACTACTCAATGAGTCACGCGTTTCCTCGTTAATTTTATTTGTGCTCGAAACACACGCGGACGTCAATCGTGTGTCACAGATTGAAGGAACTACACTTTCCTTTCATTCAGATATAACAAGCCTTCTTTCGATGGCGAGTAGCTTGTATAACAAGTTTTCGCACAACTAATGAGACAGTCAGTGGTCTAATCTGTATTGTTCGTGAACGAAGTTTTGAAACCTGCAGGAGAGACGAATATATATATATGTGAAGAACTTCAAACAAGCCGAAAGTTTTGAACCCTAATAAGACTGGAGACTTAAGTACTTTTATGTTCATCCTTAGCAATTTTGTTGCTCATTTTGTGATCTTATCTAAATTTTAGTTCCATAATTCCAACGATAATCGACTGTCAACTTCGTGACTTATTATTGTTTCTTTCTCAAATCTTATTAGGTTGAGTCTGCTGTGCAAGAAACCTTAAAATTTTCTTTTTTATTTGTAACAATACTAATCAGTACACAGCTATTGTATGAAACAGAAATAAAATATTATTAACTTTATTAAGCTTTATAAGAGATTATTCCGTATATTGCAACATGCGCCGAGAAACGCGCTTCATAACCAACTTCGCAGTGAAGCCTCTGAAGTTAGTTCGTTTGTACATCGATAAATACTTTTATTTATAATAAATTCCAAGCTAATTTCAATATTTAAAAATATTATTATGTTGTATGTTCACCATTAATTCAGTAATATAAGACACCAGCTTGTGTGACATCACGAGTCAATTCACGTGTTCATTAACTGATCGAGATTGTACGTAGTTGAATAGGTTACAATTTCCCGATAGATGGCACTAGTATTGCCCCTTTTATTTAAATGGAAAGTTCTCCAGAACTACATTTAATCAACCATATTAAGGAAGTTATATCGACGTTTTAGAAGAAAAGACATTTGTATTAAACTGGACACTTGATTATCTCGCTTTCTGAACGAAAATTGTAAAAAAAAGGGATCAATAAATGCGCTTATGCATGCGTTTTATTATGGTTTCCTTTTACTCTCGTATCTGTATATTGGTTATTCTGAAGACTAGTTATCATTAACAGTATTTTTCGTTATGCACGACCCTAAACTCAAAACATCTTTCATCTTAAAATAATTAAAAAAGTTTTGAAAAAATATTTTAAATAAAACGTCGAATGATTTATTTACACAGCATTTGTCGGAAAGGATTATATTTTTGTCAGTTTCTGAAAAGCTTTTGTGTTTAATATACGTATTTTTAAATTTTATAAAATAAAAATTAATTTTCTATTCAGTCGTAGTACTTTGTTTCATACTGTAGATCCCACACGAAAATACCCAACGTATGCGAAAGGAAGGAGTCCGTCTTATCATTCTTCTACTTTCTCAAGGCTTAGAGTAAACTTAAATAACTAGTAGACGTTATCAAAGTCATGAGGCCCGGTGCTCGCCCTTTCAGCCGTGAAGGGGGGTTATAATGTTACGGTCAATCTCACTATTCTTTGTAAAAGAGTACCCCAAGAGTTGGCAATAGGTGGTAATTACTAGCTGCCTTCCTTCTAGTCTTACACTGCTAAATTAGAAACGGTTAGCACAAATAGTCCTCATGTATCTTTGCGCGAAATTCAAAATAAACCAATCAAAGTTATACTTTGTTTTTATTTTATTTGTTTTAAACGATCAAATAAATCAATATATTCGTTTGTTTGTTTGTTTTTGAATTAAGCACAAAGCTACACAATGGGTTTTCCGTGCTTTGCCCACTACAAGTATTGAATCCCAGTTTCTAAAGGTGTGAGTTTATAAATATACAGCTTTGCTAATGTAATCCAAGTCCTTTAGAAAGTAAAAAATCATTTCTCCTTCGATGTTTTGTAAGATCAGGAGATTTAAAATCTTAATATTGTTAAATGCAGGTGAGTTACATTTTAATAAATCTGTTTTAACTGTATAATTATGTTTCAGATGAAGTGTAACTTTTGCTATTGAACAAACATTACAGCATTTTAAATTTCAAAATAGCTCAAGCAGTTATTTACTTCTCATAAACGCAATATATTTCCATCATAGTTTCTATGGTTTTACGATAACTGTTCAAGTTCTTTAACGCAAGCTAATGTCTGTAATTGATTGATTTTCCTTGTCTGCTTTTGCATTTCTTTAAAATTCGTGTTCTCATCATGTTAACAATGGTCAGTAAATCCGTGTAGGTCCTCCGGTCAGTCGACAGCAAGTTTATTAACTTAGAACGCTCAAAGTTAAAGTTCGATTCCCTACAGCGAACAAAGCCCAGTGTGTACATTTGTTCTATCACAAAAACAAAGAGATATAACTTAATTTTGTTTAAACAGTGCTAAGAGGTATGAACTAAATTCTAAATGATAATAGTATAACATAGGGCGCTTTCTAGTTGATGCTCTATGTTTCTTTGAATTTCTATTTTCGATATTAATATAGAAATGTAAAATTCAAATAGTTTGTTATTTTAAATTGTATCATATATTTTTTTATATTAGGTGCGATGCAGGTAGTAAAATTGTTTACAACTATAACTTGGTATGTAAACTATAAAAGTGACTTGAACAATAATATTTGCTATATAACACCTCACAATTTATTATTCATGCAAAACAAGATAAATATCGATCTTATAAAAAAAGATGGAGGTTTTTGTAACACAAAATTAAATGCATTTCGAGTTATGTGATTCAAAACTTCATCATTACAGGGCTGTATTTAAAATAATCTTTATTACTTAACTTTATTACTGCAACGGACTTAATTATAAGTGAAGGAATTTTATATGCCAAAAAGGCTCGTTTGGGTTGAGAAAATATTTTACATAGAAGAGCGAACAACGTTTCGACCTTCTTTGGTCATCGTCAGGTTCATAAAGAAAGAGGTAACTGACCGGAAGCTGACCACATGTTTGGAAGGGGTTGTGTAACCGAGTGTCGCAATGAGAAGGCGGAGTTAGATGTTTGAATATATAATTTTATCTTTAATATTAATATAGGTACAATGGCGTTCCTTTATATTGGTTTATTTTGGGTTTAAGTTGTTGTATAAGTAAGGCTTCTTTAATTTTGCGTTTGTTTATGTTTGTTTCTTTATTTAGTATTTCAGCGTTTTCTATGGTTATGTCGTGTTTATTTGACTTACCGTGTTCGAAAACGTGTGAAGGTGACTTTTTATGTTCTTTAAATCTGGTTTCCATTTTTCAACTTCTTTCTCCAATATAGAAGTCGTGGCAGTTATCACATTGTATTTTATAAATAATGTTGGTGTGGTGTTTGTCAGTGTAGTTCTTACATAGTATAGACCTCAGTTTTGTGCCTGGTTTTTGAATAAATTTAGTATTAACTGGAATGTCATATTTTGTTACTAGTTTTTGCCAAATGTTGCTTATTTGTTTGCTGATGTCAGGAATATATGGTATACAGCAGTATATGGTTTCGTGAATTTTTGATTCGTGAGATATATTTACTTTTGTTGGTTGATTTTGCTTTCTGTCTAGGTGTCTGCGTATAATGTTTTCTACGGTTTGTGGAGGAAACTTATTGATGTTGATGAAGTATTGTTTTATTTTGTCTAATTCATCGTTAATTTTATCTGGTGAGCATAGTTTTATGGCTGTGTTTATCTTGTTTCTTAGTACGTTGAGTTTTTGTTTTGTTTCATGTGCTGAGTCCCAAGGAATGTATAGTCCAGTATGGGTGATTTTTCGATAAATTTCTGTTTTGAATTGTGTGTCGGTTCTTATAATTTTGAGATTAAGAAATGATATTTGATTGCTTTCTTCCTGTTCACATGTGAAGTTAATGTTGGAATGAATAGAGTTAATGTGATTGAAAAAATTAAGTATGTGTTCTGTAGATTTGAATCCCGCAACCGCGTCATCTACATATCTGTACCAGTATAATGGTGGATGTAATGCTGTATTAATTGCTTGTGTTTCAATTTGTGTCATAAAAATATTGGCTAGAACTGGTGATGCTGGGTTGCTCATGCTTCGGCTATTTGTTTATATGTGATTTTGGTTGTTGAACTTGAAGTTTGTCTTTATTGTGGTGAATTCTATGAGGGTTGCTAACTGGTTACTGGGAATGTCTATAGTTGGGTTAGGGTCTCGGATATAGAGTTCTAAGGCTATCTTGCAGGCTTTTGTTGTTGGAACTTTTGTAAAGAGGTATATAACATCGAAACTGGCCATAATTAGTTTCAACACTAATACCGTCCCACGATTTCACGACCCACTCACAGACGGTAGCGAGTGATGCAGCGCTCATATTTCCGGCAGCAGAAAAACTTTGATTGCCGGAAACCATCCACTCATTCCAGCATTGACGGAGCCTGTCATTAAAAGGTTTATTTAAACACACATCTAAGGGGTGTATCACAGATGTCAGCCCACCGGGAATAACTGCAATATCGGTATTGCATCTTTTGATCGCGGCTTTAACATTTTCACACAGGTGGGACTTAAACATATCCCAAACGAACAGAGATCTAGATTTCATCAGTCCGCCAGGACGACGCACCCACACTTCGTTAATCCACTTGATGCATCCTTTGTCATCCATCCATCCGTTTTCTTGTACATGGACGATCACTCCTTTCGGAAATTTCTTCTTCTTAGGAATTGTTTTTCTTTTGAAAATTACCATAGGCGGTAATTTTGTTCCATCAGCAAAGCACGTTAAGACTACAGTAAAACGTTGTTTTAACCCAAACGGTTTTCTCGCCAGCTTTGTTAACGGTTTTGTTTCCAACCATATCGAAAAAAATCGGAGTCTCGTTCATATTCCCAAAAATTTGTAGAGGGTAGTTGTGTTTTTGGCGATGATGAATGATAAATTTCTGGAACGAGGTGATTTTGTTATCCAAGTCACTTGGCAGTTTCTGCGCGATCTTCGTTTTCTCTCGAAGTACAAGGCTGTGTCGCTTCATGAAGCGGGTACACCAGCTGTTGGTTGCCTTAAAGTCTCTTGAATTTTCTTTATTTCGACCAGCCCACTTTAGTACAGAAATACGGATCTGAGCACGCGTGACAGTCAGGCCACTCTGCCGGTTTTCATTCACCCATGTCGCTACATCTTTTTCCAGTTTTGGCCACTTCGGTTGATTTTTCTGGTTACATTTACTTGTTTTCGACATTTCTTTTAGCAAACATTCTGCTTTCTTCCATTCACGGACCTGTTTTTCATTAACACAGTAATGGCGAGCGGCATTCATATTTGAGGTTTTTGATGCTAACTTACTACTTTCAGTTTAAAAGCAGCATCATAACGCATTCTTTTTTTTTGCAGGTGTAGACATCTTTGGCTTTTGACGGTACAATGATAAACTCCCACTACATACCCCTGGTATTTATACCCTGGGTTAGTGATTTTAATTACTGAGTAAAAATTCTGGAATTTCATTGGTTACCTAATTACAGTGAGTGGAGCCAATAACGAATGACATATTTATTCCATCTCTGTCTCAATACGACACGTTCTGCTTTACTACAGAACGCCAATGATCACACACAACATGCATGCTGACCCTGAAATGAGACTAAGAAATCATTTTGAATAAACTTGTCATTTCTTAAAAATGGCCTCGGCTTATTGGGCGGTAATAAGCAAAAACCCTCATTTTCAGAGCTGAAAATTGGCCTCGGCTTATTAACCGGAAAATACGGTATTTATCATTGTCCTGCCCAAAATGATCCGTGTCCGTAGATAATGACGAACATTGGGACACATGTTAATGTTTTTCAAGAGCGGAATATATTAACGTTGCGTGGCAAAGGTATGCACTCTCCTAAGTGCTCTTCCAGTTTATTTGTTTTTTTGAATTTCGTGTAATGCAAAGCTCCATGAGGGCTATCTGGTTCAATTGTTTTCATTTTATCTCTTTGCTTTTCGTGTGTTATGAATCTCGCGCAAAGCTTATGGACATCTAACCGTGGGGGCTCTATAATGTGACGGTCAGTCCCACTATTTGTTGGTAAAAGAGTAGCCCAAGAGATGGCAGTGGGTGGTGATGACTAGCTGCCTTCCCTCTAGTCGTAAACTACTAAATTAGAGACGGCTAGCGCAGATAGCCCTCGAGTACCTTTACGCGAAAATTCTCCCTAAAAAAAATCTCAAAATAATTGTCACTCGAAGCTTAAAATCATGATATCAACAACTTCTTTAATTCTGTCTTCTTATAAGACATTTATTGAGTTTTGTATCCGTTATTTCTCTACTCATGTCAGAAGAAGTTACTACCATCACATTGATCTAGATACATAGCGCACAATAAGTTTGAAAACATACCCCAATATTATTTGATTATGTTTACCAGCTGCTTATGAATCTATTTTCAACCCCTGTCGTAACAAAGATCCAAAGGAACTTTCAGCGTTTCGTCCGAAAATCAAATATCTGTCTTCAAAACGCCCAAAACAAACGCTAAACGAAACGTGTGTTTTTCTTATAGCAAAGCTACATCGGGCTATCTCCTGAGCCCACCGAGGGGAATCGAACCATTGATTTTAGCGTTGCAAACTAAACGAAACGTTAGTTACTGTTATTTCTGAACTAGTCGCTATTATATAGTTAGCGAAGTTTTTCAACAGTTTTTCTCCTTACCTAAACTTTATTGAATAAGTTCAGTTACAAAATATTTTTACCTGAATTCTTAATCCTTTTATTAAGAGTTAAGATTGTTAAAATAATCAAATAAGAAATTCTTTAAGGTTTTTTATAAATTTCCTTGTCTTATTAAAACATATCCGCAAAAAACGGGCTTTTTGTAGGCTCTCCTGTTTTATTACATTTTTGCTTAAATTCTTCGTCTATCAGTTTGGAAAAACATATTTTAAAATACTTGTTTAAAATAATCATTTAGGGTATGTTGTTAAGTGTATAATTATCAACACATGTAGAATTACCAATTTAAAGATTTTCTATTGCTGGCTTTACCTAATACTAAAAATTAATCAATATGTTTTGTGGCTATCTCACTATACCTAGAATAGACAAAATGTCGCATTTGCAAAAACAAGTCTTTAAAATACGGAACCTCCCGATTGGTTTGTGGCTTCAGTTAAAAGAAAGACTTTCCTAGAAATATATTTACTGTTCTTAAATCACAAAACCTTGCCAACCATTTTACGTTAACACAACTCAAACAATAAAACACAAGGAATATAATAATAGATTCACTAATAGTTTATGAATATATTGAGACGAACTTATCATTACACATATGTTAGTTTAAGCTAAATTTATGTTTAAAATATAAATAACTTGTATTGTTAAACCTGTATCGTGAAGTTTCCGCCAATCCACTAAAGTTGTAGAAGATTCTCGAGTGTGAGAATGGTTGTGCAGGTTAAAATTTCTAGAATTTTTTCTTACGCTCATAAATGATGACCAGTGTGACGTGTTAATAGACAGTATATATTATCGATTTGCTACACTTTGTATACTACAAACCTCGAAAGCTGTAACTGTGATTAACGCTAATTAATAGGTATTTTAAGATGTTTGACCAAAAACGTTGATAAATTTCGAATATTACAAACTTTTTAACTTCAGAGAATTAATATCGGACATTAGTATTTTTACTATGACATTATATAACTCAAGCGGTAAAAAACTCAACGTGTGATCAGCAAAAAAACGCAGAACTATCTTTCTCATTGTGAAGTAAATTGTATTTATATCAACTTGAAATTAACTCGCTCATCATGGACTTTTGATAAAACATCAAATAAGTTCTAGATCAGAAAAAAGACTTGATATTCTTTGTAAGTGTAAAACTTTCGTAGATAGATCATAATTTCTAATAACCGTTATTGTAAATTGTATTATTGTTTGTGTATTAAAGTATATTTTTATTTAAAGTGAAAGTGAAAGTGAAAGTAACAATCTCGTTGAAAAGTATTATAAACTTGGTACATATCGACACTTATTTAACTTCTAAATTTAAATTACAATATTCAGTTTTACACTATTTGATAGTGTAACATATAATAGTCAGTGAAGTCAATGATGTATTGTCTACACAAAGTGGTATGTGCCTGCAACTCTGAAGTACAATACAGTCCAACGAAAATCTTCTCTTATTTTACTATTTTCTTTTCAAAATGGACAAATTCAGTGCAGAAAGTATTTAAATTATACACGGTATGCGACTTTAATTTACAGAGATTATGAGATTTTATCAGTTTTTGCTTTGAAAATAGCAAACATTATTTAATGATACCATGGTCAACATAAATCTTGAATTACTCGAATCTACGATTTTATCTTGAAATGTGCTTTTGTAAGAAGCAATGAAAAATCTAGTGCCATTTTCACTATGTTAGCTGGAAATCTATTACCAATAGGGGGGTTGTTGAAAGTTTCAGTAAATAGCTTCTGTCAATTCGAAATCTAAAATGGAATGAAGAAAATGATAAACGACAGATATGCAAATAAAATCAAAATATTTCTTAAATATTTGGTAGTTTTCTATCCAATTTTATGGATTATTTGACTAAAATACCTCTTTATTCATAAAAACATAGCAAATGATGTGATGCGAATGAAGTGATTTAAAAATGATAAATCGATGTAAAACAAAAGTTTATAAACTGACAGCTACAATTTTTAAAATTTTATTTCTTCGAGTGTAAATGATTGGAAATGTTATAAAAAACGAAGTATTGTGTGAGTGTCAGTTCGTGTTTTATTGTCTTACAATGTAAAACTGGAATATTGGATATACAAGAAGATATACAAACTATTTTTTCACACGAACTAGCTAACAAAATAAAAAAAATCAACATCTTTGTTCCTATCTTATTGTAACATATATTCAAGTTACTAGAAATATTTGAACCCATTAAGAATAACTTACAGCAATTTGGTATTACAATTTATTTACTACAGTTAAATTTAATAACCATGTATGTCGGACTCAGCTTGATGTGGCTTTGTCATAAGAAATCACACGCATTTATGTTGGCTTTAAAACACATAAGCAGACTGAATGTAAATTAAACAAGTATTAGGAAAAATATTGTTAAATATAAAAACTACGTAGGGCTGGTTACTGAACATAAAAAATAAATCAAGCAAGATAGGAATGGAAATGAACATATAATTTGATCTGGCTAATGATTATATAGTAGGCTGAGCCGTCTCGACTTTACATGGAGAATAAAATCCCTAGATTACTAGCTATTACACATTGGCTATAGATAGCCTGGAGTTTAAATATAATCCCATCTTTCATTATTATACCTTTCCTTGAGTTAAGTTTAGAATACTAACTTTTATGACTATTTTACAACAGAATGTTATTTTACAATTGGAAATTCTGGTTCTCTTTGTTTCTCTAGCTCTACATAATTTATTCAATTACATTATGTAACAAATTTTTTTACTTTTTCTTATTCCTAAACAGAAAGTGTTATTTCTCAATTGCTTATGCCTAAAGTGAATGAAAAAGACCTTTTTCCTCTCTTCAAACTTTGCTTTTTTGACCTGGGTAATGAACTTTTCAAATCTACCCACTTTTCAAAATATTCCAGGTAGATTCAGTGCTGAGTAGCTGATAAAGAATTTTCTCGAACTTATAAGAATTTTCAAGAAATTTCTAGAATGTTGTACAACCTCCGAAAATGCTCAAAAATCTTTTAGAATTTTCTAGAACTTTCCATAGTAATATATATATATATATATATATACACAAGAGCTCACCACTTTAATTTATTTCTAGCTGTCTAAGTGAACACATAGACCTATATCTGGTTTTATCGAGTATGGCATCAAAAAGCTGCAAGCATTCTCCATACGCATTCTGCTATGTATGTGACCAATTTATCAAGACAGCATCTGCTAAAATGTGTGAAGCCTACAAGGCATATTACGGGATCAAAACAAACCTTTTAATTTTCAAAAGTATAGAAAAATATTTTGCATGATTCTTTTAAGCATTAGTTGTGGATGAAATAGATTTATTCTTCATAATAAGAATTTTATTTTGTTCTTTTGCAGGAATGGAAAAGAGAGCCATGAAGTTCGCTATTCCAATAATTTGGCGTGATCCCACTGACCACTCAAGCAATTGTTACTTCTGCATGGTGGACCCTTCCAAATGTTGAGCTGGCAAGAATGCGTCTGCTATCATGTATCTGGACCTTTCATCATCCATTGCCTTGAAGTATGATGAGTATGGCTAGGAGGTTATGGTAGACTTAAAAATGGCGGCATTCCTGATGCGTCTCCAAGGAGACTTTACCACGTTTCCCTGTTATCTTTGCCTTTGGAACAGCAGAAACACTGCAGTGCACTACAACAGGAAGCACTGGCCATAACAAACCGAGTTCTCTGTGGGGAAGCACAATGTTAAATTTGAGGTACTAGTGGACCTCCAGAAGGTGTTGTCCCCACCATTGCACATAAAATTGGGTCTTATGAAACAATTTGTCACAGCCCTTGATAAGGAGTCTGCAGTCTTCAAGTATCTTCGATACTTCTTTCCTAAGCTGTGTGAGGCAAAGGTCAAAGCTTGTATCTTTGTTGGAAAGCAAATAAAGAAAATCTTGGAGTGCACGTAATTCCCCAAGAAGTTCAGTAGGAAGGAAAAAGCTTGGGGCAGCTTTATCGTGGTGGTTTGGGGCTTCTTGAGTAATCACAAAGCCGAAAATCATGCCAAACTGGTTGAGTCTCTGGTAAAGAATTACGGCAAAATGGGCTGCAGGAGTCCCTGAAAGTCCATATCCTTGACGCTCATCTTGATAAATCCAAAAAGAACATGCAAGCATACTCAGAGGAGCAAGGCGAACGCTTCCACCAAGATATATTGGACTTTGAACGCTGCTACAAAGGAGCATATAACAAAAACATGATGGGAGACTTCTAAACATTTTTATATAACTTTAGTACAAATACATTTAAATCTTGATTCATATGCTGTTTTATTCAGATCTTATGTAAATGAAAATGTGCAAATTTGCCCGTTTTTACATAGAAAATAGGTTAATTTCTAAATTTCATTATCCAAGTCACAAAAGCAAAGTTTGAAGAAAATAATGGCCATTTTTTGTACTTTTACAACATAAGCAATTAAGAAATAACACACACTATCCATGAACAAAATTTGTGTTACATAGTGTTATCGATAATTTTTCTTTTGACTACTTTTTATGAGATAGCGAATGTGGGTTACTATGTTATAGATTGTTATAGCATTTATCAAATGCTATAAAATTATAGTTACTGCTAGAACTAAGGTAGTCGCTAAAACTGTTGTAAAAAGATGATAATGAACAGAATAAGAAATCTCGGGTTTTGGATATTTGCTTATTTTCGACCTTGAGCCGCTCTGGATAACTGAAAAGCGGTATGCACGCTAGAGATAGAGCGGATATGTCAGATCGCTCTACATATCTAGGTTCTGATGACCTATAGAGTGGAAAATTCAAATGACTTTTGTATTGCTTTAATGTGGGCGTCTGTGATATCACTACATAAAGAGTACTAGTACATTTTTTATATATTCAGAGACGAATATATACAATATCTCTCAGTGCTTTTTATTATTATTATTTTTGAGTGTTGACACAATACTAAAGCAAATGTAAGTGGGAGCGTATTCCTCAAACTAATACAGTTCTGGCATCACACAAATCTTATTACGTTACTAAAACTTGAGATTTCAAGACTTATATCTTAAAGTAACTTCCTATAAAGATATGGACATAAATTAAATTGTTACATTGCGTACCTTAGAAGGTTATTTTGATATTTATAGAGAATATAATACAGGTAAAAGTGTGGGGGTTTGCTAGCTTTTCTTCTAAATAAAAATATTGCTTTTTTAATAATAGTGATGAACTTAACATTTGTAATTCTGTTTAGATTTCTCAACTACTTTGTTTTTGAGATGATATATTCATATGTCACGTGGGTCTTGAACGATTTACTTAATATTCAGTGAAAAAATAGTCTTAAGGACGTTAACACTAAGGGAATGCAACAAGCTTCAAGTTTCCAAACTACAAACACACACACATACACATATATAAATGTACAAGTAAGGCAAACTTTTCAACTAAAGAAAGAAATATAAAGATGGCTACTATCAGTTTTTCAAAAACAACGTAAAAAAGATGGTTGTGACAGTATTTACATCATCCCTGTGTAACATCACGAGCACACAGTGTACTGTAGAATGTTAACAGACAAAAATAGGATATATTAAAGTCAATTGTGATTGAATAGTTATATATATATATATATATACTACTATCACTATATGTTAATTCTTTATTGTGTTGTTGTGTAGAGATTATTCAAATGCCATCCCTTTTGTCTTGTTTACGTTGTTTTTGAAGAACAGAATGTTGGCGTTCCACACATTTACTTACGTTTTTGGAAAGGTTTTTCTTTACTTGTTTGATTGTTGTTGTTTTTTTAATGCAATGTTTCAATAGACATGGAAAAGTTGTATTTATAACCAATTTCTAAATACAGTAACGTTTCAACTTTAATATTTACTGTTTGCCAATTTTTGGCTGGTAACTTCTGTTTCACCCCATTATTTAAACTTTCTGAAGAAACATAAGTAGTCTGTAATAAAACTAGTTTCAGGAGATAATGATAAGATCGTATACACTAGAAATATGATTTTTTTAATTACTGTTAGTTATCAATATTACTTATAAAAGCAGATATTCCATTTGAAATTATGTCATCTTAGTGAAATTGTTTGACACCATTGTTTGGGTTTTAAAGTTACCATGTAATAAAAAAGAACAATACATTCAAATTCTTTGCAATGATACTTGCAGACAGTCCCAAAGTTATGACTCAGTCATTACATATATATTGTTATAAAAGAAAACGTTTAGTATTGTAGAGTTTTGATGACCTATTTAGGAGACATTTAAAATACCATTTTGATAAATAATCCAAGCCATCCCTAGATAGGCAGTACAACTGCCTGCCTGATTTGTATGTAAGAACGACAAATATGCCGAGTTCTGATCATGTTTTATGAAAAATAAAACTCAATTAAGCTAAAAACGTGATGAATATATGAAGCTATTCCATAAATATGTTCGTTTGTTTGTTAGATTGCTTAGAATTTTGATAACCTTTGAGCACAGTCGTTCTTAATTTTGATCTGATTGATTTATCAGAAGGAAGGCAGATGGTCTACAGTAACCAATATCAAATCTAGGGTTACGTTTATCTGTCTCACCAGTGTATTTCAGCGTGTTTATAGCTCTTAAGGGAATATCACGATTCTTATGGCATCGAGACGTGAACAACAAATCCTCGAATTCACATTTCTGTCACGGCAATCGCTAATCCAAGACCAATCTGCATAATTATATACTTTTCTCATAAGGTTTTGTAACAATAGTAAACTGTGTAATGTTTTAAAGCAAATTTAAATTATTAATATTATTTTATTTTAGTTATTGCAGTTGTTTACAAATATCCGAATATTTGTTGCACAGACAAGAGCGTGTTTTCCGATTCTAGAATTATCGTTTTTATGTTTATATTTTGACTGAAGGAAATGTTCCGAGTTTTTGCCTCTCCTTTCCAGTGAATGAATTGTAAACCTGAAAGTTTATAACGATAAAAATAAAGTTTGTATCCCTATATTGGGCATTGGGTATATTCATAGTTAATATATAAGCTAAAAAGTAGTTTTAGCATTTATGCCTTTAAAAACGCTAAAGTAATATCAGAATTCACCCCGAGAAGACGTAAACATCACCCTCCGCGTAATGAAGTAGGACAAAGAAAGACAGTGTTTGTCATTTAACCTAAAACTTTAAGAAATGCGCCTTCTTCTTTATCACGTATGAAATCTGTGACAGATATTAAAATTGTTTTCTTTTTTATCGCAATAAAAAGAAAAGTTGATTTTCTGTAGTAAATAATTGAACTGCATTGTGAGTATTATTATGAAAAGCTCTTCACATGTGCCAAGGTTTGTACGAGTTTTACTTATTTTTTACTTTCAGTCTGTTTTTTAATATTTAGACTTTGAAAAATCTAAACTTCAAAAGTATTTCGTCTTGAAAGAGTTTAGGTAAAATAACTTTTCGTGAGCAACTAAAACAATATTATATAAAATATTTGTATGGAAGTTTATGAGATAACTTTAATAGCTGTGACACGAAATCAGAAAACTAATTAGAATAATGACCTCTAATTAAAGTTATCGTGGCTCAAAATTAGTGTGTTATTCAATTTATATTTTGTAAAAAAAGATGTTACATATTTTTAAGCTTATTCATCAAACTTTAACAAGAATGACACTAACGCATTATTTCATTATTTTAACTTAAGATGAAATAATCCCCTATATTGAAGTTGAATTCCTGTTACAAATATCCGATTCTATACTTCTGTTATTAGATACTCAACACAGAATCCAGTCTAAAATCCATATTTATGTGAGATCTCACAATATTGACGTAAAATAACCTTTGATCAAAACATTTAATCATTATTCCAAGTTTTTACACGCTCTATTTTGCTTGTTACAACTGATATTAAACGTAGAATTAACGTAATCATTTCCGGGTAAGTTGTCTTTATTGTCATTAGAAGAACATTTCTATTTAAACATTTCTCTTCAGTAATAAATAACAACAGGCGAGTTCTTTCACTCTAAAGATACGTTTCAGTGTTTACCTTCACACAAACTTTGCGAAAAGCTCATCTCCCAAAAGTAAAATTTTGAAACATAACAAACTAATGTTTTAAAAATTCTCTACTAATCTAGAAACTGCATTACTAGTTTCCAAGGCAAAATTTCAGTCTTCATTAACAACACTTCTAAAATTTTCTTTAAAATTTCGAGATCTGCCTGTAACTTTGAAACTAAGGCTGGTTCCATATGTTATCCAAGTTGTTCAGCGTTCTATTAAAAATATCTAATCAAAAATGTACTTTTGCTCGGTTTGGATTTAAAAAAAAAATTGTCTTTGGCGAATTGTGTTTGGATTTCGTTCTCTGTCTTAATTACTCAAATAATCTTGTTTTGTAGGCATTTTTTCATCTTATTTTCTTAGATGTTTCTTGTTTTTGAATTTCTCGCAAAGCTATTCGAGGGCTATCTGCTCTAGCCGTCCATAATTTAGCAATGTGAAACTAGAGGGAAGGCACCTAGTCATCACCACTCACTGCCAACTCTTGGGCTACTGTTTTACCAACAAATAGTAGGATTGACCGTCACATTATAACGCCCCCACGGATGAAAGGGCGAGCATGTTTGGCGCGACGGGAATACGAACCCGCGACACTCATATTACGAGTCGCACGCCTTAACGCGCTCGGCCTTTTTTTTTTAAATTTCAAAGATATATTCCTTTCTACTTTATCTTAACATAAAGCTACCCAGTATTGCACTATTTCATTATAAAGTTTTTCCTTATCTGTTCGCTGGTAAAATTGATCCATCGCAGACGAATCTATTTCAACACAATCACCCTTTCAACCCTCAGCTAATTCTGTTACGAATAACTGCAGCTTTCATAGGAACTGACTCAAAACGAAATTGTTTCCGGATATTCTGCTCCTCAACAGATATAACAAAATCTATCTTTGCACACTGAATACCTTTGTGTTAATCTTGTACCCAGTCATTTTTTCTATAAATACTGTTGTCTTCTGTAACCAAGGAAACAAAGTAAAGTAGAGATACTGTCTGTTGAAGTTGAATTTAACATTTGTTTTATCAACTTAATGTAAATATTACCGGTCTTTAATTCTGAGGTGTTAATTAGAGGTTAATAAGCTGGTAATATCTGCTGTCACAATGACTTCAAATTGAGTAAGGGAATTGACTGCCACTTTTTTAACGCATCTCAAATGTTGAAGATGCTGAGTATATTGAACAGCATCACATCTCGAACATGAAATTCTTCGTTTTACAACCTCATAGGTTAACTTATGGGAAATAAAGATTAAACTAAATATTCCCATAATAATAAAACCTGTAATACCAAAGAATAATTTTGGACTTGAAAGAAATTATCCTTTTAAATGTAAATGCATACAAAAACTTAATCAAAGGATTTTAATCGAGACAAAGAGAAATAACCTTTGTTGAACTAAATAAAAAAGCACAAGAAAAATCGTAAAGGCAGCTGTTTGTGTCTCTGATCTTACAGTTGCTGATGTCGCTTTAGTAGCAAAAACTGTGCCAAGTTTGAAACTCCATAAACGCAACATATTGATGATGTCGTGACTAAAAATTAAATCTATAACTTTGAGTTGTTTTTAGAGAGCAGAATTCTAGTCTGGGGGATGTTAATTGCTTACTTGTCGTTAAATTTAACTTAGATAAACGTCTTACTAAAAAAATCACATCTAATAATCAATATGTATTTGAAATCCATTTTATTGAGACCATAATAACCACTTTCATCACAATTTGTGCCTCAGAGCTTTAAAAACTAAATCATTTCACAGTTTTTCCGACATATTTCAAACTTAAGAATATTTTTGCTCAGAGTTTTAGCAATTTTAAAAGCATTTTATTACAGTAGTTTAGTGATTTCGAAGTATTTCTCATGCTCATGATTACTGTTTGAGTGAATGAACTTATTTTGCAATAAGTTTAAAACATTTAAATAAAGTATTATTAATAAAAACGTTGAAGTTTTTTTTGTATGCTTTTGAAGAATTCATTAACATTTGTTCTTTCAGATTTTATTTTCAAATTTGCAAAAAAAACACTTCAAACTTCAACCCTTTCAAAACGTATCAATAAGTGTTTATTTTAACTGTTTTTATGATAAATATGTTTTGATCTTCGTAAGTTATAACCTCTTCAAAGTTTCAATGAAACAATTAAATCAATTGTTGAGAGCCCGGCATGGCCAAGCGTGTTAAGACGTTCCACTCGTAATCTGAGGGTCGCGGGTTCGAATCGCGGTCGCACCAAACATGCTCGCCCTTTCAGTCGTGGGGGCGTTATGATGTGACGGTCATTCCCACTATTTGTTGGTAAAAGTGTAGCCCAAGAGTTGGCGGTGGGTGATGACGACTAGCTGCCGTCTTTCTAGCCTTACACTGCTGTATTAGGGACGGCTAGCGCAGATAGCCCTCGAGTAGCTTTGCGCAAAACGAAGACTGTATTAACAGATAAAGAAGGACCGTTTTGAATTACTACACATGTGATGGGGTTGTTTTATGCTTTCATGAGTACTTTGGAACTCTAGTTTCTTCATAAATTACATTCACGAGAACACAGTTTTTGTTACATCAAAGGTATTTATTAAATTAAAAACGATCCTGTGAAACTATGAAATAAAGAAACACGTGATATGAGTTATTTGATTCTTCATATATTTCAGTTTCACAATGTAGGGAATGTCTATAAAAATCAAAATATTTTATCATGCATATATTTCTAATTCGAAAATATTACGATATTGAAACGTTTTATTTACTATTGAGCTTATTGGCGTGACAATTTATATAATTTGATCTACGAAAGCTGATATATGTAATATGCATTTAATCTCTAACAAATAAGCCCTCTTGAAAAACATTTTTTTTGTCTTGTTGGACTGTGATACTTGCATAAGAACCTCACAAGCTAAAAAAATCTTGTCGCATTATGATAGTAAACAGTGTTACAAACGATTTCTAAATTGTCTCTATGGATGAAAACGTTAATAGAAGTAAAAGGAACAAAGCCACTAGAAATAGACATTCTGAAGCCAATGCTGTGTCAAAGACTAACAAACTACAAGATCAGGTACCCTTAAAATCAACAACAACTTAAATAGTTTTTTATCCCAAACTACCTCTTTTAGACAGAAAACAAAAAAGCTGTTTCCATAGAAACTTTTCTCAACGTCGTTAAGAACCGCAGTTTCTCAAACCGTTTGTTTTTGAGGAGATAATAAATTGTCTGTGGGCACATATTTTACGTTTTATAACCAAGTTTTCTAAAAGTAGTTGGAACGTTCACTTCCTAACTATGTCTAAAAGTTTGGTTTTCCTTTAAAGTAATATTTGTGTTATACAAAAAAAACATAATGAAATTTAAGTATTATTAAAATACAGGGTGATCGCTAGAAAAGCGGAAAATTTGAGGGTCAGATGAGATCACGAATAAAATGCGTGCTTACTCATTTCTATTTTGATTTCTTTACATCATGAATAAAATGCATGATTTTAATATCATAAAATGCATTTTGAGCATCTATGAGTGTAATATAACATATGCCTTTAAAAAACTTTGTAAAAATAAATAGCTGTTTGACAAATTTTCCGCTTTTCTAGCGACCACCCTGTATATTGAGCATTATAATATTACGATCAATTCCACTATTTGTTGCTAAGAGAGTAGCCCCAGAGCAGTTAGCAGTAGGAGGTGATGACTAGCTTCCTTCCCTCTAGGCTTACACAACTAAATTAGGGACGGCTAGCACAGATAGCCCTCGATTAGCTTTTTGCGAAATTAAAAAAACAAACAAACAAGAACTTTTACATCAAACTATAATGTTTTATCATTTTCTGCTGAAAAACAATCACAAACAAAAGAGTGCGATTTCTCCAGACAATTGTATGTATTTTGACCACAGTTATGAGAAAAACAATGGTACTGATAATTTGATGATTTATCGCTGAAGATACTGACTCCGCAGATCAATACAGAGTAAAGACGGAAGGATGCAGTTAGGCTTAAAGTAAGTTAATGTAGTTAGGCTTAGTTAGAATAATTTAATGTAGTTAGGCTTAGTTAGAGTAAGCTTATTATATGATGAACTTTTTTTACATTAAAAATATAACATTAAGCTTGAAACTGTTACCTAGATTGAATTAACCGATCTTTCTTAATGTATTTTGTTCCGTATTTTGACCAAATATGTATTAAAGTGTAGGGTTATACAACACATTCGTTGGCTTCTCTTAGGCAATATAATGTTTGCCATTAAATTTGTTCAGTGATAAATTTTACAAATGTATGAGAGGTACTAAAGTGGAGTGGATATAAAGTTTTGAGACCGTATCTATTCGTTTTCTTCATGGTATCTCTGGGTAATTTTTCATTAAGGTTGAATAGAAAAGAAATAAAATTATTATTTTGATTCATTATTTTAAAACCTTGTTGAAATATCTTCTTTGGTTTGGAACAAAAGTATTCAACTTTATTTAATGAAAATCTACTAGAATAATTAAGGGTTTTGGTTTCATTATTTCTCAGTTTTATTTCTTTATTGCTTATGATGTAGCTAATTTCATATTTAATGAGATTTAGTTTGTTTGTTTTTGAATTCCGCGCAAAGCCACGCGAGGGTTATCTGCGCTAGCCGAATCTAATTTAGTTGTGTAAGCCTAGAGGGAAGGAAGCTAGTCATCACCTTCTACTGCTAACTGCTCTGGGGCTATTCTCTTACCAACAAATAGTAGACTTGATCGTAATATTATAATGCTCCCTCAGCTGAAAGGGCGAGCATGTGTGACAGTGACTCGAACCTGCAACCATCAGATTAATAGTCACGCGCCCTGATCGCCCTGTATAGCCAGGAATTGCATTTCGCTAAATCTGTCTTATTTTTTATGCCCAGAGCGAGCTATTAGTTTCCATCACAAAAGAGGTAAATTTATACTCCAATAAAATATTTTTCAAATTACATTGATTTTTGTTCTGGACATGTCATATACTTGATAGTGTAAAACCTTCTTTTGTTTTCACACGACTTTTATTTTAGGGATTATTTTTTGTTCCCCACCACCACAAAAAAACACACAAAAAAAACGCTAATAATGTGGCGCTTAATGATTTTTTGTAACTGGGTCAGTATGTAAACTATAACCGATTCCATATTTAATCCGATGCATTGAATAACCAGGCATACACACATTCAACACTAAAGAATGCATTATAAATCCTAACATGATTCTCTTGGAATGGCTAAAAAATGGAGATTACAACAGCAGCATACAAAAAGGCGCTTATATCATGAATAATACAGTAAAAACGTCAAGCAAAAATTCTAAGCACTCTTCGAGTCTGCATACTTTAATAAAGCACTAGAGGAACTAAGGTTTGTTTGTTATTTTTGGAATTTCGCGCAAAGCTACATGAAGGCTATCTGTGCTAGCCGTCCCTGATGTAGCAGTATAACACTAAAGGGAAGGCAGCTAGCCATCACCACCCACCGCTAACTCTTGGGTTGCTCTTTTACCAACGTATAGTGGGATTGACTGTCACATTATAACGTTCCTACAGCTAAAAGGGAAATCATGTTTGGTGCAACGTGGATTTAAACCCGCAACCCTCAGATTTCGAGTCAAACGTCTTAACCCACCTGGCCATGCTGGGCCGTAGGAACTAAGGGTTCGTTAGAAATGATTGAGCTTTAACGTGAAAAACATTCTCAACGAAATAAAAAAAAAGTTTAGATTTTCTTTTTCATTAGATTATACTTGTAGACGAAGACGTAAAAATAAAAGTCATTACATTTCAGAAAAATAAAATAAAAACGCGAAATTTTTGATCGCTGAAATAAAGGGTTAACGTCTGATGTGTCAAGGCTTGCAATACTGTTTTTCCCTTTATTCCCTCCTGTAAATTTCACAAACTTGAAATTATGGATGGATGTAACTATTATAGAAGTATCTAATAAATGTATAGCTCCCTCCAAGTGGCACAACGGTAAGTCTGCGTACGTATAACGCAGTAAACTGGGTTGCGATGGTTGGCATAGTAAAAATAGCTAATTGTGTTGTACGTATAACGCAGTAAACTGGGTTGCGATGGTTGGCACAGTAAAAATAGTTAATTGTGTTGTACTGTGCTTAAAGTACAAACAAACAGAATTAAATTACAGGTGTTTTCACTAAACTCTTTCAGATGTGACAAACTATGAGTTTAATGGTAATATATAAAGATTAAATAGTTGATTTTGGAGCTTAGATTAGGCATGCTCCCCCCGCTAGTACAGAGGTAAGTCTCCGGCTTTACAATGCTAAAATCAGGGATTCGATACCCTTCCGTGGGCTCAGCAGCTAGCCTTTTATGGCTTCACTATAAGAAAACACACACACAGTTTCGGTTTAAAATTAAGTTTTGTTTACTTAATAAAAATAGCAATAGCAATACCTATGTAATAGCAAAATGTATCTTAAAGAAACAGAAAAAATTAGATGTACTTTGTAAAATATAGCCCTCAAACGTTTCTACATTTTGAATTGTTTAAGCTGAACTATTTTGTAATAGGTAAGGTGACATATATTTTTCATGTTTCTTAATGTTCGCTGTCTTAATTTTTCCTCAGTTGAAGGTTTAGTCTTTCATGAACTTTTTATTCCTCTTAAGGAGAAATTTTATGGCCGATATCCTCCTACGTATGGTTGATCCTCACTCAAGCAAAACTTAACGTTTCACTTCGTAGATCTCTTTAAGTTTACGTTCAAAGATTAAAATCAATAAAAATCAGTCATTGATTGGCGTGCTCTTTTCTTTGATGTAAATCTTTTACAATGTGAAAAGTTAACAACTACATGAATTTTAGTATTCGTAAATAAAACAATGAACCTCATTTAAGAAAACTTAATACTTCCTATTTACATAACTAAGTGAGCGAGGAGCAAATCTAACTCATTAATGGAGAATTTTGCTGTTTTTAGCTGTATGTATTTCAGACAAAGCAAATGGCTTTGCATCCTTTAATATAAATGTTTACATTTGTTTTCTATAAATGCAGGTTTAACTTTCCCGATATTTCTTCAATTGTAAAATGTGTAGAATGAAACGTTGTAGCTTGTATCAGATCGCAAAATTTCGTACATTTTATTCTGTATTTTAGGTGGTTACAAGTGCTCGGCATGGTCAGGTGGCTAAAGCATTCGAATCGTAATCTAAGGATCGCAGGTTCGAATTTCTGTCACACCAAACATACTCGCCCTTTCAGCCGTGAGGGCGTTATAATGTGACAGTCAATCCCACTATTTGTTTGTAAAAGAGTAGCCCACAATTAGTGGTGGGTGGTGATGACTAGCTGCCTTCCCTTTTGTCACACACTACTAAATTAGGGACGGCTAGTGCAGATAGCCCTTAAGTAGCTTTGCGCGAAATTCAAACCAAACCAAATTTGGTTACAGTTACTACAAATGACATATAGTTGAGCCAAACTCGAAGTATAGTCCTCAGTTGATCAAGAAATTTTCCTTTATGTACTTCATATGTTATTAAGTTTTGAAAGGTAAGTAAAATAGATAATTTTTCCCTTGACTTAAAAATACAGTAAATTTAAAAACAGATTGTGTGTTATATAACTGAACAAATATCATAACAAAAAAACAGCTCTGCCAAGCCTCGATATAACTGACAATTAACTTACTGACAAATTATATCATACATACATATAGTATTAATTTACAGAATAACTTTGATTTTAAGTGTAAATTTTAGTTTCATTTAAAGAATGTACGGAGAAAATTAATGTTATAAGTGGTAACATCTAAAAGGTTCGATACCTTTATCAGCAAATTTAAAAATACTTTTTACGTGAGTTAATAATTATTATAGTCGTAAACGTATAACAAAAAAAAGTTTAACTATTGCGGGTTAGAAGTAAACTCATATGTGTCAAGAAATACATTTCTTATGCTATAACTGTTTCAAATAACTACTTAGATAATTGGACGATGCGATTCAATGTCTTCGGATGAGGAAAGAGGTGTTTTTTAGCTGCAATTTAAGACTTAAAAGTGGATTATATATTAAGAGTGGTTTGTACTTTAGTCAGAAAAAAATGAAATACGGACCAGAAGCACATTTTGCTAATGAATACTTCATTGGGAATTTTATTTCCATGCTACATAACACTGGTGAAGTCGAAATATCACATGAACTTCAGTTTAAGAATGAGAAATTTTAAGTTTTTCTTTATGAGACAGGCATCTCTAAAACTGAATAAATATGTTTGTTTTGAATCTCACACAAAGCTACCCGAGGGTTATCTGCACTAGTCTTCCCTAGTTTAGCAATCTATGACTAGAGGGAAGGCACCTAGTCATCACCACCCACCGCCAATTAGTGGGATTGATCGTTCATTATAACGCTCTCACAGCTGAAAGGACAAGCATGTTTGGTGCCCTAACCACTTGGTCATATCGGGCCGACTAAATATGCAACATTAAAAATTTTACTAATATAGATTAATTGTTATTTTTTTTATTTTGTGTTTTTCAGGTCTTCCTTACAAAAATCTTCCGACAAAGACATGAGGTCAGTATTTTTTGTATACGCTTCTGAACACGAGAAATGGATTTTTTATGTTTTTTATATTCGTATTCAATGTTATTTCCTTTATCTAAAGTTGATTTAAAATCTACATTTTCAGTGTTAAAACCTTTATGTGTAAGTTTTTGTTACGAACGAAAGTTTAACAGGCGTTCACCTCTATCTGTGTTTAAGGAAGTTACAAAAACAACTGAGAAATCGCACAAGCAGTTTGGTTTTCTGTAAATACATTTAATAATTTTCCAGTTCTGAAAAGTTCTATCTTAATAGTGTGATGTCCAAACCACATTCTCCTCTTCTATATCATTTCAGTAAGGTTACTATTATGCACGAGCGACGGTTTTTGTTTGTCTCACTGACTTCAACAGTGTGATAACACACAAATTCATAGGCGCTACGTTCAGCGACTTCACCATCATGTCTTCGCATGGAATAGCATGAATACATGTTTCAATCTTAATCTGCTTTAGATATATGACGGCTGAACAAATATGCTGCGGAAACTGATTGAGTACATGGGATATTTGTGCTTTTCCAGACAAAAATTCTTTTTGATTATATTAAGTATCGTTGCCTGAAACAAACGGATAGCCTTTATCATCAGAGTTTGTATTCGTGGACTTTTACCTGTCACAAAACCCAACAGTTTGCTTGTCTTGGCTGAGGTAAGACTTCTTACAGGTCTCTTTCTGGATAGTTCTGGTGCATCAAGTTATTCCAAATTTATGGAGGAACATAAGTAGTCTGTAATAAAAGTTTCATGGGATGATGATAAGATCGTTTACACTAGAAATATGATTTTTTTAATTACTGTTAGTTATCAATAATACTTATAAAAGCAGATATTCCATTTGAAATTATGTCATCTTAGTGAAATTGTTTGACACCATTGGTTGGGTTTTAAAGTTACCATGTAATAAAAAAGAACAATACATTCAAATTCTTTGCAATGATACTTGCAGACAGTCCCAGAAGTTATGACTCAGTCATTACATATATGTTGTTATAAAAGTAAACGTTTAGTATTGTAAAGTTTTGATGACCTATTTAGAAGACATTAAGTATCGTTGCCTGAAACAAACGGATAGCCTTTATCATCAAAGTTTGTATTCGTGGACTTTTACCTGTTACAAAACTCAACAGTTTGCTTGTCTTGGCTGAGGTAAGACTTCTTACAGGTCTCTTTCTGGAAAGTTCTGGTGCACCAAGTTATTCCATATTTATTTGTTTTTCAATTCCATTAAGTAAAAGGAATAACCTTCACTTGGAAATTTTATATTTCAATTTTTAAAACATCTTTATATTCTAAATGAATGAATATTTTATCTAGGAAAGGACTGTTACATACCCTTTTCCCAAACTATCAATTTTTAGTGGCATCACATTACACAGGAAACAGCAAACGAAGTACGAATGTAGTTAGGAGTTATGTCGTTCAACTGTGACTTTATATCGGCTGTGATTACCACACATCTTGCTTATTTGCATATTTCAAATAATTTTAATATAACGTACTCAACTCTCTAAACGAATGTACTTTCTGCACTGTTCCTACAAAATCTAAATATGTCAGTTATACAGACGTTTTTCTGTCTCTATAAAAGTATACTGTTTTCAATTTATACATATTATGGAACGTTTTGTTTCTTTATAAATATATTTATAAGGGGAATATTGTTTATATATTAACGCAGTTTTCAGTCTTAGAACTGAGATCGCATTCCCTAAACAGCTATGTCCACTGATTGGTCATAAACACACAATCAGACTGCCTGAAATGAACTTTCATATTCTAAGTGGCATTTCTATTCGTCTTTCATTTAAGACTTTGCATTTAAAATCTACTTTCCATACCTTTAACATTAAATTTATTCCTATAATGTAATAAAAAGCTTAGAAATTATGTGCATATATAATATATAAGAGTAACACCGAGTCTTGAGCGACTCTAGATACGTCTTCCACGTTTAATATTAATATTTTGTGTCACTTGCATTATTGAAGAGCTCGAGCTATTCAATACATACGTAGTGTTTTCTGTTATTAACTTGTTTTCTTGTATACTTTACAGTTATTTAATCTTATTACGATACATTTCTGTGCCGATTACACAGTTTCGTTACGGAGTTTATAAGGTCTTTCAAGTATAAATGTAAGTTTTTTAACTTGTGAGATATTATTAAGCAAAAGCTTATTATTATTTTCACTCTATAACGACGCTTTTCGTCTACATAAAATTAAAAAAACATATTAAGCGCAAAATGAAAACTAAATGAACCACTACGCCTGCTCCCTCTGGTACAGCTATAAGCCTACGAATTTACAGGGTTCGATTCCCCTCCATGTAATTTTGCAAAAAGAAAAACACATACAATACGCCTGTTCGTGACAAAAATACCTATATTATGTATGCTAATAAATCCTTAGTCTTTCGCACTTAATTGTGTACGTATGTTTTTCACAACAACTCAGTACGTTTACCATATGCATAAAAGATATCTCTTTTATAATTCCTTTGTTAAACCTAATTAAAAAAAACTACAATGTGGACACGAAGAAAAACTCTTAAAGGTTGCGATGGATTTAGTATATAGAAAAGAAAATTCAACGAAGGAAAAAAAACAACGTTTACAGCTTAAAATTATCAACAAAAACGTATTGTCGTAACAATAAAGTTTGTTTGTTTTCTTTTTTGGAATTTCGCACAAAGCTATTCGAGAGCTATCTGTGCTAGCCGTCCCTAATTTAGCAGTGTAAGACTAGAGGGAAGACAACTAGTCATCACCACCCACCGCCAACTCTTGGGCTACTCTTTTACCAACGAATAGTGGGATTGACCGTAACATTATACACCCCCACGGCTGGGAGGGCGAGCATGTTTAGCGCGACGCGGGCGCGAACCCGCGACCTCAGATTACGAGTCGCGCGCCTTACGCGCTTGGCCATGCAGGTAACAATAAAACTTCTCGTAATATTTTGAAGCAATCAAATAAAGTGAAGTTATGATTTGCATGATACATGGCGTATAATACACTAAAAATCATAAGAGGAGCTATACAGTGAGAGAATAACAATAATTAAAGTTTTCTGTACAACATTTAAAAATAAAACAACACTGCACGAAAGTTTTTTATAATAATTAGTTCAATTACAATACTTTTTCAAAGCGTTCCGTTAGATTGAAAGATTGATGATAGAAAAAAATTATCTTCAACAATTGCGTTTGAGCAAAAAAAAGGGAAAGTAAAAAGTTAACTATAATTTATTGTTACAGAATAGCTTTAAGAGAAGAGGTCTCCATGGATACCAACAGAATAGCTTTAAGACAAGAGATCTCCGTGGATACCAAGGGTTTAATTGAAACTCCCAACAAACGCGTTAAGCTGCAACACCAAGTTAAACACCTTGAAAACTCGTTAACAATGAGGCAATTTCTATTAAGCGTCAATGTCGATAGAACACCCTCAAAGTTTTCAGAACGTTGTTGTTGTTGCTGTCTATAAATTAAGCACAAAACTACACAATGGGCTATCTGTGCTCTGCCAAACCACGAGTATAGAAACCCGAATTTTAGCGTTGTAACTCCACAGACATACCGCTGAGCCACTGGAGGGGACCTCAGAATGCAAAAAAAAGAAAACAGTATTATCCTAGCACTAACAGTTACTGCACAACACTTACTTTTAATTTGGATATTTATAATCGGATAAATATTTATCAAACATAAGCGTCGAGTATTAACAGCTGCTATTAATTAGTCATTATAAAAGACTGATTAATTACGACATATCAACAGGTGTGACGTTATCTGATGGAAGAAAATAAATAACTGCACAGCATGGAAGAATATAAAGTACGTGAAATAAAAATAATTTTCCCTATGATTTTATTTCCGAAAGAGGATACAATATTTATCACATTATTTATATTGTTATGTTTCCTGAGTTTAAAGATTTTTTTTCGCAGTTATTCAGATCCAACACAGAATAAAAGACGCTTGTGACACTCCCCACAGTCGTTTGGTGCAGCACAGATAGACTTTGACACGGTTCTCAGGGCTGACATCCATTGTAAAGTTACTAAAGTTAGCTACATCCTTCATAATCAATAAAACCTAGAGTGTTAACGACGCTAGCGACACATGTAACATAGCATGTCATTTAATTATTTAAAGTAACCATATTTTCTCCATGTTGATTAAATTGTTTGAATTTCATAAATTCATATAATTGTTACTTGTCGATAACAATCTTTGAAATTAGTCAATATATATTGGGTATAGATTGTAGGATATCAAAGACAGGTTAAGAAACTAGAGATGTGGTGAAAGATTGGGGAAACTGACAAATGTAAGATAATTTAAAAGAGAAATAAACTTTCTGTCTTTAGCCTAGTAAAGATCTTTAGGGAAAAAAGATGCATTTATTTTGTGGTATTAAAATATATATTCATTACAAAGATCAGAATACGATACGAGAAACTGTGGATACTGTAATAACCTAGGGTGTATTTTAATAGCAGCTATTTTGTTAAGAACTATTACATTTGTTTTGTGAATTCTTATCATTCTATTAATACGCACTTCGCGGCCACAAAAGTGTTGTGAATTACACAGTACGAAAAAATATATTTTTTTTATCAGTCAAGGTATTTTGAGAAAAACAGTCTTTCATTGTGTTATTGCGGAAAAACTATGTTAGTTTCCTTTCATTGCTAAAAATATCCAGAACTAAAGTCACAATAAAGCCGCTTCACACACAGTCATGGTCGCTAATGCGAAATATAGTCATTCTGCTATTGAAACAAGCGTTCTCTTGTACACCCACACGCACAACTCTACCTTTCTATACAGTGCAGATTGAATTTGATTTGTGTGTTGTATATTGGTGTTTGAAAGATGTTTTAATTCGATTAATAAACGACCTTATAACACCATTTTCACTTTTATTTATTTGAACAATTTTCGCTTTACGGCTTCTTCAAGAGCGTTTCATTAGACAACACTGTGTGTTCCATTAAAATGTCTCTGGGGAAAATGTAGAGCGAAACGTTGAGTGTCCAATTAAATAGAAAAAACAACTTTTGTGTTGTAAGAGATCTGTTGTTACTGACACAGTTTTTAGTTGTTTATTATACACAAAATACCGCCCTTTAATTCATCTTCATGCTATATTTATGACGAACTAGATCTATCAGAAATGTTTTAAAAGTATGATCAGAAATTTCTTTACATCCAGATTTAATTTTTCCTCTAACTCTGATGAACTGTTACCTTCTAAGCTGTTACAGAACAAACTACAGGTCTAATTTTCCTTGTATGAGATGTTCGTGGATATAGATCAGAATAAAACGAATTAGAGGAAAGACTGCTGTAGGGCTGAATCATGGGAATGTTAAACCATGTTAACAAGCATAAAGTAGGCTTACACTCATTGATTAATGCACTGTAGAGGATGACTCTACAGAAAAACCCACTGTTAAAATGATTTACTCATCAAAAACTACTTGTCCTAAAAGAACAAAATTCCATAAATTTTATTCTGTAAAGTTGGACGTCGTACAGATGTTTCAAAACCCTAATATATTACATAACCAACTCTACTTTCTTACAAATTAGCATTTAGTTTATTTCTATTTTTGTTCTTTTCCTTCAAAATTACGAGAAAAATAATTTGGATAAATACGTTTTAGTATTAGCGAGGATCACTAAAACACCATCATTACCGATGATGCTTCTAGTAGCTTCATTTAGGAATGGTTTTAACATCTGATTGAGAATGAAAGCAAGCACGGTGAAAATTTTCTGTGACAGTGTTTGAAACTCCTTGTACTGTGACAAAATTTTCCTGGACAAAATTTAATATTCTCAGTGTGCCCCTGATGATACTCAGTTCTCACAGAATGAATAATTTTTTAGGGTATAGTTATTTTAAACGAGATTCTTTGTTTATAATAATCTTGTAGTTTAAGTAGCTAATATTCACAAAAAGGTATTTGTTTAGTTTGAGACTTCAGCAAATTGTCAAAACAAATATTGGTTGAATTATCGATAAATATGTTCATTACTTTATATACACTGTATAACCTAATCTGATGAAAGCTTTTGTTAATATTTTACCTTTACTCAGAGCTTCATTCTGTAAGAACAAAATTTATAAATAAAAATAGCTTTGTGGTTAAAGTGGAGCTAGTTTCCTTCTGTTTTAATTGTCTCAAGAACGAATGATATGATTTAGCTGTAATTTAAAATGCAAAGCCTAAATGTACACCACACAATTAAAAATATCACTTTGAACTACATACAATGGTGCTATCGGTGGGTATCCGTTTCCAAACGTTGTGTTCATCATACACCCCTCACCAAGAAGTTCAAGAGATAAACGCTTCAATTAACTGCCTGAAAACCTTTGACTTTACGTTTTGTCTAATATTTAGCGAAAAAAAAAAAATCTTGGTTACCAAGGCAATGTGCTTCAGTGACTATTGTTTAGAAAGCTATGACACCGAATTGATTGTCTTACACAATAGTTTACGCTAACATCAGTGTGGGTAAAAGATTAACAATTAGTTTAACCCTAACCTGGGGAACATATATTGTTGTGTGGAAAAGAAGTACTTTAGTGTTATGTACAATGTCATATTAAATCAGGCCAAAACAAAACAAACTTAAATCTTTAAACTACTGAAATAATCAAGATGTGACATTGCAGGTATCTTTAGACTACATCATCTGTGTAGGTTTTGTGTTATAGATTACGCGTGATACTACAGGTATCTTTACACTACATCCATCTAAGTATAGACTGTTATAGATTATGTGGGACACTTACCAAACTGTAAACCAGTACCAATAATCTAACTTAGGAAACGGAAATTTATTAAGTTTCCTTTTTGAAGAGTAACTCACCTGTGGCCGTGACATGGCCAGGTGGTTAAGGTACTCCACTCGTAATCTGATGGTCGAGCTTTCAAAATATCCATCACATCAAACCTGCTCGACCTTTCAGTCGTGGGGGCGTTATAATGTAACGGTCAATTCCACTATTCGTCGGTTAAAGAGTAGCCCAAGATTTGGCGGTGGGTGGTGATGACTGGCTGCTTTCTCTTTAGTCTTACACTGCTAAATTAGGAACGGCTATCTCAGATAGTGGCTTTGCGCGAAATTCAAAACAAACTCTCCTGTTTACTTGCAAGAAATTTAGGTTACTTGTCATACTAATAACTCACGAGTTTACTATCTAAACTGAGAAATACTAGTCAAATCCCAATACGGTCTATATAGGCGATTGATACACATTAATTAATAAGATATATTAAATTCGCACCGCGTTTAAATAGTCTAATAAAGTTTTACACTGCAAATGATCAAACAATATATAAACAGAGACATCTTGTACCTGACGTGTTTTCATTATGAGCCTAGCTCAGCTTGATAATGTTTAATACAGCGTCAGGGCGAACAGTATTCAAATAACCTTCGTTAATGTGTGTTTGCTATAACCAAGAAAGAGTTCCTTTGTTAATAAATCTTTCACGTTTCAGCAGAAACGTTATTTGTGTCAGACAGCAGCAGAGAAAGCTCTTCAGTGTTATCGAACGACATTCCTAACATGCGCCATATTTAGCATCAAAGAATTGTATTAAGCAGTGAACACAAGCTAAGGAAGAAAATCGATATCCAATAACGCAAGTTCTTCAAATAAGGAAGTTAGCGGAGATGAACATACCTACAACGATTTTAATGTGAAATATGAGATATAGAACCTCTCTTAGAAATAAATGGTGGCTTTATTAAGAAATCAGAAAAACTGCTAAAAGTTGCCAAACTGTGCAGGAATATTAAATTTTCAAAGATATCCTTGTTAGCGTCCGTCTCACAGTCCTTAACGAAGGTTGTTAAAATAATTCAATTTGTTTGTCTCGTATAAGGAACTTCGTAGCAATAGGATGGGTTTTCACATGTATTTATGCAACCTTAAAGCAAAACAAATGAGTTGTTATACTATAATGCTGAGTTGTTTCTCAGTTTTGTGAATTGTTAAATATTCATAGTAATGATAAGAATTTGGTGAGCATTCCATACTGTTCAGTCTGTAATCAGAATATCAAACATGTGTGGCCTAAATAGGTGTGGTACTGGAACACAAACCTACTTCTGACATTTAGAAAAGAGAATTTCATTCATCAGAGAAATTTAAATAAATGCATTTCTTTAACCAATAAAATAGCCCATGGTAAAGCTTTGTGCTTGAGTTCAAACAAACTCGTGAACCAACACACGCATATATAAACTGCTCAAAAACATTAAAGGGAGAAGTACGTTTTCTTATATAATTTATCTCAGTGTTCCAAATGTGATAATATTTTTATTTTTTTAGGTAATTTGCCTTATCTCGGGTCAATCTGTACCCATTTTTTAATGTGTGATGAGCGGTAAAACATGGAGAAATATTTTTTTAAATGACCAATATTACCAAAACTGATATCCCATGTGAAACAATACTTTAAACAGTTTACATGCGTTTATTTAATAAAGGTTTGAAACGTTCAATATCTCCTGTGACCTCCGCGGGCTGTGTCACACTCTTAACACCGACTGGGCACACTTGGAATCAGTTTATCGATGTTATCTTGGGGTATGTCAGCCCAATCTTCTACCAGGGCTTGTTGGAGTCCCTGTACATTCTGAGGATGGAGCTGGCGTTCACTAACGCGCCTAAACAACATATCCCAAAAATATTCAATCGCATTTAAATCTGGAGATCTGGCGGGCCACTTAAAAGTCTCTATTCCTTCCTCGCCAAGAAAGTCCATACACAGTCTGACGACGTGGGCTAGCGCGTTAACTTGCATAAAATAAAACCCATCGCCAACAGCACCGACAAAAGGCCTCACGGTGGGTTCTAGAATTTCGCCTTTATATCGTCGTGTGTTTAAAGCAACCTTGTCGAGTGTGAGTAAGTCCGTGTGGCCACCCAAGCATATGCCTATCCAGACCATTACAGAACCTCCTCCATAAGTGTCGACTTGTTACAGACGGAAAATCGCTCTCCTCTGCGTCACCAAACTCTCGTACGTCCATCATCACGAGACACAGTGAACTTTCTCTCGTCTGTCCACAGCACGGTGGCCTATTGACATAGTTCCCAGTCCAGATGCTGACGAGCAAATTCAAAACTGCATGGTTTTGCGCTGTCAGAATAACGTCTCTTGCAGGCCGTCTGACCCTAAGGCGTCTTTCGTGCAGACGATTGTGAACTGTTTGGGTCGACACACGAGCTCCAGTGACCGAACCGTAGCTAACCTATCCCAAACATCGGTATTCACGATGTAGCGGTCCACGATAATGGGATCACAGCTGTTTATTTTGCATGCATTATTTGTGTCACGTTATCCTAGGGAACTCTCGTGAACAGCAACCTGTGACAGAAAATACATATAAGGTCAGCATGTTATTGAGTCTGTTTTACTGCATTAATCTGTGCTGAATTATTTTACAAGAAACTTTATTCCGCACTTTGTTGCTGCTCATCTTTTGTTACATTAGACAATGACATTAATGAAAACCGATCAGTAAATCTATGATGATACAATTTTTGCCTTGAAGATCATCCTTTGAGAACAACTTTACATTTTGTTTGTTTTAGTTGCATATCCATATATGTGTTATTTTAAATAAGTTCAGTATGGTGATTGGGTGAGGTGGGGTAGCCAAGGCAGAAGTAAACTGTTGAAAAACAGGTAAAGCTCATTTGCACTTTGTTAGCTTAACTTTTATTCTTCGTAAAACTTAAGATACAATATTAGTAAAAATGGTTAACTTAAGAAGGGGAACATGAATCGTTAAAGATGTGCACAAATCCAAAAGCAAAGATTATATTTCCATACTTACAACTAGAAACTCTAAAAAACTAAGAAGTAAACAAACAAGGCTGGAAGTAATATATAGATGATAGATTATATATATATTATAGGTTATATAGATTATATTCTTAATTTACAAATCCATATTCTCTCGTCAAAACTACAATACTTATGCATTTTAAAGGAGTTAAAATATGGATTGTTAAAAATGCTTCCAGCAATTTTTGCTTATTTTTTGAGTCTCTAGTTGTAAGCCTGAAAATATAACAATTACATTTTGATACAACTTCTTTCTACGCTCTTTGATAATCTGTATTTTACCCCCTTGCTAAGATAACTCTTTAAAACACGAAAATACTTTATGCTAAATATTTCTTCACAAGTTGAGGACAATATAAAAACTAGCTTGACAGATATTTACCATTACAGTACATAACGACTTGCGAGTAATTTGTTTGTTGTTGAATTTGGCGCGCAAAACTGTTTGAGGGCTATTTACGCTAAATGTCTTTAATTTTGTAGTAATAGAGTAGAGAGAAGCCAGCTAGTCAAGACCACCTAACTCTAGCCGTCTAGTTACTTTTTATGAACAAACAGTGGGTAGATCGTTGTATTATAACAATTCCAGAGCTGCAAAAAGGTATTTGTTCGACGACACGATATCGATCTCACAAGGCATATGGTGAGTCAAATGCCCGAACACCAGAAAAAAATGATGTTTGTTTTTCAGCAAAACCAAATTTTTGCATTGTAACATTTCAGAAGTATTACGGTAAGGACGAATATTATATGATGGTCACAAATATATCTAAATTGCTTAAAATTTGCTTTTATTAAATGCAAAATATTCGCTGTAACTAATCTGATTATAATACTATTTTTATTCATGGTTTCTCCAATATTCTTTGTGACTGTATTATTAATTTATATTCTGAGTACCTTAACATTTACGCTGTGTTTTGTGTGAATACTTAAATACAGTCGATTTCTGGTCACATAAAATCTTGTTATGACGTATTTATATTGCAAACATTTGTCTGAAGAGTCAAGTTATTGTTAACCTCGCTTCTAAAATCATCTTAAGATATCGAGATTCATTATTACCTTTGCTGCTTATCAAAGGACATCAGAAAATGCTGATATAGATACTGATGTATGATATTCAAAAACTGATCCATTTGCTGTACATCCAAGACGTTGTAATATACGTTCAAAAACTGTCAATGTATATATATATGACTGATTACGTACTGAAACGTATTTGGTTTCGGACGCACTGCGTTATTATCGAAAACTCGGAGAGTTTTACGATGAAAATATCTTTATAATTCAATGAAACTAATAATGTAACGCAGTATATATATACAGGGTGGTCGCTAGAAAAGCGGAAAATTTGTCAAACAGTTACTTATTTTTACAAAGAATAACTTTTACAAAGTTTTTTAAAGGCATATGTTATATTACACTCATAGATGCTCAAATGCATTTTATGATATTAAAATCATGCATTTTATTCATGATCTAAAGAAATCAAAATAGAAATGAGGAAGCAGGCATTTTATTCATGATCTCATCTGACCCTCAAATTTTCCGCTTTTCTAGCGACCACTCTGTATTACAAGTTCCTGTGTTATTTCTCTTTTACTTTCTCTTTTTTACAAAACATTCAACCAATACTCTGTTCTAATTCCATTTGGATAGGTATGAGACGTTTTTGAATGTCTTCTAAAGAATACACGTTTTATAATAACACAACACATGAAGCTTTCTGCAAAAATTGATGTATTCCATAGAATGTTTCCCAATGAAAGCTCTTAGGATTTAAGCTTTCCAATAAACGCTCTTAGGATTTAAGCTGTGGTTAATGGTTCCTTTTCCTACTAAAAAATAGGTCTTTTCCCGACTAAAAATGTTTTTCCAGGAATGAAACGCGAAGCTTTTCCTTAAAGATGTACTGTTTCAATATTTTTAAAAATAGAGTAAATCGTGTAATTAAATCTTTTATAAAGTAAAGCTACATTCATGTATACACACGTAAATGTTTAATGGGGAAAATGAACTGGTTTTATCTGTTTGAGGGAAGTTTAACTGTAAAAGTTTCAATTAAATTATAGTTCTAGACTTAAAATACAGATATCGCGAACCTTAAACTAAACAGTTATTGCTGATTTCTAAACACGCTCAGATATTCGTCGTGGGTTTAGTACAGGTAGCCCTTTGTGTAGTTCTGTGCTTAACGATGTTCAAACTAAATCCACATCTATTTTCTGAATGTTTTTACATAATTCTTAAAGAGTTTTTGTTTGTTTAGAATTAAGCACAAAGCCACTCAATGGGCTTCCTGTGCTCTGACCACCACGGGTATCGAAACCCGTTTTTTAGTGTGTAAGTCCGCAGACATACCACTGTGCCACTGGGGGGCTAATTCTTAAATAGAGATCTTCTTTTGTATTGTTTAACATATCACTGTTTGCTATTATTTACTGAAATCACTACAACTGCACGATGAATGGAAAATGTAAGATTCAGAACCAGGTTATTTGTGGCAAGCCTGGCATGGCCATGTGATTCGAATCCCCGTCGCACCAAACATGCACGCCCTTTCAGCCGTGAGAGCGTTATAATGTTACGGTTAATCTCACTATTCGTGAATAAAATAATTACCGTATTTTCCGCCTAATAAGCCGAATTTCTGGCCTTAAATTTTTAACCTGATTTTTGGGGGTCGGCTTATTGGCCGATCACCAGCTTTGGACCAAAAAATACCAAAGACCAAAATCGGCCCCAAAATCATACCTTTGATCTCACAGTTACGGCAGAGTTATTTCAGTTGAATAAACTTTATTTATTTATAGAAAAAGGTCTATACATTACGAATGAAATGTATTCATAGAAATAACAAAATTCATAAAAAAATACACACTTTAATCTCAGAAATTTATTAAAATCCACCAAATTCATCATCTTCGTTTTCTCTCAAAGTACAAGGCTGTGTCGCTTCATGAAGCAGGTACACCAGCTGTTGGTTGCCTTAAAGTCTCTTGAATTTTCTTTATTTCGACCAGCCTACTTTAGTGCAGAAATACGGATCTGGGCACGCGTGACAGTCAGGCCACTTTGCCGGTTTTCATTCACCCATGTCGCTACATCTTCTTCCAATTTTGGCCACTTCGGTTGATTTTTTTTGTGGTTACATTTACTTGTTTTCGACATTTCTTTTAGCAAACATTCTGCTTTCTTCCATTCACGGACCTGTTTTTCATTCACACAGTAATGGCGAGCGGCATTCATATTTGAAGTTTTTAATGCTAGCTCTACTACTTTCAGTTTAAAAGCAGCATCATAACGCATTCTTTTTTTTGCAGGTGTAGACATCTTTGGCTTTTGACGGTACAATGATAAACTCCCACTACATACCCCTGGTATTTATACCCTGGGTTAGTGATTTTAATTACTGAGTAAAAATTCTGGAATTTCATTGGTTACCTAATTACAGTAAGTGGAGCCAATAACGAATGACGTATTGATTCCATCTCTCCTTGGCTCTTTGGGCGGTAATAAGCAAAAACCCTTATTATCAGAGCTGAAAATTGGTCTCGGCTTATTAACCGGAAAATACGGTACCCAAGAGTTGGCGGTGGGTGGTGATGACTAGCTGCCTTTTCTCTAACCTTACACTGCTAGATTAGGGACGGCTAGTACAGATAGCCCTCATGTAGCTTTGCGCAAAATTCCAAAACAAACAAATATTTAGATGAATGAAGCATATAAAAATAGAAAATTTGTATAATATTGCCTAAATAGCAGCATAAATGCATTGCAATACATTTGCAATTATTATTATTAAGCAAATATATAATTATTATTCATTCGTCTGCGTATAAATACATTGGGATCTTTCAAAACACTCATTAAAAGCCTATGTACACATAAGCTAATTACAGCAAAATCCATACAAACACGTGTTGGCGTAATTATATGTACATTATATAAAGACGTTAGCATTGTGCTGATTGAATTTAATCACACAAGTGCTCATTTTCACAGAAGTTGTCATTCCAGCTATTGTCTGTGGTGTTTTTTTATTTTTACGTAAAGCTACAAATGGACTATCTACGCAAAGATGTCGCTAGTTTTAAACTGGTTGGCTATACTTTTTTGTTTGTTTGTTTAGAATTAAGCACAAAGCTACTCAATGGGCTATCTGTGCTCTGCCCACCATGGGTATCGAAACCCGGTTTTTAGTGTGTAGGTCCGCAGACAAACCACTGTGCTACTGGGGGGCCGTTGGCTATACAGAAGATATCTTGTAAATACTCGCCTCCTGCCAATTCTTAGATATCTTGTTAACACTACCTCCTGCCAATTCTTATCCTGCCGTCACTTAAATAAATAATGAAATTTGACCGTCATTATCACACCAAAATCTTGGTACCATAGAACGGAGCGCGTTTTTATGGCAATGGGACGCAAATCATTTACTCCCGAATTTGGGGCATACTAACCATTAGGCCTCATTTGGCCTGCAGCACAACTTCAACAATATATTTTTATTTAAACCAATGGATTTTTCATGGTTACCATATTCTTTTATATTTATTTGATATGTAAAGGTCGTTTTTTTTCTTAACTTTTATGAAAATGTGTAAAACCTTCCACCATGACTTAGAAATTGTGAAAGCCAGGAAAAGCTTCAGTAGTAATTAGGACAAAAACGATGGACAGTTGTGATGTTGTCCGATGAATCATGTATATTTTCTGTACTGACAACGGAGTTGTAATATTGAAGAAAACCACAAGATGGACACGATCCTATTTGTGTTTTAGCAACCATAATAATTGTTGAAAATGTTATAAAGGTAGGGAAATTGATTACATGGCAAGGATTATTATGGTCATTAGTTGTTTAGAAGAGACAATAACAACTAGACTGTACCTGAATATTGTTGCTGATCGTACTTATTCAACAATGCTGTGTATTCACAATCACCCACAAAAACCGTATTCTGTTCAACTGGTTCAAAGAACGTGAAAATAATTCTTTTTTGATCAATACAATCAACGATCTTATACTTTAAACTTACTGACAGTATACAAGACTAACATGATTATTATATTCATACCGAGAATGTGTGAAGCAAAATATATAGTATTATGTTGACGAACTGGCTACAATCAAACAAACGTATTTCGGTCAGTTTGGCGTGTATGTCACGACAAGTTCACTTCAAAACTGTGATAAAAACATGATGAATCTGATGCAAGGTGGGTGTTCTTTTGAAAGACTACAGTCAATGTATATATATATATATATGACCACAAGCATGTAATATCATTTCGAACCTTATTTACTAAATGGATACACGTTTTAAAACATTTTGTATTTTAAATTTTTCAAAAGTTTTGAAATGTTTGATCTTGTTTATTTAAACAAAAATCTGACATAATGTCCTGGTCTAGAGTTTAATTTTTACGTGATTTGTGAATACTGTTCTTACAAATTGTTAAGTTTCAGACATAAATTAAATACTAAATGACCAAGTGCGTTTCTGTGTAAGTAAATAACACGCATTATTACATTCAAAGGTGCTATCAAAGCCCCCCCCCCAAAAAAAAGTAAACAAACAAACTCTATACTAAATATGAAGGCGATTATAAAACCTCACAATACTCGAACAGATCCACTAAAATCTTTACAGTAATCCTTTTAAGGAGAGCCGTTTGAAAAGTTACAGTAATAATCGATATAAGACCGCCAATCAAAAGCTTGAAAGTCAGTTCCTAGAGGTAGATTATTGCCAGGAAAGTATAGACGAGTAAGAGAAAACAAAGAACTATAGATTGCTAGACTACATATGACAGTAGTAGCATTGTAAAAGAAAAACCCATTAAAGATGGCAATATTCTTTCAAAGAACATTATCAGTTTGTTGAAGTCGTGCGCTTCTAACAGGAGCCATTTTTATAATGAATTGTATTATAGTATACATACTTTTCGTGTCGGAGCAATTTTAATGGACCGAATGAATAATTTCGTGTTTAGAAGTCCAATAAGTCTAAGTTTATTGTCTTATGAGAAATATAATTGATTACAATCACCGTTTTTCAGCAAAAGGAATTCACACCATAACAGTTATCGTAGAAACTTTATCTGTCTGCTTAATAACTTGAAAATAATATAAATATACAAGTCTTGAGCATTTTAAGAGTAAAAAGGGAAAGATTAATGATTCCCGTGTAATTCGTCGCACTATACATCAACAGACAGTAAGCTTTAAAGAAAGTTGAAATGTTAAAATGCTCTAAGATATATTGAGCAGTGGGAAGTTAAACGGCACTTTATGTCTTATAAATTAGATGTGATTTTGCGTTAAAATGTCATTAGTACGTGTAATAAATTAGTAAAAGTTTCAAAGACAGGTAAATTCCATTCGTAAGATAGAGATCTGTATTCAGCAAATACCCAAACTTCTTGCATTTGTTGAAAGGCTTAATTACTGTTAATTACTAAGGAAACATAGTTAACGATCTTTTGTTAATGGGTCATTGTTTAAAATCCCTGTAGCCAAATAAATTAATTAACAATCTCCTTATTCGTCGCTAAATTATAATAGATTGTTTTCCAAGGATTTAAAATTTTTGTTTTGAAATAAATCTGGAGAGAATTAAAGTTAATAGCCTTATTAATTTGACGTAATATTACACCATGACAACCACGAGCTGCTATTTATGCACAATGAATTGACGCAAAATACTTTTCTTTATATTTTTAACTTCTTAGGAATATTATTGGATTTGCAGAACAAAAATTTAATAGTATATAATTTCCGTTACACGCTTCACTCATAGAATTAACACTGGTTTCACATAACGTGCTTTTCATTGTGTGTCAGCCTCTTCCAAACAATATGTGCGGATGTCATGAATCAAGAGAAGAATTATGATCTTACATGGACCACAACACAGCATGACATATGAATTTCAAAAACAACTAAAAATATTTGTTACTCTTAATTACGGTTTAATTCACTCTTGAAATAGAACACTTTCGGGAACCCTGCAGAAGTACATCTAGTAGTTTACTTCATCACATGTCTGCTTGACTTTCACATACTCTTGGCACTCTTGAACTTCACTTTTATAAACACTGTCGGAATTCTATATCAAAATGTGTTGAGGTCATAAAATCAAATCCGTAATCAAATTTCTGTAGTATATTTAACTTAAATGTAATTTGAAAAGTCGTTATGAAAAAAATATGAATAAACCTCCAGAAAAACGTAGAAGTTCACTATAAATGTGAAAACACTCTATTATAAAACGACGTGACATGAACAGGTGGTTAAGGCACGTGACTCGTAATCTGAAGGCCACGGCTCGAATCCCCGTCATACCAAACACACTCGTCCTTTCAGCCGTGGGAGCCTTTATAATGTCATTGTTAATCTCACTATTCGTTGGTAAAAGAGGAGCCCAAGAGTTGGCGGTGGGTGGTGATGATTATCTGCCTTCCATCTAGTCTTACACTCCAAAATTAGAGATGGCTGGAACAGGTAGTCCTCGTGAAGCTTTTCGCGAAATTCAAAATAAAAAAGAAAACAATCTATTATAAAGCAAGTAGAAATGCTTATTGAAGAAGAAATAAGAAGGAAAACACTCCCATAAAAATATTTAATGTCTGTTTCAAGCTATAAAATATTTTGAAATTGTAATAAAAAGAAATGATCGATTGCCTCTCACTTGAAATTGCTTTCGGCAGGATTAAAGTAAAATAATATACGAGACCTTTTTTATTTTTTTTTATTACCAGTATTTTTGTGCTCTAGCAATACCAAGCATGAAACACGTATACACCCGATTCGAGTTTATTACCCATCGAGATCTCTACTAGCCTATTCTCAAATTGAAATTCTTTAGGCAAGATTAGTATAAATTAATCTATGAGATCTTTGGAGTAGTCATATACGTCGTTCTAATGGATGTGATATCTCATAAGCCTAATACCGAAATTATATCTCAAACCGGCCAATAGATGATCAAAAGATGAATATTTCTACTTGAGATAAAACTACAAACAAACCAACAAAAAAAAATCTCAGAGCGATTCTACGAACTGGTATCCGTGAATAAAATAGAATGCAAACTGCAAACTTATCTAGCCTGCTTAAGAACGAAAACAATGAATGAAAGAGTCTAAATTGTTTATTTAAACTAAACAGTTATCTCAGTTATAAAATACAATGTAATAACTGCCACGACTTCTATATTGGAGAAACAAGTAGAAAAAAGAAAACCATATTCAAAGAACACAAAAAGTTACCCACACACGTTTTTTAACACTGCAAATCAAATAAACACAACATAATAATAGAAAACACCCAAACACTAAATAAAGAAACAAATGTAAAGTTAAAGAAGCCTTACTTATACAACAACTCAAGCCCAAAATAAACCAATACAAAGGAACACCTTTATACCTACAACATTAAGAAAAAATATGCATTTTGCGTTGTAAGACTCAACCACTTATTTGAGTAGAGCTTCGAAAGATTAAAATAAGAAAATGGAAAATAAAATAAAAAACGTTTTTAGCATTTAATAAGGAAAATGTGAACACAATGAAATTGTTTTAAATGCTAGCTGGTCAAAAGTTTAAGATCATACCAAAAATAACTCCTAAACAGGATAGGAAATGTCCAACAAGAGGTCTCAGTAGCGAGTTGCACGGCCGTCATTGCGAATAACTTCAAACATTTGCTTGGACATGGTCGATATAAGCGTTTGCAGTAGGCTGGCTGGAGTGTTATTCTAAGTGGTGAAGATGGCTTCACGAAGATCACGCACTGTTTGGAATTGACGTCCATTTATATAGACTTTCCTTACCATCCACCCCCAAACATTTTTAATGGGGTTCAGTTCTGACGAACACGCTGAATCGTCCAAAAGAATCACGTTATTTGCCATTAAAAAGTCCTTTGTCCTGCGGGCATTGTGGATTGCAGCGTTGTCCTGCTGAAAGATCCAATCATTTCTACAAAAGCGAAGGCCTTCAGTCAATGAGGATGCTCAATAAGTCTTTTATTTTTATTTTCCCTTTTCTTGTTTCATCTTTCAAAGCTCTACTCAAATAAGTGGTTTAGTCTAACAACGTAAAATCCATATTGTTTCTTTATGTTTATTGGCCTTAGGATTTTGGCCAGCAGTGTATATTAAAGAATATAATCAAACATCTAAGCACGCCCTCTACATTCCTACAGTCAGTTACACAATCCCCTTCAAACATGTGGTCAGCTATCGGTCAGTTACCTCTTTCTTTCTTTATGAACCTGACGATGATCGAAAGAGGTCGAAACGTTGTTCACTCCTCAACATAAAAGTTTTCTCAACCCAAACGAGCCGTTTATACATATGTATTTTTAACAGTTATCTGTCAAGTTATTTGTTTTAAAGACAGTAAGATGTGGGAAAATTCTTGCAAGAAATATCGTAACATCCTGTAATTTTAATAGTTAAGTCTGACGAAAAAATATAAACTCGAAACTGTAGATAATAAAAGAAACGTCGTATTACTGATGTATATTTTAACTTTTAACAATATCCCTTGTTACGCCTTTCCCACCAGTTGCACCTCTAGAAATTTGGTTTCGGTGCCTGTGGTTGGCAGAGCACGGATAATCCATTATGTAGCTTTGTGCTTAACTTCAAACAAACAGATCCCTTCTCCAACATCAAGCTGAGTGCCCTAACTGAAAAGTTTTAACCAAAAGGCGAAAACCTCAGAATAATCACCAAGAGAAAAAATGACAAACACTATTAATTGAGGCTAAATTGTTTTAAACAATTTCACAGACATTCTGTATAAAGATATTACGTTAAATAAAAACATGGATATCAGATATGCTCTTAATTAATAACTGGGAAAACACCCAAGGAACGTTTATGATTCACCCGATAAATAATTGGTGAGTCCACCGAACCCATGATTCTAGTGTTGTAACTCCGCAAAGGTACAGTTGTACCAGCTGGGAGCCAAATAATTGCAACGGTGTTTGTTTTTAACCCGTTTTAAACCCATCAATCATGTTGTCAGATGATACTTAACCTATTGTGAGAACAGAAGTCTTTCGATTTACAACAAATGACAATCATAACTCAAACAAAATACATGTAATTGCGGATTGAATTAAAAGTAAAACATCATCAGGATTTTTAATACAATATATTTATGTTTTTGCGTAATTATAAATGACTAATTCATCCCTTAAACATCTCCTTCACTACTGTAAGTTTAGTTTGTTTTGAATTTCGCGCAAAGCTACTCGAGGGCTATCTGTGCTAGTCGTCCCTAATTTAGCAGTGTAAGACTAGAGAGAAGGCAGCTAGTCATCACCACACACCGCCAACTCTTGGACTACTTTTTTCAACGAAAAGTAGGATTGATCGTCAAATTATAACGCTCCACGGCTGAAAAGACGAGCATGTTTGGTAAGACGGGATTTTGAACCCGCGACCCTCAGATTAGAAGTCGAACTCCTTAACCCACATGACCATGCTGGGCCTTAAGAGGTACACAATGCAAGTGTTAAAGGTACTTACTTAACTAAGATGAAACACATGGTAAACCACATGTCTCGAAGATTGGTTGATCAGCTATTAATGGTTTTTGTTTATATTCCAGTCTCTATACTCTTTTATTAATGAAGGATGTCTGAAGTTATTCTGTCTCGTATGTAAACCCAATGCACGTGTTATCTCCTGCTCCAGTGCTATAAGCCTCATAATGTAGACACATATTGATTAATAATGGATAAAAAATCTACACTACGGCTCGATGAAAAATACTATTGAGAAGTATCAAGATTACTAACCTCACCAAGTTTCATGATCTGGATTAAAAATATTGAAGATTCATATGCAGTGTTAGCAAAAACTACATCAGCTACATCTCCCCACTTCATGATGTACCTAATATGTGCTAAATGTTTTTATGTTAAAACTTATTCTTGGTGAAATATAGTTAATATAAAAAGAGATTTAAGACAGTGATTAATGAGCCATAAGCTTGTGGCAGTTTACACACAACTTACTTAAAGAAAAATATTCGAACAATAATAGTTTCATATTCAAATTGAACGTTAATGCAAATGAAATTACAAGCAAATGTGTTTCACGAATTATTGTAACAGCATACGGATTATTGAGGAAAACTCATTTGGTAATAACAACTATTTAAATATTAAGCAGTTTTCATGAATTTAACCCTTTTATTAGAACGTTAATACCTTATAAACACGTTAATCAGTTTATTTCTAGGCCAAATTTTAGAACATAATAAAACAAAACTTGATGGGCTCTTATTTTTTAGGATAACTCACTAATACCTAAGTTAAGTTCTAATAATTATTAATGAAGGCCTGGCATGGTCTGGTAGTAGTTAGAACACACAGGCTCAAGCCTTCAACAAATCCTTCAACCAACACGCTCGACCTTCCAGCATTGAAGGCATTATAATATGACTTTCAACCCAACTGTTCTTTAATAAAAGAGTAACTCAAGAGATGTTGCGATTAGTGCTGCTTTCTCTCTCGGTTATTATTGTTAACTTATGGACGGCTATCATTTATAACAGTACGTGAAATTCAGGAAAAAAAATCAACTGATTTTCCGAGAAAGACGCATTTTGTATTACATAACAACTTATGTTGTAGGTTGTAATTCTTCATTCATTGTTACCTAAGCCTAATCTAATTTTGTAAGCCAGCCCTGTAGGACTTCCTCCACAAGCGTCACGCTGTTGTAGTCAATTGCTGCCTGTTTCAAATTTGTACAACACAACGAATAATTTTCATGCTCTAAAAAAATGAGAATTGCAAGTGTGCTAATAGGAGTAAACAGAAATGCCAAGTAATTTTAGTTTTTTTGCTTAAAACATTTCTTTTTATTGTATCATTTAAATTTCACGTTATATCGTTTTGATTCTTAATATTACTAATATTATTGTGTTGTAAATTTATTTTTTTTCGTGCATCAGTTTCGGGACACTTTTTCCTTGTATGTGTAACAGCTTAAACATCTAATCGTAACTCAGATCGATTTGAACTTTGTTGTTGTTTTTTTCACATTTAAACATCGCTGATAATGACTGTGACGTCAAAATTAATTTTTAAACAAGAATTGTTGTTTTGTTGCATTTCGAGCAAACTTGATAACTTGTTTTGATTGTTTTGAAATCGAACACAAAGCTGCACAAAGGGCTATCTTTCCACTGCCCCACAATAGGTATAAAAACCTGGTTTCTAACGTTGTAACTATGCAGACATACTGCTGTGCCACTGGGGAGTTCGTGCAACCCTATTCGAGAGATATCTGCGTTAGCTATCACTAATTTAGAAGTGGATGACTGGATATAAGACAGATAGTAAACACCCACTGCAAAGTCACGGGCTACTCTAAATAATTAGTGAGATTTGATTGCCACTCTTATAACACACCATTGACCTCAAAGTGCCGGATTATTACTTTTTGTCACTGGAACGACACAAGCCACAGATTTTTGCATCCACACATCCGTGTGCTTGTTACTAGGACGACCATAAGATAATGTAATCTGAAAATCAACAAGTAATATTACAACAACTTCAACAGACATAACACTCACATTACTCAGATGGCAAATATTATACTTAAAAACTAAAATATCTGATATTTAACTTTCACAGAATCTTTTAGATTAGTTCATACTGATCCTTATTAACATATTTTGTATGCGAAAATATTATGATGGTTATACATGCTATGCAGTTGAAGTAAAAAAAAATTAAAGAAAGTTGTTATTTGTTGAAGAATTAATGGTTTACGTCCAGTTCTGCGACAGCCTCTTTGTTATTTGCGGTCTGGAACCTGACAAAAGAAACCTTAGGTGATGTAGAATCGTTTTCATGATGTATTTTTCAGTTTTAGCTCATATATATTTTAGAACTATACTATTCAAAGATATATGTGAATGCGAATGACATTCAAAGGTAAAAGCTTATCCCACATACGTATAACTTTACAAAAAATGTGTTATCTGAATTTATTCCTGTAACAGGTAAGGTGTGAGTTGTGTAGCAAATTTGAACTTATTTCCAAATAAAGAAAGCTTTCATATCTCAAAGATCGTGAGCTGTTTTTTTATATTTATAAAGAATATTAACAGATATTTATGACGGACATTTGATAAAGTTGTTATCTTTTTTTTTGCTTTATCATATATGTGTGCCAAAAAAGCTAGACAAATGCACTGGAACCTTCCCTCATTACGGAATGGCGTTCCGTGGTCAGTGCATGCTGGAAAAGAAGGCCGCACCCTATGGGGAATTCTACTTCATGACATCATTGGGTGAGTCTCTCTTTACCGAGCCTAATCTCAGAATAAATCTTAATATTTCTCTTTGTCTTTCATTTTAACTTAACACAAGTACATGTACGACAGATATCAAATGTCAAGGAAGACAAAAATTCTAGAACAGTCGTAATTTTTTTGGAAGAAAAATGATGTGTGTGTTTGTTTACAGCGTAGCCACATCGGGATATCTGTTGAACCCACGGAGGGGAATCAAACCCCTGATTTTATCGTTGCAAATCAGTAAACCAACCGCTGTACTAGTAGGGGGCGGAAGAAACAGGCATTTTGTTTTAAGTTAACTGACTTGCTAGTTTTAGTAAAAACGAGCTGAAGTAACAAGAAAAACTCGTTCTGTAGGAAATTTAATCATTAACGCAAAACTTCTATCATATAGAATTCAATCGGGCTTGCTAAGTGGTTAGACTACAGATCGAACATTACAAGGTTCGAGACACGATGCCAATGAACACGCTGAGCTTTAGCGCGTTTTAAGAGTTTTTTGGTTTTGTCTGTAAAACGCCTTAGGCAGGTTGTTATTCTTCTAGTTAAACATTTTGAATAAGGGACGACAACACTTAAGTCTTAAGGGTATTATATTAACCATTTAACCCGCGTGTTCAGAAATTCCTGATTGGATCGAAAATTCCAGTTCTGTATGCAGCTTAAGGCATTTTAATACTTATCCTATGAAAACGTTTTAACTGGCTTTGGATTCCTTTCTCTTTCTTTTGTGATGCATTTAATCGTAAACTATCTTGCTGATCAGATTTTGCTGTCTGTTGACTTTTTGAGAACAAATAGAACAAACTTTATTTCTACGCCTTAGGCTTCAGACAATTTTATTCTGTGCTCCTTCTCAATCGAATAATAAACTAACCACTTGCACGTACATACGCTCAACTTACTAATCATACAATATAAAACAGTTGTTCAAAGCTACGTTTGAATAGAATTATTTTAATTTTTAAGTCGACATTGTGTCAAGACAATCTTACGAGTGCAGACTGAATAGATTTGTACCTTACACCGGAAGACCCCAATTCCTTCTCTTAAAATGTCTGTTTAGGGCGATGTCACGTGCACACTACTCAAATATCTCTGCTTGAAAAGCATCACTTTTTGCATTGAGAGTTTGGGGAAATTTTTACAGAGTATTTATAGCTGGCCTTTTCAGAATTCATATATTAACTGAACAGAGCTCAAATAATTTGAGGTACAATTTTCCTTCTATCATTTTTTAAAAGATATAAAAAGATATCACTGTTTATTAACTATGGATTGAATCAAACTTTATGGACAACAATTACAAATGTTGGAGCCAATGGTAGAATAATGCAATAATTGAAACCTGATAACTCCATCCTTCTAATAACTGCATAAAACTTGTAATTTAGATATGCAATACAGAAATGAATTTTAGTCTTAAATCGTAACTTTAAAAATTTATTTGAATTATCTTCTATTACTAAAAAGAAAAGCAGTCAACGGTAATATTAAATACCAGAGAATTAATGACCCAGTAAGATAACAATAATCACTTTTTTCTTGCCCTGTATACTTTAAAGAATGGTTAAGAATATAGTTGTATTCAATTAAACAGCTTTACTTCTGTCCAGAAATATAATAATAAACACATTATTTCTTATCTGTTAGGCCACACAGAAAACAAAACAGGCAAGTCGTACTCCGGATCTCAATAAGATGTTTTACCGAATTGGAATCGATATGTAGAAAGCGTTACTGTGTCTGCAATTATGCTCCTCAAACGCTTGTCATGGGAAAGGTTGGAAGCATTCTTTCGATATGGCTTCCAAAGATGATCAGAGTAAAATCATATTTGACCAGCTTTGAATGAACATCAATTTGTCTCAAGATGTAACTTTTGGATTGGAGGCATTTGTGACTGAAATGTACAGCTATCCATGTAAGAGTGTAAATGAGATAAGAAGACAGCAACTTTTGTTTTTTCTATTTTCATGAGAACGGTGTACTTCGCACATTAAATTTTCGTCTGCTTTATTATTAAAGGGTCAATTACTGAACATGCATCTTTTGACATGCTGCACAGAAAGTTACCAATGCTGCAAAACCGAATCGGATGCAGTTAAAAAATTCAAGGTAATGACTTGGTCATCCAAGTTATCTGGTTGTGGTGATAATGCTAAACTATTGCTTGATGTCGTATCTGAGGATCCTAATCATTACAATGATGAGGATTATAGAAATTTAAACTTTGGCTCTAACGTGCTGTTGATCCGATATGTTTATGTAAAACAGTGTTAAGATAATCAGGAATCTGACAACATTCTGATATCTGTGGTGTATTCATTTCATATATAACAAGTTTCTGATCTTGATGTTTTTAATAATTTATTGTTACACGTAAGTTATGTGAGACAAAAATGTGGTTAAGTACGTTCGTCAATAAAAAAGATGGGTTTAATAAGGAAGTACTGTGTAGTTATAAGAGACTCCCTTGATTACACCCATCTTAATTTCCATATTATCCAGAGTTAAGGTACCTCACTCTCACAAACTGCCAATATTAGTACAAACACATCGATATAAGTTTGATATATGTGTTTGAGGTTCGTTAGATTCCTTTTCAATTTGCATAATTAATCAAGAAATGAGCCGAAATGGAGCAAAACGTAGTTCATCACAATATGTTGAATATATTGTCCTATTTAAGTGTTAATTACAGAAATATATATACACCTATATCCAAGAATGTCGCATTTTTGTGAAATATATATACACCTATATCCAAGAATGTCGTATTTTTGTGAAATATATATACACCTATATCCAAGATTGTCGTATTTTTGTGAAATAGCAAACTTTGAAAACTTTAATTACCTTTTGTTGTTCTAGTAAGTATTTTGGAAAAATTAATTATTTTAAAGTATAATTATTATGTTGCATGATGACACAAAACTATTCTATGATATGGTTTAGAGTACGAGTTAACTTACTTGAAAAGAAAGCACATGCAACTTTCTTGTTCACAAGTGATAATATAGTGAGCTGTTACATGTTATACTGAGTTTTCTTTCATAGTCTTGAATGTGATAAACAAAATGAGTGGTCACTTGTTAATGTATAATATATTACATGAAAGATATCATAGTCAGTGATATAATTCTGGAGGTATATTGATCTAAGATGCACAATGGCTAACAGCTGGTGCAGAGAACAGCTTGTCCCTTGGGTTTCGGTACAAAAATTATTTTCTTTAATTTTTTTTTTATTGGGGACTAGCCTATTGCTGGTACGTTTCACACAAAAATGATAACATAAACAACTGTCATTCTTTGTTTTCTAAACGCAAGTTTACACAATAGAATATTCTACAGATGTTACAATAAATGTCATACCTAGAGATTTGTGTTATGAGTCCTAACTTGGCTATCAGAGAACACCGTATGTTGAAGAAATAATTTTAGTAAGTTTATTTGAAGGATGTTTCGCTGTTGTTAAGCACAGTACTACACAGTGAACTATCTATGCTTTGCTTACTACAGATAAACTAAATTTTTAGCGTCGTAAGACCACCAACTTGCTGCTGAGCTACTGGTGTCTGGGTGATGGCTTTTAGGAGTAAGTGTTATTTTGACTAATATCCTTATAAAACAACTTTTGAAATTGATAAAAGGCCGATATAATTTGTTTGTTGATAGAAACCACTATTGCCATAACCATTTAATACTACTTTTTGAACAAATCCACTGACAAGTGGGCCAAATTATTCTTGAGAAATATTCTGTCTGGAGATATAATAAATTAGAAAAAAATGTATAAATTGTATCAAATGAGCTTAATATACATTTAATGGTGTTTTTATTAAAGAGGAAAAGCATGTGCGAAACTAACACATTACAGTAATATGTTTTGCTATGAACAAGTACGTTTCATAACAATACAACGCTTTTGTATAGACTTACCAGTGGCACTATAAGTACGGCCCTGGTCTAAAAATGTACATTAACAAACCCATTTAATTTACTGAAGACCTTTTTGATGCTGTTTCATTACATTAAAATTAGGTTCACAACAAATAATAACTATTCTTTTATTTCCCTTACGATACAATACGTCTTTAAAATCTAGCACTTCTATTCTTGAGCCTACATACCCCATTCTAAAAAATATTACATTCCATACATTATATGTTATAAGTCTTTTTATTTATTTCTTTTCAGGAGTAGTTTATTTATTATGGAAAGTGTTAAATAAGTGTCACACGTTACACCTCGTCGTAAATGCGTTGAGTTTGTCATTTTGCAGATAACTGCAGTTTGAGAGCGCTAAAGTTCAGACTACGTAAATTTTGTTTGTTTGTTTGTTTTGGAATTTCGCACAAAGTTACTCGAGGGCTATCTTTGCTAGCCGTCCCTAATTTAGCAGTGTAAAACTAGAGGGAAGGCAGCTAGTCATCACCACCCACCACAACTCTTGGGCTACTCTTTTACCAACGAATAGTAGGATTGACCGTAACATTATATATATATATACACCCCCACGGCTGGGAGGACGAGCATGTTTAGCGCGACGCGGGCGCGAACCCGCGACTCTCGGATTACGAGTCGCACGCCTTACGCACTTGGCCATGCCAGGCCAAACTACGTAAAAAGTCTGTTTATTTGTTTTGAAATTCGCGAAAACTAAACTGGGGCTTTCTGTGTTAGCCGTCCCTAATTTAGCGGTGAAAAATCAGAGAGAAGGCTACTTATCACCGCCAACTCTTGGGCTACTTTTTTTTTTTACTAACGATGATGGAATTAACTATCACAGTATAACGCCTCCACGGCTGAAAGGGCGAGCATCTTTGGTATGACGTGGATTTGAGCCCGTGACCTTTATATTATGAGTTGAGCGACCTAACCACCTGGTTATGCCGGGTCAGGTAGAAGATGCTTGTTTATTCTTAAGCATAAAGCTATACAAGTGGTCGTCTGTGCTGAGGTTTAGTTGATTTGTATTTATTTTTGGATTATGTCTGTTTTTTTAGCTGCGGCATAACGGCATATGTAATGGCTCCGAACCTGTTTTTATTTCGCTTGTTTTTTTTTTTTTTCAATTGCAAACGTTTAACTCACAGCTTCATCATCTCTTGACCGGTTTAAGGTCTAATTGCAGTTTTGGACTCAAGAGCTCAACCCCTTGATGTATTTGATCATATCCAACGTCTCGTAGATTAATTTGGTCTAGTCCTGTCTAAACGAATTTCAAGTTTCGCGGATATTGAGAATTTACTCTTGTTTGATGTTGGCAAGACGTGACTAAAATGTTATTGTTCCTATTAACAAATTACCTACATTTCTTAAACGTATGTCTTAAAAGTACTATAAAAATTCCATTATAAACTATTTAAATTATTAATATTTATGGAATTCATACTTATTTATAAACGATATAATTACCTGACTAAGATCTCTACTGCAACGCGAAGTAATAAAATGAAATCAGTCCTCAAAGGGTGATTTTTTCTAAGATGCTAACTTTTTAAGTAAGACCAAGTACAAAATATGTGACGAATTTTACTAATTTATACTTACTTTCAGTTATCAGACAAGAAGTTATATCCGAAAATATATAGATAAACAGTAAGTGCTATCAAATTCTATCTTCAGATAATACCTATTGGCCAACGAGAATAGGTAAACATAATTATAGAGATATACCAATAAAGATAGGTAAACGTATATAAATGTCTATACCAATGAGGATAAGCAAACGTATTGAAGGAACTATAACAATGAGGATAATTAAACATGATTAAGGAGTTCTAGTATTGAGGACAGGGAAACGTAATTCTGGAACTATATCAGTGAGGATAGGTAAATGTAATCATAGAACTATACCAGTGAGGATAGGTAAATGTAAATATTGAACAATACCAGTGAGGATAGATAAATGTAATTATGAAACTATATCAGTGAGAATAGGTAAATGTAATTATGAAACTATATCAGTGAGGATAAGTAAACGTATTTATGGATCTATATCAATGAGGATAGGTAAACGTACTTATGGAACTATACCAATGAGAGTAGGTACATCTAAATAAAAAACTGCACCAATAAGCTAGGTAAATGTAATGAAGGAATTATACCATTAGTTGTAAAACATTTATAGAAATGATTGGTAGCTATTGTCGTCTCATTTCAATAAAAATAAACATTTCACTTTTTGCATAGGAAAATAGCATCACAAGTTTAGTTTAAACTTGTCATAGACAATTGTTCTACTCTCTACTTTGGGTAGTGTTTTATTCACAGCTCTTTTACTCTTTACTGTTGGTAGTGTTTTATTCACAGCTGTTCTACTCTTCGTTGTTGGTAGTGTTTTATTCACAGCTGTTCTACTCTTTGTTTTTGGTGGTGTTTTATTCACAGTTGTTCTACTCTTTACTGTGGGTAGTGTTTTATTCACGGTTGTTTTACTCTTTACTGTTGGTAGTGTTTTATTCACAGCTGTTTTACTCTTTGTTGTTGGTAGTGTTTTATTCACAGTTGTTCTACTCTATACTGTGGGTAGTATTTTATTTACAGTTGTTCTACTCTTTCTGTGGGTAGTGTTTTATTCACAGCTGTTTTTCTCTTTGTTGTTGGTAGTGTTTTATTCACAGCTGTTCTACTCTTTCTGTGGGTAGTGTTTTATTCACAGCTGTTCTACTCTTTACTGTGGGTAGTGTTTTATTCACAGTTGTTCTACTCTTTACTGTGAGTTGTGTTTTATTCACAGCTGTTCTACTCTTTACCGTGGGTAGTGTTTTATTCACTACTATATATCTCGTTTCTTTAAACATGCTAAGCTCTACTTGGACTCAGAATTCACACAGTATTAAAACAATACTATATGCGTGCTGTGAGCTCCATTATTTTGTCCCCAGGAAAGACAACGATAAGCTTACGGACGTAACAACGTTAAAACCTGGGGCTCGATTCCCCGAGAAGAAAACAGCAAAGTGTTCAACGTTTTTTTCTTCTCGAATGAGTAAATAAACAAACATTTTGTCTCCGGTTGGACAGGGGAAGTGTATGAACTTACAACGCTGAAATCCAAAATTTGATTACCCGTGGTAAACACAGCAGATAATCTAACAAACACACAAAAGCAATCAGTTATAAAATTAAATTTTAATACGTTAATCAAATAATGTGTTTGTTTTGAACACACGCATGCAATACGAAGTAATAACATTAACACCGACAAAGGTTTTTTCGCATTCAAATCTGTATTCTTTATTTGGTGATATTTTCATACTCACACACATGGTGAATACATATGTGAGCTTACCTTCAGAATCTGGTTTAAAAACTGTGCTCACTCCTGACACGTCTGAAAGAAAATGCTACAAAGGCTACGCTAACCACATATGAAAACTCGTAACCGGATATCAGAGTACAATATTATATAATCCTTCTGTTTTATAAAGTGAGCGCAGAGTAAACTTTCATTTAGTTCCAAAGCTAAAATATGCGTATAAGAACTTTCATACACATTACACACTTATGAAAAGCTTAATTGAGTTAAATTAATTCAAAGAAATCCTCGTATGGGGAAAATCCCCCGAGTCCACATCTGCCGAAGGTTAAGAAACTGAGAAAATGACGCTGATGAATCTCTAGAGGTGTATCTGCAAGTACAGCTGTTTTTAGGGAAATGTTAACGTTATCGAAGTATTTAGATACGTTAGAGGTTTGTGACGATTCAGTTAAAAGTACTGCTATCTAATCCTAGACCACAAGTTTATGGACATCACACGTACTACCACCGCTCACTTGGATACTCGTAACACTTTCTACGAAGAAGGAATTATTTCAAAATACACATTCACAAAGTAAGTTGACGCATTATTTGTAATGTGCAAATCTACAGACTTTCATGCTAAAAGTTTGTTTGTTTGTTTGTTTTTGGAATTTCGCACAAAGCTACTCGAAGGCTATCTGAGCTAGCCGTCCCTAATTTAGCAGCGTAAGACTAGAGGGAAGGCAGCTAGTCATCACCACCTACCGCCAACTCTTGGGCTACTCTTTTACCAACGAATAGTGGGATTGACCGTCACATTATACACCCCCACGGCTGGGAGGGCGAGCATGTTTAGCGCAACGCGGGCGCGAACCCGCGACACTCGGATTAAAAGTCACACGCCTTACGCGCTCGGCCATGCCAGGCACTTTCATGGTAAAAGAGTAAAAAAAAAGGATTCAGTTTTTTTTATGTATTTTACCAAGGTTATTTTTTCTTTGTGTTCATTCTTATAATAAAATATTATAACCTTGCTGTTTTGTTTTACTATTGCTATATGGACGTGTTCATTAAAGAAGCATTAATTGTATACAATATAACGTTTCTGTTCTTTCTTTGTTTTGTTGTTAAATTATCAAAGACCTTATTACAAGTCATTTGCATACACTGTTCTGTTTTAACTTATTTTAGCTTTGAAGTTAATGAAATAAACATTTATGTCAAAGCCAAAATTCTATTAATTTTTTTTTGTATTTTAGGAGATTCTTTCCCTCCGCCTTTCTAGGCAGAAACCTTTAAAAAAAAATAGACCGTATACATCCTCGGTTAGTTTCCAATTACCATATAAATAAATTATAGTTATTGAATGAGCCAACTCTGGGTGATGCAAGCTGAAAGTCTATAAAAAGGTGGAAAGGCGCTTTTTTATTGCCTTTTTCGGGAAAAAATCTTAGAATAAAATGACATTGTACGCCGTATGACAGTTTCCGGTTACCATTCAAAAAATTGAAGTAATCAAGTCAGTTAACTCTAGGTGACATTTGTTAACACAAGTGCAAAAAACAAAGCGGATCGTCTTCAGAGTAAGGTGTTTGGGTGATCTTGGTGGACGACATTTACTGCGTAATCCTGATTTTATCTTTCGTTTCTTCAAAGTTGAGCAGAAAGGGGGCTTAAAGAATTTATACTTTAATTTACAATGATTTATTTCTTATTTTATTTGCCCATTTATTAAAACATTCGCGGTCAATGAACTTGTGGCTTAGTTTTATGGTTCTTCATTCTTAAGTAGATTAATTATCATAAACTACAAATGTACGAGAATGGATAAGACAAGTAAGTAGACCACACGATCTAGATAACAGTGTGCACGTGCAAAACGTGAAGGCAGATTGGGATATAAAGAGAAAAGATGAGGTCATAGCAACAGAAGACCTGTAAAGAATGTGCTGTATAAGACATACTGAGTGTGCACGAGTTTGGGACGAAGAAAGTTCTTCACATACCGTCTCCAAGGAACTGATACTTGTATCTTAAGAGATTTATATTTATATAATACATACGCACAGTAGAAAACCTCTTGTAGCAGGGTAGGCGTGATGAATGGTAGAAATAGTCTAGTGACATTGTATGCAATAATAGAACACAATTTGGAGTGGTCTTTGGACGGTTAAGAAAGGGGTAATCTATATTAAAGCTACGGCATTTTGTCTTGGATTCTTAAAGTTGTTTAGCATAGTATAGTATGCTTCTGTGCGTTTAAACAAACTTTTGGAAGGAGATAAACCTTGGTCTACTTATTTTTTTTAACGTTTCTATTTATTGAAACAACTGAAATGTTTTAAATTGATATTGCTTCACTCCTTTTGGTTGGTTTTGAATCTTTGTGAGCCATAGGCCACTTGACTCAACCGTTTTTGGACCATTTTTATTTTTCTCATACACTAGATACTTAAGTACAATACATACAATGGAGGATACAACAAGTCAAGTTTTGTACTTAAGTACAATAGATACAATGGAGGATACAACAAGTCAAGTTTTGTACTTAAGTACAATACATACAATGGAGGATACAACAAGTAAAGTTTTGTACTTAAGTACAATGCATACAATGGCAGATACAACAAGTCAAGTACAATACATACAATAGAGGATACAACAAGTCAAATTTTGAAAAATGTTTTATTGCAGTATTTTATTTTACATAACTTACTTTAACACTGTTTTCAAATGTGGTTATGTCGTTATAATCGTTTTTCCTTTTCAGTGGGTGTGTTTTCTTATAGTAAAGTAACATCGGGCTATCTGCCGAGTCTTTTTTTTTTTCAGAACAAAGTCGTGATAATTCTTTTTTCCTATATGCCCGCAATCTCTGTGATTGGTCAGGTTTGGTACCATGGTTAAAGTTTCAAAAAATGAATTGAATAATATTCGCATTTAATATCACCTTATTGTATTTAAATAAGTATTTTTAAATCGCTTTATTTTTTACTTGTGACTAAATAAATTACTAATAACAGTTTCCGTAAAAAAATTATCAATTTGCTTTAAATTTTAAAAGCAATGATTCCTTTTATTACAAATATGAACTGCTAAACGGTTTAAGAAATACAAACTTTTATCACAAGTAACAGAATTGCACATTGTTTTACTAAATCCCATGTATTACAAGACCAGATTTCCATGAGAGGTTGCTGTACCTTTTCTTGTTTATGATCGTCACAGTTTATCTACGCATTTTCTTAAAGTTTCCAGTTATTTGCATCCTGACTTAATTTGTTTTTCATTCCTTATATTAACATGTATACATGGTCTTCTTTCGCTACGTTACTCAACTTTAATACACAGTACTTATTTGTTTGTTTGTTTGTTTTTAATTTCGCGCACAGCTAAACAAGGGCTATCTGCGCTAGTCGTCCCTAATTTAGCAGTACCAGACTGGAGAGAAGACAGCTAGTCATTGCCATTTACTGCCAACGCGATACTTTTTTTTACCAACGAATAGTGGGATTGGAAGTCACATTATAAAACTCCTATGGCTAAAAGATGTGAGCATGTTTGGTGTGACGAGGATATTCGAACTCGCGACCCTCAGAGTATGAGTCCAGTGACCATGCCGGACCGTAAAGTACTTATCATACCACAAGATTTTAATAGTTATCCTCTATTCTACGATGAAAGAAATTACATCAAATAATTTTTCAAACGTAATGAGACTGATGGTGGTTTGAGTTGTCTTCAATAATATAAATTTCACGAGAATGCTAAATGCATTGATTAAAACGAAATTTCTTGATTTCAGTGTGGCCCGGCATGGCCACGTGGTTAAGGCACTCAACTCGTAATCTGAGGGTCGGGGTTTCGAATCTCAGCAGCACCAAACGTGCTCGCCCTTTCAGTCGTGAAAGCGTTATAATGTTTGGTCAATCCCACTATTCGTTGGTAAAAGAGTAGCCCAAGAATAGGCCGTGGGTAATGATGACTAGCTCCATTTCTGCTAGCCTTACACTGTCAAATTAGGTATGGCTATCGTAGATAACCCTCGTGTAGATTTGCGCGAAATTCAAAAAGAAAAAGAAAATTAACATTATATCTAAACCTTAACACATATAGAAATTATACTTAAAAATAACCAAATATAAAATATGTACATAGAATATTAAAGAAGAAAAAAGAAAATATTTATGTTAGAAACTGTTCATCTAATTGCCACGTATTATAATGTCTTATTTTTATTTATCTGGTATTTCCAATTTTCTTCCGTAGATATGAATGTAACGTTGATTCTTTCAAACAAAAACTGAATAATCGTGCTTTATTTATTATGTAACAACAATACGTTAAATTAAGTTATTGATTAATCATACTTAAATAAATATAAGCTATTTATCACGTTAGATTACTTAGTTAAAAGTACAATCTCCTAACATATGTATTGATAGTTTAACTGTCTACAATACAGTGGTTGAAGTAAACGCATGTAGGATAGACATGCAGATGTTTTATTCTGGAGTATTTAGTTATTATTTTCACGAGCTGGTTGCCAATGGACAGTTTTCCTTCAGCACATTATTCTAACACTAGATAAAGTATCAAAATGAGATTGCCAACGAGAAAGATCTTACGTACACTAAAACAAATAAACTTGTATCCTGTACGAAATCATAGAGTCCTGTTTGTCTATTTATATGCAAATACAAACAGAATAAGACTAAACAGGCTAAATTCAATAGCTGTATTATTATATATTTCCTTCAAAATAGGTTATTGTAGGTATTGATATAGTAACGGTAAAGACATAAACAAAAGATAGTGTGTTTATTGTTAACATGTTGAAGCACATTTCAAAATAACAAGAACTACAAGATTTCTTCACGCTTTTAAAAATAATAATAATATATTTTGCAGAGCTAGTATACGTTTACACAAATCTGTGCAATACGCCGTTACAAATGAGATAGTTGTATTTGCATGTTACGATGGTGCGTTCTTCCATGAACTGACCATTCTACGTAGCACGCATAGTAAGTTATGATTCGATAAATTGTAATATCAGGATTATCACCACGTGAACTGTTTCTGTCTTCTTTAAATTGTGACATTAGTGAAAATCGTAAGAGGCTAGACGTTTTGTCATCTGGAACTGTTTTTTTTATCGAGTGCTGTGTTTGTAATTTCAATTATATTTTTCGCATTTTCAATAAAATAATCTCATCCATCTTCCTAAATGATCGTTTTCTTTTAACCTTCTTGTTTTACTTTTTTTTTCAAAATCAAAGATAACATACAACTCTGAATACGTGTTAATATATAAGAGCTTTGCTATATTTTTTAATATTTCTATATGTCGTGTATCGATACAAAGAACGAATAACAAGCTAACTCTGGAAATGCCTTGGATATAATTGTTTATTTTATCACTGTGGAGTAATTTAAAAGGTGTAAGTAAACAAATACCAAACCAATACGTATTTTACTAATATTTTAAAATGAATAACCCAGATTCATTTTGAGTGGGTGTGCTTTACAATTAATTGTCGAATAATATGTAATATTCGATTACCTCAAACACCATGCTAAACTTCAGTAACGGTGTGCTTTAAACTACCTGTACTGTAGCGCCATGACGTACTAAATGAATACTTTGTTACGTTATATGAAAGATAACATTACATGACGCTACAGACTGAATATTACACCTGTTAGGTATAGAATTACATCTATCTTATGATAATCTATGTAAATAGCTTAGTTAGTAATGTGCTTCCCTAGACTAACTATAATATTGTACTGTTTAAAGATGTACATTTTAATAATAGATGAAAGTAATTATTAAGTTTGGATGTATAGATACCAACAAGATGCACAGACGGTTCTCCTGTTAACTTAGGTTCAATAATGTGTGAGAACGTGGCCTGTGGATTTAATTAAATTTGTGGTTTCTTTGATGCCAAGAGCCTGTTTGACACTTAGTCTGCTACATAACACTGAACTTTCAAACGATTTTTTAAGCCAACCGAATTTACTTTCTTTATTTATAAAGCCAATATTTTAATAGAACCAGACGTTCTCTCCCAGTATCTTACTAAAGCTTACAGACTTTCATAAACTATTCCAAGAAAAATCAATCTATGTAAGTAGCCCGAAAGAAGAACGTATCGTAAACAAACCAAAGGTAAAGAAAGTTTAAGAATTTATCTCTGGCCAGATCTGTCAGAATCAGAAAGTAAATTGAGGGCGAGATGTTGGTGGAGAAATAAAGCTGGCTAGTGTTTGAAGCTTCACTAAAGATATGGTACATAGAAAGATGCCATCAAAAGAAGAAACAGAACTAACCATGAAAATTTATTGGTTTTAAGAATACGATAAACACACTTTTGCACCCTTTGGTATTATCCTGAATTTAGTAAATTCGTGTTAAATATTTTTTGTGTTTTGTAAATTTATTTTTTTCTTACGTATATATCCTTTTTATTTTTTTGTAGATTTCTTCCTGAATCTATCCAGCCTAGGTTTGTCCTATCTTTTCTTCTGTTTTATTTTACATAAATATTTTTAAATAGCATTTATATTTCTCGTCAGTTTTGTTTCTAGATTTTGCGAATAAAAATGTGTTCACAAAAATTTCAGTTAATTTGATTAGGTGGGTCTAGTAATTTAGTCATCTCAAGTAGATTTAGTTTGTGTCTTTGTTGTCATTTTGTCTTGTTTGTATCAGTGAAAAACTCAGAATCCTCAGATCTGCAGGTTATCGAGCATGCGACAAATTAAATGATTGACCGTTAACGTAGTTATGACACCAGCCAATCAGATTACTGGATTGGTTTGAAGCGCAAATAAAGAGTCCAGTCAGATAAATTATCACTAACAAAATAAAAAGGAAAGCACGTCTTGGTAATAATTTATAGGTAAACAATAATTTTGACGTTCTTATAATAAAACAGTTTTATGCCATATTCTCCTTCCGTGTAGTAATATTTTTTGCTGAATGCCATATTTAGGAAAATAATTTATTTGACATATTATATTTTGATATATTATGTTTAAAGATTATATATTCTTCAATTCTATTTTTGGAACATCTTAACTTGATGCTGGAAAAGACCTAAAAAACGTGAGTAGTAGCATTGTTTGTGCTAACCAATAAGCTATCGGTTTGTATCAGTGTTTGTCCTGACAGATAAGCCATCATTTTATATTGGTGTTTTCTCTGATCAATAAGCTATCGGTTTGTATCAGTGTTTATCCTGACAGATAAACTATCGACAGATATTTTCGCTATCACACTTGATACCAAAGTAACGTTTGTGATTTGATGTAATATTTTTTTAAACTTTTATATTTTTATTAAACTTAGTAAATTATAAAATCTTCAGAATTGGTATATACATCTAAAAAATACAAAATGAGGAATTTGCATGATGTTTGCCTATGAATATACATTTACAGTAAGGCTAAACTGTTTATAAACAGTAACTTAGCAATGCAGCAAAATTTATCTTTCTTCGTATGTCTTTATGAACAGTTTCTAAATTTCACAACATCGTGGTTATTATACCTAGAAGTTCCCTGGAGAATTGATTATATGGCATTTACATTTCCATACAAGCTAATAAAATATATTTATTTTTCTATTTTTCTTCTTTTATTTCATTCCACTTCAGTTTGGACATTTGAACATGTTTATGGACATCCTTTTAGCATCACACAATGTTTACATCTTATTGTATTTAGGGACAGAACCATAGCTGCTTAAGTAAGTTTTTCCATGACCTTTTTCACAGAAATAACTTGTGCACTCCGTTACATTTAGTCTCCCAGTGGGACGGCAGTAAGTTTACAGAATTGCAGTGTTAAAAGTCCGAGGTTTGATTCCCCGCGCCGCGTCGAATACAACAGATGGCCTACTAGTAAGATATTATACGACCATTTGATATATTTTATGTAAAAAAAGACATTCCACAGGCATCTGGACTGTTTTTTGAAAATTAGTACAATTCATTCCGTTTTTCCTTATTATACAAAACGCTTACTTTCAGTATATTCTTAAACTTGGGCGATTAAATATCGATCACGTTGAATAAATAGAAAAAGAAAAACATAGGTGGATTGATAACATTTATAAATAACAACAGAATGATATGGACATAAAACTCGATTAGGTAATAGCAGAAACCAGTCCAATCGGTTGTGATTCCATCTACAAAGAGCTGAGTGAAAAAATAGAAATAACTGAACGTTAAGTAAATCAAGAAAAAAACACGAAACTTCTGGAAAAATCATGTACACTTCCTAGCTGTTTATCTGATTAAGACAATAGACAACTCTTCACAGAGATCTGATGTTGTTCCAGCGATCCAAATAAACAAAAATAAGGTTTCAGATGTATCAGAAGTGTGGTGTATTTTGTAAGACTTATTTCTGAGAAGAAAACTTTGTAGGTTCTTATTAGAAAAGTCTAGTTTATTTCTAAGTCGAAAGTTTCATCAAAAGAAATTCTACTCTAGAAAGCAATATAGGGGAAAACTTTAAGTAGTTCGAGGCACGAGAAGCGGGTTGTTTATATTAAATTATTAGATTTTTACCAGTGAAAGTTGTCCGTCGAGAACAAAGAAAACAGAGAACGTTCGTATCCGGTGCTTGTGTTATCTGTTATCGACAGCAAGATAGACAAAAAACAAGTATATTGATTAATGGACTGTTGGACGGATACGTTAACCAAAAGTTAGATAGATACATTTATCTTATTCTCGGTGTATAGGTAAGAAAGTATTTTCAAAGCGGCTTCCTTTCGTGTTCTTTTTCCATTCTTTATCTACGCCATCCAGAAACCTCACATACTCACCGCTCTTCCAAAGTATACACAACAAGAAACTTTTACGTTTTCAACGACGAGCACGTTTAGTCCAATCGTCATGAAACACTTATAATGCTGAAATACGGATAAGAAAATAATACAAATCTCTATTACATGTCAGCTTCGAATTGATAATATTTGTATTAATATCTTGTCTACAAAGAAAGAAGACCTGACAAGGTTATTAGTGATATTCATGAAATTTATAATATACCGGCAGATTTGTGACAGCACGACGTATGAACAAGAACAGTGTGTTACTTTTTATATTGGAATCAAAACTTTTCTTGAGCGTTCTTGGTTTTTTTTTCTTTATTTACCTTGAGCTTCAAACTAACGTCTGAAACCAACTTCAGAGAGGGACGCGCATCTTGTGCAATCAACTACATCTGTTGTTTTTGGAGATCTACGAGTTAAAATAAATTATGATTTTGAAAACCAGAATTGTCTTGGTTGTGGAAAATTACCGATGTTCTCTGCCTTTCGGTTTCAACAGCTGCTAGAAACAAGTACTCAAGCAAAGAAGGATGTCTGTAAATATAGCTTTTCTTTTCCTTTAATGGCACAAGCGGAAACAGATTAGTTGAATGTTTTTGAATTTCGGCAATAGTTTCTTGTTTCTGAACGTTATTCTTTACCGAATAAGTCCGTAGGCAGACTAATCAACTTCCCAAGTCACGTGTCTCGGATACCCATCTGTAGAATTTTCAACAAAGTTTTCACTATACATCATATCTAAAGTATTATAGAGTTGGTTTGGTTTTAATTTTCTCGCACAGCGAGGTTAGGGCTATCTGCGCTAGCCGTTCCTAATTTAACAGTGTAAGACTAGAGGGTAGGCAGCTAGTCATCACCACCCACCAACAACTCTTGGACAACTCTCTTACCAATGAATAGTGCGATTGAATGTCACATTATGACGCCCACACGGCTAAAAGGGTGAGCATGTTTTATGGTGTAACGAGGATTCGAATCCACTACCCTTAGATTACAAGTCGAGTGCCTTAACCTCTTGACTATGCCGGGCCTTTTTAGAGTTGGTAGACTTAATATGATCGAATGACCAGAATACACGATAGACATAATACAAATATACAAGTAAAAAAACTCAACAGTGATAGAGAGTTTTACATTAAAAAATTATTACCGCTAACTTTAATATTTTCTTTACCCAGTAAGACCCAAAACGAGGCAAGAAACCATAGCTACGATATCAAACCATAAAATGACCAACCCAATTAACTGTTCTTCTTTCTTCTTGCTTAAGTCGAATTAATTCCACAACCACTTTATAGTTAACTCAAATTTAATCCTAAATATTCTTTGCGTTTTTGATAGGTACATGATGTCATTGCTTAGTCGTAATAACTCGTAGTAATTATACAAATCATAATTCTAGTGTAAACGATGGTATCATTTCCCTTTCAAATTAGCTTTTTATACTGATTTTTAGTTTGCCATTAAAAACATAGGTACAAATTAAAGCAGGAATCACCAGATGAACGTCAGTTGACTGTAACATATAGGATACTCAGTGCTTTGTACACTATACAATCGGTGTCTTTAGGGAGCTAACCCATATAATATGTACAAAGTGAAGGAGTGAAAAAATCAACACAAATAATATTAAATGTTATTACACAAGTTTATAGAATATATCAGTTTTTCGCAAGAGGAGAAAAATCACAAAACAAGTAATAAAAATATTTTAAACATAAAATGATGTAGAAATGACTGCGACAACATGAATGCAAAGAAGAATACAGAGATGATAGAGACACACATATATTATCTTTTCATGACTTTCAATCAGTCTACGGATTTACAACGCTTAACTCAAAGGTTCGGTTCCCTCAGTGGACTCAGCAGGTAGCCCGATGTGGCTTTGCCATAAATAAACACAAACAAACAGTCATAACTCTCAATATTATTTGCTCATTAATTTATACACTTCACTTTACAACAGAGTATCTCTTTTCAAAAGTACATTTTAATGGCTAGATTTATTTTCTGTCTCTGTGGATCTAAATAGAAGTTGATAAAGTTTAAATATTTATTACTTGGAATATGCATGTTAGTTTAACTAGTTAATATTTAATATATGCATGTAAGTTTAAATAGTTAATATTTGGGATATGTATTTTAGTTTAAATAGTTAATACTTGGAATATGCATGCTAGTTTAAATAGTTAACACTTGGGATATACATCTTAGTTTGAATAGTTACATTTGGTATATACATGTTGGTTTAAATAGTTAATACTTAAGATATACATATTAGTTTTTGTGAGCAGGTGTAAAGAGAATTTTATCAAATTTCACAAAGCAAAAAAAAAAATTCACATATTATTTTCTCTTGTACATTGGTTATCTGCACTTTATCCACCTTGAGTAAGCGAATCCCGAGTTTTATTGTCTTTGGTACGTTCGTGAATTTTAGTCTTCATAAATTTTATTATTAGCAATTCAGAAATTTTCGTTACAGTTGTTTGATATTTATATATGAATTTATTTTTATCTCAAAATTCTGAAATATTATGTTTGCCGTTAACAAGTTTTAGCACCTTTAACACAGACCATTCGAGCAATAAATTTTATATTGCTTGGATATTGTTAAATTTAAGCCATTTCTTTTCTCTAAGTCAGATGTTACAACCCATACCAACATTCTTTCTCGATATCACTGGCTATTTCTTTTCTTTTCGTATCGTCTTAACTTTGGTATAAACCTCAGTCAAACAAGTTATACGTTACGTATAAGGAATATTTATGAATTATAGGTGTCAAGAAAAGGTGCGGAATTTGTTCGTGCTGCTATAATATAAGGTAAGGCGAAGTTCTTATTGCTATTAGGTTTCTGTTAGGTTTCTATGATTTTTTTTATTAGTTTTGTATCAGACTGTACAGTATCTCATATTGTATGTATATATTGGAAACATAGTGATGTAGGTTAGCTTAAAAAATCGTGGAACGTATGTGTATAGTTCGCGTAATAATGCTGTAGAAACGTTAAAAGTCCTCGTGTTAATAAATTAAACAGTTGAAATTAATTTCAAAGTTGACTAATAATACCAGCTTAATCATTATATCATGACTTACCCTAATATGTTTTCTTTACTGGGATTTGCGTTTACACTTTATTTCTTCCCTAATTAAATATACAAAGACGTATTTTGAATTAATAAAACTAAGCCTAAACAAACAAAAATATTAACTAAGCACGCTGCATAAATTATAAGTATTTTCAGGTTACAAGTTGTAATGTGGGATATAAAATGTGCCTTTGTATGTAGGAATATCAGTAAGCTACCTAATTGGAATGAGTAGTTAAAGAGTGCCTTATCACAATTAACTAGAGGCTTGAATGTTCGTCTAGTTGGTAAAAGTGTCTGTTTCTTTGAATCCTTTATATGGGTATTAAGTAGGTAGAAAGTAATGTACAGTGTAAGGTATACATTTCATGACCGAATTTCTAGTGTCAACACAATGTCTAAGCTTTATATAATCTTAACTAATGGGAGGACGAATCTAATTTATATGCTGCCTACCCCACAATCATAGCCAGTCATGTCCTTTTAAAGGACAATAGATTATCAGAGTTCATAACATATCTTTTTTTTTATGTTCAGTCAACATAAGGAAATGGAAACATGAGCTTTAACATGTTAAAATATACCCTTTATGAAAACCATAAACGATTTTTTTTTTGGAATTTCGCGAAAAGCTACTCGAGGGCTATGCGCTACCCTTTCCTAATTTAGCAGTGTAAGATTAGAGGGAAGGCAGTTAGTGATCACCACCAACCGCCAGCTCTCGAGGTACCCTTTTACCAACGAATAGTAGGATTGATCGTAACATTATATCGCTCACACGGCTAAAAGAGTAAGCATGTTTAGCGCGACAGGGATGCGAACCCATGACCCTCGGATTACGAGTCGCATGTCTTAACCCATCTGGCCATGCCGAGCAGCGTCATAAATGAAATAAATGTTGCATCTACATAATAGCCACCAAGTTTGGTTTGCTTAGGCACAGTATCTGCTTCTTCAGTTCGTGTTTGTTCATCTAAACAACACCTTATTCACGCAATAGGCTAAGCATCGAGATTAGAAACTTGTAGTTTAGACATATCCGATCTTGGAACTGCAGATCAGAGGGAGACCAACCATTAGGCAACGCTCGGAGCCTGAAGCGAATACTCTTAACTGAAAAAGGGGAAACTGGCTGTCACTATTATAATGTTTAGCTGGATTCTTACGCATAAGAATTACTAGTAAAACCCCATTACACGCATGATATAAAATTACAATAGTGAGAATTACCTAAAGATGCTGTGTCTTCTATCACTTACACATACTTGGACTTTCCCTTTTCTTAAGAGCGATTGTTCGAAATTAAGAAAAAAACTCACATTATTCTGTTTGAAAAATAACAACGTTGTGAAGCAAGTAAATGAAGTGCTTTATTAAGTTACCAGTATGTGCAGATTGGAAAACAATAGTCTTGGCTTCGGTTCGTAAAAATAACGTTAGAAGTAATACGGTGTCAACTTATTATTGAAACGTTCTTCGTTTTATTTTTCAATAACTTTCTACTGCTGCAATAATATATTTCCAGTCTTATCATATCCCTTCTAATAACTGATAATAACGTTTTCGTTACAAACTCTTTTGACAAACGTTTTTTTATATAAACTAAAACATTCTTAATATAAATATATGGCTCGTTCCATGTCAACGTTAAATGGTCATAAATTAATGAAAAAACATTGTTAATTTGAATTGGAACAGCAAACAAGCTAAGACTTCTCGTTCTTATTAATGTCGCACAATACCTCATCATTTGGTACCATTCACAATACGAAACTCTGAATACACGAAAGTAAAATCAACTGACTGGAAAATTTTTCTCAAACTGGAAAACCAGGCACATTTTGTCTTACATCTTTTTATTTTTTATTTATATAATAAGAACACGTATATGAATGTGAGGATAGTAAAATATAGTTCAATAAAAACATTTTAATTATTAAATTTAATAGTTCCCTGACAGCCGAATATTACCTTTACACCAGCGAATATTCCAACTTAAGTCTTGGCATTTAATAATTAAACATTCGCGCGATAATTAAACACAAGAACGCTATAACACCGACACAAATCTTAGCTACTTAGCGAAAACCGTTATTCTATACGACAGTTTGCAGGTGGAAAGCTTCATTAGGTGAGTTGATTACTTGTCAACCACGAAGTGAAACGTAACGTATGCTACACGCAAATACTTGTGAGAGTAAACCGATTAATCTGATCAGAGACAGGCTTTTATATGACCCAGTAGGTCTGTATTCCATACACACAACAACATAAGATAGGAGAAGCCAGAAATAACTAAACTGACACGCAAGTTTCTTATCTGTAGGAACATTCACAAATAACTCGGGGGGAGGTCCCCTTCTATTTATCGTACACTAGTAAAGATTAACACAAGATGATATCTATAGAAGGTTTTGGTGCTTTGCAGCTCACCAACACATGAGATCTTAATTCAGAAAAATATATCCACACACAGAAGCGTAAAACTTAAATCCTTCCTTAAAACATACTATTTACGGGTAAATCAGAAAATATCTTTAAGGAGGCCCTCTATTATCAAGGTTGTTTGTTATATCATGTCAAGAAGAACTAAATGTAAATTACATTGTCCATCACATACGAGTTTCGCAGTATTTTCCATTCATAAACCAATCGTTATTCGATATATTATTTCAATGTACACATTTTCTGCACATTGTGAGACCTATATGCTTTTCTGTTTTTGAGTTTCGCGCATAGCTATATGAGGGCTATCTGCGCTATCCAACCCTAATTTAACAGTGTAAGACTAGAAGGAAGGCAACTAGTCATTACCACCCCTCGTCAACTCTTGAGCTACTCTTTTATCAACGAATAGTGGGATTGATCGTCACATTATAACACTTTTACAGCTGAAATGGTGAGCATGTTTGGTGCGATGGGATTCGAACTCGTGACCCTCGATTACGAGTCGAACGCCTTAACTCACAGTGAAGCAGTTGTACCATTAAGAACTATTATAACGCCCACAACATTAAATATGAAAACTTAAAGCTTTATCAAAAGTAATTATATGAAAGTTATGTTTTCCATCCAATACCAGAACGCCACCCACGAAGCGGCTTCATTTTTGATAATGTTACTATTTTAAAATGTTTTAGGGGTGTGGATGGTATTTCACAAGAGACAGTAGTCTTAGGATTTGTGGCCTCAGGTATCAAGATGTTTATATTTAGTACCGTAACATCAAAATTATTTCCTTTGTTTTAAAGTTAAAATAGCACAACATACTTTTAAAGGTTAAAAGGTTCACGTAGGTTATTTTTTTGAAAGAGAAATTGCTATTTATTTCTTTTAAATTGTACCTGGAATCAGATTTAAAAGGTTCGAGTATTTAAATACACGGAAAAGTTAATGTTATTTACACGCAAAAATCTTAAAATACAAATTCATAGGAGAAGAATTTATTTTATGTTAAAGTAAGAAAAATGTAATACCTTCATAAAAGAGTGTGTTTTCATATCTGCTGAGTCCATCGAGGCGAATCAAACCCCTGATTTAAGCGTTGTAAGTCTGTAGACTTATCGCTATAGCAGCGGGGGAACTTATATGATAATTATTTGTATTTTATATCTTACGTAACTATGATTTTATGTTAAAATTATATATTTTTTTCTTTATTTCCTATATTCTCTATGTATTTTCATTGCTTTGGTTCCATTATTTGTCAATTAAAATATTTCTTGATGTGCACTTCTCTTACTAGAAATAAAAAAGATAAAGGTAAAAATAGTTTAGTGAAAAAATTAGCCAATGTTAAAATTTATATGTATTGATTGAACATTCTGAAGTCAAAATGTTATTTAATTCAATGATTATACATGTGAACAGTTGTTATGAAGTACTCAGGATTGACTTCTGGTCATTCAGTTATAGAATAAGCTGACTTATTGCTCTATTCATTATATTTCTACCCCTCCTTCCCAGTGACAGAGCGATATGGTTGTGGACTTATAACATTAGGAACCAGGTTTCGATACTCGTGGTGCGCAGAGCACAGATAGTCCATCGTGCATATTCTTAGCTCCAAAGAAACTTAATGCGTCTCAGGATGGCTGGTATAGGAGTTAACATTTTCACTAATAAAGTAGAGAACAACGTTTCGATCTGAAGATGGCCTAAAAAGGTCGAAACGTTGTTCTCTGGTTTATTAGTAAAAGTGTTATTATCCTCACTAACCATTCAAAGGTACAATTTTACTTCAAGTGGGTTTCTCGTCATAACAAAAAAAAACTAATATGGCTATGAAAATATTTGCGAAAATTAACTAAAAAAAGGCTGTGCATTATTTATTTAAACCGGATTAGAAATTATTTACACTTCTTTAAATTTTTTCCCAAATCATTCTGGTTCTATTAACAAAACTGATTGAAAAAACTGAACAGATGTCTACATAGGAGAATTTGAGAGAGAAATATTTGTAAAACCAAAAGGACACCTCCATCCTTTTGTCACGTTTTTTTTAATACGTAAAATTAACTAATCAGAAGTTAAACATAATTAAACTAATATAAAAATCATTGAAACTTTATTTATTAAGCAAACTCACCGTCGAATAAGCATCTAAGGTATCCACTTTATTTGTTATAATATCCTATATAAGTACTTGTAGCTATTATTATCACCTTCTTCCGTGTTGATTGAAGATTTCCAAGTCAACTCGGCACAACGTGGCTTTCTTTTTCCCTAGACCAACCAGAATAACAAGTTTTTATACTCCAAGTGAAAATTTTACAGTTCTGTAAGTTAGCTATATATCTGACTCATACATATACTGGTCTTGCTGTTTGCACTTCTATGTTTACTATCTAGAGGCACCTAACTATGCATATAATGGTGATAACTTTCAAAATTATGAGCTTTCTTTACATATCTTTCTTTGGACAAACTTCAGTAATATCATGTTTTTAAAGTATTCCTTATTAATAAAATAATGTCCTTTAAAGTTAGTGCATGATTTTCTTCTACCAAACCGTAGGAACCATGATGCTTTTCTGAGATCCAATATTTGGAAAAAACATATTTTTATGGCTCTCCATTTGAATTTCTAGAAGTGCTGGGCGCATTTCATCAATGTTAACTATTAATTACATCAAGAATGCTCATAAAACTTATCAGCAGCCGGTCGCGGAAATTTTATGTTTCAAAGACAACTGTGTCTGGAGTCTTAAGATATTCATTGCGAGATTGGAACTGTTGGAATAATCAATAAGAATTATTTAGTTTATTCATTCCTGCACCAAAGGTTGAAGTCAAATTCTCTTCTACTGGAATTAATAAAATGGCTGCAAATAAAAAAATTAATAATTTAGCAGAAATTGTTATTAAGTCATCAATAATATCTTCATCCCTACCATACACGTCATATTAAAGATCAAAGAATAATTTTGCCTTGATCACGTTCTAAAGTTTTAGAGCCTGAACCATTAAGAATGCTTGTCGTAGGAAAAAACAACAACAGTTACAAGTCTTAAAAAACAATACAACGCGGTAAACCACGTTCTTTAGCAACAAAATATATTGTGTTTCGTTTGAAACTTCTTTAGCCCGTTTAAATCAACTGTTTTCAAAACACGGATACGTCCTGAGTTTTCAAGTGTTTTTTTTTAACTGACTTTGAAGCCTTAAGTATTTCGTATCTATTTTGTTAAAATGTAAAGAAAATTACCTTTACACTCCAGATAAATATAAAAGAATATATTTTTATTTAAATCAACGTTTCGCCTTTGTGGCTTTTCCAAGGTTAATAACATGTATTATTATAGATCTCTGCGCATCTATTAAATGTTTGATGAATCAAACCTTAACTGCACATTCCGCCACAGGGTCTTCTACTGCAAAATATAAATAGTTATAACAGTTCGCACATAAACAGTAAGTTGTTTTTAAATACACAAATTGTCGTAATAGTTCATAAATATAAAGCAAATCACAAAATATAAATGTATAAAAAGGCCCTTGGCATGCTTGATTTATCGTATTTAACATTTACAGCAAATAATGTTAGCCCTTTTTCCTTACTCTAATTCAAATAATAGTTTAGAACTCTTTTGGTGCATATTTTACAATAATAGATAGTAGGCAAACATTTCGTAATTATCCTTATTTTTATTTACCAATAATCTTAAATAGTTTAAATAGAGTATAATGAAAGCCAACTAAAAATACTAATTTCATACATAGCCCTCGAAACAAAGCAACATTGTAACAATGTAGAACATGGCACTATGCCTAATCCAAGTGACTTCTCTAGTATTGTTGCTTTTTGTTATGGATGTTATTTTTTGTTGTAGTTGTTTTTGTTTTTTGTTTTTACAAGTGTTCTATTTCAGTGTCAGTCTGCCGCGTGTTGGAGCCGCCGCACATGAAGTATGCGTTGCACTAATGTGGCACATGTCACATGGTCTTTCGAGAAGTACTGCGTTATCGAAAGAACACTGCGTTAGGTTAGCCCTGTCGGATCTGAAAACAAGGTCGTTAACAAGGCTACGTAGGAACTCATTATTTACTTAACTGGGTGGAAAGGCTTCCAATCGGCTAAATTACGTTTTTCCCATTTTTCCTCTGAAAAATAGACTGGCAGAAACCCTAGAAATTGGAATGTCGTTCAGTTTTTGGAAACGACGTTTACTCACATGTTATCATCATTAGCAGTTTCCTGTTATTGCTTTTCTTGAGTCTTCTAAATCTCAGCTTTACGAAACGAGCAAGTGAAGAACAGTTACTGTATGAACGTGTAGAATGTCTCTGTGTGACTTAATATCTACAAAATGAAGAATATCTATTATTCTACGTGTATGTGATAACATATAAAGTACTGACATGTCTATCTGCATTCAATAAATTGGAACTGTTGTACATCTATTTAACTTTTGTTTATAAGTCTTTATTCTTTATAATATATTTTTATTTTAAGGTAAATTACTGTTTAACTTATTTTCACATATATAAACTTGTAAGGATATAGTTTAAAATATTTATAGTGGAATAAATACTTTGATAGTGACTAATTGTATGGATGGCTTCTTAAGAAAACATTCTGTACCTTTCATTTCCACTAACGGCTCGGCATCTTTCCATAAATTCCTATTGCAAAGAAATATATGTAATAAATGAGCACATATAGGATGAAAATAAGCTGCTACCAGCTTTAGCACCTTGTGATTTAGGCTTAATATTTCAAATAGTGATCATCTTTATTAGCCTTAATTTCAAACTACTAGCCCTTAATTGGCCAATCTTATTCAACTATTTTACTAGTATAATATGTGTTTTAACTGATACAACTTATCTCTCAGAATAGTTATACTTTGAACAATTTCTTCATCAAGAGTGACGAGGCTATTAACAAGTAATATATATTATTATTATTATTTGGTAATTTAGGCATGTGTAAACTTGGTTTGGCTTGTTTCGAATGTTGCGCGAAGCTACACCAGAACTACCTGTGTTATCTGTCCTTAATTTAACAGTTATAGACTAAAGGGAAAGTAGATAGTCAACATCACCAACTGCCAATCTTGGGCTACATTTTACTAACTAATACGGAATACTGACCTACATTATTACACCCTTGCGAGTGAAAGGGCGAGCACGTTCAATTATAGGGGTTCAATCTTAAATACACCCTTATTACGTAGTTTGCAAGTGAAGCGCCCTAACCATCAGCCCAGGCATTAATTCTCATTTAGTTATTACTTATAATGATTTATTATAAGCAATATTTTCTGTTCTTTGCATAATATACGAACTTGTAGCTAAACTAACTCTTTTAAGCTGGTTAAGCTCTGTAAAAATGCTGTTGGGATCATGATAAAAAACATCAATAAAATCTGGCTTCAAAACTAAAAGATTAACGCTTCCTTATCCTTAGAAGTTTTAGTTTTAAGAACTGCATACTCACAGTTTTACCGACATATTTTATTATCCACATTACTTACAAAGCTAATTTTTAATTCTGATCCATATAAGTAACTTGCTTTGATCAGAAGCTATCGACAAAAGCTCAAAACTTCAAGTGTTTAAAATGTTAATATATTTTAATAATATACAAAATTACGTTACTAATGTTCATTTTGCTAGAGTTATTTCTCTACTTTATCAGCTTATCACATTACGACACAGCACTTTAGCTTGCTAAGTTTCTTTGATTTTAAAGTCAATAATAAATTAGTGCGATAGATTCCGACCATTTACTTTGTTAGGCCTTTTTATCCCTAATCGTCATTATCTTCTAGCAACTAGAATATTAATACTTCGCCAGTATCATACTTTTTACTTTTAATATGTATTTTAAAGTCTAATCTATTTTGCAAGCTCTTTTTCAGTCGGTTACGTTTGATCTTTGTTTAATATTATTAAATTTTATTTTAAAAATATCAGGTTCACTCAGGAAAGCATTTTGACCTTTGATCATCGATGTTATTCAGTTCTCAAGAGTGATAAAGTTTTACCATGTTTAGACACTGGGAATTCGAGCTGGTTTACGGCAGAACAGCCAAAACTACACCCAGCACTGAGTTAAGAGTTATGCCATCTGGTTCGTTTAATTAATGCTCCTATCGCTTTAGGGACTTAATGAAATTTATTAGTTCAAGGGTCTAGGATGAGAAACACACTCTACCTTGTTTATATGGAGATATATTGGTGTTTGGTCTTACACTTAAACCTGCTGTTCTACATCCATGGTACTACAACGAATAATAATGAAGTGAGGACCTAGAAGTGCATGCTCATGCACACGGAAGTAGAACTTCGTGTTTACTTTCTGGGAAAAGACGGCATTTGGGTGGACTCTGCAAAGAAAACTTGTCGAGAAGAATGACGTTTCATGTTTTGTTTGCTCCGTATTACTGATACTTTGTGGCCAAGTTTTTCAAAATTGCTGCGCCATTGTCTGCTCTCACTGAAGTTGATATGTTTCATGTGGACCAAGGAATGTGAACAGATATTCACGTAGTGAAGTGTGTTTTAATTGAAGCTACGACAGTGAAGTTATTCACAACATGATTGTAAATTCTTAATTACACCCTCTGGAGTTGGAGTATGCTCTCGTAACTGAAGGATGGAGTGAAACATGTAATGGTGGATGCAACCATACAATTTTGGTTCCAGAATACACCTAACGCACGATAAATAAAGAACATGTAGCTGTAATGTTCGTGAAACTGTATTGATATTATTTTTACACCATAAACCTCATCCTTTGGATGAATCACAATTCACTGAAATGGCTTATAGCATTTAAGAACCCAGAAGGGACTATAACACCTTTGATCACGAATCTACAGGCCTTACAGTCAGCCACTATAAAGGTATGCGTGTAAAAAACGATTTATTGAATTTATTAAATTGAATAATGCAGTTGTTTTGAATTAAACACATGGGTATCGAAACCCGGTTTTTAGCATTGTAAGTCTGCAGACATACCGCTGAGCCACTGGGGAGGCACTGAATAATGAAACGGAACTTATTGAAAGTATGTTAATTTGTTACAGTAATGTGCAATTATTTCAGTTTTCGTGATTAAAATAAGATATTGCGATAAAAATGTAAACTTTGATATTCTTTATTAATATTAAACATTAAATACGATACCATGAAGCTACAATATATGAATATATGTGTTAATTGTAATTTGTTCATTCACAATTTTTACTTTTTTAAGCAAGTGGTAACTTAAATAAATAATTTTTTATAAAAAAACTGAAGCAAATAAAGTAACTGTGTAGGTTTCTGTTGCTGTTTGTAGCAAAGAATAGAAATGACAACGACAAAGTTCCAGCACAATAAAATAGTTTGACTGTAGTTCGCTCTTTGTGACTGCAACTTTGCCAAAGGTCTTATTTTAGTACACATAAAAGCCAGAACTTCTACAAGAAGTTTAATGAAGTTTTTATATAAAATTAAAGCGAATGTAATAATCAAGTAAAATAGGGTAATATTGTGTTCGTTGCAAAAGTGAGACAAAAACATTTTCATCGAATTCGATCAATGTAGACGTTATTTACTTCTACAAATTCTGTGTTTGTTTCCACATGAGACAGTATGCATTAAGTTATTGCATACTTACAATATGCAATTATTCTAAACCTCATAAGGAACATTTACTTTCTAGTTGAGCGGTAAAAAACCCTACAGAACTATCTATGGAGTGTTTGTTAAAATTCCTCATACTACAAAAAATACATTAGATCTCGATGTTTTACGAGTGGGAGTTGTGCTTTCAGTCAATATAGAATGCAACTTACTTTGTAGAGAAAATAAGAAATGGTTCTTACACCATTGGGTTTTTTCTCTACATGTTTTTTGGTGAAACAAACTTTAATAAGTAGATCAGCTCGTGAGATATGATAAAATGCCTGTTCGAATGGCTACTGGTATTGGTAACTGGCTAGACAAACAAATATGCTTTATTGTGGACCAGAATGTTTAACCTAGATTACCGAGAGTGTAATTCAGTGGTTCCCAAACTGGGGGTAATTTAACAATTTTTCAGGGGTAATGGAGGGGTGACAGAAAAAGTTAAATTCTGAAAATCAAGAAAACATTGAGGTAGCTGGTATTAGGATTGATGTTAACTTAGTCTTAGTATGTAAAGTTGTAAATTAAACCTATTTTAAGTATGTAATAAAGTTAAACCAAATAACTGTTTGTTTTTTTGGAATTTCGCACAAAGCTACTCGAGGGCTATCTGTGCTAGCCGTCCCTAATTTTGCAGTGTAAAACTAGAGGGAAGGCAGCTAGTCATCACCACCCACCCCCAACTCTTGGGCTACTCTTTTACCAACGAATAGTAGGATTGACCATCACATTATACACCCCCACGGCTGGGAGGGCGAGCATGTTTAGCGCGACGCGGGCGCGAACCCGCGACCCTCGGATTACGAGTGCACGCCTTAACGCGCTCGGCCATGCCAGGCCTAAACCAAATAACAATAAACATCAAAAACTAATATACAGTAATAGAAAAGAAAAAAATATGTATCTAAGTGTGTGGTAACCTAAAAGTATTTTGACAAGTATGTTTCAGAACACAAGTCACTCAGTAACCTTGATGACTTATCGACATGTCCAGTACTCGTCACTCACTGCCTGAGGTTGCCTCTATTTCACACTGTCAGTTTCTATGTGAGCTTCAGCCGAGGTAGACAAAACCTGGTATGTATGTGTACTGCCCTGTGCAGTATGGTTAGCATTTACCTACTATTACATCATTCCTATGCTGAATAAGCTCTTTTAATGCTATTTAGAATGCCATGAAAAAATAAATAATAAGTTCACATTGTTCACACTTTTTTTATGCAGTTTTTCTTTTTCTGCAGATTAAACAATAAAATGTCTAAAAAGCGCACCTGCTCTGACGCCTTTCTTCACTATAGCTTTGTGACTTTACCTTCTGGTGGAGAGAATCGGCCTCAAAGTGTAGTATGTCACAAAGTGTTGACAAATGAAAGCCTCAAGTCATCAAAACTCTCAGCTCACCTCTAGAAGTGCCATCCAAATCTTCAAAATGAGGATCAGGCTTATTTTCAGCGCCGGGCTGCAGCACTGAAGAATATCCAGTTCGGTTCATCTGGAATTCAAGCCCAAAAGCTTTAAGCTGCGGTCGAAGCATCTTACTTTGTTGCATATAAAGTTGCCGAACAACAAAAATGCCACACCATTGCAGAGAATCTGATTATGCCTTGTGCATACGAGATGGTAAGCAATGTATGTGGGGAGGATCAAGCGAAGAAACTGAGTGTCATATCTCTATCAAACAACACAATCCGCCGACTAGTCAATGACATGGCATCAGATATTCTGTCCCAAGTTGCAACAGAGATCAAGGAAAGCTCATATAGCAAATTCTCCTTGCAATTTGATGAATCGTGTGACGTAGCCAGTTGTGCTGTTCTCCTTGGGTTCGCTCGTTGTTACGTCCACCAGGACAAGATCAAAGAAGAGTTCCTATTATGCGAATATCTGCTGACAACCACGAAGGGAGAAGATATCTTCAATATCATCAACAGTTTCTTTACCACGAATGGATTGGATTGGAACAGCGTTCAACAGGTAGGGAGAGATGTTTATATAAAGTCTAGATTAGCATAAATACAATGAATTACATGGCATATAGTCAAATAGTTTTATTTATTGTACAAGTAGCTGTTGTGTAGCTAATATTTTATACATAATTCACCAAAAAGTATCGTGCCTGTCGCACTGAAATACTAAAGTACCAAAATAAATAAAATTAAATTAAAACCATATAATTATGACACAAAAGATAAGTAAGAATGACTAACTGACGCAATCTATAATAGTTTTTCTTTTTTAATCTAGGTTTCCGTCGATGGAGCACTGTCGATGATGGGTCATAATCGTGGATTACGGGGCCTCATACAAGCTATGAATCCAGAAATTTCTGTAAATCATTGCATCATTCATCGGTACTCTCTTGGATCAAAAGCCTGCCTGGTAATCTGAAATTAGTGTTTGAAGATGTGTTGAAAATCGTCAATTTCATCAAGTCCATGGATGTGGATTCGCGCATATTCAGGGAGCTGTGCAAGGAAATGGGAGAGCAGTATCAAGTTCTGCTCTACCACACAGATGTTCGCTGGTTGTCACGAGGCAAGGTTGTACGTCGAGTCATTGAGCTCCGAAAGGCTCTTCAGGAATTTCTGAAACAAGAAGAATCTCCTTTTGCTACCAAGTTCACCGATAAGAAGTGGCTTGCTCGACTTTGTTACTTGGCTGACATATTTTTGCGGAGCTGAACAATGATAATCTGCAACTCCAGGGCCAAACCACGACTGTCATTGATGCCCATCACACTGTGACTGCATTTCTGGGAAAACTGAGACTCTGGATTCGACGCTTGGAGAAAGGAGTGATCGCTCAGTTTCCAACCCTAGACCAGTTTGTTGAGGAGAATAATTATGATACTGGATCACTTTTACAGACCATCAACAAAGAGATGAGCGACAATTTGAAGGGGCTTGAAACAAGCATGCAGCACTACTTTCCAGAGAGTGACCTAAAATCAGCCAGTCTTCAGTGGATCATTCATCCCTTTTCTGTACCTGATGAGGCTTTTCACGATGATGATTTCCCTGCAAAGGAGGAGTGGATCACAATGCGATCAAATGAAGCTTTGAAAGTCAAATTCCAAAACCAAAATGCAGATTTCTTTTGGATTTCACAACTAGCTGACTCGCCAACTCTGTCCAAGAGAGCCTTGAAGTTGTTGGTATCATTCTCAACAACGTATCTGTGCGAGAAGGGGTTCTCAACCATGCTGGAGATGAAAACAAAAAAGAGGACTCGCTTGAATGTTGCAAACGATGCCAGGCTGGCATTTTCAACCACAAAGCCAAGAATTCCTAAACTAGCTTCAAGTATGCAACTCCATCCATCCCACTGATGTTCTTGATATCTTTGGCAATATTCATTAGAAATGCACAATGATCAAATACAATAATTAAAAGTGTAATTCAGTGTAAATAAATTATAAATAAATAAAGTGTAATAAATAAAGTGCAATATATCTCTAGTTTAATTTAGCCATATATGTCAATGTTGAAAACATTTTGTGAAAGGGGTAATATGCTTAACGTGGCATGTTAAATTGAGTAACAAGCTGAAAAAAGTTTGGGAACCACTGGTGTTATTGATAAATACAGCAGTAACATCCACCATCTCCTTAGTTACTGGATAGTTAATATTTCAAACTTTCAGAGTATTTTGCTGTTTGTTTTTAATATAGAATATCAATCAATCGAACTACCAAGTTTCTCTTGTCTTAATTATTCACGAGATTTGATGAATTGCCAAGATCGTGGAATATGCTGAAGATGGAAATAGTAGCCAACCTTGGAGGTGAAAGGATGTGACATTCTTTTTTGAAATGATCTATCTCTCTGTCACATACATGTGCGCATGGAGACAGAGGATACTTTGTGTATATTAGCATATTTTCTTTTCTGAAAAGAGATTTTGGATTTTGCTTTTGAATAGTTTTTTTAAGAAACTGGATTTTGAGATTTTACAAATAGGTACATTTTAGATTACCAAATAGACTTCTTTCATGTAATGCTAGTGTTAGTTTTCTTATAGGTTTTTGTTGGTGTATTATGAACACCCATATAAATTTATAAAGAAAAACAAATAATTAGCGCCAGTGCATATATTAGTAAAGATTAGAGCATGAATGTTTAGCTAAATTCTTTGTCTGTCTTATCCTCTGTGTTCAGGAAAAGAGTAGCCATCCAAATGTTTAACATTGTTCTATGTTAATTTGAATAAAATTTTGACTGTTTCCAAATCAGTGTATAGTCTTTTTCTTCCATGTGAATACCCAAATAAAACATGACATTCTTTTGTAATATATAATATGAAGACTTGGCCAAACTATTCGCATATTTAATGTAGAATTCACATACACTTAGAGCGCGAAACTACACGAAGAATATCTGCGAAAGTCTTCCCTAATTTATCAGCGTAAGACTGGAGGTAAGAAAGCTATACGTTACCACCATCACCAACGTTTGGGCTACTCTTTAACAAACAAATAGTTGGATTCACCGTAACGTTATAATTCCTCACCCTCACCCTCAGAGTGCCAGTTGAGTGCCCTAACCATGTGGCCATGCTGAGCAAGTACTTACTGTTATATCATCAGCGTTTTAAACGGAAAACAAATCTCTTTAATCAATTGAAACTCTAAATTAAGAAATCATTAAATACCATTTCAGTTTTGTTGTTTATACCTCTCATTTTATATTTTAAGTACATAAAAAAAACAATATAGAAGTCACTGTCACCAAAACTCACTGACTTTTCTATACATTTGAAGTTGTTAATCTATCTGACATACTACAGGGTATAAATAATATGGGATGGTAGTGCTTGCCTTGTCATTTTTAACGTCAATAATAAAAGAGTGTGTTTGTCTGTAATTTATATTTGTAAAATAAGGAACCCATTATTTTCTATGTAGTTTTTGTAAGCTTGCATAAAGAAAAAATATGCATTTTGCGTTGTTAAACTCAACCACTTATTTGAGTAGAACTTTGAAAGATGAAAATAAGAAAAGGGAACATAAAGAAAACTTCTTAAACATTTAATAGGGAAAATGGGAACACTATGAAATTACCTTAAATACTAGCTGGTCAAAAGTTTAAGACCATACTGAAACGAAGCGTTAAACACGGTAAACACGTAACAAAATTTGGTCATTTGTGTTCAAGCATTAGCGTTGTTAACATCTCCCACTGACATCTCCTGTGTTATATTGGGTAAAAATATGATAAAGTCTAAAAAGTTGACAAAGTTTGAACGTGGCAGAATTGTCAAGCTGCAAAAGCAAGGTTTCTCTCAACGTGCCATCGTTGACGAGATTGGGCGTAGTAAAACTGCTGTTAAAAATTTTTTTTAATTACTCTGAGGTATACGAAACAAGGATTTCAAGAAAATTTTGCAACGTTGAGCAGGAGGATTTGACAGGTTGTCTGGCATGACACCAGCCGATCGTCGAACCAGATTAAGACCCTTACGGACGCAGAATGCAGCTCAAAAACTATAATACGGCATCTACAAGAGAAAGCCTTTAAAAACCGTAAACGTCTTCAAAGGTCAAGCCTCCATCCACACCACGAAACAGCTTGGTTACACTTTACTAAAAAGCACCAAATATGGGACGTAGAAAAGTGGACGAAGGTTTTGTTCTCTGATGAGAAAAAAATAACCTGGATGGTTCAAATGGCTTTCAACGTTATTGGTATGATAAGGATATCCCACCGGAGACATTTTCTGCAGGATACATTGGAGAAAGTTCCATTGTGATCTGGGATGGTTTCTCCTTCCATGAAACAATGGAGCTTCAGGTTATACAGGGGCGTCAAACAGCAGCTGGCTACATTGACATGTTGAAGAGAGCATCCTCATTGATTGAAGGCCCTCGCTTGTGTGGAAATGGTTGGATCCTTCAACAGGACAATGCTGCAATTCACAATGCCTACAGGATAAAGGACTTTTTCATGGCGAATAACGTAATGTGTTTAAACCATCCAGTGTATTCGCCCGAACTGAACCCCATTGAAAATGTTTGTGGGTGGATGGCAAGGGAAGTCTATATAAATGGACATCATTTCCAAACAATGCATGATCTTTGTGAAGCCATCTTCACCACTTGGAATAAAATTCCAGACCATGCCAAAGCGAATGTTTGAAGTTATTCGCAGTTACGTTAGTGCAACTCACTTCTGAGACCTCTTGTTGGGCATTTCCTACCTTGTTTAGAACTTCTTAGTATGGTCTTGAACTTTTGACCAGCTAGTATTTAAGCTAATTTCATGGTGTTTACATTTTCCTTATTAAATGTTAAAAAAAATTGTTATTTTTATTTTCCTTTTTCTTATTTTTATCTTTCGAAGCTCTATTCAAATAAGTGGTTTAGTCTAACAACACAAAATACATATTTTTTCTCTATATTCACTGGCCTTAAGATTTGAGCCAGCAGTTTATTTGTCTGACCTTCTCTATTACTACTTGAGTACTTAATCAATAACAACTCCATACATGTAGACTATATCATCAATATAGAACAGTATCTAAACACTTGGCCAAAACTGTATGATAATTTCTTCAAGTATTTCTCTTCTTATTTTGAAAATACTTGGGAAAATCTAAGAACACCTCAATAGTATTTAAAGGTTAAGAATGCTGGTATTAATTAAATAAACAGGTTTACTTGGTCTTTCATCAGTTGTAGCATCCTGTATTCTAGAGTGCTAATTAATTAACAAGACCTATTTTATCATCCAGTGCTGTAGATGACCCGTAGTATCTAAATAAGGAAGATCATTTGATTTTCTTTATTTATATACCATTTTAAACTTCAAATATTGAACAATTTTAAACGCTTTGTTCCTTAAACAGGAGTATATTCGAGTGTCTTATATTACTGCTTTTCAAAGTTATCACGTTTGCCCAAACCAGACAAATACATAAAACTTCTAGTATTACTTGTCTTTAACCTTTCATTACTTTCATCTTACAATAATCATGTCACTCAGTCTTCAGTCATTCTTGTTTATTCCTTTATCTATGTGATTCTCAATTCTTCCAATGAGTTAATATTTTGTTCGCTATTCTCCATAATTACTTAAAGTTGTCATTGTTATACCACAAAGCCCCTGCCCATCACTGTTTAATCTTCTAGGGTTGTTGCCTGCTCGTCTCTTGTATTTATAATGTATTACTTTCTACCACTTCTACTTAATCAGTACGTTTTGTTTGATACTTGCTTAATACTACAGCCTGTTAACCAGTTAATCTTGGATTAATGTAAGTTTGTTAGGTTTATTGTTTTTTTCCTACTGCTACCAGTATCTTACCATTTTGTTGTTTTTCCAGTGCCATAATTCTATTATGCTTAAGAACATTGTAGTCAATTCGGTTTATTTGTCCTTTGATTTACTGCTGTTTAATAAAGTAAACAGGTTGTATCTTAAAATCAGTTACCCACTTCTTTAGACTTTAACTGTTTAGTCTATAAGTTCAGGGTTGATTTTTTAACCTTGTTCTAGACTTGCCATGTTTGCGTATTCGTTGATAAATATTTTCATAATGTTAACTTTGAAATTACTAGTCTTTTTATATTACGTAAACCTTAATTACTGTTTATATTACTCTGTTTTTGACTAATTTTCCTTCCAAGCCTATTAGTTCTAAAACGCTGCACCTTTTGTTTTCCGAGAATGCCACTAATTAATGTGCTGAACAGAATGCCAAACAAAAATCAAATAAACAGCATGTTGGTGATACGTTTTCACATATCTTTTAATATCACTATTTCACATTACGAATCAATAGTATGTTAAATCGCATTTCAGGTCCATATATTTGTCCTCATAAAGCCAACTATAAGAAAGCCAAAAATTCCTCTGAAATAACATGTATATATATGTACCGCAAAAGCCAGCAGAAAATTAGTTTAACTGTACACTGGTTTAAAATTTTACTTTGAAATAAGTTTGAAGGTCTAATCCTTGTTCAATTGTCTAAAACTTCCAGAAAATCTTTTACGCCTCTAGAACTTTCTCTTATCTTCATGATTCAGTACGACTAAATGATTAAGTGACATTCAATATTCTATAGTGCTATTGTTTGATAAAACAAAATTGTCTAACCTTCCTTTGTAACTCTAAAATTATCCTAAATATATTAACGTTTAAAAATTAACGGCCAGGATCTATGATTCTATAACCGTGGCTCATGTTCTAGAAAAATTGATTTGATGATTTACAAGTTTTGCGAGTTTTTACTTTGTATGAAGAAAAACAAATGTTTGCGAAGTTCGTTTCATTTTCATGAAGTTTTTCCTTCAGTGCTGTACTGTGGCAGCCCAAATATTATTACTTTTAACAGTATTACTCTGCATTTCTCACTGTTTTTCATTAAATCCTTCATTACGAATACCATCGAGTACCTACAACTATCAATTTGTAAGTAATTTGGGTTATCCTACACGATTTTAGACTACTACTTTGATGAAGTATATATACGAAATTCAGTTTTAAGTGAACATTATATATCTTGTCCAGTATTTAGTTATTTTTGTTATCCACTGTTCTACAGACAGGTAGTATTTAACCTGCATTTTATGTTTGGTTTTAGCCTGTTCGATTAGTACTAATGTCGAACACTAGAATATTAAATTTAAATTATTAAAAGAATCAAACTTAACCCTAAAAGAATCTTATATTGAACGGCTGTTATATTTTTGATCAGAATTTTATTGTCTTGTATTATTGACTCTTAATATTTAATAAGTCAAGCGTTCTTATCTCAAGCTATCTTACAGAAATTTTGTATCTATAAAACGAATTTCGTTTTTATCAATGTAAGTGGTAGCGCTTTATACATCAGACTCGTTTGATCGGTGATTATTGTAATCACACAAAATTATAGGCAGTAGTAGAGTTTAATCGTACTCTTTTGTACCTGGAGCAGGTCGTACTTTACTTTGTTAACTGTTTGGATTGTTTCGTCTTTGATCACTGTTTTACTCCACTGTTCATTGTTCTAGAGGATTACTAGTAAATGCTCAGTTGCGTTTCATCATTATTTATTACTGTCACTATTCAAAGCAGTAGACAGTATTTTATCTTCGGGGTGTATTTGTTACATGATAAACATTACTATTCAGGTCGTTAATACTCCATCCACGAAAAGTGTTTTAATCCTCATCAGTTTTATTATCCAGAATTAAGCAGTATTTCTTTCTGTATGAAATAATTTTGACGTTTGATCTGTGTTCACAAACTAGACTGTCAGTTTCTAAACTGCCGGCTTTGTTAATATTTAATTAGTGTATACCAAACAGTGTAAACTATCAGATTTATTAACATTTGATTAGTAGTATACCAAATTGTCATATTTCTTAACATTTAACTAATGGTATCCCAAACTTTTTTAATGTTTCAACTTTCTTAATACTTGATTAGTGTATACCAAACTGTCTAAAGTGCCAGGTTCCTTATCATTTGACTAGTGACATGCTGATAATTTAGATCAATCTACGTTTTTCTCCAGCAGTAGACAATTCATCTTGATATTATTGTTGTTAAAAATTCATCAACTCTTTAAACATTATTTTTTTTACACTCGACTATTAATCATGCCCCACTGATTCCAATGTTGGAGCTAGACATCTCCAATGGTGGTGCTTTACTCTACATCTCACAATGGTTTATTTTCGATTTTTTTCTCGTCTTTGAGCTCCTTTTTGACTTAGTTAGATTGTTGTCCGTATCGTCTCAAGTCAAGAGTGTAGCTATTCACTTAAATTGTGTTTTCAAAATGTGTAAACCAAATTAATAAACGTCTTTAATGATCGAATAAATGAAACAAAAACAATCATACGAAAAAAAAAGCGATATAAGATCGTGGAAACAATTCTTTAGTTTAATTGAAATCCTTTCTTATTTTAAGAAAACAAATATTTAAGATTTTCGAAAAGTTATTTCATGAAAATACTTTCATTGTAACAAGATTCTATAGTTTTGTAGAAAGACATTCTTCAGGACGTTCAGTTTTATTACTAGATTTAAAATTCATATTATGAGTTTAAAAACAAGATTAAAAGTCTTACAAATGTTAACGTTTCGTCTCTTATTTTTGCTCCAGTTACAAATTTTTCGTTTGTTTGTTTCACTTAGGCACCTATGAGACTATCTTCACTGTGTCCATCGTATCGATAGAACTCTAAATTTTAGAATTACAAGGTCTCAACTTTCTAGAGGGAACTACTTTTTTCCATATTCTATAATAGTAACTAAGAACCAAGCAAACAGAAATATAAAAAAATATGTACAAGATGATTTTTCAGGAATTTGAAAATGCCTTTGTTTTAGTTCGGAAGCTTCATAGTTAAAATGTCAGCGTTATTTTAGCTATTGTAAGTGCTGCTATTTCATTCATTTCTTAAATTATCGCATTTATAACCTCTTAAGTACATGTCGTATATGACAACTGCTCCTAAACATACTATATTTACATAACTAACTTCGTAGAAAAATGAATTATCTTAAAGTGCTTAAGGAGGAAAAAATAACAGGTTTTATACTAAATTTGTTCACTGTAATGCTTATATACGATTAAAATATAGAATATTAGCTACGATTTCATGCTATATTAATTGATACAACGTAAACAAAAATCACTTTGTAAATGTGATTGTCGCTACACTTTCGAGGCATATGCAGTAAAAGCTAACTAAGGTGTGAAAGTTAAAAAGTCTTAGATAATAAGTTCTCTGTAAAGTATAAAAATATATATTATTGTTTCTAGCTTAGTCAGTAATAAGAAAATAGGGCCGAGGGGGAAATTTCCTACGGGGGCAGTTCTCCAAGGAGCAATTGTCCTAGAACCGTTCTATACATATCTCTAATATATTGAAAAGTTAATTTACATGTTTTCACTACATATCCTCTATTTAACAAATCTCACCTCGAATTGTCATTAAACTGCTCCAAGAAAGTTTTGTTAATTTCATTTTTTAAATAAAATTCATTTGTTACAAATGTGTATTATTTCTTTTTCCCTTTCAAGCGAACTCGCAGTACAACACACAAAACACATACTCATTGGTTAAACCCAGATTACCGGAACCAACATACTTTTTGTGAAAGAAAATAAAACTAAATGCAGATTCTTGAAACTCTATAAGGTTACGTCTGATGGATGACAGTATAACAACTTAGATTTTTTTTATTTGTTTAGGTTGCAAAAGTTTTCCAAAAAAACAGCACCAGTAAGCACGCTTGTGCAACATAAAAATTATCTAGTGAGAGAAAATGTTCTTTCTGCTCTTTCACGAGCTTACGACGTCAGATGTCAGTGATTGTCTCAAGTTAAATAAAAACTGATGTTTTTTTATCATTCAATTTCATCTACTTTTCTTTATGGTGGGATCCTGAAGTTAAATATGTTGAAGACATACAGTTCAAAGTATTTATAGCCCTTACATTTTTAATAACAATAAAACTGTTTGCTTTTGCCACTCCTGTACAAATAGTACAATATTAGGTTCGTACTTTATTCAAACATATGTGAAACGTACGTTAAGACTCTGATAATTTACTAATAATCTAACTAACTTGTAAATCATCTGGTTAATATTAATAAATAATCACAGTACATTTCTTATTAAACTACATACCAACTCGTAATATGGATAAATAACTGTTATCATATAATACTCGGTATGTCGTGTTTGAAGATACTTTGTCATTCCTAAGAAACATGAACAATTTTAACTGACTTTCTTTTGTTACTAAATCTACTACTTTCTATCAGTGATAGAAAAGGTGTTTCATTTTTATTGCTGTCACTAACACTGTTTTTCTTACACAATAAAAGTATTGTGAACAATGTTTGAGTTTGAAATAAAATAAATATTACAGTAGCTAACGTCTAATAACTTCAACGTTTCAGTTATGGGATCGTGTTATCACCAGGTAAGAGTTACATTCAAGACTGTAACTACTAAACGCTGTAATTATTAAAACAAGACCTTGTCTGCGATGAAAGTTGCTATTGTTATGTTTTTATTTAACTAATTATTTTATCAGGTTTCTTACTGAACATTAATATTTTAAGTCGGTTCATATTAATTATTAGAAATATTTTATTTACGTCACAAACTTATTGAAAAATAATGTCTTACCTTGATTAACTTCATTAAAGTATTGGAAACGTATTTTACTTTAATCGACGCTATTTCGAGAAATATTTCTTTTCACTTCATGAAAGTATTAGAAATAACTTTTTATTTATCTACAAGAAAAACATTGTTATTACGTCACGTCATTAGCGGCAGTGCATTGTTATATCGTGTTTTTTAATAGAAGTACTATTTTTGTTATAAGTTTCAAATGAACGGCAAAAAAGATCTGTGTATTAGTGTGTGAGAGTTACGAAGAAAAGAAAGATTTTTGAATTTCAAAACTAATAAGTTAATTTTGCCACTCATGTAAGAAATTGGTATAAATATATACTACATAATCAAATATATCTTAATCGAAAAGAACAATGGAATACGACAGTTAATTTGTTTATATTTGCTTTTTTAATTTCACTCAAAACTACTCGAGGGCTATCTACGCTAGCCCTAATATAGCAGTGTAAGACTAGAGGGAAGGCAGCTAGTCATCACCACGCACCGCCAACTCTTGGGCTACTCTTTTTATCAACGAATAGTGAGATTGACCGTTACGTTATAATGCCCTTATGGCTGAAAGATCGAACATGTTTGGTGTGATGGGGATTCGACCCCGCGACCCTCAGATTATGAGTGGCTATACCGGGCCACGATAGTTAAACAGCTCCATCACAGGAATATTTTACTTTGAATTTGGGATTTTGTTTGTACTTCGAATCAGAAATTCAAGAACGTTAAAACTGTTAATGAACCATAGAAAGCAATGTTAACAGTAAAACTGTTAATGAACAATGAAGAGCAATGTTAACAATAAAACTGTTAATGAACAATGAAGAGCAATGTTAACAATAAAACTGTTAATGAACAATGAAGAGCAACGTTAACTTTAAAACTGTTAATGAACAATGAAGAGCAATGTTGCAGATTTTACTTGTGATGACTAAATCTTTGTTATATACATTTAGAAGGCTAATTAGTTTACCAGATATTATGTTAATAATTTGTTGTAGGAAATAATGAAAAACTATTTGTTATGAATAGAAAAAAACATGTTCTTAATGTTAAGGTTTCTTATTTTCTCGTATATCTTACATTAGTCCTGAAAATAGGTTGTTTAAGTGAGACATTTTTAAAGAATAGGCTGAGCTGCAAGTGTTATGGTTTATCGATGTCTTTATTATGTAATACGTTTTAAAGCCCTTTCTATCAGTGTTTTACAGTTCGCTAACAGCCATGCACAATGAGTGGTAAAAAAGGCTTAGAACATAAGAGTTCTTAAAGCACTTTGTTTTAGTCCTTTCAATATTTGTATTCCCTTAACTTGAATTTACTTGTCATTCATGAACTGGAAAGTTTTTTTTTATAGAAAACGATATTTATAATGCTATGTGGTTTTTACTTTCACACACAGATATTCTACATTTCTTTCATTCATAACAAAATACCTTTAAATTTTTGTTTGTATTTTTGAATCTCTTCACAATGCTTTCACGAACAATACGTACACGTTAGACTAGCTCTATTATTTAATGGAGTCGATACATGTTTGATCATCTCTCTTCCTGTCAAAGTAATCATTACCTAATATTTATTTTTTTTTTCCTTTAGTCTCATTAAAAGTACTGTTTATATTGTTTCTTAATATACTTTAGGCAAGACTAATACTTTCAAATAAACTTCAAATATTAAAAGCAATGATATGCAAATTGGTACACAAACACACACACTTTACCTGAACACAATATTACCACATAAGTGTTTCAGCGTTGAAAGAAACAATCAAAACTTTCGTTTTCTCAGTATCATTGGACTTGTTATTGTTTTATAAAAGGTGAATAAGTGAATAGATAAAGCTTATTATTTGATTATTTAAAAAAATCGTTCAATTTACAAACAGATTTTTTGCTTTGGTTTTGAAATTTTTGATTTTAAGCAAATTCTTTAAGGATTTTGTTGTTATTGTTTGTTTTTGATATGGAACGATTTATTGAAATTCTTCTAATTTCAAGTATTAGGAAAAGCAAGTTATTAAGGAAGATGTCCCTTTATATTACAATAAAATATTCATTTTCGAGTAAAAGAGATGTGGCTTCCGTTTCTCTTTTTCTTTTACTTTTTCTGAACCTAAAAGAAAAATGCAGAAAGAATTACATGTATTTCGGTATCAATATAAAGGTATTTTCGTTAATAATGAAGACCAGTCTATATAGATATCTAACTTTTACACTTTGGATCCACACGATAAGTTAGTCAACTTATTCTGGATACTTGTACATTATACATTAATATTCATTCCTTAAATACCCTAAATCGAGATTTAATTTCATTAAAAAGTACAGCTGATAATAAGCTACTCGTGATATAAATATACAGCATTTGGCTTGGGTGAAATATTTAACTTAAATTCAGAACTCTGTGTCTAAAGAAACTAACTAAAAATATCATTTGTTTGAATGTTAAGTATCTTAAACTAGTCTTAACTTTATAAATTACGTTTTATTCAGTTTAATATGCTTGCTCTCTTGGAAGTTGCTTTTGTTTTGAATTAAGCACAAAGCTACACAATGTGCTATCTGTGCTCTGCCCACCACGGGTATCGAAACCCGGATTTTAGCGTGTAAGTCCGCAGACATACCGCTGAGCCACTGGGGGGCTGCTCTCTTGGAAAGCAACGTTGAATTTCCTTATTATATCAATATCTGAAAGTGTTTACTTTTTTGACAATATTGTATAACTCTAATAATATAAACTTTAATTCAATGTTACTAGCATTTTCTGTGAAGATTTCACGAACTATAATGTAATTCATTATTAACATGCACCATTAGAGCTCAGCTGTATGTCTGCAGATTTACAACACCATAAGTTGGGTTTCGATACCCCTGGTGGGCAGAGCACAGATAATCCATTGTGCAGGTTTGTGCCTATTTCGAAGCAAAAGCAGCAACTCAGGATTTTCTAGATGTATTTAATATGTATGCTTGTTTTACTACCCTGTTTAACATTGTTAGCTGAAACATTTCATTTTAGAATATTCTTTTTTGAAGTATATGTTTTGCTATAAGTTTTATTCATTCTCTACTTATATTAGGCACACATGAGTTTGAAGATACTTTTCAAAGTTAATGTTATTCTGTTCTCTGTATTTAAAAAAAAAGAAAATGACAATTTAATTTTAGGATTTTTATGGTGCCATTCCATTTAAACAGCGATACGTCTACGGAATAAGACTCTAGAAACCGAGTTTCGATACCCGTTATGGGCAAAATACAGATAGTCTATTGTGTAGTTTTGTATTCAAACAAATAAATCAAAACGTTTTTAAAAATGCGTTAAATTCTGAGAAAATAATTTTTAAGCAGACAACAAAAATATCCTTTCACTCAATCATTCTGTGAATTAAGTTTTTTAAATCAAATGTTATCCAATTGATGCTTTTCTTCAAGAGTAATTTCTGTATGTTGTCTTCTTTCAGCCTGCAATTTACTCCTGAGGATTCATTGATGACCTCCCATTTGAATAGTTACCATAAGAGAAGCAGCAGTCTGGATCGAGTTATTGTGGTATTTTTAAAACTAGTACCAAGGTGATGCACAGTTTGGAATATCATAGCATACTAACCAATCAAAACTTTGTACATCTCTCAGAATCCGGGAAGTTTCTTCTTAATATATCATCAATCAAATAATGTTCTGAGAATAATTTCACAAGGTTCTCTGCTCACACAACAGCACAGAATGCAATATTTCTTTTTCCCTTCTTCTAATGTTTTAAATGCATCATTTGTCAAAAAGTTTTTTCTTTCTAATGTTTCAAAAACCAAGTAAAAAAACAAATAAAGACGGGATTGTGGAAAGTGCTTGATAATATAATGTTCTTCTTGTCTTTTTTATTTTCGAAAAAAATATCCCGAACTGTTATTTGCCTGGTTATCAAGTCCCAAGATACTGAGTGATCATATTTGTTTCAACATTGATAGAAAATATTACATTCTCAAACGTTTTATTTCAGGAGACGTGTGATCTGTAATTCCAAAATATATTGTCAATGTTTTCCATTATTTTCTAACAAACTGTATGTTCGCAATTATACTTTTGTTTTGCGTGTTTGTATTATGCTGAACAACTAGTATCTGCATTATACATCAGTACGTTACTTAGTGCGTGTACTAAGAATAAATTGTTTTTTGACTGAGCCATCTAGAATAACAGCTTACTGTAAAAGCGCAGTAACTGCCGGAAAATTTATCAATTTAGCAAGAAATATTCAGTGTAATTAACGATACTGACTTGAACAAAAAGGTAAAACGTCATTAGAGACGGTTGAGCCCTTCCAAGTAACACGAACAACAAACATTAATAGAACTGACATTCCCTGAATTTTTAATTTTTCAAAAACTATGGTACAAAGAGATGTCAATTATTTAAGATTTTTCTTGTTTGCAAGTGAGAGGAATACAATGCAGGCATATACAATTTTCAAAGTTAATAGTGACAACATTTAATAAATATATCACGGTTCTTGTTGATAAGTTTCATGCACAGGTTAGTAAACTTTAAAGTGGTTTACTGTATTATATTTGAAGGGCACTAATTTTATAATTGATTGATATTATTAGTTTGGTTTGAATATCTTGCAAAGCTGCAAAAGGATTTCTGTGCTAGTTGTTCCTAATTTAGGAATAATAAACCAAAAGTAAGGCAGCTAGCCATCACCACCCATTACCAACTCTTGTGCTACTCTTTTACCAACAAATAATGGGATTGAACGCCACATTATAACGTCCCCACTGCTAAAATGGCGAGCACGTTCGATGACATCGATTCAAACCCTCGACCACCAGGAGGAAAGTTGAGCACCTTAACCATCAGACCATATATTATTATTAAATAATTTGTTCTATTTTATACTTTTACAACACCGATATAAATATATTCATAAGCACGTTAGTTTACAAAAAAAAATTAATAGCTAGTCTGAAATTCTTTCTTTAATGAACAATTACTATAAATATTTGCTTGTTTTTGAATTTCGCGTTAAGCTACACGAAGGCGATCTGTGCTAGTCGTCCTCAATTTAGCAGTGCAAGATTAAAGAGACGACAACTTGTCATCACCATGCGTAATAACGAGGAAACCCACTTGTAGAGAAAAATATATCTGTATAAACGGCTGGTATGTGTTGAGAAAATTTTATGCAGAGGTGCGAACAACGTTTCGACCTTCTTCGTTTTTACATATATATTTTTGTCATCACCATACACTGCTAACTCTGAAGCTACTCTTTTGCGAAAGAATGGTGGAATTGATCTTCACTTTATAACACCCTCACGGTTGAAAGGGCAAGCACGTTTGACGTGACGGGGATTCAAATCGAATCCATGACCTTCACATTATGAGTCGAACACCCTAACCACTTGGTGATATGGGGCACTTTAACTATCTCTCTCTCTTAATATACATACTTAGTGAAGTAAGTTTGAACCAATTATATATTACAGACATATCGTTATATAAAACAATTATGTTTCATTTATTCTGCAGTTTTACTTCATTATATTTAACCTGTGACCTACTTTGAACATGAAGCTACATTTGAAACATTATTTTAGTACTACATATCATACAAAATCCATTTAAAAATTAATTGTGGTTTATAAGATAATCAAATTACATCAGAAAACAGGAAAAGAAATATTTACCTACATTTCTTTAGTGTTGCATTTTAGGACCGTAAAGTTTCATTTGATCATTTGCACAGCTTTTCATACAGAATCCTGTAAAACACCACAGACATATTAGATAAGTGTGATAAAAGAGAATATTTCTTAAAACAATTAAATATTTTTATCTTGAAATTATATGAATCGAACGAAAAACGGCTTAGTATCTAATTCTAAAAACTACAGTTTGTTATACAATTGATGACTCCTATTCCATGTTGTCGGCTTCGTAACTTACTCAGATTTACAAAATAAATATTCATCAAGAGGGTACCAAAATCCTAAACAATTTTTCTAGCTCTCTTCTTAAAAATAACCGATACAAAAAATTGAAGTGTGTCAAAAAGAATTGTTAATTTAAGTGTGTGAATATCGACTATTTATTTACAGATGATAGAGTTAACGTTTTTGCCAGATCAAACCCTAATCAGTTTTTTTTTAATTAAGCACAGAGCTACACAATAGGCTATCTGTGTCCCTCATCAGTAAAATAAATTTGGGGTTACGTTAACTTGCACTTGTTTTCTTTATTAATGGTAGCATATATTATTTTTTGTTATTTAGACAATATTTCTCCAATTTTCTTTTTTCTTTTGTCGTACAACGTTTATATTTACTAAGACCTTGCTTTTATAACCCTTTGTTTCGATGAAAATGAGTCAGGAAAGCATTACGTATATTTTTAAATACCATATTTTAAAAATAGATGTCGCTTTCATGTTTATTATGAGGCTTTTAGAACATTTTTAGTTGAGTTGTTATTGGATTATTTACTGAATTAAAAATAAATTACTTTTGAGACAACTGTACGTATTGTTGATTCTCTAAGCTGGACCTATCAATCTAATTATAGAATTCTGAATAGTTATATTTTTACATACACAAATTCAATCAAGTTAAGCCTATTATTGTTATTTTACTGCTCTGAATAATAAAGTTTCACAAAATTAAATTCACTATGTTAGGCCTAACATTGCCATTTTCTTTACGGTCATCTCTTGCACTTGCAAACCCTACTTGAGTTGATTTATAATAAACATTTGTAAACTATGCGTGACCCACAAAACATTTGCGGTAGTTTTCATTCAACTCGCTTGAATTTTTCTAATTCTATCATTTCCATGCACGCCATTTAATATACGTTTTCTTGCAGACTTAATGTGTTAGATCGACAAGGCTTGGATCAATTTGAAAAAAAACACCAAACAATTACAAGATCAGAAATACAAACTCGAGTACGTGACTTCATTTAATAAAAATACGCAGAAAGTAAACAATGATGTAGAGTAATGGTAGTTATAATAGTGTGCAGAGTACGAAACAGTTATGAGCTTTCAGTGTATGACTGTTTTACGGATTGAAATTAAGAAACTCACAAAAAATGAAAAATAAAACCCGTAGTAAAGAAAGAAGTAGCTAAAGGTGTGTATAACAGTCTGTGAAACGTATCTAAGCTAAGTTATCGCAAAATAAAACAAATGTAAAGTTTTTAATGAAGCCAAACCTAGCTGATTACGTAGTTACCTCTGAATTCATATTCAGTATAAAGTTTTAAACGAACTGTGCATGCGTATTTAGAGCTAAATAAGTCAAGAAAACCCATAGAAATTACGTTTAGAATGGTATTATTACTTTAGTAAATTATGAGCGGATGCATTGCTGTTTGTATGAAATACTTTGCAAATAGAAAAAAACAACAACCAAGCTAACCGTCACGTGATGACAACAAAATTGTGCCATCGTGTACTATACTCGTTGCATTGAAAAGTTTGACTAAGCAAAAAACAGGTAAGATGATTGTGAATCGAAAAGCCAATATGCAATCCGGACTTCTCGAATAAATCCTCTCTAACGATATAAGATTTGTAGCATTCGATCGAGAAATATACGAAAAAACCTCCAAATAGACCAACACAAGCGTGTAGTTTATAAAAATCTTTGTCAGTTTCAATAAAACAATAATCTTAATGCTAGTTCATAACTACATGTATTAAAAAGAAACAAATATAGTAAAACGTAATTTTGATATACCTTATATTTATAATTTTATAACCCTCTTGTAGCTCAGTGGTAAGTCTAAAGACTTATGATGATAAAAATCAGATTTAGATTACCGTGATTGACACAGCAAAGATAGCTCGTGGTGCAGCCTCATGACTGACGGCAAAGTAAAAATAATTTTACAATTATTGAACAATAAAGAGTGAGTACGGAAGGTATTTAACGTTAAATCAATGAGTCCTGTGAAACATTAGTTCACATCGAATATTTAAAGTTATGTTTGGTTAAGTTTTTACAATATTTTCACATCGAGTCAACGAAGAATGTACAGGGTTAGTAAGTGCTATATGAAACTTCCAAATTTTGTCTCAACTTTTATTCTAATCCACATGAACTCTGTCTCAACGAATTCAGATTACTCTTGAAAAAAGATTGTATTTTATTTAATATTATTAAGTATACCAATGTTAAGACCCGAACATTAAGGATAATTTTAATGTTTTATATAAGTGACGGTTTAAATGGAAAATAAATTTCCATGTAATAGCATTTGTTTAATTGTAATTTTATACATATGATCTCAAAATAAGGGATAATAATACCCTGACGGTTACTTTTCTTTTGAGCACTAACAGAAGCTTGCATGTGCATAATTTTTTGTATTACCATATTTAACTAGCAAGGCTATTGCGAACGAAAATTACTTATATAGAATTCTAATGATATATCAACATAATTCTATTAAGAAAATTTCCGAAAAACTGGAAAAAAGTTACAATTACACATCATAACCTCATTAGTTGCTGTATGGAAATTTATTATCATGTGGTGTAAATTTATTTGTATTTAAAAATGCAAATGATTCTCTTTACAAAAACAACTTCTAAACTTTAGTTTGGAAAGGCAGCTTGATTTACCTGATGTACTTTTTCTTCCGAGTTGTTTGGAGTCGTAGAGAAAGCCCCTACAAGACTTAGAAACCCTGTTGAATTTGAAATCCAATCAAAATATTCACTGTTGATTTCGCTTTAAAATGTCAATTCGAACAGCGAAAACTAGTTAGATTGAGCAATACCTGGTTATTATTATACATCTGTATTTGTCAGAAATACTCGTCAAATAATTACAATACAGCCAAAATACAACTTGGCTTTTTTAAAAAATGGAATTCGAAATATATTAATGTAACATAACTGATTTCTAGAAGATAATTACTTTACTTACAATAACCATATGGACAAATGATATCCTACTTACAGCCATTAAATTGTGTTTTGGAGGCACATATATAGTAGATACAACTTTTTGGCCATCTTAGTAAATCACGTTAATATTAGTTTAGAACAATGATATATTATTAATTATTAATGTTGGAGTTTTAGTACTTTTCTTCTCAGTTTAATTTTAGTTAAATTTTCGAATAATTTATATCTACTTTACGAAATACAAAGGAAGAAGGTGTATTTCACAAGCTTCTAGGCCAATTTAGCGAAGAAGCGACAACTAATTTATTAATCTCAGAGATTTGTGTTTGATTACAATATATCTAATTACTGTAATCATAAGCAATCATTTTGTCTACTCTCACACTTTTTTCTATATTTTAATGGTTAGCAAGGACTCTGTTTACACCCAGTGGATTATTTAAAAGTAATTGAAAATTTAAATGAGTCATATTAGTCTTCGTTTAGGTTGGTATTTAAAAATGTTTTATTTTGTTTGTTTTAAACAGCAAAAAATACCAACGTACACAGCATTGGATACACATCATCTAAAAATTGAAAGTTGAGTAAAAATGGATCTCTTTCCATACACATGTGATGACAAACATGTAAAGCACACCAATACAATTACTATAGCTAATATATTCTCTCAACAAAAACTAATATAATTCTGTTTTTACAGCACATATAACATACCTACACATCTTTGGAACCTATCTACATAGCTATATTTTCCCACAACATACAAGTTTGTGCTTTAAAAGTGCTTACTATATAAGACTGCAACTAAGAGTTTTAAAATTTCATAAGACTCAAGAGTGCTCGGAACTACCACTTTATCTCCACTATACTTCACACAGTTCATCGTGAAACAGTTTAGATAGGTAATTCAAGTGTTTTCAAATAAAAGCGTAAAATTACGTATTCTACACGACAACAGAACAATTCCTGGGTATTCTCGAAATGACACTCTAGTAACATTTCAGACACTCATCACTAGATTATATCTTTCATCTCGAACACGAAAAAATATTTATTTTCTACGTCTGCTCATTTGAACCACTATAAACGTTTCTCAGTCTATTAATCAATATATATGTTAATTGCATGCACAACATAAGAAAGAAAACGCTAAACTTAATGTCACCTCTAATGTTTCGTTAAATGAAAAATATACAGTTGTTCATGAATTAGTGTGTTATATTTGTTATTCATGTTGTATTTAAGCTATGCAACTACGTAGCCATAGAATACGAAAAGATACATGTGAGCCTTAGGTATACATTGAAGAATTAAAGAGTCTTTAAAGTTTATAAAAAGATTTACTGGTGTTTTATACAGCAAGTTTTATGAAGCTGATTCAAATATATCATTCAGCTAAAATAAAATAAAAACCTTCTCTTGCACAAATACCCAACCTAGCCTCTGTATCAACAGGGTAAAACTAATATTACATGTCAATGAGTGGTACTTTCGAACACTGTCCGAGTTTTTTTGACTCAATAAAGAAATGATGCGCTGAGTTTCTACAGAACCATACACAATATCCGTGTCCTTAATGGTTTAAGTCGGCTATTCGCTAAAGACACAGTTCGTCGTTCGAGGAGTCTATATACGTCTGCGTAAAAACTGAACATTGTTGAACAGCTGTGTGTAAACCTTCATCCACTCAGGATAAAGTAATAAGCATAACATAAAATATACCCATTTATATAATTTTTTTTAAGCGAATGAAAACTAAAAATACAAATAATTATGTATTCTATAGAGTATTCTATATTTTTTAAGCTTTTAATTACAGTCCAATACGTCTTTCTCTAAGCTTTGGAATTGGTCATTTCTTTCCTTTGAAACTATTCACAAAGATGAAATACTACCCATACAAATGAATACCTAAAATTACATCGGTCACTTTCTAAAAGTTATAACAGCATCAGATTTTTTTTATAGCTGGTCGTAAGAGGTCTTTTAACTTATTAGTTTAAATAAAACAAGTTCTTAGAATATCTTATTGGTCGATTTTTGTCTTTAAGATCGGATACAGTAATATGATTGATTAACCGTTTCTAAAGGATTTGGTAAAAAAAAGAAGAAAAACAGATTGGTCAGTTTTGTTTGAAGCACAAAATGAAAAAAAAATCCTGTTGAATCGTTCTGTTTGAAATATTAAGAAAATTGAAGAACAACTTTTCGTTTGAAAATCAAGAACAAGAAACCAAGTTGATTTTTAATACGTCTTTGACGTATTCTTTATAACCTCAAGTATTTTGACGTTAGAGTTTTTAAGCGAACTAATAAAATAGAAAGTGTGATGACATTGAGCAGCAGATGAAACGGAATTTTAAAGCCATTGCCGATGTCATTCTGCAAGGTAAGAGAATCAATGGCAATACATGTTAAGATGTGTTCTATCTTCTCTTTATCCAATACATTTAAGTTGGAACAGTCCACACGCCTTGAATATTGACCACCTACACAGAGTATATCTGTAGGTGTTTCTTGCTCGGCTGACCAGCATGACGTCTAGTAGTGAGGAAGACCCACTGGAGGATAAGGATGGTCACGGTAGTTGCTTCGACTCACAGACCGATGGGTTATCGTCGGGTTTCGTCTAATTGAAGGTAATGTCCATTCTAAAACTCACACAAATAATATGATGCTTTAGCTTTTGAGATGAAGAAAATTAAAAAGTATTCAAAATAGGTACAGAGAGCTAATACACTGAAGTCTTACCAAATACATACTACAAAATAAAATAGCGGTAATTGTAGACTTCATATAAAATCTACACCATTATAGATTTTTAAAAACAAACAAATAAACATGTACTTCAATACTACACAGAAACATGACCTACAGATAAATATCTAAATAATTTTATCGATGGTGAAACACACTGAATGTTTCTATGTACTAATTCATGTTGTAGGAAAATTTGTTTGTCGGCGTACCGCTACCAGTCTTACAAGACCAAAGTCGGTTAACAGGCAGACTCGCTACAGCCTAGATGTATCTTCCTCTAGATGGCTTAGTCCTCCCACCAAGGAAGAAAGGTTAAAATACGCCCAAAACGCCAATCATACATGATGGAATCTAGGACCAAGTTAAACACCAGAACAAAGTATTAAAACTTGTGCTCCTGCCTCCTCCCCTGGATCTTGAGAGGGACCAGTTTGAAACCGTGTTCCTTATCCCACTTATAAGTTAGCGGGATGAAGTGACTCGCATATCACGAGTCAGTAATAAGTCGTACTAACACGTAAAACTACACGTACGACAAAACATAGCACTAAAATAGTGAACCATATTGAAATATCGAGCTATATATACTTCATTTCATAAACAAATACATTTAAAGTAAACTTGATTATACGTGATAATTCTGATTAAAACATTGCAATGCACAATAATTCACGATCTTAAAATATGGAACTACATAGCGCTACATCACGTAAATCAATGAAGCTGCACATTACTACTTAATGTGTATCGTCACTTACAATTGGAAGTAACATACTATTAGCTTAATCGCTGTATATTACTTATACACGTAAGGTCACATGTTAAAACTCAAAGCTGCATGAGTTACACCTTACTAATAACAATATTTCTAAAAATTATTTTTATTTTTTATTTGCACGAAAGTTAGTAAACATACCTTCATGGTAACCGTTGTTATACACATCTTCTTCGTGTATATCATAGTGTCCCTTGCTGCCCACAGAAATATAAAACACATCCATACATTTAATTACAATCTCGTTACAATAATACAACGGAGTGTTAATTAGCGAATAAATTATTTTTAAAATATTTTTTTCTCTTAGTACTCTAAAAACATGAACAAACTTTTATAGATTCTAAATCTTTACAAATCTGAAAAAAAAAAAAAATAACTCGCTGATATGTTGAGTAAGTTTCACATGGAAATTTTTGTCGACTAGATTTATATAATCTGGTATTCTGAGACATACGTCAGTAGCAGCGAAACTTGAAAATTTCCCACGAGATCTGATAGCGTATTCATAATCACAGCTGATTCCCGTGCTTTCCAATTTCACTTCTAGCAAAAATATTAACACCAGAAAAGAAGATAAAATATATAAATTCGTTCCAAGCAACTCATGATGCTTAAATAAAAATAGAGGGCGTTAAATGTATAGTATTGTAATCTGGCTGCTTCAGCCAGAAGGAAGAAAAAGAAGCACATGTCATTAAAAAAATAATCTGAAAAAATGTATAATGTAGCATAAAAGAATAGTCTAAAATCAGTTATATTTTAAGATGTAATGTTATTTTTCATAATTCATAACTGTAACAGTTACTTTGTTCAGTTTCATACAAAGATTAAAGTAACTGACTGACCTGGTTGACATGTAACCTTCGTCTACTCCGTCATCTATGGCCCCGTTGTAAAATTCTTCATAGTAGGCCTGAAATTTGGAAGAGTTCCCAAATTAAATAGGTGGCAACAAAACAGAATATTTTTTATTTCTTCTAAGTAGTAAGTGTGGTGTGTTTTTCACTACTTTGTATTTACTTGTAAGTAGTAAATGTGGTGTGTTTTTCACTACTTTGTATTTACTTGTAAGTAGTAAGCGTGGTGTGTTTTTCACTACTTTGTATTTACTTCTAAGTAGTAAGCGTGATATGTTTTCACTACTTTGTATTTACTTCTAAGTAGTAAGAGTGATATGTTTTCACTACTTTGTATTTCCTTTATTACCTTTGACCTCGACAACAGACGCTTCCTACAATACTGTTGATCGCAATAATGAATGTTGAATGTACTTCTGTTGGTATTGTTAATACTGTGCTATGTTGGCATTCCAATCGATGTATACTGTGCAATATTAGGTTTTCATATTAAACTTTTATTTTATATTACTGGTGACACTGAAAGTGTTTGGTTACAACGTAATTATTAAATATTTTGTACTTTATTAATGGCCTTGAATGTTTATTATTACAAGATCGTTTTTTTACATCACGTGTTTAATAGTTTCCTAACGTATTTTTTTAATAAAAAATATCTTTACTGAACTATTTTCAACTCCAGATGTCTGAGAGGATTACATTGCTAAAAACTGAGCTTCTATTGTTATGGTGGATATATCGTGCATAGCCATATTTTTTAGCATTGCGCTTGACAACAAAAGCAATTTTTGAACGCTGTAATCAAGCGTTTAGAATAGAACACTGTTGGTTGACTCTTGAAAGTTGAATGTATTGATATTAAATGTGTAGTGCGTTACTGATTATCTTTTCACAATACTAATTGTTGTATTCGAGCATCCACAATAATCTCAACTGTTCGCAAAACACTAGTAACGCTCGAACTTTTTTACAAGTATTTCTGCTTATTTGTATGAACCATGAACACTGATATTTTTGACGAATGCCAAAGCATTCGTGTACAAGATATATGTGTACTTTTAACCGTCGTTTGTCTTCTAATTAACTGGAATAATCCTCTAAAAACTAATTATAGTTCAAGTTTTGACTCGTTACTCTGAGGTTGGTACCTCTTAGAATGACAACAATACGTTGAGAAATTATTATATATTGTTAAGCGTATCCATCTGATTTTCGAGTGTTGTTAAAAGTACTTCCTATCTAGCCATATTTAGCACCTCAAATTTATGAATGAAGGTAATACAGCTTGTTTCAAACAACAATTTAAGCACATCTACTGACGTGACTGTGAATTTGACGAAATACAACAATTATGTTTGATAACCACATCACCCAGATGGTTCAGCGTTAAGTTTATGGAGTTACAATGCTAAAATGCGAGGTACAATTCCCTCCCTCCTCTCATGGTCATAATGCAGCCAGCCTGTTACGTAGCTTTTTACTGAAAGAACAGTAAGAAACAAGAAACGATACCCAATTTTTATGTACCTAATAATGCCATGAAAAATATGAAATGTTATTACTCACTTAATACGTTCAAAATATCAAATAATAGCTTTAGTTCCTCATAAACGCTGATTTGTTCGTGCCTGTCAATTATATTGGAATCAAGGAAAAAAAGTCACATTTTATTTAAATACCATACATACATAATTAAAGTAATAAACAAAAAATATTTTAAATCAATTATTAATTGATAATACATGATTTATACACATTAACAACACGGTGTATATGTGATGTGATCACACACAGTTTTTTTGTTTCATTACTTTAATTATTAATGACATTTATATAAAATGTATCTTTTTATTGTGGCTTTTTTCCTAGTCACAATTTTGACTTTTTTTTTCTGTGACTTGATTTCCTTTTACCTTATATACATATTTTTTTAGATATATAAGTATGAAGCCATGTTGAAATGAATTGTTTTATAATTCGCCACCTAATTTTCAAGTGTATATATGAATAAAGAATATTCAACTCACGCCGAACCAAATTTGTATTTGCTATACGACAATGAAATCATAAAGTACACTTTGACATAACGCAACTAGTCCACCTGAAGTTACCTCTTTCATACGAGTATCTTTTCAGCATTTCTGTTTACCATATTTTCATATAGCAATACGACAAACAATTTATGGTAGTGAACATAGACTTTTTCGCATTTATTTCTGTGTGTTACTTGTTACACATGTCACGATAGCTTAAATAACATGTGAAGCATTGAGTGCTTTCTCGCAACGTGTGCTATAAAACTCCAGTCTTTACCAATGCTGTAAACATTGAAACTTAAAAAGTTATAAGCAGCTAAGGGTTTTCAGATTAATTTCAGGTAATATGTTTAACTTACGTAGCCATTTTCCTCGAGCAGTACAGGTTTTGCAAGAGCTGTATGAAAATGACCACTTGCTTGGCTTCGGAGCACTGGTCGCCTCTGTTGAATTAGTACAGGTTCGCCAGAGGGAACGAGTGAGGATTCTTCATGATGAGGTTGAATGACTCGTTTTAATGGGAGTGTCCTTCTACGAAGTCCAGCACCAGGGAGAATCATATGTCTAGAAACACTCGGTCCGCCAATCAATCTATCTCTACCGTTCAATGAGCCTTGAGAATAAACTGACAAAGGCGGTCTGGACGTTGGGGTTGTAAGTGCTTCTTGCTCCCCAGATGGCGACGATAGTTGGTCAGCCCCTGCATTATCGAGTGCACTATCTTGGTTTCTGTTCTTGTTCAAAATCGCTAATTCCCTCAGTTGTGTCTGGCGAATTTCATCATAGTAATCCTGTAAGGTGCAATCACAAGGATCTTAAATGTTCGATTGGAAATAAAAGGATTGATTAAAATAATAAGTTATTGATCCATCTTTTTTACTTACATCAACTCTTAGCTTTTAATTCAATGTACATATTATTTTATTTTTTTCACCTATAATTTAGTCTTAAATGGAAAAATGGTGTATTTGCGTAAGTAGGTTCATTGAGGTAAATATATTATTTAAGATAAATCTACTTTTAGTGTTCATATCGTAATTATATTGCATCATACTGTATTACTTACGTATTAAATCACATAAAATATGCTACACTTATTTGTAGTTTTATAATTTCTAAACAGTCTCGTTAACCTCACAAGTTGTTCCTATCTCAGAAGCAAAATACATTGTTATACAAATGCATAAAGTAACTAATTCTGATGATGAGGTTAAAACAAAAACTGGAAATTTCAAAGCATAGAGAAACCAGCATATTATAAATGGTTGGTAAAATTGTCTTCATGATTTTATCTCGACTAAAAGTTGACAGGAAGAAGCAAAGTTTAATTGCTAAAAGCGTCAGAAACTAATTACTCGAATGAAACAAGACTTTCCTTGCAGACTTGTAAAACCTCGATAACACGAACAAAATACTTAGCCTGCCCGGACTATGCTTAAAATTAATTGTTTCTGAGGATTTTTCACATATGAAGTCAGCTGCTATAATGCAAGATCGATGGCTTGTCTTGTTATTTTTATTAGAGATGAAAATTCAAAGTTGGCTGTTTTCAAATAAATAGCACAAGATAATCAAAGCCATGTTGCAGCTGTTCATTAATTCATACTTCAAATTAAGGAAAGCAAAAAAAAAGGTAATTTTCAAACAAAACCTCATGTTGTCATCTTGTGGAAAAATTCGGAGATTTATTCCACATCTACATAATATAACTGTACGTGTTACTGCATATAGTTAAGAAAGTTTTATCTTTATTTTGACAGCTTAAAAAATTATTGCACTTGCATGGATATTTCTGGCAGAATGCAAAACACCAACAGATTTATTGTACTTCCACATAAAAATAGATTTAGATTACATTACCGAAGTTTAAGTTTTTGTCATACCAAAATAACATCAAATAAAATTGGTCATTTCTTTACTGAGTGCTTTCAAAATGTTTGTTTTACAGATAATATGCTAACGATGAAGATCTGTGTAATCAGTCAAGTGCAAGTTGTCACGACCATTCTGAATAAATGCAAAGTATGTGTACACATACATATTCCAAAGAACAAAAACAAGCACAAACAAAAATTAAACTACGGACGCCTAATAAATTTAATGGATCCCCAGTGCACAGGTTATAATGTAAAATAAAAATATACCCTTGGTTTTAGAGGTGAATATAGAAGTAGGACCCATATTGCGTTGGGGATACACCGTCTATCAGTCTTAATCTTCCGTTCGCCAATCTCACATGAAGAAATCCTTTAAAATATACTACAAAATCGTAATAAAAGTCATAAAAGAAACAAAAATTAGGAAAGCGAGAGTGGGTATTTTGGCCCACAACGTCTCACGTCTGTATCAACCCATATCTCGTTCTCGTTACTTCTATTTCTTTTATGAATTTATTTTTATGAGTTTCTTCATGTGAGACTGGTAGGCAATGTATTCCCACCATAATGTGGGTCCTATTTCCGCAGTCACCTTCAAAACCCTTGGTACATTTTATATCTCACATTATAGCCTGTAACCTGTGGATCATTTTAATATATGCGGTGTCTTTAATTTGTGTTTGGTTTTATTTTTATTCGCTAGAATATCATTTGTCGAAGGTTTATATTTACTGATTTTAACGCAGTCCTTCCTTTTGATTTTGTTTTGCTTGACTCTTTGAATTTGAATTTTCTATACACAAACGCATACATATACACTGCGGGCCAAAATCGTAAGGCCAATGAACATAAAAAATATATGCAATTTTGCGTTGTCAGCCTCAACCACTTGTTTGAATATAGCTTCGAAAGATGAAAATAAGAAAAGGGAAAATAAAAGTAAAAAGCTTTTTTATCATTTAATAGGGAAAATGTGAACACTATGAAATTAGCCTGAACACTAGCTGGTCCAAAGTTTAAGACCATACTGAAACGAAGCGTTAAACACGGTAAACACGTAACGAAATTTGGTCATTTGTGTTCAAGCATTAGCGTTGTTAACATCTCCCACTGACATCTCCTGTGTTATATTGGGTAAAAATATGATAAAGTCTAAAAAGTTGACAGAGTTTGAACCTGGCATAATTGTTGAGCTGCAAAAGCAAGGTCTCTCTCAAAGTGTCATCTGGTGAGATTGGGCGTAATAAAACTACTTAAAAGAATCTGAGGGATACTGAACGAGAATTTAAAGTTGTTGGCCCAAGAAAATTTCACCGGCGTTGATCAGGAGGATTCGACGGGTTGTCCGGCAAGACACCAGCCGATCGTCGAACAAGAATAAGGCCTTTACGGACGCAGAATGCAGCTCAAGAACAATAAGACGGCATCTACGAGAGAAAGGCTTTAAAAACCGTGAACGTCTTCCACACCACGAAACAGCTCGGTTAAATTTTGCTGAGAAGTACCCAGCATGGGATGTAGAAAGGTGGACGAAGGTTTTGTTTTCTGATGAGAAAAAATTAACCTGGATGGTCTAGATGGCTTTCAACGTTACTGGCACGATAAGGATATCCCACCAGAGACATTTTCTACACGACACAGTAGAGGACGTTCCATCTTGATTTAGGGTGCATTCATCTTTCATGGAACAATGGAGCTTCAGGTTATACAGGGCGTCAAACAGCAGCTGGCTACATCAGCATATTGTAGAGAGCATCCTCATTGATTGAAGGCCCTCGCTTGTGTGGGAATGACTGAATCTTTCAGCAGGACAACACTTCAATCCATAATGCCTGCAGGACAAAGGACTTTTTCATTGCAAATAACGTGATTCTCTTGGACTATCCAGCGTATTCGCCCGAATTGAACCCCAATGAATATTTTTGGAAGGTGGGTGGCAAGGAAAGTCTATATAAATGGACGTCAATTCCAAACAGTGCATGATCTTCGTGAAGCCATCTTCACCACTTGGAATAACATTCCAGCCAGCCATCAGCAAACGCTTATATCGACCATGCCAAAGTGATCGTTTGAAGTTATTCGCTATGACGGACGTGAAACTCACTACTGATACCTCTAGATAGGCACATCCTATCCTGTTTAGGACTTCTTTCGTATGGTCTTAAACTTTTGACCAGCTAGCATTTAAGCTAACTTCATAGAGTTCAAATTTTTCCCTATTAAATGCTAAATAAAAGTGTTTTTTTATTTTCCATTTTTTTATTTTCATCTTTCGAAGCTCTGTTGAAATAAGTGACTGAGTCTAACAACGTAAAATGCATATTTTTTTTTTTACATTCATTGACCTTAAGATTTTAGCCAGTAGTGTATGTGAATTTGATCTAATTTTTGAACCGGTCTTGCTCTATACATGGACCACACTAAACATACTCACCCTTTCAGCTGTGGGGGTGTTATGATGCGACGATCAATCTCACTTTTCGTTGATAAAAAGGGTACCTCAACTGTTAGCGGTAGGTGGTGATGACTAGCTGCCTTCCTTCTAGTCTTACACTGCTAAATTAGGGATTGCTAGCGCAGATAGCCCTTATACAAACTACACATGGGCAATCAGTAAATCTGTTCTTTTCAAAAATAACTTTTAAAAATCACGGTGACTACTCAGGTCTTGATATTCATCGCGTATTTGAAGCAAAAATTTACATTTTTTAATTTAAAATGCCGCTACTGGAACATAATTGACATTTATTATCAATTATATCAATTATAAGGGAAGCTTACTTTATTGATTAATATTAAGGAAACAAATACATCTGTGTCCAGATGTACAATACTGCTGTCGATCGACAGCATAAGTGTTATATACATATGTTATATAATCGATTTTCTTGTTTTAAATCATATTTTTTGGTTTAAACATTTATTATGGAAACAGTATATTTATAAAGAAAGGCTTCGATACGATTGCTGTCACCTAACGCTGCGTATTGCTAGACGAAGTGTGGCTCTCCACCTGTCCTAAAACACAAAACAGCATATGGCCTTAATGGCCTTCATGTTATGCTATCATACAAGATTATTTCTTATTTTTTCATCTTGTTTAGCAATCCATCTTAAAATATATTGCAAAATAGCTTGATTTTACTTTACCCAAGGTTAAACTTCTTGATTTCATACATAACTTCAGTTTAGACTTAAGGAAAAACATGTATGTTTTTATGAAAGAAGACATTTCGTCATTCTAAAGTTATATTTCTTCCAATAACGTTGGGTAAACTACGAAATTATTATCTTACTTTTCAAACTTTGCTCACAAAGGGTTCTTCTACAGACATTAAATCCTAAGTATGTAGTTTCTAAGCCGATTTTAGTTTAACTCAAAGCTATCCACAAAAATTAAAAGTAGCAAATGTAACTGCTGTTGTTCGAGTAACATGATAATACAAATATCGTCTCAATAACTACTACATCAGTCGTATCCCAGTGGAACTGATGAACTCTGGTATTGGGCGAAAGGCTTCGACTGCAATGGATATAGCAGATATAATGTAATTGGTATACTGTTAAACACAACTCTTAACACTCACTCTTTAAGTTCTTAGAATCAGCACTCTTGACAAAATCAGGACATTAAACTTAAAAAGATTACGAAATTTTGTAACCGTCAAGAAATAGTTATGAATGTCAATATTTCTGTTTCAGTAAACGACAAAAAAGTGGTAAAAATGAAAATCAGGTACTACATATTATAAATAACTTCATTATCTGAATACGTTTTGGTGTTTAGACAGAAAATGTTTCAACTTACTTTTGTTATATACTAACAATAATAGTTGACATAATACATTTTAAGTATTAATGGCCTGGCATGGCCAAGCGCGTAAGGCGTGCGACTTGTAATCCGAGGATCGCGGGTTTGCATTCGAGTCGCGCTAAACATGCTCGTCCTCCCAGCCATAAGGGCGTTATAATGTGACGGTCAATCCCACTATTCGTTGGTAAAAGAGTAGCCCAAGAGTTGGCGGTGAGTGGTGATGACTAGTTGCCTTCCCTCTAGTCTTACACTACTAAATTAGGGACGGCTAGCACAGATAGCCCTCGAGTAGCTTTGTGCGAATTTCAAAAATAAACAAAAAACAAACAAATTAAGTATTAAACGTCATGGAATATTTTAATAGCGTTCAATAAGGTCCAATATAAATTTTTAACTTAGTTACTTTATTGAATCCTTAAATAAACGGTAATAGAAATACTTACAGGAGTACATAAGCGATATACGTACAGGTATCTCAAACAATGAATAATGGCAACCGAATGGTAGATTTACAAATGATACAAAATATTATCACGGAAAATGCCAAAGAAAAGGAATTTGTACCAGTATTTTGTAAGCAAGTATTGCACATTGTTTTCATGCTGTCACACAGTTTATCTACATACTATTGTGGAATATTGTTCAAAATGCCTTTTGACCTTCCTTGTTTCTACATAACTACAAACAACACTAACCTCGAGATTCTATGCAGGCCAAGATAAACTTTTACTACAATTGCTATATGTTGGGAATTACAAGAAAACGTGTTCCCACTCAATGAGTCGTGTTAAAGAAACAGCATCATTGGCTGAGATACATCTCCAAACGTGTACTGATATCCCATCATGTTTCACTGTAGATGCTGTACATTTATCATGACATCATTCTTCTCGCTGCCGTCGAATAAACTGTCTTGACTGTTGTGAAAAATTAAAATGTAAATTCATCTGTAATATGCAGAAGTCTCCAACTTTTTCATTCCACTGTTTATGGTTCCAATACCCATTTCAGACTTTGGATTTGATTATCTCTTTTTCATCAGATGTTTTTGAGTTGCTACACGTCCATTAAAACAGCTACATGCTATTGTGATTCTTACTGTTTTAGAGCTAAGATTCACAACCTTTCACAAAAAAAGGACATCATATTAAGTTGGTAGTTTTCGGTTTTCAACTACTTCAATTACTGACAATGCCAAATCATGTGCTGTTTTTAGGGCCTTGCTTACAGCTCTTAATGAACTAAGGAGTCTTACCAAACGTTTTTTGCGTGAAGTATCGATAACGAACCAAAATTTTAACTTCGAAAATCATGTCATGTAATATTTTAGTCCTAGAGGGAAACCATAACAGGAGCGTTACTACTACTACTACTACTGGGTATGTCGTTAATGAAATAATTGCCAATTAATCTAGTGTCTGCATGTGTGTATATATATATTTATTCAAGTATATTCATAAGTTTTTTAATCTTCATGCAAGTGTTCGATAAGTACTTATGATAATGTCTCTAGCCAGATGTCAAAATGTCATAAACAAATACTAATCTTTAAAGCTCGTGCCTCACTTCGGCAATGTATACACTCTTAGGAAGGACCATTTTAACTGGTGACACAGATACTTGTACAAATTATCACGAGTTATAAGTTTTCTCCTGTTATTTGAAATAGTCAGTAACGTAATTAACTTTGGGTTATGAATAATACGCTTGAAACGCTTGTCTAATTTGAATGTGCAGTGAATCACAATTCTTGTTGTTCATATCCTATGCTGACGAAGTTGGAAAGTTCCATTTTCATCCCAGTAGCCAATGAGAAGTCATTATATGAAGTACAGAAATCGGTTAGTAAGTTAAAACTAACACAGTTATTGTAAGTGAAGACTTTATCTGTTCGCTTGTGTACTTGTTTTACCTTTAATGTTCATATTCTTAACAGTCCGTCTGAAGCGTTTTTCTGATTTTTTGTTTATCTGAATACCACAAGCAAAGTGTGGCTTTCTGTACTTCTGTAGCGTATTAGATAGATAGGTACATATATTGATATGAAACGTTATGATTGGATAAATGACATCAAATCACAGTTTCTCCATTATTATGTTACTTGTTTGTTTGTTTTTGAATTTTGCACAAAGCTACTCGAGGGCTATCTGTGCTAGCCGTTCCTAATTTAGCAGTGTAAGACTACAGGGAAGGCAGCTAGTCATCACCCACCGCCAACTCTTGGGCTACTCTTTTGTTACAATATAAATTTGGAATTTTCTAATTTTTCACTTGTTTGAAAGTTTTTATTTACTTAAAATGTTAAACTGTACTTATCTTTTTAGTGTTGTGATTAATTGGTGATTCATTTATAAGTAATATATGTAAGTAAAAACTAACAAAGTCCTTTAATTGATCAATGCACGACAAGTGTCTCAGAATTCATTGTCCCGTGCATTTGTTCACTAGCTTTTCTCACATACTTTTGTCAAACAATTCGTCGAACAAGGTTTCATAATGTTGAGTAATATGATATACTTGGAGGTGATGTCATGGATATGTAACTATAAAACATAAACAGAGATTGTCTTAACAAATGTGCTTTCTAATAACATCGCACCGTATATAACACAGCTTAACAGGATTATCAAATGTGTTCTCTAATACAGGGTGGTCGCTAGAAAAGCGGAAAATTTGAGGGTCAGATGAGATTATGAATAAAATGCGTGCTTACTCATTTCTATTTTGATTTCTTTACATCATGAATAAAATGCATGATTTTAATAATTTTGAGCATCTATGAGTGTAATATAACACATGCCTTTAAAAAACTTTGTAAAAGTTATTCTTTGTAAAAATAAATAGCTGTTTGACAAATTTTCCGCTTTTCTAGCGACCACCCTGTAATATCGCGCCGTGTATAACACAGCTTAACAGGATTATCAATTCAGATTTGTGTAGAAACAGAATTTCAGATATTCTGTCTGTTACAATAACTATCTAAAATGCCTTTTGCCCACGCTACACGTAGAGATACTATACAGTCACTCAGTGTTACAAATACAAGTTCTATTATGCCTTTCTAAACAAAATAATTAAAAGTACTCATTATCTTAACGGGAAACCATTAAGATAATACGTTCATAAGCGTAATTACTGTTAAATTTTACACCGGTGGGTTCTGTATTAAACCTGGGAAACGGAGAAATAAAAAGTATTAATACTAAACACATCGAAAATCTAACACGACAAAGCGAAGCACACTTTACGAACAAAAAAAATCACACACGTATCACCGTTAACTTTATTTTCTAAATTGTTGATTCCTCAAATTTCCCTCTGACAACAAATACACATTATTCTCACTGTAAACCACTGTTTGCTAGTAAGAAACAACATACAAGCTGATGTGCACATTTAAATAAATAGCAGTTCAGTTCCCTCCACACACACAGACTAAGATTTAAAATATTTTAAACTACATAAGTCACATTTTAAAAGGTTATAAATACAAATTTTGAACATTTTATGTTTAAAACGTATTTTAAAAAATAAATGCAAATTAATTTTAAACATTATAACACGAAAAGTTCACTTTGAAATATTTCGATCGTATTTCGTATTCTGTTTACTTTTGAAAAAATGCTGTACAAATATACGACTTATTCTAAATTAAACAGTGAAATCAGTGATAAAAATCAACATGATATAACAAACTTAATAATGTTTTATAAAACGCGTATAGTTTTGGTATTGGTTATCTTACCGGCACTAAGAAAGGCTTCAGTTCAGTAAGAGCCACGGCCATGCGAGAGTACGCTTCGGCTGCAGGGGCAAAAGCTGTTATTTCCACGTGTAAATCCTCGAAGAGGTGAGAGAATTTCGGATCGTTCATCTGACGTAGCTCTTCTTCCTAAAGCCGTAGGGGAAACAGACACTGATAAAAACCACGTGAAACTCAACTCAATTTCATAAACACTGCCTGTTTTACCTCGCGTCTTCACTGTACAGTAACCTGTAAATATCAGGGGAGGAAATATAAAGCTATATATACACGCGCTTTTGACAAATAATTGAACTAAGCGTCGCCAACTCTTTTCTGACCGAATAATGAGATTTGACCCTTAGTGTTACATCACAATAATTATTCCCGAAGTGCTTAACGCATTTTTGCAGCAATGAAACTTGAACACAGGATACTACGATTCATAGTCTGTGAACGCTAACCATGATGACTGATGTGTAGCGAACTACTGTAAGAAATAGTGCCGCACTGTGGCAAAATATTTTGTTTTAGTAAGTGTTTCATGCAAATAATCATATCTTGTCTCAAGTTATGAATATAAAGTTGCAAACTTAAATGTGTTTGGTTTGTTTTGAATTTCACCCGAAGTCACACGATCTCTATCTGCCTAGCCGTTACCCGTAGGTGCAGCGGTAGGTCTACGGATTTACAGTGATAAAATCACGGGTTCGATTCCCTTCAGTGGACTCAACAGATAGCCCGATGTGGCTTTGTTATACGAAAATACACACACTATCTGCGCTAGTATAATTAGCAGTGAAAGACTAGAGGGAAGGTCGTCGGTCATCACCACCCACCACCAACTCTTGAGCTATTCTATTACCAACTACTGATGGATTGACCGTCACAGTTTAACGCCCCCATGGCTGAAAGGGTAATTATGTTTAGTGTGACGGCGATTCGAATTCGAGAGCCCGAACCACCTAGCTCTGCCAGGCAATATAAAATTAAACATTTCCAAACAAGAAACTGAAAATATCGGTAAATATAGATTATAAGTTAACTTTAAAATGTTCTATGTGGGTTTTCATGCGTTTATTGTATTTAATGTTCCAAATTCTACCAATTACCTTAATGTATTATTAATTTTACAGTTTTCCATGTCGTAAAATAGGAACAGCACATTTCTGAATATTACTATTGATGTTTTTTGTTTGATTTTTTAAATGTATACAAGACATATTTATGTCATACGAATAAATGTTTGTTAAATATAGTTGTAAAATTATTTTAAAAATATGAATTATTTAAAAGTGCAACTTTGCAAGCATTCGAAGTCGTTTTGTTTCTTTCGAATTTCGCGCAAAGCTACTAGAGGGCTATCTGCACTAACTGTTCCTAATTTAGGAGTGTAAGACTAGAGGGAAGGCAGCTAGTCATCACCACCTACTGCCAACTCATATAACGCCCAGATGGCTGAAAGGGCGAACATTTTTGGTGTGACGAGGATTCTAACCTGCGACCTTGGGATTAAGAGTCGAGTGCCTTAACCACCTGGCCATATTTTTGTATTACTCCGTAACTATGAAGCATCGTAGGTACAAGTAGCTTTAGGTCTTTATTTAAGTGTATTTAATACGAATGTACTGTCAAAATGATATATGTCATCATAACAGTTTACCTTGAAATTGCGGGTTCTTCGTTAAAAATAATAAAATCCCATTTATAACAAGTAATACTCCGCAATAAGAATAAACGAACTCCATTTTGTTGTTTATGGAAAACAAAAATGCAAACAAATATCATGGAATTTATATATGTACCAACAAAGCCATATCAGGGTGTAATGATGTATCAGTGTCGTGCGTGCCATACGCTTTTGCGTAAAATGTACATATATAGGGTTTTTTTTTTCAGCAAATGCTTGGATGAAACCTTCATATATTTATGAGAAACGATTTTCACATCGGTGAGCGTCCAAAATTTTGTGGTCAATGTTATATACGGGAAAGAGCTAAGAAACTCAAACCATACAACCATTAAATATGTGTGGAAACAAGACCCAATTGGCCGCCTTGGAAGTATCATTATAGAAATACTAGGAAAGGACATAATATAGATTCGAATCCAGATCAAATATTCAAAGATCAAAGACAGAAAAAAAGATACTTTTCTGTTTTCATTAAGGCTTCTACAAACTGCTCAGTCTCAGTCTTTGCAACCGCACTTCTTAAGTTCAATATAAACATTTCTTTCGTTTTGCAAGAGAACCTACATCTAATGACTGCCGCCAGTCTAGTTGTGTACAACTGTTCTTAAACTCAGGCATGCGAAGTTTTAATATCACAAGCGACATAAGACACGTGCCTGACTTCATCTTTAAAGTAAAGGTTTTTATTACGTTTACCGTAGAAGATGATCTTCGCCAAAAGGAAATTAATGCTTGCATGTGGTGGTGGTGATGTCTTGTATCTGTGTGGCTTAATCGTTACCACGTGACTGGTGTCTTTGTTGTTACTGCATTTTTTTAGTAATTCAACTCCAGTAATGTTAAACTAAACAAGAATATCAGATAAAGGTTGATTTTTTAATATAAATGGTTCGTTTTTCTTACGAGCAACGTCACCAAGAAACAACAAAAATAATTTTGTGTATTATAATTTACCAATGTAAAAATTTATAGGAGGCAAAATATTTTGAATTCTATCATCTCTTCATGAGCATAAAGATATGTTTGGTTTGTATTAAGTGACGACTTGTGGATAATACACAGAATCTCTAAAAGTTTTAACGAGAGTTGAATTTCCAGAATACAAAGTTTCGAGAGTAGAATAAACGGTTTTTAATAACGTAGTATAAATTAACTCCCTATCAACAAGAGCTAACCATCGATTAATTGTGTTTAAACACTATTTTAAGGTTTATTTATAAATTACGAAAGTTACAAACCACCGGAATGACCTATTAACAAATCAATCGAAAATACAAATATTATTATGTGATATCAGCATTGCTAAAATTAACAAACTTGTTTGAAATTCGGTATACCCTAAAAGGAAATACAACAACAAATAAAATCGATTCCTCTTATAAGACTCCTGATTTGGTCTTAAAGGGAATCAGGCCACCAAAAGATCGGTTAAAAGAAATATGCCCTTAAGTCTCTTAATTAGTGGTATTACATTACAATTCATACTTTGGCAATAAACTTATACGAAGCCACAAAGAATTGGAGAATAAATAAATAAATAAAATATCTATATTAGCGAATTGCTGGGCTAACTGGTTTATCAATTTTTATTTCCTAAAACCTTTTACTAGTGCCAAACATTCGTTAGATAAAGATAGTCCTATGGTATTTAATAATCCATGGCAATATACCATAAAGCAACTCGAACAAAACATGTAAAACATTTACCTTATGAAATGGTAATGTAACGAACAAACCACTGAAATTAGTTACAGTAAAACGTTTTCTGAAATCTCGCCATGTCGTTTTACGGATCAGTTACATTATGGATCATCACATTTATCAGTCTCAGAAGCACAATTTTAGACAAACAGAATGAGTAATAAATACTGATATCTGATACAGTAACAGTAAATGACTAATCTGCAGTTAAAAACGTTTTTAATGTGATATAATAAAACGCTTTAAGAACCTCACAACGTCCTTAAAATCCTCCAGCGTGTTTCCCACTCCAAAATGACTCTATCGTACGTAATACCCAAAAGAGACCTCTCCGACTTGCATGTTTCCATAACCCATCGAATGTACGAGGGCGATAGTTTTCCACACTCATAACAGTCTGTACGCAAAGGAATCCATACATGATATGCTGGAAGACTAAAATCATATGTTCTTGTATTGTACAGTATAAATATCTCTTTAAATCTTCAGGTCGTTGAGGTATGTAAAAGCTGAACGGATATCTTACAGAAGTAATTTGTGTACATGTGCCCTGTGACGCTTCTCCTGACTTAAATCCCTTATGGTTACAGTTTTCTAGGCCTTGTGGACGATATTTGCCACTGACTTTTGTTTTCATTGATTCTCACCTGTCACATCTTGTTTACCTCTTGTTGCTATCCTCTTTCTAGATGGCCCTAGTGGCACAAGTTGCTCAATATTTCTTCGTTTCCCAATGCCATTAAGTAAAAGGGATATCTCTGTTTTGGAAAATCTAAATCCCCGTTCAGAACGCATCTTGATGATTTAGAATATATGACACTGGGAAAGGTTATTACATACCTTTCTTAAAAATAATCAGTTTTCTGTGGCGTCATGCTCCTTACGAAATGCCAAACAATGTCAAAACGTATCTCAGATAAAATCCGTTCCTCTAAGAGTGTATATCAACTGTGTTTATCTCATGAGTGTTTGATTTGTGTATCCAAAATCATCGTTCTAATACAAAATACTCAATCAATGGCTATTGAAAATTATCTAAAACATTTTGTAAGGTTTGTTTTTAACGCAAATTCATACAATGAACGTTTTTACGCTGTGTTCGCCGCAGGGATCTTACCACGAATTTTAGAGTTTTAAGTCGTCAAGCTTACCACTTATCCTCTGGGACATATTATTATTAGTCTCACTGTAAATTTAAGGTATCTGTACTTTGATCCTTGTATCACAGCGAAACTAATTTAAGACAATTCTTCAAATATTTAGATACCTTGATATATACACATCATAGCATCTCCATCCACTGTTTTTAATTTATTTATATCTTGTACACTTGTAACAAAATAAAGTATTTTATATTCTAAGGTGTGTTATTTTTAAAGGATTTAGTGTAGATTTATCTCTCCAAACTTGAAGAACGTAATTCGTGTTCATTAATTTACACAATCATTATTTCTCACGCTGGACATTCCTTACAATTATTTTTATCCAACAGCATATTACATTAAAATAAATATTCATGCAAAGAGCAAGAATAAAATTTAAAATATTAAAATGCACACAGAAATTTAATGTATTGCACAATAAACTGTGATTTATTAGAACGGTGCACGGCTCCCGAAAGGCTCTGCATCTTTTTAACATCAAACTAAGCCTCCAACATTAGGAGTAAGTTAATAGTAGAATCTTTTTAAGGCTGTTTCCCGTTTTCATAAAATTAATTTTATGGTGCAATATGTCAACCTTACGTGTGCGCAAGGTGCTGTTCAACTTACTTTTTTAAAAATTAATCTTTCATTGTAGCGTTTTAACTGGTAACTAACGTGACAACCTTACAAACGATTAACCAGTTGTTGTCGAATTTGTGGTTACTCTAAAATATAAACAGCTATGTGAATGAATTTATAATGAAAGTTTTTGTTCCATCTTTATGTGACTCAGCATAGCCAGGTGGTCAGGGCTCTCGACTCGTAATCTAAGGATCACGATTTCTTATCCCCGTCGCACCAAATATATTCGCCCTTTCAGCTGTGGAGGCGTTATAATGTTTCGGTTAATCCCACTATTCGTTGATAAAAGAGTAGCCCGAGAGTTGGCGGCGGGTGGTGATGACTAGCTAGCCAACTTTCCTCTAGTCTTTCACTGCTAAATTATGGATGGCTAGCACAGATAGCTCTCATGTAGCTTTGTTTGAAATTCAAAAACAAACAAACCTTTATAGTTTTCTTCTTAACGATAGCTTTTTCATTAAAGTAAAGTATTTTTATAGCTTTGCATTCTAGCTCAATGACTGAGTCAATACCTTTTGTTTAGAAGCAAACGTGTATCAATGAGCCTGTTTTCATTTTACCACAGAAAACTTGTGTGCATATTTCATTAAGAAGGCTTGACGCTTGCTCACATATACTAAAGGCTGGTGGGAAAACTATAAGAAGGTTTAAACACGTGTGAGAAGAAGCCAGTCTTTCGTGAACCTCTTCATTTTTGTTTCCAGTCTAAGACCTGGCGATTTCTGTCTTCTTTGCACTTGAAGTTGAAACACTACTGAATCGTTGAAACTAAATATCTCTCGTAGAAAGGTTGATAGTTGAGTGAAAATCGGCACTGGAAATTAGTACCTTTCATAGAAACGTTTTGTGATTGTCATATCCCAGCCACCCTAATGAGTTCTCGTTTGGGGTGAAAGATCCTCGTTAGAATGGATATGGCAGATGTAATGAAGTTGACATATTATAAACTATTCTGCATTGTTTTCATGAGATAAGCTCGTAACATTAACATAACAATTAAATTTAGAATCTTTAACACAAATTTGTGACGAGCTAATAAGGTTGCTGAAGTTTAGTATTTTTTAGAAGTTAAGCTGATGTTTGGTTATTGCTCATCAAAATTCAACAACGGTAATTTTGCACCTCTAACAGAGCCTCTAATAATGAAGGTGATTAAGTTTATGTTTCTGGCGATTTCTTACAAGAATTATGAGTTTGAATCCCAGCATTGCACTTCTATTCCAGATAAAACTTGAAAATGACATATAAACAGCACCGAGCCAAACAGAATATTTCCGGTAGAAGATATATTTCAGAATGATAGAATATTTTTTATATTTAAATAGAATAAAAAATTCAGCAAACTTTTTTTTTGTCTGTTACCTTCATAAGAGAAAAAGAAAACTTCCAAGGAAATCCAAACCCTATTCCAATAAATAAGAAAGTTTTGTCTTACTTTGTTTTTGTCTCTCATAGATCCTCTTCCAAGCACTGCCATTTTTGTTTGTGTTTCCTCTTGCAGCCGTTTGAGAGAATTGCCCTTAGGTCCAAGCAATTTGCCGACAAAATTGAACTGAAAGACCATAAGAAAAGTTTGCATTTTATAACTGATGACATGGGCGCATAATGATGACTTAATCCATTGCTATCACATTCATTTGTTTATTGTGATAAGTTCTCTTATGTAATCTTACAGACAATACCTTTTTATTTTATCTCTATAGCAACAAATTATACATATTAAGCTGTTGTACTGCTCCACTTCACGATATTTGAAACAGCAAAAGAAATATAGAATATTTATTTCTAATAGGCTTTTACATTCGCTCCTACTTTTGTGTCACGAACTATTTAAGCATATTCATAGCAAATCATTTTATAAAGTACAAAAAAACGACATTTTACAACAAATCAATTTATATCTAATAAAAATGTACTAGTGTCGGTTAATACAGATTCTTTAACTAAAATAAAATAAAATCTTTCTAAGTCACCTAAGCATCATTTATCAAGGAAGTTAAACCACACATCAAACTTTAGTATTTTCACTAAAATATCTTATAACTTTAGCTGTTAAAACTCACGTGTGATCAGCAAAGAGCTACCTAACTCCCCTTAAGTGAATTGTACCCGATATCAACTCGAAAGTAACTCATTCATGGTGGACCCACGATAGGTTTGTTTTTTAAATTTTGCTCAAAGCTACTCGAGGGCTATCTGCGCTAGCCGTTCATAATTTCGCAGTGTAAGACTAGAGGGAAGGTAGCTAGTAATCACCACGCACCACCAACACTTGGGCTACTCTTTTACCAACAAATAGTGGGATTGACCGTCAAATTATAACGCTCCCACGGCTGAAAGGGCGGGCATGTTTGGTGTGACGGGGATTCAAATTCGCGACCCTCGGATTATGAATCGAACGCCCTTGATAGGACATTAAGAAAGTTCCGGATCAAATAGAAGACTCCATGTTTTTTGTGGGTTTCTCTATAAATCATTATTTGTAACACTCATTATTATAAATTTTATAATGTTTGTACATTAAATTATATTTGTATTAAGAAAGAAAACTGTGGGTATCAATATTGTTGGCAAGTTCCATAAATATGATACATCTCGACATTTAATTAATTTTTAAATTTAATTTACACTTTAACTCAGTTTAAGACTATTTCAAATTGTAACACATACCAATAGTTACACAATAACGATAACGAAACCAGGTTTCTAGCATTGTAAGTTCGCAAACATACTGATAAGTATATCCATGTTCGAAACAAAACGATTAATAAGTAATATACAAATACAGCTGTCCATAAAATTAGAAGAGGCATTCTTGTTTTCTATATCAAGTGGATTTTATGATTATTTTAAATATTGAAGGCACGGTGGTCTATATGCAAACTTACAACGTACTTAAGCAGATAACAGATATTCTACTGTGTAATTTTGTGCTTATTTACCAACAAACCATATTGGTGTACCAAAATTATCATAATTATTTATAAACAGAAGCAGTTTATATTCCGAATCATTAACTACTACCAGAGACCCACAAAGCATCAGTGATCATATTATTGTCTTTATTGCAACATTACTTCTTTAAATACAGGATTTCTAGAATAACATAAAAAAATTTAGTCACAGACACTGATCTCTATAAGTCCACTTATCTTAGGCCTAACGATAATTAACGCTTTAAAAACCTACAGTCTATATTCGATAGAGGTAAATTAACAAAGTAACTTGTGTATATCTCTTGCATTTGTTTAATTAGGGCTAAACTCTAGTATACTTAGTGTTATAAATAAATAAACTTGTCACATTACTTTGCCACCCAAAGTTTGACAATTTTGTAAATTCTGATAAGTTTTCAATACGGTGTTATACTTAATGTCTGGTAAATGAGATTTGTCTATTGTTTAGATTCGTTAAAATGAAATGCGCACGTGTAGATTATAAAATGTTCCCGCATTTTTATGACAGAAAAAACAACTGAATACTATTGCAATAGATGTTTAATACTAGCTTAATAGCAGCCATAAAATTCCAAAAATGTAATGCTTGATAGTGATCTTATATAAAATAGTCGGTTGTTGTAAGATATATCGTCCAGCGAAAGGAAGACACCATTTTTGGCAATGTGTATTAAAAATAACATGATCCTTGCATACATCAGTGGAAGAAAATCACCTTTTTCATGTGTATCAACAATTAAATTTCGCTATGTCATGAATAGTTCTCAGATATGATCTTTATATATATATATCTTTCTCAGTAAGTCAGATATCTTTCTAGTGATATGTATCAGGAATTAATGCAGTTTCTTAGGCGCGTGAATTATTTAAGTCACAAACCTTTATATGCAAAATTTCTTTGTGCACCTGGTAATTAATTATAAATAACCAGATAAAAAAATTAAATGAATGTAATTTTGGAAGTTACAGGTGTGTTTTGCTTTTTTTACCGTTGTTATTTGTATCATAACACTTGGATATTTTGCAATATTTTTTTCACGAAAGTTTTTTCTGTCCTCCAAACATTTTTTTTTACTATCGTTCCGTTATTACTACAGATGCTGAAAAATTGTAAACAAAACCATCATAGTTTCAAATAGTTATATCCCTAAGATATATATGTAAAAACGGCTGGTTTGGATTAAGGAAATTTTTATGTAGAGGAGCGAGCAATGTCTCGACCTTCTTCGGTCACCGTCAGGTTCATAAAGAGAGAAAGAGGTAACTGACCGATAGCTGACCACAGGTTTGAAAAATGGAAACTAGATTCAAAGAACACAAAAAGTCACCTTCACACGTTTTCGAACACTGCAAGTCAAATAAACATAACATAACCATAGAAAACACCCAAATACTAAATAAAATGACCCTGCATGGCCAAGCGTGTTAAGGCGTGCGACTCGTAATCTGAGGGTCACGGGTTCGCATCCCCGTCGCGCCAAACATGCTCGCCCTTTCAGCCGTGAGGGCGTTATAATGTTACGAACAGCCCCACTGTTCGTTGGTAAAAGAGTAGCCCAAGAATTCGCGGTGGGTGGTGATGACTAGCTGCCTTCCCTCTAGTCTTCCACTGCTAAATTAGGGACGGCTAGCACAAATAGCCCTCGAGAAGTTTTTTGCGAAATTCAAAACAAACATAAACAAACGCAAAATTAAAGAAGCCTCACTTATGCAACAACTCAAGCCCAAAATAAACCAATACAAAGGAATACCTTTATACCTATATTAATAAATATAATCAAACAGCCCCAGTGGCTCAGGAGTATGTTTGCGGACTTACAACGCTAAAAATCGGGTTTCAATACCCGTGGTAGGCAGAGCACAGATATCTCATTAAGTAGCTTTGTGCTTAATTCAAAACAACAACAATATAATCAAACATCAAGGCACGCCCTCTACATTCCTATACAAGTACACAACCCCCTTCAAACATGTGGTTAGTTATCGGTCAGTTGCCTCTTTTTATATTCTTTGTGAACCTGACGATGACCGAAGAAAGTCTAAACGTCGTTCGATTCCCTACCTAAGAATTTTCTCACCCCAAATCAGCTGTTTTTCACATATATTTTTTTCTACAAGTGGGTTTTCTCGTCATCACTGATTAGTTATATCCCTAATAGATATTGCTGCAAGCATTGTCTGTTCTGAACAGTGTTCATTAATTCTCACAATATTCTGTATTCTGACACATTGTATTCAACAAATTAACCTTCTATTGTGGAATGAGTAATAGGAAATAAAAAAAGAAAAGCGATAACATGTCCAGTAGGAAACACTATATTATGTACAGTATGAAACACTGTATCATGAATAAACTATCCTGAAGAAAACGTGTGTTTCACATCCTTAAGATACAGTCATTTTAAAGAGAGGGATTTCTTTATAATCTTATATTTCTTCGTTTGTCTATGAAAAATTAAGACTATTATTACTGTTCACAAATTTAATCAATTTTCCTTATAACAGTAATTTTCCAAACCATCTCTCTCTATTTTTCAGTTTGATTTGAATGTTTTTTGTTATTTTCTTGAATTAATTTAATGCAACATTTAATATATTTATTACAAGTAGCTTGTAATAAAACATGTAATTAAGTATGGGTAGGTTATTTACGTCGAGTTCATTTAATACAACACTTAATATATTTATTACAAGTATTTGGTAATAAAACTTGTAACTAACTATGGGTAGGTTATTTACGCCATGTTCATTTAATGCAACACTTTATACAGTTACTACAAGTAGCTTGTAATAAAACATGTAAATAAGTGTGAATAGGTTATTTATCTCATGTTCATTTGATGCAAAATTTAATATATTTATTACAAGATACTTGGTGATACATTTCCAACCCTTTTTCTTTGAACTTTCATATCAATTTGATTAACATGCATTATTGATGAAACCCAGTGGTTCAGCGATATGTTTGTGGACTTATACTGCTAGAAACTGGGTCCGATACCCGTGTTTGGCGAAGTATAGATAGTCCATTGTGTAGTTTTTGTGCTTGGTACTAAACAAAATAGCATTCGTGACACATTCTTTTCTAAGGTTACTCTATCAGACAAGTGTATTATACAGTCAATTATTTTGATTTACAAGACCCAGTATGGCAAGGTAAGTTAAGGCACTCATTTCGTAATCTGAAGGTCGTGGGTTCGAATCCCAGTCACTCCAAATATGCTCGCCCTTTTAACCGTGGGGACGTTATAATGGTACAATTAATACCATTGTTCGCTGGTAAAAGAGTAGTCCAAGAGTTGGCGGTAGGTCTTGATGACTAGCTGCCTTCCCTCTAGTCTTACACTGCTAAATTAGGGAAGGCTAGCACAGCTAGCTTTGCGCGAAATTCAAAAAACAAACAAATAAAACAATGTATTTACAGAACTGTAGTGAAAATGATTAATTTGTTAATGAGCTGTTTCGGTAAGTTTCGGAACAAATTATTTCTGTAAGGTCTGGTTTAAGATTTAATGAACGACATGAACTTCGAATACTGAGCATAATTACTACTGCTAGGAACTACACTAGTTACTAAGCAACAGCGAAACTAAATTCAATCGTACTGTGTATTTGTCGTCGCTATAGTAACTATTGTTTTATCCAAGCACGAGGAACGCTGAATCGGAGTGAGTGCGTGATTTGTCTCTTAACTTAAGGATAGCAACAGTGCCTGGATGTTCATAACCAGACGTAAATGATAATTGCTAAGTTCATAAGATGCCAAGTGAACATAATTAAACATGCAAGAACTAATTTTACTACAAATTTACAGAATCGCAGGAAAAATTATTATTTGATAATATTATGTTGCTATACAAACTATCTATTGATACTGGTCATATTTTTTTCAGAAAGTTATTTTATTTATCTTCAAAGTTAAAGATGAATAAAAACTATGAACTAATTAGAGCAGTTCTTTTTAACTACAATTGAATGATACTATAGCTATCGTCGCAGTTATTTTAACCAAAAGTGACTAATGCTATAGCTACCATCATAATTTTTAAACTATAATTAACTATTATAATCAGGCTAATTCTCAGAGTGTTTTTTTTAATCCAAGCGACTCTTTCATTACTTTAATAGTTCTCGTAAGTAAGCTTATCGCTAAGTTGTAAATAAACATACTTACATTTGGGTGGTCTTTGACGGGAACTAAAACTTTTACTTGTAATTTGATTGGTCGACCTTTGTGAATATCTAGCAGTCCTTGGGTAGAAATTCTCATTTGAATGGTTGATTGGTTCCCAGCCATGTCACCATTCTGTATTTGACTTTCTGTGAAAGAAACAATTTTAATTAGAACCCACAACTTTTGAATGCTTCGTGTAGTAAGTTACAATACCTATAGTATTGTAGTAACCTATAGTAGTAACCTAAGTTGAACCTATAACATAGTTGTTTTATCGTTAAGAGGACCAAATGTACAGAGGTTAACAAGTTTAATAACCATAGTTAACACACGTAGAGTGTTAACGCTGCTAACAACTGTGATTAATACACAAAAACTGTAGTAACCTAAGTTGAACCTATAACATAGTTGTTTTATCGTTAAGAGGACCAAATGTACAGAGGTTAACAAGTTTAATAACCATAGTTAGTTAACACACGTAGAGTGTTAACGCTGCTAACAACTGTGATTAATACACAAAAACCATAACTAACACGGGTAAGAATTATGGTCAGTACACAGTAGAACCATAACTAACACGATTGCAACTCTGGTTTGTATAAAGAAATATTTGTAGTCAGTATACGTGTAAAAACTACACTTATTTAGCGTGTGTTATAACTATAATTCAGATATGTAGAACACAAAAGACTGACTGAAAGTAATATAATTTCCACTATTTTAGTTATTATTACCTAAATTATGAAAACAATTAACTTTACCGATAACCGAACGTCTGTCTTAAGAAATTACACATTTTTTCTTCACTGTCTTAATACTTACCTATTTCCAAAGAAGTAGTAATTTCATTGAAACGGGCCATTACTGGCAAATTTCTTAGGACAGAGAATATTGCAATTCGTTTATTATTACTTCAAGTTATACAATGATTTGAAAAAAAATATTTCGCTCTCTCTGTTTGAAGGAGTGAAACTTTAATTCATGGATAACAATATTTATATCACCTGTTTTTTTACGCACAAAAGATATCCACTTTGTTCTTGTTCTATTTACACTGAACAAAGAACGAAAGTACTGTTATAAGTGAAAGTTTCGTAATTGGCAATTCCTTTCTCTGGGTGTGTCTTTTTTGCGTATTTTGTATGAAGTTCCATTCCCTTAAAGGTTTTCCTTATCTAAAATGCCATTGAAACAAAACACTATAGACGTCTGTTTCCCCTTATATCATTCGCACGTAATAATATTAAAAGATACATCAACACCATTGCACAGTAAACAAGCAAGCTACTATAATTTCAGTAATATTGTGTTGTTATATTAAGAGTAAAAATGATGGTAATTGTGTTACCAAAACCAGTTGCATGTAAACTAATTATAAAGTTTTTTCCCTTTAAATGTGCCCAAAATACGTCGGTTTTTGTGTTTTTTACAGCTGAAAATACTTCATTATTTATGACCGTACTATTTACAATCAAGTTATTGTTGATGATTATCTATTATTATTTTACGCTCGTATAGTTTGTAAACAAATTATTGTTCATAATTCTTTATTATTACACATTCGAACAATTTACAAAGTATTGTTGATAATGCTCTATTAATGTCTGGTTGCACCATTTACAGACAAGTTATTGTTGAAGATGTTCTACGTTTTATGGCAGACATCAAAAAGATCATATATTTTTTTCAGCAAAAGGTTTCTCATATTTTATCTCAGCTTTTAACCATTTCCACGAAAAAATGAATGACATTTATTTCAAGTGTTATTTTTTGTATTTTGTAAACAAAGAAAAAAGGAAGCAAATATTAACAAAACAAAGTAAATACAAAATACTATAAGCATTGTTTACTCAAACTACGATCCGCTATTTTGGCTCCTTGCTGTTACCTAGTTTACAAATCATTAAGTATCAACATATTCATCTCTTATTGGCTGGTAATTCGTGTTTCACCCTGTACAAAGTATCAAGTATCAACATGTTACAGGCATCTAATGTTCATCTGTTATTAGCTGATAATTCCTGTATTTAAGCTTCTAAAAGGAACACCATAAATGTGTAAGAGAAATAACTTCAAGAGTTAATGATAAAACTGTTTACACAAGAAGTATGATGTTTCTTATGTGATGAAAATGTAGAAAAACAAAACTAAATCAAGTTTTCAACAACCCTACGACCTTCGCAGTACCTTATTTAGTATTATACAAATGATTTGGGTGCAATATACCAAGCTGTTTTTGTTGCAGGATAACAAGAGAAATAACAACGAAAATTACTAACAGGATATTTTGAGCTTATTTTCTTTTCTTTGTAAGTTTACAAAGCGATCTTCTCTTGTGAAATGTTACATATGCGCACCCTTAACGGTCAATAATAAAGGTTTTAAATGCTATTTGAACTGAATCTTAAATATTTATACAGTTTTTTGCCTGAACGAATGTTCTATTAGGGTTTTGTGCAATTATTTGCGATCCTTATTATGAACCACTATCGTTGTTCGCGATAATCTTTTAAAGTGCATCTGAAAAAGTACAAAATGAAAAACAACTTTACTTCCTTTTCCTTTTGCATGAATATAAAATTTTATGTACATATTACGTTCCATGGTTGCTGCTGATGACACAGATGCTTTTGTTCATCTTGTAGCTAACTAGAAAGGACAATGAAGACACAGCTGGGTCACAAGTATGAACGTTATGTCAGATCGATGTGTTCTTTCACTTGTTTCCATATATCAAACATCCACCTGAGGGCTGGTTAGACATTTAATATACAAGTATTTTACATTTTTCCTATATTTCTCCTCAGTAATAGAGCAGACTATTGGTTATTTGATTCCTTTCTCTATTAGATAGATACTATTGGAAAAGGGAATGCTAATCGATAAACTGTCTGATTTCACTGCTTCAGGCTAAAGAAGATATATTTGTTTGACTAAGACACCTGAAGAAGACAAGTGAATATACTGCTTCATTAAAATACCATGGAGAAGTTCGAGAACAAACTAAAAACGTTTGTCTTCTTTGTTAGTTTTCTTCTATTATCTTTAAATTTCTGTATATGTTATAAAACTTCCCTTGGGCCTACAAAAGCCTTTATGATAAGTCTGAAACCTCTTAAACAATCATCTCATCTATTAGAGATGTTTTACAAAGAACAGAGTTGAACCACAGAAATAAAACGAATACACACAAATCAATAACTATCACTAAAAAACCGGGTGAATAAACTGATCAAAGTCCTAAACAGAAAGAAACATGGATACAAATACAAAATTATTTACTTATTTGTAAGTCAGTAGGTTATCTCAAATACAACTAAAAAGTGACACAAAATAGATAAACAAATCAAGCTATGTATATACATACACACATTACATATAAAGATAGGAGCACGAGGAACTTAGAAATAAAATGATAAATCTAAACATTTATAATATTTCAAGAAACTAATCAGTTTAAGGAAAACAAAAAATTAATTAACGTAGAATTCTGATTTACTGATAAGAAGCAATTTATAAGTTCTTATGGCAGTAGTAACAATAAAAACTTCGGGTAGGAAGGAAAGAACGACAGGCCTAAAACATCATTCTGAAAATTGTCAGACTTTAGTTTCCATCGCTTCTGATTTTAGTTTTTTTTTCTTTGAATTTTCAGACATTTACTTTTATCTTGACTATATAACATTAAAATGAGACGCAACTAGAGAAGGAACTGTTGCAGGGAAAATAAAATGAGAAAGAAAGAATTCCTTAACGTTATTAATCGTTAATACCACAGTGCTACATTTTCACACTACAGCGATCTTTGCACAAAATTCTTCTTCTAGCTTTAGTACGTAAAGATAGTAACAATAAATTATAGGGTAATTCAACTACTTTTCATTCATTACAACTTTGTTGTTTTCGCAATGCAAATTTTGTAAGTTTTTCAGCGGACGATGCTGATTTTGAAAATTAACGAAGTGAATCTTGGAAACCATATTAACGACTCAATTTTAATGATATACAAAAAGAAATGTTCATGGTTTTAACAGAAATTGCCACAGTTCAACAATAAATGTTTCGAGTAACAAAATACGATCCAGACTTATGAAAACATGACACAAAATTTTCATTTTGTTTTTGTTTTCAACCTATGTGATACTACGATATATGTAATGTAAATGAAAAATAAATGTCAGAGTGGCTGCCTTCTTTCTATAAAAGTTATATCTGATATCTACATTCTTTGTTAAGAAAACAAGGAATTAGTCTTAAAAACCTTAACCATTTGTTTCTATCCATATGTCACTAAACATTTTTAGCCTATAAACACATAATTCCTAATCTATCAGTCTTTCTTTTAATTCACACTTTTATTTTATTCATCTGTCTATTTATGTAGTTTATTTTGAAATTCCTTTGTAAAACAAACAAAAACCTTCAACAAGTTCGAACACCTTAAACACAAGCAGCATTTTGAAACATTTATTACAAACATTTGATAATTTTATTTTGAATAAATATAGTCACCATATCTGTATGTTTGTTTAAATAGTTTAACAACAAGCAACGCTAATGGCGATTCAGTTTGTTCGTTTTTCTTTTACTTAGTAAACCGACTAACCACATTTCTTATGCTAGTTTGACAATCTAGGCCCGGCATGGCCAGGGGGATTAAGGCGTTCGACTCTTAATCTGAGGGTCGAGGGTTCGAATCCCCGTCGCACCAATCACGCTCGCCCTTTCAGCAGTAGGAACACTATAATGTGAGGTTAATCCCAATATTCGTTAGCAATGGAGTAGACCAACAGTTGGCGGTGGGTGGTGATGACTAGCTGCCTTCCTTCTAGTCTTACACTGCTAAATTAGGGACGGCTAACGCAAATAGCCCTCGAGTAGCTTTGCGCGAAATTAAAAAATAAACTGTTTGATAACGAATGCTTAAAACTATGAGGAATTATGAACAATTTTATGATATTCTTAAACAAATATATATATATATACATGTTTAAATATTCTATTTTTGTTTATTTAAACCACTACGTTTCATAATAACGTAATATTCTTTTTTTCACTCTTGTTCTAAGGACAAAACCCGTTGTTTAGTATGAAAAACACATATCGATTTAGGTCTCATTCACCGAAATGGGAGTTTGGAGATCGATTTTTTTGCTTCAAACTTTTTGACAGCACTTTTAGATTGGTTTTCTTATTCCTGTCAACCTCCCAACTACCACATATTTCACATTCTCATTCAGTCCCGAAAAATAAACTTAGGTGAGAAATAGTTATTATTTGATACAAAATTTGATGTCTCTAAATTAGTTTGTTTTGAATTTCGCGCAAAGCTATAGGAGGGATATCTGCTCTAGCCATCCCTAATTTAACAGTGTAAGACGAGAGGGAAGGCAGCTAGTCATTACCACCCACCACCAACTCTTAGCTACTCTTTTTACCAATGAATAGTGGGATTGACCGTGCATTATAATGCCCCCACGACTGAAAAGGCGAGCATGTTTTCAAATAACAGGTTACATCTTGTTTTCTTCATATTGTCCTCGTACTTAAAATAAAACAATCTTTAAGAACCTGTTTATCATAAAGCATTAGCAAATGCTTGTCTCGTAATAGACACATCTCGCAACTACTTTCATATTTAAGCACTTAATGAAAAAAAAGATTACTAAGAAATATTTCCTCGCTGAAAATGTTTGTTTTTAAAAGTGTATCTTTTACCTTTGTAGCGCTCTATACAACACAGAACACGCTACTATATTTTTAGTATTTAACATTATTGTTGGACTGTTTCAACGAAACAGAGCGTGCTGTTTTAAATCCTTGTTATGTAAGATTACAAGTGATCTTTGCTTAAGTTTCTTGTAAAACCCGTATAATTTCGTGTTCATATAATTTTTTTCTTGTTGTACGTCAATTTATTGTGTAAACTAGCCCAATGAAAACAATCGTTTTCAGCATAACTAAAAAGTAACGGTAACAAGTAACAGATATAGTACGAATTTTGTTACTGGATGATGTTTAACTAAATATAAACACCAAATGGAACAATTTCTGAAAGTCTGTCTACATTACTATCAGTATTATTGACTGTGAAAATCCTAGATATAAGAACGAAATTTGAAATAATTTTTCATCAGATTGAAAAAAATATTAAATTTCAGTATGTTCTCGCAACACCAAAAATCAATAAATATTTTCATATCAAATAAAGGTAGAAGTTTATATATTATCATTACGGGCCATTTTAGACCAAAGCCATTTTAGTACTACGTTTCTGTAACCCAGCTTTCAAAATAAAAGGAAAACAGAGTGTATAAAGCTGTAAATATATATTTACCAACGGTCATGGAGACAAAATCACACATACAAGTTCTTTTAAGTATAGCCACAAGTAAGGTATGTGATACAAATATGTTCTGAATTATCATTTTATCATAGTGATGTAGACAAAAACAAGTAAAAAAACTGAGACAACCAAGTTTGACAAATAATTTTGATTCTGAAATAAATGTGCTTTATAGCGAATTAAGTCATGCAGTACAATAACCACGAAAATGAATTATTGGTCAAGTTATAAAACAAGGCAAGTGGTATATCACGAGAATACGCTTTAAATACGGTTCGAAAGCTTTTATTAGTGACTTAATTTCAACAACAGAACATAATATTTGCATCTTGTAGGACGAAGAAGAGCTAAGCTTTCTTTAAAGCTATGCCAATCATAAATATATGACATAATTTTGATTTTTAGAGTTTATTACTGATGTGAATGCTTTAAGTCCACTTTGAGTGAAGTTAATGAACCTAACATAAATTTTGTGTTTTTTTTTCAAGCCATTTCTAGATCTGAGAGGTCGCTTTGAAATGGTTTACAATCTGCATATGAGAACTATTCAGTGAACCGTAGAATATTTGATATCCTAAAGCAGTAATGAACAATTCTTCTAAGGCATAAGAATAGACTTAACTGGCGGCTTTGAATCATATCTATCTAGGTATGTATATAGTTTACAAAACAGCGAGGAAGTGCGTGATACATTAAAACTAAGACATCTACACTAAGGTAACATTAAATATACAATATGTGTACAGCTTTAAAATCTGGAATATACATATTGCAGTCAGTGTTACTCAAAATGTATTATCTCTTCCGTGGGAAACTAATTATATTTGTGAGTTATAATTCAACATTTGTCGAAACTTCAGATTTCTATCACTCCTACAGTTAATTAAATGTTAATAGTTCAAAGTGCAAGTTATTTTATTTGTATCGTAATCCATTACTTAACGTGCACGCATTACCAACTTTAAACTGAAATTATTTTCTAAACTCGTGTTTTATTGTTGGTTCTTTCACCGATCAAAGCAATTTAGTGATAGGAAGAGGTTGTCAGATGTTTGGTGAGATGGAGGAAGACGCACGAACACAAACGACGAAGGACGAATGGGTGTTATTCAGTCAAGCTCACTTTTCGATAATACGACGTTATTACGGCAAGATTATAAGCTGACCGACGATTTACCTATCACGCAGATTCACAGAACGTGGCAAGTGACAGGTTCCAGCGAATACGGGCTCAATCACTCGAATTTTATGAAAAAATAAGACTACTAAGCACAAAATTATGACTTAAATCTGAAGACAAGAAGAAAATAGCAATTTATGTTTCATATGATGTACGATTAATACACCTTATCAAAAAACAGTGACGACAGTTCCTCTTGTGATAGGCTTAGCTAAACCTCTTTGTGTCGAATTATTTCTGATTCTATTCAGTCCATTAGTATTAATTGTAATACATGAATAAATAGCACTCGTGGAGTTTTTCGTCCATTACTAAATTTTAAGTAGGTTACTTAAGTTACGTTTTGTCCCACATATCATCAGTATAATCATCTCATCTGTATTGGGGTTACAAGCGATGTTTTACAACAATATCAGTAAGTAAAGAATACATTTCCTTGTAATACAATGAGTATAACAAGTAGTAAAATTATAATTACCTGAAGTTCATTTAGCACCAATTACAGAGAAAAGAAAGGAGGTAAATTTTATTTTAGAATCACAGTTACTATAATTATAACAACAGAATACAAAACATGAGTATGTTTATCATAGACAACTACCACATAAAAACTTGCAGCTTCCTGTTTTATACTAAAACATTTATAAGAGAACCTGAATTTATATGCTTGCTAATAACACTCGTATTAACAAAAATCACGTTTTCTGAATTAGCTGTGATGGCAGCATATTGAGAAACATGTTTCATTTGTTCAGCAGCGACTAGAATATAAAGAAAGCATGTATATATATATATATATACGCACACACATACGTATTTACACCAGTAGCAACACCAATGTACAAAAAAGAAAAAGAAACTTGCTTAAAAACAAAATTTATACCCACTATTACGACTCAACAATTAATTTATATTTTTACAAATTTCACGTGTATTTTCCAATACACTAACAAAATGGAAAACGTGAAAGTTTCGAAACCTGTTATTTCAGTAGATCTAAACTTTATTTAACTCAATATTGTGTGCATTTACCTGTTTTACTTCCTTGGCTCTTCTTACGTGACAGAAGCAGAAACAGAATTTACTTAACTTGCTTGGCAATCACACAGATGTAAACACAACCTGCAACTCGTCCATGACAAAAGTGCAAAAACACCTTTCATTTACTTCCTTACAAGTTTAAATAAAAACAGTACTGCAGGTTGTTTAGTCATAACCAAGTTTTAGTTGTTAAAGCTTTTCAAGTCATTTTAGTTTTTCGCTACAAAAGGTGTTTTTTTCTTTCACATATGTTTTGACTGACGAAAATGTTACACGTACAAAATAAAACCCCCACGAATCTTATGATCATGTCAAAAGAGAAAACAAATAATATTGAAATATGACTATTTCCTACTTGTCTTACAATTTAGTTTAAATTATGAAAGTATCTAACGGTACGGATTCGCTTCGTAAAACTACTCTCACCCACATTTGCTATTGTGGTTAAATAAGTAACCGTCAATTCTTGGGCTACTCTTTTACTAACAAATAGTGTGATTTAAAATCACACTATAACACCCCTCCTCATGGCTGAAAGGGCGAGCATGTTTGGTGTGACGGGGATTCGAACCTGTGACCCTCAGATTATCAGTCGAGTGCATTAACCACCTGGCCATGCTGGGCCTTAAATGAAAGAATTACGGTGAAAAGTACAAAACACCTCTTTTTTGGTTCTGGCTTTGGTTTTTCTTGCTATTACAAAAAAATCTCATAATTATGCTCAGTAATTAGCATATGTAACACAGATTTAATTTTATGCCTTCGTGAATAACAAACCTTCAGGTTAGAAACTTTAAACTCATAAAACCTAAAAATAATAATAAATTCTTAACTTACAAATTATATATATATATATATATGTTTATCTGTGTTTTTTTAAACAAAACATTTCCTTGTCATTAAAGTTAACACTGTATAACATTTGGTAGTGTTGTTACCTATGTATTTATTGCTTAAAATTTTCTAACATTTACGTGAAACGAAGAAATCTTGGGATCGTACAATAATTAAAAAGTAAAAAATGCATTGTAAGTGTTTATACTTGTTGATTTCCATGGGGAAAATACAGAGGTTTGTATTTTAAATTGCTCATCCTCTGGTATCACAGTGTGGAACTATGACTTAACGTGATCTCTCGGATTTCTTCTATCGTGTAAGGTAACCACCATTGCATCACAGTTCATGTGACTATATCAGCAAATCAGTGGATGAATTAGTCTAGGGAGATCAACTACTGAAGATGTTTTATCATTCAAACTAATTGTGAGACTCAACTTATTACTTTTTTTTTAGATGTCCAGAACATTTGTCCTCCTTTTAGTTTTAACTTCTGACATCAAAAATTGAGCTATGAAAATTGAATATTTTTTTCCATTTGATTGGCTTTTACAATTGACATCACTTTGTTTATTTTTTAACCGAAACAATTTTATTCACGAACTAACCTACAGTTAACTGTCTCATCAAAACGTCTTTCCGACAAAGTGAAGACGTGTGCGAGCTTCTAAGGAATCAGTTTAGTAATTCTGATGCTAATTACGATATACATTCTAAGATTTCATGTCCTCTTAGTATGTCCAAATTTTATAAGCAACATATGTTTATTGAGCTACCTGCTTGTACGTGACTCTTTTACAGACTTTGATTAATGACACAATCATAATGCTAGGACACCTCATTATATGCGGTGTTCAAATCGACCAACAATGATTTCTCCAGTATCATTTCGTTTGAATTAAAAATCTGAAAGAGAAATCTTTTCTTTCTAAAATAGTATCGTGACACTTTCTATTAATCTTCAAGAAAAATGTATGTAAAGAAAGACTCACGGAAAAAAAGTACATTTGAATATAACTATTCTTCCAAATTACTCAACATAAGTAAGCTTTCGTATAAAACATCCTTAGGTACTTCACGTTCGTTTAATTTATTACAGAGATGTGTCGTTTCTTCTACTCAGACAAAAAAGAAAGCCTTAAGAGCATATCCAACCATTCAAACAGCGTCGAGTTCTATAGCCTGACGAGATTCGTTAATGTCGTATTGTTTATTACCTTAACAAAAAAAGATTAAACCCTCTTACTCACAGTCTAGATTGGCACTTGAAAGTACTTTTACGTTACTTATGGAAATGTAAGTGATGCTAGTAAAGCCTTTAAATTTCATAGTGATAAGCTTAAAATATTCTTAAAAATTTGACTCAGCTACGCCAGGCTTTGAAGTTTTCAAAACATTTCGGTGTTATGTCAGATTTGCAAAAGAATAAATTATGATAAAAATAAAACGAAGTCACTGTATGGATACTCCGTACTTTTAGATGAAAAGTAATGATTTTTTTTCAATGCAAACTGTTACGAAAATCCAGTGTGAAGCTATGGCGAAAGATAGCAACTGCAATTCCAACAAACACTTCTAACGGAGTGACCCAGCATGGCCAGGTGGTTAAAGCACTTAAATCGCAATCTGAGTGTCGCGGATTTGAATCCCTGTCACACCAAACATGCTCACCCTTTCAGCCGTAGGGGCATTATAATGTAACTGTAAATCCCACTACTCCTTGGGTAAAAGAGTAACCCAAGAATTGGCGGTGGGTGATGACGACTAGCTCCTTTCCCTCTAGTTTTATATTGCAAAGTTAGGGACGCTAGTACAGATAGTCCTCGAGTGGTTTTGCGCGATATTCAAAACAAACCAAACCTTCTAACGATGTACAACAACTAAAAATGTTTAGATACCAATTTTTTTTGTATACTTTTCATGCATATAAGAAAAATGGTCCAAAAAGTGGAGAAAATTTACAAAGGAAAAAAAAACGTTGCGCAATGGGTTCTCTGTGCTGTTGCCTATCACAATATCGTATTCAAAATTTTGTCTTTAGAAGCTTTCAGGGTTACCGAGAAAAACTCTAGTAAAACTAAATGTTCGTTTTAATATTCAGAGAAAAAAAGAGTAAAATGATAACGTCGGAACATTACGTATAACGTACTTTAGATATTTGCATACTGCAGTAATAAAGACACAATATGTGTTTAAATATGAAACAAAAGTTTATAAAAAACATAACATAACAAAAGTACTATTTAAGTTTAATAACTTACGTTGCAAATATAAAAAAAACATGCAAGAAATATGTTTTAAAACAAAGATGTATACAGTTTTTTTGTAATAATATTTTTGGTACCTCGAATGAATAAGATTTAAATAAAATACGTTTTAATTAAGACACTATCCAGTGATTTATGTCGTTATTGTGATTACGCTTGTGTTCACTTTAATCAGTCCATTCAATCTTATGATGTCTAGATTTTATAAAGGCGTCGCACTGATATAAAATATGTCTTTAATGCAAAAAGATAAAAACAAACAAATTTAGAGCACTATATTTTTCAAGAATTATTAAGATATAAATCCATTTTATGTTATTTCCACTGTCGTGCATCCTACAGCTTTGCACGTGTCGTGATAAACAAATTAGATCATTCTGCTTACTTACGTTGACAATCAATCGCTGTAGGGCACTGCAACGATTTTGTTTTTTGATTTTTTGAATTTCGCGCAAAGCTACTCGAGGGCTATCTGTGCTAGCCGTCCCTAATTTAGCAATGTAAGACTAGAGGGAAGGCAGCTAGTGATCACCACCCACCGCCAACTCTTGGGCTACTCTTTTACCAACGAATAATGGGATTGACCGATACATTATAACGACCCCATGGCTGAAAGGGCGAGCATGTTTGGCGTAACCGGGATGCGAACCTGCGATCCTCAGATTACGAGTCGCACGCCTTAACACGCTTGGCCATGCCGGGCCCGGCACTGCAACGAAGGAAATATATTACACAGGCTGTGAATTTAAACTTCACAAAAGTTGTTTTGGTTTCAATAACGCATTTTCTATAAGTCACCTACAAATGTTTCGAAAATAATATTTCTTTTATATCACGTCAGGATTTTCTTTCAAATATAAAATAAAAAAGAACCATTACTTAGACCAAACTATTATTTCGTTTATAACAATGAATATTATTATTATGTTTGGGTTCTAAAGGATATTCGGAAAGTCTCTATGCAGTTTTGTATGTTAATAAATATATTAGTGCACAATCGAACGACGATCGATAAGATTTTCTATAGCGAGTGGTTGTGAACATTTTAAGCATTGCAAAATGTGGCCCGATTTCAATAAAAATGATTCATTTATGTAAAACTTCACTTGACATTTTTTTCTGAAAAATCTGTACATGATGGAGAAAAATGGATATCACTTTCAGATTCATCGGAGGAACTTATAAACATTTCAAGAAAATAAAACTATCGCAGGCCCAATATTCTTCTATGTCTAATTTCGATATTATATTTAAAACTTAAATCGTACTTTTATTCTTTTCCTTGTGTTCTTTCTTTCATTTTGTGTTCTTTATTTAAACAATAAGACATGATAATACCACAAAATGTAAACAATAAGACATGATAACACCATAAACTGTAAATAAGATTTGAAGAATAAAAAAAAAAACAGGAAAAGTGTTAATCAAAACAGAAAGCTTACAATTTATATAATAACAAAGATCTAACAAGTTTTCATAGGGACAGGATAAAAAACAAAATCATAATAAAGGTATTACCGTTGTCACATAGTTAAAAAATAAAATAGTGAACAGTGTTTGAAAGTAGCCTCACTTCCAAGTGTATTTGTGTTAAAAATCAGATTGAATGCATGTAATGTAAATGTGGGAAATAACAAATAGTATTGATAGCATGAAGTGAAACCAAAATCTTCAAAAGTCGTTTAAAAGTTTACGTTTGTTTATGTGGGATTTCGCACAAAGCTACACGAGAGCAATTTGTGTTAGCAGTCCCTAATTTTGAAGTGATAAGGTACAGGGCATTCTTGATGACGAGAAACCCACTTGAAACCCACCCTTACACCCACCACTATACTGGTACAGGTATGTTGATGATACAGTTGCTGGATTCACACCTACAGAACACATACTTAGTTTTTCAATCACGTTAACTCGATACACCCTAACATTAAGTTCACCTGTGAACAGGTAAAAACTAACCAAATAGCATTTCTTAACCTCAAGATCCCTAGAATTGATGCACAATTTGAAACAGAAATCCACAGCAAAATCTCTCATACTGAATTATACATTCCTTGGGACTCACCACATGAAACAAAATAAAAACTCAACATATTAAGAAACCAAATAAACACAACCATAAAATTATGTTCACCTAATAAAATTAACAATGAAATCAACAAAATAAAACAACACTTTATCAACATCCTCAAATCTCCTTCAAAAAAATGTGGAAAATTATACGCACACAAATAGACCAACAACAAACAAACAACAATAAATCCTAAGATATACAAAGAACAAAACCATATACTCCTGATAACAGCGAAAAAATAACCAACATTTGGAAAAAAAAACTTATAACAAACACAACATTTCAGTAAACACCAAATTTATTCAAAAACCAGGTACAAAACTAAAGTCCATACTATGTAAAAACTACACTGACAAACACAACACCAACATAATTTATAAAATATAATGCACCAACTGCCACGACTTCTATGTTGGAGAAACAAGAAGAAAAATGGAAACTAGATTCAATAAACACAAAAATACACCTTCACACGTTTTAAAACATTGCAAGACACAACATAACCATAGAAAACCCCCAGATACTAAATAGGAAAAAAAAATACAAAGAAACATAAATTCAAAGAAGCCCTACTTATACCGCAATTAAAACCAAAATTAAACCAATATTAAGGAATACCTTATACCTACACTAATTAGTAATCTAACATCCAATTGCAACGCCCCCTACAATCTCGAATTCGTTTATACTCTCGTCCCAAAGACGTGTCCGGCAATGGTCACTTGCAAACTCGACTAGTTGTTCTTTGCTTATCAATAAAAATGTTAATATCCATACTAGCCTTTCTGAAATAAAAAGGTTGATTTATTTGTTTTTGAATTTTGCGCAAAGCTACACGTGGGTTATCTGCGCTAGCCGTCCATAATTTAGCAATGTGAGAATAGAGGGAAGATAGCTTGTCATCATCCCTCACAGCCAACTCTTGGACTACTATTTTACCAACGAATAGAGGGATTGACTGTCACATTATAATGCCTCTACGGCTAAAAGAGGCGAGCATGTTTGGTGTGACGGGGATTCGAACCCGCGACCCTCGGATTAGGAGTCGAGTGTCTTAACAACCTGGCCATGTCAGATTCAATAAAGGGATTTCTCCGTTATTCTTATAACACATTCATAGGCCTGAAGTACTAAGTGTGATGATTTTTGTTTTCTTTCTATTTCGTGTTGCCAACGGGATGCGAACCACAAAGCCTCATTTATTTCGTATTAGATTAAAATTAAGAAAGACAAACCTACTTATATAAATTTAACGAAAACAGCATATATTATGAGAAGCAAAAAAACAACAAACAAAGAATAAAACAGGCTTAGTAAACAGAAACCCAATAATTGTAGGCTAAGAAACAAGTAAATATACATTTTTGTGGAATAGAATTCCGAATAAACCAGAAATAGTCACTCTAAAGAAATATTGCTCCTTTTAAGCTATTAAACATCCGCTGACAAGATTAATTTAATATTCAATCTCTGACACTATTTGCCAGAGTACTTAAAACAGGTCCTCCTACAGCTTGGCTGTCCTACTCTCAGCTGAAGACTTGCTTTTATCCTCCAGGTAGTTTCTTATTATTATGCCTCTTCATCCTGCTTTTACCATATATGGTCAGAAATGTATTCCAAAATCCCACTTTTCAATAACGTTTCTGCTTTATCCTGTTTCTACAAGATAAATTCGTTTAACTCCCTGATTTTACATGAAGCCGCGATTCTACCTGACCGTCCTATCTTAGATAAATACACCTATTTTTTGTACTTCTGATAAGTCTAGATAAGGTTTAAGACTAAACCTCCTACTTTTCTTAGAGTACCTTACACTTGAGACGGGTAAGCCTAGATAAGGTTGCAGTTCCAATTACTTCTTCTGCTTATCGTAGGCAACCATAAGTTTTACACCGGTAAGCCAAGATAAGATTGCAGTTCCAATTCATTCTTCTGTTTATTGTAGACTACCATATGTTTTACACCGGTAAGCCTGGATAAGGTTGCAATTCCAATTACTTCTGCTTATCGTAGGCTACCACATGTTTCACACTGGTAAGCCTAGATAACGTTGCAGTTCCAATTACTTCTTCTGCTTATCGTAGGCTACCATACGCATGACACTTGTAAGCCTTGATAAGGTTGCAGTTCCAACTAAGCCTTCTACTTCTTGTAGGCCATTTGACCCCAATATAAGTCTAAATAAGTTTAACACTGGTAACGTCAAATACACCCTCTTTTTTAGAGCACTCTCAACTTGACACAAGTACACTGTTTTTCCTTGACATTTTTCACAAACAAGTCACCTTTTAGCTCGGTATAACACAATCCCATATCATGTCTTCTTCTTAATGACATAATTGTCATTGCCCCTACAGAAGTCAATTTTGTACACGATACAAATAACTTCATAGTTTAACTTGACCACATGAAGCATAGTGACATGGGCCCGCCATAGCCAGGTGGTTAAGGCACCCGACTAGTAATCTGCGTATCACAAATTCAAGTCCCCGTTGCACCAAATATGCTCGTCCTTTCAGCCGTGGGGGCGTTATAATGTGACGATCAATTCTTTATTCGTTGGTAAAAAAGTAGCCCAAGAGTTGGTGGTGGGTGGTTATGACTAGCTGTTTTCCCCCTAGTCTTACACTGCAAAATTATAAACGCCTAGCGCAGATAGCTCTCCTGTGGCTTTGCGCGAAATTCAAAGTAAACATAGTTACATAAATATGATCTTCCTTCTAGGTGAGATAGCTTCTATATTGATACTGGTACTCTTAGTAAAATACATTTTTCGTATTATCGTTTCTATATAGGTAAATTGAACAATTTCTTTAAGCGGTGTCATGCCGCTTTAAAAACACAATAATAAGGAAAGGTGACAGTGTTATCTTGCAAGCTTGAATAAAACTTTTCGATGTCTAATGATGACCAGTATATTTTCACTACCATTCTGTACGATTATTTGAAGAAAATGTTATTTCTCGATGTATGAAAACTGACAATACGTACGTTTTACTCTGTGAGACTTAAGAATTTCAAATCAAAATAAAAGTAAATAAATAATGGGTCAAACACAAATAAACTTAGCCTATATTTTTGAAGCTTAAAAAAATTTGCTTAGAAAGTACGACAAGTTACAATGACACTTAAAACAGCCATTGAATTAAGAAGTATTTAAAGACTAAGGCTTTCTCTCCACTTTATACAGTACGTCGTGATGTATAACAAAATCAATAAATAATCTTATTAGAATTACTTGTTTTATAGATAAGCACAAAACTACACAATGAGTTATCTTTGTGATGTCTATAACCGGTTTCTTGCATAATAAGTCTGCAGACTTATCGCAGTGCCACTGGAGGAGGGAGCAAATACTCTTAATACTGCCTTTGGGCTAGCTGTTTGTTTGTTATTGTTTTGAATTAAGCACAAAGATACACAATGTGCTCTGCCCACCACGGGTATCGGAACCCGGTTTTTAGCGTTGTAAGTCCGCAGACATATCGCTGAGCCACAGAGGGGCCTGTTTGTTTGTAATTAAACACAAAGCTACACAATGAGTTATCTGTGTTCTGCCCACCACGGGTATCTAACTCGCTTCTAGCGTTGTAAATTCGCAAACATTCCGCTGTGCCACTGGGGGACTTCCGTACGGTATTGGAAACAAGGGAGTTCTTAAAAGTGCTGCAAACAACTGAATTCTGTACATGATAACTATGACCTGAAGACAAAAGCAAAATCCAGTTTACACCACTTGTCACAACAAAAATTAGTCACATCTATGTAGCAAAAGAATGTAAAATGTGAGATTTTTTAACTCCTTGATAATGATATCGATAAGGTATGATCAGCCTGGATTGTTCGGAGTATATTCTATCACGTTGCTTAATAGTACCAAATCAAACAAAAAGGTGGCTCTTACCAGATTTTTATATTATAAAAAACAAACTAATACGTGTTAGGAAAAATAGTGGAATAATATATTTTCCTATAAATTTATTTTATATCTGGAATATAATATTATGAACAAAGAATTAGATTATCAGATTAAAAATACCAACGGAATGTGTTTTTTTGACCAGACAGAACTATACAAAAAACTACTTTTAAAGCATTCATGATAACAATTTAACACTATTTTTAATACTTTCTCAATTAACCAACAAAAAGATAACTAGATATCTCCAACAGTAATTTAAATATTTGCTTGTACATGATTTTGCGCTTTTACAAATTCAACGCTTTTCGTTCAATATTAAAAGTACAGCCGACATATTTGCCCGTTTTAAACAGAGATAAAACGAGTCATACTAAAAAAAGTCTATTTTTTACTTCATCAAATAACAAGTTTATGTTATGCATACACCTACCCATTCCCATATCTGTGGTATGTTTGTATATTTATCTGTATCTTTGTGTGTTTTTTATGTACATATATGTGTTGCTTTCTGTTTAAATGTTTGTATTTGAAAACGGAATGTTACTTCATGCGCATGTGCAATTACTTATTGCACTAGTGAACACAGAATTCTTTATTATTCATATCTGAAACATTGTAAGCAAAAATTACCAATAACATATAGAGTAGGAATTGCAGATCAAATTCTATAGGTCATGAGGCCTTCCAGGAATGACACTGCTAATGTTAGGTCACGTGATCACATTAATATATGTTTATCCCTCATCTCTTTCTACACTAAGCCATTGATGTTCCTTTTAAGACCACGCTCATGCGTTACCTAATACTGACTTTTGACCAGCTTGTCTCCTGATATCACTCAAGTGGGATCATTAAGGAAAAATATGTCATATGGCTCTGCGAGATGTAACAAGTCTATGAAAATATAAACTGCCTTATACAGCTGTCACTGAAATGAATAGAAAAATAAAACGCTATAAAAGATCAAGGGCTACGTACATGTTGATGGCAAGTTGGGGAAATCCGTTTGTTTCATTCCAACAACGTTTTGCTTTATTAGGTGAAAGCTTTCATTTCGCTAACAGCGATAGCATGTTAAATACAGCTTTTTGTTTCAAAACAAATGTCTGTTCCTTAAAGTTTTCCCTTACTTTTGATGAGGCAAACACATTTTCTTACTCGAATTATATAGCATCTTAAATTACGTTAATGTAGTTCAATTATTTTGTTACCATGAATTATCTTCGAGTGAATAAAAGGTAGAAGCTTGTAACAGTTCAACCGTACGATGTTGATTGAATAACACACGTCTATATTTCGATTTGCGGTTATACAACTGTGGCGAAAGCCCGTTAAACACAGAAACTTCCTAATTAGAAGATGGCAGAGAGACTCATATTTTCACGACTAACCAAACTTTAAATTGGCTAAATACTAAGTGACACTCTTTGAATTAATGAAATATTTTTCACTCTTGTTCCTTGGAGACCGCTAGCGATTGAACAATAAGACTGTGAACCTGAAGAGCAAAATCAATGTATAACACAATTTTAAAACTATTGATTAATAGTAAATTATCTCTATTCTCATGTCCGTAACCAATAATATATGTAGGTGCTATGGTGTGAAAGTAGCGTTTGTTCGCCAGAAAGCTATCGATCGGAGCTAGAATTTCCTATTATAATAATTTACAAAGTGACGTCACAAATCCTGGCTGAAATTCAGGAAGACTTTCACGTGAATAAAACTTTTAATTCACTTACTACTACCAAAACCAAAACAGTCTGAACTGAAGAAACGCAGACACGTGTATTTATATGCACTTTAACGATGTGTTCGCTTGGGTTCTCTAGGACACCAGACACTATTCATAGTTTTATTTCAGTCATGTAAACCAGTCATTATTTCAACATGTAACACATATATACGATCAGACAGCAGATTCGATTTCTTTCCTTGTTAAATCTAATAAACTACTGACAGCCTACGAGTGTTCATATCTATTCACTGAATGTAAGAGTACCTAGGTGTTCATACGTTAAGTAAACAGTTTTAGCTACGTATTTATACCTACAGAATGTGATAGTGCACCTTGGTGAGAAAAGTGCACCGTTTTCTTTGTTCTAATCCATTGTGTGTCTTCTTTGGAAGTTTCATGCTGTCTGCAACTCGACTAACAATAATAATTAAACCTTTCGTATTCATTCATCGTGCTACTTAATATTTTTCCTAACCTCTACTGGTATTTCTCAATCTTTAAATCTTCATTAACTATTTACTGAAATCTTAACGTTGAATCTTCTACTTGTTCATCTGTTGTTTGTCGTTACGTAATACATTCTTTATATATTTCTGCTCTAAAAACTCACAGCTTTTGTCGGTCTTTTTTCATATTTTTGTTTCCAGGAGATTTCTCTAAACCTTTTCAAATATAATAAACCAGTTGAAGTATTCATCTGGATATGCAATATCATGGCTTAAAATGTTTGTCCTAGTTTGAACAAAGAAAGCGGTTAATTCAATAGACTATATAATACAGATGTTGGAACAGTAAAAAGCTGTCAAAGCTGCTATCGATTTTAACTTTAACTTTTACCAACCTTTTCTAACGTATTTTTTTATTTCCTAAATGTGAAATAGTTAATTATTATTACTGAAGAAATAGCGTCATAATTAGTCTCTTTTCGGCTATATAGATAACGTCATTTTTAGGAAAAAAAATGCAGCAAGTTATGCAAATGGCATGGAAGAAATCCCTTTGATCTATTTAAAATTGCTTAAACTAAGAACTGAATAGCAATTCCAATAAAACTGCTACTAACTAGTTGTTGTTTGAAGTTAAGAAACATGTTAAAACTACAGAAAGGGCTATCAGTGCTCCGCCAATCACGTGTATCGAAAACCCATATTCTAGAGTTGTAAGTCCGCAGAATACCGATTTGCCATTGGAAGGGATCTAATTAGTTAGGACGCATTCAGAAAACTGTGTTTGTTATCGCATTAATATACGTGCAGATAGCGTAATAATGAATTAAAAAAAAACACGTGTGTTTATAGTAAAATCAAATGTAAGGTATAAGACGAGAATTTCTAACATTGGATTACCTCACAGTCTAACATGATAGAACATACATTTCGTCGGTTGTGGAAGTTCTCGTTTCATTTGGAAAATGTAAATTATTAGAACAAAAATAGAGAGGCCCGACATGGTCAAGTGGTTAAGGCAATCGATCGTAAACCGACAGTTGCGGGTTCGAATCCCCGTTACACCAAACATGTTCGCCCTTTCAGCCGCGAGGAGCGTTATAATGTGACGGTCATTCCCACTATTCGTTAGTAAAAGAGTAGCCCGACAGGTGGGGGTGAGTGATGATGACTAGCTGCCTTCCCTCCAGTCTTACACGACTAAATTAGGGATGGCTAGCGCAGATAGTCCTTGTATAATTTTGCGGGAAATTTAAGAAAACAAACAAAACAAAAATACACAAGACGCTATGGTAAAACTGTAATTCTCTGTATATTAGCTTGTGAAAACTAAAACGAAAAGAGAACGAAAAATGAATGCGCTTTTTTTACATTATCCTCCCTCCTTACAGGAAGCTATGATAAAATATATGTGATAGAATATAAATGCATAGGAAGCTGTGATAAAACCCTTCTTTGTATATTAACTTGTAAAAAAACAAATAAAAGAGCAAGAAAAAGAAGCACACTTATTCTAAATTACCCCTCCTTCTATCATTCTACATATAGATGGATAACAAGTGACAGTTGCAACTATTAATATGCCATGAAAATATTTTTCACTCGTAAAAATAGTAAAGCAAACAGCTGATGAACATATATTGTAAATTAAGTGTAATGCAAATATATCATATATGTAAAAGTGTTTACTGTTAAGCATAATTACAAGTGTATCGATTTCAGCGTCTTAAAATAATGAAAATTACACTGATGACATACACATATAAAAAATAATAATTGCCCAATAGAGCCTTTCAGTTTTATTAAAAATGTATATCATATGAGACAAGTATTTTTCGGGTTGGCATGGCTGGGTTGTTGAGGTACTTGACTCGTAACTCTCAGGTCGGGGATTCGAATCCCCGTCACGCCAAATATGTTCGCCCTTTCAGCTGTAGGGGCGATATATTGTGACGGACAATCCTACTATTTGTTGGTAAAACAGTAGCACAAGAGTTGGCGGTAGGTGGTGATGACTAGTTGCCTTCCCCATAGTATTACACTGCTAAATTAGGGACGACTAGCGTAAATAGCCCTCGAGTAGTTTTGCGCGAAATTCAAAACAAACGAATGTCGAGTTTCATCTGTTAAATTAGAGGTAGCTAGTTCAGATAGCTCAGTTATCAGATACCAGATAACTAAATCGATGCCGTAAGGAGCAATGAAAAATAAAAGCAATGTGTTCTACTGAGATTTTAGTTAATTTGTTTTATACGTATTTATGTTTTATTCAAATAAAACTTAGTTTTGGTTTAAATATATCTCAAGATCAATAGTGCCAATGTAGAAATTTTTCGTTCATTAAAAAAAACAACTGGTAATAAGGACAACAATCCTGATTAGCTTAAAACTCTGTAGTATTGTGTTTGTTCAATTAATTCGAAATATTTTCGTTAGATGTTACTAAATCTAATTTTTGTGAAAAGAAAACATGTAACTAATAAATTTCTAACTGTTTTTTTTTAACAACTTGCATTGCAGATGGAAACAATAATGTAATTTTATGGTTATATACAATATACGTCCAACATTTCAGAAAATGAGCTAATAAACCTGTTAACAAAGTTATTTATTTATTTGTGGTTGATTACCATGAACCTACTGGAAGAGATCTTTCTGAAAGACAGTATTTTATTTATATTTCAATAAATGAACAAGCAGTTCTTCACTATATTTGTTACTGAGCTCAAAATCCTAAAGTTCCTAATGTTTATTGAATTTTTGTACTCTATAACATGTGCATAGAGTTGATTATCTTGTTCTATTATCGTATGAGAAAACTTACACATCTTTATTCTACTTGCCCCCCAGTAGCTCAGCGGTATGTCTGCGGACTTACATGCTAAAATCCGGGTTTCGATACCCATGGTGGGCAGAGCACAGATAGCCCCTTGTGTAGCTTTGTGCTTAATTCGAAACAACAACAACAACTTTATTCTACTCATTTGTTTATCGTTTCCTGGTTCTTCATTCTTCATACACTAAAAAACGTCACAAAAATATTTATTTTAACAACCGTTTATAATTTTGCTACTGCCATCTATTATTGAAATTTGAGATTTAGTTCATACACATGTGGTTTTAGTTATCTTTTATAAAGATCTTACTAAAAATAGTACATTTCTACGTCATATATTTTATTCGACTATGGAAACCCTTTCTTTGGTGGAACGTTATCCGCAAAGATTGATTCCAGTAATTACAGGAATACTTTAGGTATGTTTCTGGAAAAACGTTTCAGTATTACACACTTTATCAAACATTAACTTACCAGAGCAATAAAGTAAGAAAAGGGTCACCATTGAGCACTGTGCTAAGTGACCACAGTTATGTGAATGTGCGAGATAAAGATCATTTCACAACCAACACTCATTATCACAGCTAGCAATAATGGCTGTAAAGTAGTTTAGCTCTAGTTGTGTCAGTTGAAAGATGGGTGAGAGTGTACATCTCTCACATACATACAACTCAGTAAATCGAGTAATAAAGTCCAGACGCTAAAGATAAAAATGTATGGCCTTTAAAGTTTATCGTATAATTTCTTTTAGTTTTCGATTCTTTTTAAGTTAAATAGCTTTGTAGCAGGCTGCTTAGTTTGTTTTGTTTTTAATTTCGTGCAAAGTTACAGGAGGACTATCTGCACTAGCCGTCCTTAATTTAGCAGTGTAAGACTAGAGGGAAAGCAGCTAGTCATCACCATCCACCGCCAACTCTTGGGCTACTCTTTTACCAAAGAATAGTGAGATTGACCGTCACATTATAACGCCTCCACGGCTAAAAGACCGAGCATGTTTGATGTGATCGGGATTCGAACCCGCGACCCTCGGATACCTAGTCGTATCCACCTGGCCATGCCGGGATCCACCTGGTTAGTAGAATAAGTAATGTCACTTCTAACGATTGTTAAAAAAAACACCAATCTTTCTTCCAAAGAGTTTTTGTTGTTGTTTTGAATTAAGCACAAACCTACACAATGGGCTATCCGTGCTCTGTCTACCACGAGTATCGAAACCCGGATTTTAGCGCTGTTAGTCCGCAGAAGTACCGCTGAGCCACTGGGGGACAAATGCTTTTTACATGAAAGGTTAAAGTATGTGAAATTTTCCCTGCGCAATTAAATTATTCTAAAGAATCTGTACGTAGCTTCTTGTGCTTCACTTGAATTTTAACGTGCTTGCAACAAGATCTCTTGATATATTAACTTGTAAGTAACTGGTACTAAAATAAATATTATTCAAAGAAGAGGAGCTAATGTTACTCACGATCAGGCTATAATTTTGTAAAACAAAGCCTGAATTGTGTAGCTAGCCAAATCTAAACTTAGTTTTCTGCATGCTAGACTTGGTGGGATTCCAAATTGACATGAGACCAACGATGTCAGCGATCATGGGGAACAATGAGACTAGGATTCCTTTCCAGTGAATGTATAATCAACACACTCTTATACATCTTGAATCAGCTTGTTTCCTCATTACGTCATCAACCTTTACCCTTTCACCGTAAATAACACTGATAAACAAAATATAACAATCAGAATCATATAAATGGCAATATAAAATGTATACCATCTTTTGAAACATTCATTCGTTTCTACCCATAAAGAGTTTCCAAAGCTAGCTTTCAATACTTTTGTTAACATTAACAAATCCCCAGTGTAACTTGTTTTTTTGTTGAGTTGCTAGCTTTCTGTTCATTATATTCGCACTAGATGGACTTACTGACAATAAGTTTTTCTATCTTCAACCTCATTTGGTTTCATTTGTTTCGAAGTGTGCCCAAAGTTGCACGAGGGCTATCTGCGAAAGCTGTCCATAATTTAGCAATTCAAGACTAGATTGTTTGTTTGTTTTTTGGAATTCCGCACAAAGCTACTCGAGGGCTATCTGTGCTAGCCGTCCCTAATCTAGCAGTATAAGATTAGAGGGAAGGCAGCTAGTCATCACCACCCACCGCCAACTTTTGGGCTACTCTTTTACCAACGAATAGTGGGATTAACGATCACATTATAACGCCCTTATGGCTGGGAGGGCGAGCATGTTTGGCGCGACGTGGGCGCGAACCCGCGACCCTCGGATTACGAGTTGTACGCCTTACGCGCTTAGCCATGCCAGGCCCTCCAAGACTAGAAGAGGAAAAGCAGCTAATCGTCACCAGCCACCGCAAACTCTTGGACTACTCTTTTACCAGCGACTAGCTGGATTAACCGTAACGTTATAACGCCCCCCTAGCTGAGAAAGCGAGTAAGTTTGATAGAACGGGGGCTTCAAACTTGGAACCCACAGATTGTGAATCTAACACTCTAACCGTCTGGCCATACTTCAACCTGAATCAGTTTGTACCTAACAATTATTTTTGTTTGTCTGTCGTCCGCACTGTACAGTATTAATGGTTATATTTTATGACATTGAAGACGATGTGTTCGAAAAGAACAGCACGGTAATTTTCGGAAAATTGTTTGTTCATTAGAAAAGATACGCATGCATGTCTATCGTTGTATCGCCTATTTATGTAAGAACTACAACGTTAAATCAATTTAACGTAGAGTTATACTCACCAGCAAGTCTATAAGAACAGTTGTTGTACAAGGAAATCTGAATTTACCCATCTAAACACAAACATAACTTACCCTTTATGACGTGCTAATCTTAAGGAACAAGCTATTAGCAATCTAAAGATTTTATACACAATACCTAAACCTTGCATCGCTGGAGAAAAATACTTTTAGCGTGAAGTGATTCTGTAGTCGTAAATTTAAGCGAATTTTTTTTTGTCGAATTTACCCGAAGTATTTGGAAAATAAAAAGTTGTACTTATTTTCCTTAGTTGAAATTTAAATGAATACTTTAATCATTTAATATTTTAATGCGTATAATGTCATGTGATTTCTTTAAATTATTTTTAACCTCAGACATTTTCTTTGAAAACTTTTTTCAGTGTGCTTTTGATCACATCTAAACTATAATGATCGCTATAGATACAAACCTTTTCGAGTGAGGGCGCTGGCAGTTTTTGCGTGGAGTATGATTGTTTCTGTTATTTGTTTTTTTAAATCTGAATTAATGAATAAGTTGTGATTTAGAAACTTCCTTATGTTAAAACACGTGGTTTTTAATATTATATTTAAAATGGTCTCAATATTCTCACATGAAAAATAAAGTGAAATACCCAGGATAAAATATAGAGAAGACTTACAAATTATAATTATTATAACCGTCAATACTGTGATTCTATTAGTATTTTTAAAGAATTTAAACTTGCTTACATAGAAATATACTATAACTAATGTCTAAATAAAGTTTATATAAAATGTGTTCTTTGATTATATCAAACTGCTATACAAGCGTCTGTTAGCTTTAGTTCCAATATTTTATTCAGCGGAATATCTCTTTTTTTATACCCAAACTGTGCTACTTACTGACCTTTTTAATGTTTTTACGAAACTAAGTTTGACAATTATATTGTACATTTCAATTTTTATCAACCTGCTGTTTTGTTATATACCACAAGCTGTCTTTAAACTCGTGCAAGAAATTGCTCAAATTCATAGTTACGACATATATATATTAAACATATATTAGGTAAAACGGATAAAGGTATAATCCAAGTGATACACTGTTATGAGTTTATTTTAGTCGTAAAGTTTCATCAGATACGGAAAACGTATAAAAGACTTTTAATCACCCATTTAATGCATCGTGAATCTGCCCAAAATAACGAAATATTTATTTAAATGACTGGTGAACGCCGTCCCCAAATTACTTAGCATTAGTATATCTCTTATACACTTATTTATCATTTAATCAGTATTTTCACAACCTAAATAAACATACTTTAAAATGAATATTCATGAATGGTAGTGCCAAAGAACAAGTAAAAGTTATGGTATCATTTCGCATAATTCAACTTTATTCGAAAAGGAAAGCCACAGGGAGACAATAATCTAACTCAAAGCATGTTCATTCAGTTAATTCAATGTGTGTATATATTGGTTCATAGTTCATTAGAGACCAAAGTTAGTTTCAAAATAATATATTGATCAGTACTAAGACACAAGTACATACAATTACATAAAACCTCATTGTGGAAGAAAACCAATCAGTCGTAAACATGTATAGCTTTCTTCCATATACTTGTTATTGAAACACAGTAAATGCTACATCAGGTCCTCCTTTTAGAATATACGATACAAAAACTGTACGGTATTGAGCTCTTCTATCCAGTTAACTTAGTCACGGCTGCAAAAAATAGTAACAACTTTTCTGCTCACAGCAGTTTAATTACTCTTGCAAGTATTCGCAAAATTCTATCTCTAAGACTACTTCTAATTTCAGCCATTCTTTCTCAGAATTAATCCAAACTGTTGCCAGTCCTTTCTTTCTGAGGAAAGAACAATGGTTTCAGATTATATTTCGCGGGAAAAGATGAAACATTTAAATTTGTCAATTCAGTTTCTAATATTATTTTGAATAGGGCCAAATGTTAAGATATTCTGTTACAGATTCAAATATTATTTTTGATATACAATTCATTCATAATTGTCTTAAATATTTTCTTTCAATATTGTAAATGTTTTCTCGATTTTTTTCCTCTTCCATTCAAACTAAGTTACACCAGAGTATTTTTTTTGGCATATTACTTTTTATTGGGCTCGGAATGGACAGGTGGGTTTGAGCACTCGATTCGTAATCTGAGGGTCGCAGGTTCGAATCCACATCACACCAAACATGCTCGCCTTTCAGCCATAAGGGTGTTATAAGGCAACGGTTAATCCCATTATTCGTCGGTTAAAAAGTAGCCCAAGAGTTGGCGATGGGTTATGACGACTATTTGACTTCCCTCTAGTCTTACTCTGCTAAATTAGGGATGGCTAGTGCATATAAACCTCGTGTAGCTTTGAGTGAAATTCAAAATAAACAAATATTTTTCAAGTAAATATTCACCAGCAATATTAAATTTCACCTATAACAGATTATTTCAAGCTAATAAAAACGTGTTTATCTTAAATAAAAAATATGCTTCAACAAAGAATCCTGTGCCATTTCCATTGTTTTAACACCTATAGTAATTCCTAACAGGCAAATGCACTTCTCAAAGAATTACTACGTTATAGTCGGAAAACCTGTCTTCACGTTGTCTGACACACCAGTACTCCTTACTTATACATTTATTTGAGTAAAATACTCCTATTATGACGCTTTCAATGTTATAAGCCTCTCACGTTACATGAAGTAAACATAACTTTTCCGTTAAACCTAAAAGCAACATCTGGACAATTTACCACATCAAAAAATCTTCAGAGCTTTGAAAGATTGGATATCTTTGACGTAAAACCCTAAAATTGTTAAAATGCAAAATATTTTTGTAACTAAACTCCAACAAAAAAAACGAAATATTTTGTGTAATATCTCCAATCTAAAAATACAAATAACAGCGGTTAATATTATGACTGAAAGAACGTGAGATGAAACTTCGCCAATAGCATGAATGGTAAAGTAAGTGTTAGGCCTAAAGAAAACTTGCATCATATCTTACCAGTGGGTAACCTTTTATCTTTCCAGCTCGTCCCCTTATATTTGTATAAATCGTTACTGTTTCCTCTCTAACTCAATTTAAAATCGTGGGTTTCACTTTCGGTAATGACAGTGAAGCACATAAAATTAACTCACTTTTAAAATTTGTCATTATAATATACATATACCATTAAACTTACATATATAAAAGTTTAAATGGTTTTATATCCTAACTTATCAGGAATAATAAAATTTTTCAAACAGCAGCACATCATTTTTTGGTCCTTATCACAGCTGTAAAGTAAGAAATTGATATAATTACTTTACACAAAAACTGATTCTAGACATACATCTCAGAACGTCTGGTATGGGTATTAACACTTTTATTGATAAGCATTTCTCTGCTTATCAGTGAATGTGTTAATACCCATACCAGCTGTTCTGAGATACATTTTTATTTCAAGTGGGTTTCTCGTCATCAAAAAATAGAAAGATTCGTTCAGGAGAAAGATTTTTTTAAAACATGATTTTTATTTTTTTATATTTAAATAAAGAAGGCTTCACAAGATATTATTTATAAGAGTGATTTTGTTTGAAAGAAACATTTCAGTTGTGAACCATCATAAAAAGTGTTTTTTTAAAATTAAGTTTACTATATCTTCGTTTTTCTTTGGCCTGGCATGGCCGAGCGCGTTAAGGCATGCTCTCGTAATCTGAGGGTCGCGGGTTCGCATCTGAGTCGTGCTAAACATGCTCGCCCTCCCAGACGTGGTGGCGTTATAATGTGACGGTCAATCCCACTATTCGTTGGTAAAAAGAGTAGCCCAAGAGTTGGCGGTGGGTGGTGATGACTAGCTGCCTTCCTTATAGTCTTACACTGCTAAATCAGGGACGGCTAGCACAGATAGCCCTCGAGTAGCTTTGTACGAAATTTCAAAACAAACAAACAATCGTTTTTCTTTTCTGTTTCGTTCTAACAAAATGAATCAGGATGTATGTCGACCTAATATCAACTCTAATGGCCAGAGCGGCTAGATGGTTAGGCCGATCGACTCGTAATTTGAGGGTTATGGGTTCGAATACCCATCATAAAAAACATGCTTGCCCTTTTAGCCGTGGGGGGTTATAAGGTGATGGCCAATCCCACTATTCGTTTGTAAAAGAGTAGCTAAAGAGTTTGCAGTGGGTAGTGATGATTAGCTGCCTTTCCTCTAATATTTTACTGCTGAATTAAGGACAGCTAGAGCAGATAGCCCTTGTGGAGCTCAGCAAAAGCGATTTAGTAAAGCGTATACAAATAAAAACAGTGTATTTATGGGTTATAGTTTACCATATCGTTGTTCCAAAATCATATCATTTTAAAATATTAAAAGTTGCTCACAAACTTCCCATAGGAGGGCATTTAGATGTTAACAAGATATGTCACAAAATTATGAGACATTTAGTTTGACCAACAATTATGCAAGATGTTTCTCGCTTTGGTGAAACATGTCATACATGTCAAGTGGTCGGAAAAACCTAACCAGAAACTTGCTGTTGGTCTTTTAAAACTTAATCCATCTTTTGAAGAATCCCTCAATCGTGTGGTTACTGATTATATTTGTTTTTTGCCAAAAAGACCGTATTTGTACTGATGCACTTTCATGTGCTGTGTTATTTTATGATCACCAGATTATTAATACTGATCGTGTTATATATTGACATGATTGACGAAGTTGTATAATTATTTGATAATGTTTTACATTTAATGTATTTTTATCAATGTATATATACATATATTGTTTGTAAGTTTGCAGGGGCTATCTGCTCTAACTGTCCCAACTTTAGAGTGTAAGATTAGAGGAAAGGCAACCAATCATCACCAACAAATATCAATATCTTTCAGTAGCGAATAATAGAATTGTTCGTAATTTTATAATGACCCCACTACTAAAAGGTCGAGCATGTGTGACGGGGATTCCAACCCGCCCCCATCAGATTGCGAGTCGAGCGTCCTAACCACCTGGACATTCTGCCGGGACTAAAAGTTGTTAATCTAATGATTTTCACCAACAACTATTCTATGAATAGACCGTATATTCATTTCATGAATGATATTAATTTCGTTTGGGTGAAAAGAAACATACAGGGTGTTCGGAAAGTCACTGTGCAGTTTTGTCTGTTAATAAATATATAAGTGCCAGTGACTTTCCAAACACCCTGTATGTTTCTTTTCACCCAAACGAAATTAATATCATTCATAAAATGAATTTACGGTCTATTCATAGAATATTTTTCTGCTTCTTTGTTGATCAAACTTGATTTTGAAGGATTTATTTCTTTGAGTTAGGTATGAAACGTGAAATTAGGGTATACCATCGAGTAGGGGTGGTTGTACTTGTTCCATTATTTTTGACAGGTTATACCCTAGTTATAACTAATATATAATCCTCTGATAGTTACAAATTACATTTACCCATCCGATATTTATAAACAACTCTTAATTAGCCAATGAACTTCCAAAAAAAAATATAATTATACGAACTTTTGAGAAACGTTATAAAGTTTAGAATTATAATCTCTGGTAACTAAAATATTTCATACCTATAAGTAAAATCCATGTTTTTAAGTGTACTCAGTATTAAATTTATATGTATATATACATATTAAATAAATATATATATTGTTGTTGTTGTTGTTTTGAATTAAGCACAAAGCTACACAATGGGCTATCTGTGCTTTGCCCACCACGGGTATCGAAACCCGGATTTTAGCGTGTAAGTCCGCAGACATACTGCTGAGCTACTGGGGGGCAAATAAATATATGTACATAAGTTGGGGTACAAGATTTAACCTATACAGAATTTATGGCAGTTGAACCAGCCTTTCTATAGAAGTTAAAGCGGTAGGTTTAACCTCTTTCTAGGAGTTAGGGAACCAAGAGTAACCTTTCTATAGAAGTTAAAACATTAGTTTAACTTCTTTCTCGAAGTTAAAGCAGTGAGGGTAGTTTTTCTATAGAAGTTTATATGGTCAGAATCAATGTTCAGTTGGATATTAAACTGTTTTCTTTTACTTGCATTCTCAAAATGTTAACCAACCTTACCACACTGATCCCAATTTATACGTAAAAAATCTGTCTTGAATGCGTTCTTCGTCATTTTCAGACTAAACGTGACGCTATCTTCTTATCAAAGTTAATTATATGAACGAAACAATGTCTCAGTTCTTCCTTGCAGCAAACCATGCCACCTTCCTTGTCACATCACGCATGTTAAGTTACAAAAAAATATCGGTTCAACTTAAGATTTGGCTTTACTACATGCAAGCTGAAAAACGCAGTCCTAATTTTCTCGCAAAAATAAAACAGTCTAAGAACATTATTTTAGTTATAACGAGGATTAATTATACATTTGTTGACTGAGTGAAATTCCATGATGATTGCTTTACTCAAATTTCACTCGTACAATTCACACCTTAAAGTCTTCTCCTGTGTCTTTTTTTCTCACAATCTCTTTTTTTCTCTCGAGCGTTCTGTCTTTGTCGCTATTTAATGCAATTAATCAAGCCAACCTCCTACCGAGTTCTCTCCTCGGCCTGGCATGGCCAAGTGTGCGGCTCGTAATCTGAGGGTCGCGGGTTCGCAGCCCCGTCGCGCCAAACATGATCGCCCTTCCAGCCGTAGGAGCGATATAATGTTACGGTCAATCCCACTATTCGTTGGTAAAAAGAGTAGCCCAAGAGTTGGCTATGGGTGGTGATGACTAGCTACCTTTCCTCTAGTCTTACGCTGCTAGCACAGATAGCCCTCGAGTAGCTTTGTGCGAAATTTCAAAACAAACAAACAAACAATTCTCTCCTCGTAGGAATTCATGCTTTCCTTGTAAAGTTTGACCATATTCAATCTATTAATTATTATTAGTTCAATGACAATTTTCATTCACCCTAATTTTTTTTATTCAATTTCCATTTACACATATCAGAAGGCACTAATATTTTAACATATACAACATTCCCTACTTCTTCGTTAAAACCAAGAAATTACAGAACGACAATAAGTGTGAAATGAGAACGAGGCTATAGTTTAAAACCTAAGAAACACACATAATACCTAACTGGTGTCAAAAAACTAAAACCAATTCATTATTTTCCTCTCGACTTACCCGTATCTTGTTTTATACGTTTATGTTGCCTGCTATCAAATAAATTAAAAGCTTATTGGTCAATGTGAAAACAAGAATGAAGTCGATGCCGAATACAAAATTACGAGTTTCCTACGTCTTGGTGTGAACCTGTAAAGTACGTTTACAGTGCATTAATATCATTTCATACGGGTATAAATATTACGAAAGCGTTGAATATATTTACTTTACAGAGGTACATAAGCGTTGAAGTATTGTATCAGGCTAAATTATGTGGCTTAATGAGTATCATGTGATGGAGAAAATACATGAATGACTTCTATGGGTTCGCTTTCTTATGAAACATCTCTCGAACAGGACGATTAAATCAGTTGTAATGAATTAGAAATGCTTGAGGTGACTAAACAATGCCCGTAAAGCAAACAGATCTGACAACAACATGTGAATGTTAACTTGTGTTCACACGCTAACAGAGAGAAAAGATCATTCATAATGATATTGAAGAGAAACTTGAGACGCGCACAGTCGACCTTCGAATAATCTGCTGGTTTTTTCATATTAATTTAACGCCGGGAATCCGCACGAGAAATGCATGATCTATGCAGGTGCGGTATATGTCACGCGCTGTCAAGGATAGGTCGTGCGCATTTCGCTTTATTCCCAAAAGAACAACAAAGCTAACATGAAGGTAATTTGGCTGAAGGGGACCGAAGTCACAGATAGAATTCTAACTTCAAAGTAATAAAAACCCGCAATGCCTTTTTCTCGTGGTTGTTAGTAAAGGCATTTATTTTTCTTATGTCTCAGTTCTATTTCTTAACCAAACCATCATCTTCTCACTTGGCCGTTAACAAAACGTAAACTCATTGTATACTTGTTATTGATTAGCTAACCCTTATAAACAGCTTTGAAAACATTCGTTATACTAAAACGTTTCGCTATCTTGTAGTAGGAAGCAACGTTAGGAGGAGCCAACAGTGATTGCAACAATTCGAATTATCAATTGCCCCCTAGTGGCACAGCGGTATGTCTGCGGACTTACTAAACTAGAAACCGGGTTTCGATACCCGTGGTGGGTAGAGTACAGATAATCCATTGTGTAACTTTATGCTTTGGTGAAAACAACGATAACAGTTATCAAATAAAAACCGCAAAAATATCTCATCATTTCTGATGAAATTAAGATATGGAAATATTCCATCTTACAAGCAAGAAGTTGAAAGCAATAGGATACGAAGCTGGAGCTTCTTATTTAGATGATCTCCCTGTATTTAAGAGAGACTGACATGCCTTCACTATATAACGAGATGAGCATATACATTTAAATCCCTAAAAATGACTTCATAACAGGATAGTCCATTAATGTCATCACTGTTCAGACTTAAAAAGGAAGAATTATATGAATTCACTTATTGGACCGGAAGTTTCATATTCATTTCTATAGTTAAACGCTTAAAATTGGAACTTCCATAGAAAAGATGGTAATAAAAGGATTCTGAACTGTACAAGTTTTCTGATGAAGCTCAAAACTTCTGAAGAACTTTTATCCCTTATAACCAACGAAGTAGTAACTAACAGTTGAGCAATGAATACAGGGATTCTTTAGTTTGATGAGCAAGCAGGATTCTGATTTCAAGCCTTTCCCAATCTTAATGTTCACTGATTTAGAAAACTACTATATCACATCAGAATTTTAGAGAAATGTTAACATTTGTGAATAACTATGGTATGCAAACTTATGCGGAATAATAATTACAGATAGGATCAAATAACTCATAACAAAATGTTTCATGTTAAATGAACATTTCTTAATGAAATAAGTAAGTTGTTTGGAAGGCTCTAGCATCCATGGACGCCCAATCAAGGCTTCCTTCAACTGATGCGTTGGGCTAATAAATTCCTAATTAGCATTTTCAGGAAACTGGAAAACTGGAATTTCCCATCTGACAAAATAAACTACTGTTATAAGCACAAGAGAGTAACAGACTGCGACAATTCATCATAAAGAAACTCCATGACCAGCACAGCAGTGATTTCCCGCTGGTTCACTACAATACCGTAGCATAGAGTACAAGATTTGTTTATGCTTGAACTCGCAGTGTGAGATTTGATTGGATTTTTTTTCGTGAATGCGATTTCAAAAAAACTCTCACTCCATTTCTGATCTTTTAAAAATAACCCCAAGTGACATTCGCTGGTTTTTATTAAAATGTAATTTACTGCATTACTACAAAGATAGACATGCGAGTAAAACCAGAGAAATTACAAAACCCCAAACAAAAAAATATTTTGATCATACATTCTTGGTAAATAATTCTTGATTTAGATCATATGAGTCATTATTTAAGTGCGTGTATGTATACAAATATATATACGTACACACAAGTTCCAATATATGGAACGTGTTTTTACTTTGACACATTTCAAAATTCTGATTGTATTAAAACTAAATTTAAATTACTTTCTATCTGTAAGCATTACTAGTTCAACTAGACGAGAACTAGGAAAAAGCTGAAAACCAATGAATATTCAATGAAACATGAATTCACAATATCGGTCACTCAAATAAACATCTGACTAACGTGTCGAAGAAGGAAGACAAATTAACTCATCTAACTTGCACCTTGTTATGCTTTCAACACACAAAAAAGCAACAACACACTTTCAGAAAGTGGTCTTATCTATTCATTTGTTGTCGAATTTCGCACAAAACTACTGGAAGACTACCTGTCCTAACAATCCCAAAGTTAGCAGTAGCAGATGAGGGACAATGAAGCTACTTTACACCACCCACCGTCAACTCATAAACTATTCTTTGATTTACGAATAATTGGAATGATCGTTACATTATAATGTCCCCACAGCTGAAATTGCGAACATGCCTGGTGATGGGGATCTGAACCTATCACCCTCAGATTACGAGTCGAGTGCCTTAACCACCTGGCCACGCCAGGCCTACCAAGTACCTCTATATTGTAAGAAATATTTTTATTTACTTTGTATGTTGGCCTGGCATGGCTGAGCGCATTAAGGCGTGCGCTCGTAATCCGAGGGTCGCGGTTTCGCGCCCGCGTCGCGCTAAACATGCTCTCCCTCCCAGCCGTGGGGATGTATAATGTGACGGTCAATCCCACTATTCGTTGGTAAAAGAGTAGCCCAAGAGTTGGCGGTGGGTGATGATGACTAGCTGCCCTCCCTCTAGTCTTACACTGCTAAATTAGGGACGGCTAGCAGAAATAGCCCTCGAGTAGCTTTGTGCGAAATTTCAAAACAAACAAACTTTGTATGTTTTATCAAGTTTAAGTATATTTCAATAATTAAGTATATGAGACAAACAAGTATCATTTGATAATATATTTATTCATTATCAAAAACAATTTCAGAAAACATATTTAATTAATTTTAGCCGACGCTTCGTCTTCCATAAGATAATAGGTCAATAAAAACATTGTTCTTCCGATATAAACATATCTAACTCTGATAAAAAAATCACTATTTCATTTTACTCGTGCAGCTGTTGACCTTCCAAAACGCATAATGAGCACGGACAGAAATAACTAAATAAGTAAGGAGACAGTATATCAAACTTTTTAAATCGAAATTTAAAGACACGTATTTGTTTTATTATAACACAAGACATTGCAACAATTTGTTTCTCTAGGGATTAGAGAATTTCAAGACATAAATAATAAATTATTAACTTCAATCGTCAAAATATGGTATGACTTTGAAATATATTTATAAAATTTGAATGGAACCTTACAGTATAACAACAATTAAAGTAACTGTTTGAAACGAATATTAACGAATTTCTGAGAATTTGTATTAATTATAATTGATTGCACCTCACCCCAGAGGTACAGCGGTATGTCTGCGAACTCATACCCCTGAAAACCGGGTTTCGATACCCGTAGTGGACAGAGCATAGATAACCCATTGTGTAGCTTTGTGCTTATTTCTAAACAGTCAACTTTAATTAATTATAATCCATCCTGTAGCAGAACAGTCGAGTAATCACTACGTTCAGTTAAGAAAGATTATTGTTCAGTTATGTCCTTAACAGTAGAGTTCAATCTAAATTCAAGCTACTTCAACCAATTTCAGTTTACATAAACCTTTTATCGAGATCCAACCGAACGCCAACATTAAATGGACTAATACTCTTACACACATAACATTATCAATTTAGTCAAGAATGCCTGATTATGGAAATAGAGCCTACGTAGCCAGCAATTAAGTTAATATCTTCCAAGAAATAAAGAAATGGAAATAATCATCCATCTCATTCCAAATTTACATTTTTAAAATGAAGATCTGTACGCTAGCTACACAACTACAATTGTATAGGTGTTACTGAAAATACTCTTTCTAGCCAGATCTTAGACAACAAACGTTTTTACACTGTTTTTATGGAATTTTAAAAATACAAAAATTTTCCATGTTTAATGATAATAATTGTTGACATCCAATCACATTGTCCGTGATCATTCCCATCACCTGTGACTATACGAGTTAGAAGACCTAACTTTGTTGTTACACTCCAGCTGAAAGGCTGTGAAATGTAAGAACAGATGGCATTAAAATCAACTTATTCCTTATAATTAATGTACAACGTACTACATCTACATTATAAAAGCTTGTAAGCAACGCCATTCTAGATTTCGAATAAAAATATGTTTGTAAATCAAGATAAAGATAGGCTGTTTTACGACTGGCTACCAGTCGCACACTGGAAGTAAGAAAAAAAGTGGATTACTTCTCACTGGGAGAATCGTGTTGACAAGTTTTTCTCAAAGCATCTAGTTGAAGCGAAAACTTGTCGAAAGTTCCGTGTAAAGTATTTAGTGTGTGACAAATAAAAATATTTTGTCATATTGGAAATGCACATTTGTATTCAAGTGTCTACAAAACTTTTGAAATTTGTAACATCCTGCTGTTGTTTAATCGCTTGAAATTGTCGCAAAAGGTTTCTTTAAGGAACTTACTTATAGTAGTTGGTGTTGCAGTTTTAAGGGTAAGTTAGACACTCGCAAAGTCGAGAAAATGTCAAGATGAATTCTGCATAATATCCAGCCAATGCGCTCATGACACTATATGGAAAAGATATACCATCTATGTAAGAAAAAAATGAGAACATATTATAGTTCCACAAGATGAACCACCTAACTACATGTCCATACTAATTCGCCAGTTCCTCGCATGACTTGAATACTAAATGTAAATATAACTATACCGTCTGAAGACATTCATGTTAAACTTACGTGTCTTTGGGTTGCTCAAACGGGTCCTCCAGAGTCATCGCCCTCACACGGCTAGTGGACTTTAAAGGCTACAAAAGGGTATTAAACAAAAGCTTCCTGCAGTAAGAATTACGTAGCATAACAATAGTATATAATAAGGACCATCAGAGAAAATTATCTGAGAGTAAATGGAGCTGTAAGGCTTAAACATTTACTCATACATAATTACCATAAATTGCGAACTCCTCCCTTACCTACCAGAATTTGATCACCATTGAATACACCGAGAAACAAAATAACCTTAAAGTTGTACGGTCTTTTTCAGACTTTATTAAAGTAGTAGAAAACTCATCTTTATTTCATCAAGCTCTGAATGATTTTCTTTACAGTATTTAATAAACTAATTATGTTTCTAGAAGAAAATTAACAGGAATATTAGAGAATTATGACGATGAAAAATGCATTTACGTTATTCATTTTTAAACTTTAAGTTAACTATCAATCTATTTATGTTTTTGTAGCTGTTAATTATTATAGATTTAAAGTCTACAAACTACACAAAAATCAAAATAACTCATGCTAAGATATACATAATCAAAAATTAAACGTTTGTTTTTTGGTGAACTGTGCGAAAAAAAGAAATGCGCTAATCTGCCTTATACGTATTATCTACAGAACAGCGCGTCTTTTACACAGTGGGATCAAGGCTAACTTGTAGAGGTCGCTTTCACTCGTGTTGGCCAGAGCAAAGAGGAGAAGCGCTTGGCGGTGTTACGTAAGTCTAGCGGAAGAGAGCTTTCTACTGCACAGACTTAATCATAGCATGCAGTAACAAACAACGCTATTTGATGAACAAGCAGAATCCATACACTCCAAAACCAGTTTTTAAAAATACTCCCCGCTGGTTCAAGAAATTACGTCATTCATGAACAGACCCGAGTCTTCTATAATGGTTGTACTGCAAGCTCTGTATTGAATACTCAGATTAACTTCTCTCCTGTTTTTGTGTGTATGTGTGTGTTATATTCAGTTACACTATTCGTAGACACTTAATAAACTTAAATTTAATCACCGTGAAAGTGTCTATTGTAAAACGCATAATTATAGCTATACGTTTTACATTTTAATAGATTTGTCTGTTTAATCTGGTTAGTACAGATTTTAAACAACAGGTCTTCATCATTAACAAATATTTTATATTTCGTATTATTAACTACGATGAAAGGCCAGTCAGATGTTTAATTTTTACTTGCTTCATTTAGTAAAATCCTGTCAGATTTGTTCCCTATATCTTATTGGTTTAAATAACATTTATCTTAAATGTTTTATACATATAATATACAGACAGATACACGCAATAATACACTCGTTTCAAAATAAATTGAAACATTACAAAGTTGGTTACGTAGCGAATGCATCTGCCCTAAGTCTTGTTCATTCACTTCCCACAACTGCCCCGAATCATTCACGCCTATTCTTATCATATGCGTTTGTTGAACAGCCTCCCACATTTTTCAGACCTCCTCTTGTGAGGTCATCACGCGTGGCCTGCGTCATTCTTGACCTAAAATAAAACCGGAGAAATTAAGACACCGCCAGACAGATTCGTGTTTTTTGTGGGGTTCGAAAGGTCAAAGAGCACGTTTTTCCTTAATTGAAGTAATTATTTGAAGAATTGTCAATTTCTTAGTACCAGGAATGGTTCGCATTTGCTCAACGAATTTTAACTGTTTTACAATTTATGTATGCTTTTAAGTATCGTAATAAAACTGAAACTCGTCTGTTAACACCTGTTTGTCACTTTTTTTATTTGTCAGTTTTTATTTTACGTAAGTAGGCCGAGAAGCTACAGTGAACAAATAACATCCAGCACATGAGTGTTATACAAACAGACAACAAATGGCTTAGTTTACCAATTGCTTTTAAGCAATAAACAAATCATCTCTACACTAATAAATAAAAACACACCAGTCGTTATAGCTATAATTCAAAAATGTATTTCTTAAATACGCAACAAAGAAATTTTCTTTAGAAATCTAATTATCAAAATAAACAAGTTCTTAAAACAAATGCGTTGTGCTATAAATCAACATAACCCAATTGTAGGGAAGAGTGGTGAGACTGTAGTGTAGCATAACCTAATAACTGCTCAGTTTCTTCCTTGTTTATTAAACAGAACTCGAGGGAATATGAATCGCATTTCTTTTTCATCACATGAAGTACTGAGAAAGCATTGATACCCAGTTTCATTATCTGTGATTGTTGCACATTATACACAAAATCTACCATAATACACAACTATATTTACAGTCCATTTATCTGTTCAGTTGAACCTTGCGAGATGTAGTATTCACTGCCAGGGCAATAATAGCTTGATAACTTTGTTACACTTTATTACAAAATTTGATATACGGTTTTGAAGACGCCTGTGGCCAAAGGTGGTCAAATGTTGTCATGTTTCACACATGACTTGCATGCTACGAAATGTTTTTGAATATTCTTTTGATTAAGCACAAATATGCACAATGGGCTATCTGTGCTCTGCTCACCACAGGTATCGAAACCCGGATTTTAGCGTTGTAAGTCCACAGACATGCCGCTGAGCCACTGGGGGGCGTTTTCAAGTATTCGCTCAGACAACACAAGACCTATCTGTGATAACCGTCCCCTGATTTTGAACTGGTAGAGCAAAGTGAGCGAGTTAACAGCTCTCACCACCAATTATTGAGTCACTTTACTTGAATATTGGGGTTAGACTGTCACTCTTATAACGTAAACATAGCCCCAAAGTACTATTATATGATCATGCTATTAACGTATGATTTATTAATATTCTAACGTAAAATATAACACAGTGTAGCATTTTATACCAATTTTTAAAATACAATTTATTAAAGGTAAGTACACATTTGGTTTCTATGAGTCTCCAGTAGCCCAGCGGTATGTCTTTGGAATTACAACGCTAGAAACAAAGTTTCAATACCCTCGGTGGACAAAACACAAGATAGCTCATCGTGTAACTTTAAGCTTAAGTTGAAACAAATAATCCGACGTTGACTGAGAAAATTTATTTAGAAAAATTATAATACATCGTCTGTATACGTAAGTATAGATTTACAAATTATGTTATTATGCAGCACAAAAATTACATATAAATAAAGCCTGAAACAATACTTAAGATACAATTTTAGTTCATGCAAAAGGTAAAGTTTGCAGTATAGTGCCCTTTAAAATATAGTATAAAAGCCAGTAACATCTGAGAGATATATTCCGTCGGAACTAAGCTGTTTGATGAACATATTTAATTGAATATACGTCAAATATACAGTTGCACAAAATGTATCGATGGAAGAGAAAGAAAGAGACGTGTTGTATGAGAAGCAAAGCTCTCAAAACCCGAAGGACAGATAAACAGATCGATAAATATATGTTACACGATACCAAATTCAACGTTGAATGTGTTGACTTCGATAGGTAGCTAACGACAGAACAATTGGAAGGAGAAACTTAAAAGGTGAAATCAAAATGAATAGGACAAGAAGGAAAAATTGATAGAAGCTAAATATTTAACAGTATGAAGACGGATACTTGTAAAATATTGTTATTTCACAAAGTTAAAAACTGCTTTCCTTGGAACGATATCTGGGATAATGAGAGACTAAAATCTGTAAACTTGTTTTATCTGAAGAAGAAAAGGGTCGCAGAGGATTTGATTGAAGTGTTTAAGATTATTAAAAGCATTGATTATATTGATCCATCAAACATTTTGTGTTTAGCAGTGAAAACAATAGAACAATAGGTTATAAATTCAAATTTTGGCAGCAAAGGAGTCATTTGGAGTCTTGACAGTGTTATCTTTCAAATAAGGTGATTGGCTTTTGCAGTGAACTGCCTTCAAGAGTTTTTTGAGGCAAAATACTTAGCTGTGTCCAAAAAAAAAAAAAGACTGGATGAATTCATGAGTAGTAAGGGATGGTAACAGTTGGGAGCTGGAATCATGGACATCCTTGATGGGCTAATAAACTCTTTTGTGGCTTTAACATTTCACGAAATATGAAATTGTAAACGTAAACTTGAGCAAACCTACGTTTACCGTAGCGATATAAATACGCCCTCATTCGTATTATATAACAATGCAAACAAGGTACAATTTTCAGTTCAAAACTGTGTTTATTTAATGCGTTGTGTTATGAAGTGATAATTCATGTGAATTACATTTGTTGCGAAAAATACATTTTTCACAAGCATTACTAGTAGTTGTTTGTTAATTACTTTGTAGTTAAGCACAAAGCGACGCAATAGGCTATCTGTGCTCTGTCCACCACGGCGTTAGAAACCCGGTTTCTAGTGTTGTAAATCAGGAGACATATCTTTCCGCCACTTGGGAAGAAGTCATTACCGGTACAAAAATGTACAACACCAATTTTTTAAAAGCGTTCAGGATATTCCCTTGATCAGAGATTCACCTTTCTTGTGGCCTAACCGACAAATTCGTTTAACATAAAGTATGAACAAAAATTATTAAATTATCACAATTTAAGTTAAAGAATTTATAGACTAAGAAACAACTATTGTATAACACATCATTAAATAATATTTCAGTATAGTTTTCAAACGAACATTGCTAATAATAGGGACAGCAGTAAGTTTATGTGCTTACAACACTAAAATTTAGGTTTCGATTCCCGAAATTGTTTTAAAATGTATTGAATTTTATCAGAAAAGGTTTTCTGATTGCGTTAAACTGCTCAAAGCGTTATTTTAAATTTTGGTTTCGGTCTCGCAGAATAGTCATTGTTTGTAAAACGCTAAACAAAAAGTTCTAGCATTCCACTAATAAAGCACAAAACAAGAAAACAATGGTCAAGATCAAACTGTTTCAAGTTTGAAACTCATTTAGAAATTAATGAAATACTAATCAAAAACTGCATGAAAATCAAACAATTCAACAAGAAAATTTCTTGGATTAAAAAAAATTACAATGAAAAAAGATTAGGGGAATTAATTGATAAATCCAAAAATCATAACTTGGGAAGGAATAAAATATGAGTGGGATTATTGAATCACACGCGAATTTTTTTCTTTCTCTTTTTTTTTCTACTAGCAGTGAAACTTCGTATCTATTTTTGTACTTAAAACTGTTCTCACATTTAGAAAATGTTCTAGTTTTAACCTTCTATAAGTACAGTTTTATTACTATTGGGTAACTTGATTCGTTATTATATACGCCAACTTATTCATTAGTTTACTTTTACGAGTAGTCACATAAGTTTCTGATTATGAGGTGCGTTTATTCAAGGAAGTTATCTTAAAATAAATATAGTTATGAAGTCAACTAATTTGTCCTTTAGAAGCTAAGTGTGTTTGATATTTTCCTCTTTCCTTCTTCCTCAGTAATTCGTGTTAAATAAACAGCTGCGGTCAAATGTCTGTGTACGTGTGTGTGTTGGTTTACTTTTGATGAAAACGTGTATAATTCTTACATGTTGCATGGGATGTTTTTAACCCTATGTTTCTGGAATCACTTTTTATTCTGCCAGGTGGTAAACTAGCCCTCCTTGTTTTGACTCAGAGAACCTTTCATCATTATTTTTTTCTTTAAACCAGTCGGTAAACATCTTGAAATATTTAGGTGCCTTTTTATTTATTCAATACACTTCATCTTAATAGGAAAAGTGACCAATAAATTTCCAAAGTTCACAAGACTTTACTCTTTTGCTTTCAGAAATATTTGGCTCACCTTACAGTCTCAGACTAAGATTACCTTCACAGCTCTAATAGTTAAGAGTTTATAGGAGACAGTAAAACATGCTTGACACGTTTTCCTGTACTAACTGGATTTATAAAACACAAACTAATAGATCTAGCCTTCCTTGTCACGAATCAACGTTCTTCAAGAGAATGACCCCCAGCAAAGGGCATGCTGTTAGAAACCGTGATTGTATAACATGAGTTCTGAAATGGCATCTAGAGCCAACAAAATGGCTGAGATGATACTTTTGCAGAACCGGTAGAAAAACGTGCTCTTAATGTCGGACATTGACTCTCGAAGGGTGTCATTTAACAGTAAACTAGTTCACTTTTAACAAACGTCTCATAATATATTGTCTTACTCAAGTGTTTTGAATTATTTCTACTACTGTAGAGTGGTGGACAAACAAATGATTCATTTGAACCGTTCAAAGTTCCAATTTCGAAACGATGAAAAGTAGCCACTAGAAAGTAGCGAAGCTTTAGATTCTAGTTTGTTTGTTGTTAAGTGTCAATGGGCAATCTTTGTTCTGCTCACCACGAGTATCGAAAATCTCTTAAAATCGAATAATCTATTTATTTCAGTATTTTAAAAATTTGTCGGCTGAAAAAAAATCACAGTAATAAATTATTAGCATCGATGTTGTATATTCTTGAAATTCCTATATAAATATTAGTCACTGTGTGAGTAAAAACTAACTAAAAACACAATTAAATAGCTGTTGAGACATCAAAGTCTTGGAAGGTGGCGAAATAGAACAAAATTAATCGATTACTGTTAATCAAAATACATTATGTTAGAATAATTAAAGTATTTACACCTTTCGATTGTTAAAAATGTTAACATTTTTCTGAGTTTCCTCTTGATATTGTAATCAATTTTAAGTTGTTGTTGTTGAGAATACAATACTTAACTTGGAAAATTAATTTCCTTACATGTGCAATTTCATATCAGAATGTTGGTGATAAATTTTGATTGTGCTGATTTGTCTGTTGCCATTGTGTCGATCAGAGATTAAAGTTATTTATCTCTGCTTTGGATTATTTACATTGAAAACTTGGTGTAAATATGACGCATAATTCTAAAAAATAATTAATTCACGTAAATTAATTTACTGAATAAAATATAAAAAAAATAATAGTAATACATTGCTGTTAACCAATTGTCTTCCTGTAGTCGGTGCTTCGAAATTAGGAAAAGTGCCATGCAACTTGGTTGTTCGCAGACAAACGTACTGATATAGGACTCCATTACTGGAAGGAGGAGAACCGGTAATGAAAACTCCTCTAGAGTGTAACTGTAACCGTTTCGTTCTCGATTATACTTATTCAAGGAACTTCATATTGACATTTATATAACTTTTAATCATTGGGTCAAGCCATTTGTTGCCATTTCACTTTTCATATTTTTTCGCATTCAAGAAATTCTATAACTTGAGTAAACTGTAAAAGATAGAGAAGATGTAATATACGAATCTTCCACAACACAGTATTTTTTTGTGTTTTTCGTATACATGCTCAGCTAATTATAAGATAAAACTGTGTGTATTAAGGCCAAAACTTTCGATGGGAAAATGACAAATAGATGTAATTCTTTCTGAAGTTTTTCTTCTAGGCTTGTTCAAAATGATATGCGTAAAGTAACATAACAGTTTGTTTGATTGGTTAGTTTTAGTACAAAATTTTACAGTAGGCTGATTATCTGTACTGTGTTCGCCACAGAGATCAAACCTAAAATTTCAACTTTATAAGCCCTCAAGTTTACCGATGATTCACCGTGAGATATTAATAGTACAGTTTACCATATACATAAACCTTCAAACTGTAGACAACAAAACAGATTGGAATTTAACAGACAAGCGAAGACGCGAGACCACGCGTAAAGTATAATCTAGTGACGCATCATGGTTTTACTTTTCTCGAGACATATTAAAGGTGTAAAATCGATAAGATAATTATTCTAGTGTTAGAGCACCAATTCTAATAGGGAACTTCACTAAGCTAGTGTCATTAAATGTGAGTGTCGTAGACTTTAACAAACGTATAATGCTAAAAAGAATAGGAAATAGTACGGACCACATATGTCTATTCCTCGAATTCGATATGTATGTATGTATATATATATATATATATAATTAACTTTTGTATAATATTTATTCATATATGTGCTGATTATTTACAGCAATATACTTCATTTATAAAATCTTAACGTCACATATACAGCTAACACAAAAAACGGGTACATATAAACTATATCCTCTTACACAGTGTGAGAATTCTGCAAGTGAAGTGATACAATCGATCATTCTTATCGTGCACTTACTAACACCTAAAACATAATTTCAGAATTAAGTATTTACGTTAGAAATAATTTAATTAAGTTTAATACTGAAGTGTTGTCACTGTTTTATTTCATGCGAAAACGAGTTTTAAATTATTTCTTATCTGCATTATTGACTCTATCTCTGTTCGAGCTCATCGACTAGGCGGAAAAATGTGTAGTTAAATTCCATAACTTTAATTAAAGATATATCGCTAATTAAAGATATTTCACAAATTAAAGACATATCATTAATTAAACATATAACGCTAATTAAAGATATATTAAGCGAGAGTTTCACAGTGTTCATACATCACAATTTTTTTCAGACTATGAAAATTTGCTATTTATGTGTATTGTAGGTTATATGGTCCATAATATTAACAAGGTTTCTTTCTAAACACTTGGGACTTGGCATGGCCAGGTGGTTAGGGCGCTCGACTCGTAATTTGAAGCTCGTGAATTCTAATCTTCGTCACACAAAACACGCATGCTTGCTCTTTCAGCCGTGAAGGTCAGTCCCATTATTCACTGGTTAAAGATCAGCTCAAGAGTTGGCGGTGGGTGGTGATGACACTGCTTACTTAAGGGCGGCTAGCGCAGATAGCTCTCAAGTAGTTTTGCGCGAAATTCAAAGAAACAAACATCTAAGCACTACCAACAATCACTACACAATAGCTTGGGGTGCGCTTCCCCTGAAAATGAGTAATTATTGAAAATTTAATATAGTAAGAAATATCACACAAGTCTATTGATTTGAAATTATGTTCCCTTCTCCCGCCAAACCTCCTATCGAAGCAACTGACTGCAAAATAGTATTTAACTCCTTAAGCTTGATGGTGAGTTTTGATAAAGAATGTCTTTTGCTAATCGATATATCATTTTCTCTCAGTGTATTTCGTGACGATAAGAATAAGGTTATAATTACCTGACTCCACCTTCCAGCTGCCGAACTAATTTTAAGGTGATTTTTCTCGTTCTACTGAAACAACAATATCATTAGAAAGTAGCCCTTTCTGCTATGACATTTACAATTTAGAAATTAATGCTAATTCTTCGTGTTAAAAGTTAATCCAGGAATTTTCCTTTAAACAACATCAAGATGTTATTTACGGAATATATTACTACCAAGGGTACTTTTCTACTATATTATCTAAGCAGCTTCGTGTACCAGTACTAATTAATTCTCAATTAAGTTACATCTTTAATGCTTTCAAAAAGATCACATAGGAGGCATATTATGAACCAAGTAGTTTTGTTTGTAATCAATAATCATCGTGGAATTGCAGAAAACTAATTGAGTGTACGTTTTTTGATTGTACATTGTTAAAATGTCGGGTTTTATGAATATACTAGCTCTAATATAAAATCCATTACTTCATTACTCAAAGAAAATACCTTTCACTAAAGATCAAGAGGTACTTCTTTATATTTTAATTAATTCAAAATCTACTCACGTGTAAAACGTCCACATCCTTCGAAAGGTCTATAAAACAATGATGAATGCTGTATGTTATGAACGGAGTCATTATGAAGCTCATTTGTTTATTTGTTTTTGGTGCTATCCGCGCTAGCCGTCCCTAATTTAGCAGTGAAGACCAGAGGAAAGGCAACTAGTCCTCACTACCCACTGCCAACATTTGAGCTACTCTTTTACCAACGAATAGTGGGATTGACAGTTACATTATAACGCCCCCACGGCTGAAAAGGTAAGCATGTTTGGTGCGACCGGGATTCGAGCCCGCGACCCTCGGATTACGAGTCGAACGCCTTAACACACTTGGCCATGCCGGGCCTATTATGAAGCTTGATCAAGTTATGGGGTTTCAACTCCAGTCTTGAACAAAGTTGTGAAAATATAAAACAACCAACAGTGCTAATAAATAAACACATTTATAATACTGTGTTTAGCAACACACGAAACCTAATTTTACAGTTACATGTTTGAACACAATAACAGCACTAAATATCACAAAAAAATTATTTTAGCAAATTGTATACGCAATCACAAAATGTTAATGTTCGTTAATGACGAATACATATGTCCATCTACGTAAACCTATTTTCCTTTTTTGTTCTTATAATCCCGTAGCCAACATGTTTACATTTTAATGGCTGTATTGGTATGCAAATCTGCACTGAACCATTAAATGCAAACTAAAACCGACTATCCACTCGTATTAAACGACGATTAACAAATAACGATCACGTGAATTTATAAAAACTTTTTAATTTATAACTATGAAGAGTCAATATGTCCATATTTCAATGTTTTTGTTTCTTTTTAAAGTTTGAAATAATGTTGAAGCTAAATACAAGCAGCTTAATCAGAACATCTCTAGATGTTTATATAGAGCTTTACTCTAAACAGTAATACTTTCTCGTTTTTCTTTTAAAAACAAAAACAGCTGCATTCAGTTGATTATTTTAAATGAAAAGAAAGTGTTTTCTTACAAACACATCTCTGTAGTAAGTACAGCTTCTTGAAGTACTTGTTTGTGTACCACAAAGTACACATGACTTCAGCTTAATATTTAAGCCTTAAACCTAAACTCTGTCTGCTTAAAACTTATTATATTAACTTACGAAACAATAGTCACTAGTTATATAATAATCCGAAAGTTTTATTAGTTTATCATCAGAGAAGAACACAAAATAAATAACTAGGCTTTTACGTGTTATTACTTAGTTCTGGGCTTTGTAGTTAGCTCATTTGATATCAGGCATTAACGACAACAATAACCAAACACTCATATCCGTGCACATTCTTAGAATATTCTTAATATTTGTGTATTATAGATATGTTATTATTGGTAATTTTTAAAGTAAATCATCAAGTAACAAAAATTCAAGATATACGTGACGTGTTATTATTGGTACATTTTACAATAGATAAACAAGTAACAAAATATATAGGGTATCATTTTCCTTGGAAATACACTTTTTTCACATAGATTTCGAGTTCGCAGAATGATTTAATTTAAATGATTTAAAATAATTTAATTAAACATTAATACAAACCTTTGCTTAGTTTTAACTACTCTATGGGCATTAACACTTATACGCCTCGAAATTGGAATCATAAACACCTCTCTTTTAATCTTGAATAGAAGTCCGATTTTAACTCACATTTGACAGTAACTGTATTACATAACTAAGCTGTGATTATAAAACAGATTTTCTAGTTATATTTACATAAGTGCTTTTGAAAGCGTTCTTATTCTTGTAAGTTACAGCTTTTGTGATTTGAGAATTTAACACAACTCACGTAACATCTAAACATCTGCTGATTCAACTTGCTCTGTGATTACACCAGTAACTTCCAAAGGTATAATTCATATGGCAAAGTACTTTTACGATTCTTATCTTCGATGTAATAGAATGGCAAGATGCAGTGGCTACACTGTAAGAAGTTCTCGAACCTCGAACTGGAAGTATTAACTTAAGATATACAAAGACTAAATCGTGACGTGTTCAAATCAGCGTCAAAACTAGGCCAGGTAAAGTAGAGATAGGTGAAACGATTACAGTTCATTCATTCACTTTTGGGCCATCCTGTATCTTTATATACATCAAAGGGCTTGTCTCTCTTTAAGTGAGAGTGCGGTGTCTAAAGTAAGTCACGAATCATCATTTCCAAACACGCTCTTAAGGGAGTCCATAAAAAAATCCCGCCCGAGCCCTCGAGCTCACATGATACAGGTTTTGATTATGGCAGCATGATAATTTCGAACGAAAACATTGAGGTTGGTCAAACTCTGAATAAGCATTTTTGAAACTTCAAGAAGTTAATCTAACATACCAGCATCTTAATGGTTTCTTAGTTTCAAATCTAATCTAGAAATCTATTGACAGGCAAATAATTCAGAAATGTAGAAATATAGAAAACCATCTCTTAGTAGAATAGAACAAGATACAGTGAGTCCACCTAGGGACAGTGAAACTGAAATCGTTTAAAATCAACTTCAAGGACAATCTGTCGAGAACCTTTATTAATGCTCATCACAAACCACTAATGTATATTGAAAAGTGCACGTACAATGATAAAGTAAATGTTTTAGCCCCAAATTTGTTATGATCGTCACACTAAAAACGAGAGTTATAGGAATAAACGTAGATGAAGTGAATATCCTAGCATTATTACAATATGGTAGCAAACAATCAATAACTGTCTTTAAAATACTATTGTCCGGCTATGACAAGTATCTATATGACTGCTTCATAGTTAAGATTATTTCTGTTCTTGGTCTGTTTGCATGTAGCTCGTTTATAAATACGCCTTTAAGCAACGATGACATACACTTTTCATCATATGATGTGGAAGATGACATTCAATTGAGAACTGCTCAGCACACAATCTGGCAGCAGCCCGGACATTCTGAAGACACTTTTCATTCAGTTTAGCTACATTAGACTGCTGAATTGAATACTTTACTATTGCTTAGGTGATTTGGAAACAGCTGTGCAGCTATTTGTGTGTTACCTTAAGCATGCGTTTTCATTTTAATACTTTTTAACTGTTCGGTTGGCTCAAAAGTGTGATGACCTGCTTGTGAAAAATTCGAACCTTGCACGTCAAACCTAGACTTGTATAAGAAGTATTGCCATGGTCGGATTTGGACCTTTTATAGCACAACTCTGCATACATGGAAAGAGCGCATTTATATTTATGATAGTTGCTCGTGAAGAACAAGTGGATGGATGTGTTTAGGTTTCAATTTTGTTTTAAAATAATTCAAATTTCTTAGCTAGTAGTATATGTGCTTAATGTGTCATCATTCTTTTGTTTTGTTTGTTTGTTTGAAATTAGGCACAAAGCTACACAATGAGCTATCTGAGCTCTGCCAACCACGAGTATCAAACCCTGGTTTATAATGTCATAATTCCGCAGACATATGCTATACCACTGCAGTTTCTCAGCCATTTCATCAATTGCCAATGAACAACAGAATTAAAAACACCATACACATAATGTACAACCCTTCACTATAAGAAGTCCATTTAGTTGTTTTGTTGCTGTTGTTGTTCGTTGCCCTTGTTCAAGATTACTGATGAGAGTTGTTGTTCGATGTTCTTGTTCAAGGTTACCAATGACGGTTGTTGTTCGTTGCCCTTGTTCAAGGTTACTGATGAGGGTTGTTGTTCGTTGCCCTTGTTCAAGTTACTGATGAGGGTTGTTGTTCGATGTTCTTGTTCAAGGTTACTAATGATGGTTGTTGTTCGATGTTCTTGTTCAAGGTTACTAATGACGGTTGTTGTTCGTTGCCCTTGTTCAAGTTACTGATGAGGGTTGTTGTTCGTTGCCCTTGTTCAAGGTTACTGATGAGGGTTGTTGTTCGTTGCCCTTGTCAAGATTACTGATGAGAGTTGTTGTTCGATGTTCTTGTTCAAGGTTACTAATGACGGTTGTTGTTCGTTGTCCTTGTTAAAGGTTACTGATGAGGGTTGTTGTTTGTTGCCCTTGTTCAAGTTACTGATTAGGGTTGTTGTTCGTTGCCCTTGTTCAAGTTACTGATGAGGGTTGTTGTTCGATGTTCTTGTTCGAGGTTAGTAATGACGGTTGTTGTTCGTTGCCCTTGTTAAAGGTTACTGATGAGGGTTGTTGTTCGTTGTCCTTGTTGAAGGTTACTGATGAGGGTTGTTGTTCGATGTCCTTATTCAAGGTTACTAATGAAGGTTGTTGTTCGTTGCTCTTGTTCAAGGTTACTGATGAAGAGTGGGATTCTCCGGAATTGGTATAACTCAATGACTAGTATTGAATCAAATCAAATTAAAGACGTGTCTTCAAATTTGGTTTTAGGAACTCTTAATAGTAAAAATCCAATCACTATTTCATACTTTTCATCTCGTTCTTTTTTCAAAATGGCGCTTTTCTTTTATGAAAAAGTTGTGAGACGAAAAAGTGCCAAGAGACGAATGTTGAAATGTTTACTACAGTTTAAAGAACGAAAGTCAGTGACAAACAGTGAATGGAACAATAGCTTAGAATTCACCTTTAATTTTTGGTATTCTGAACCACTTGTTGGTTGAATAATTCCCAAGAATGAATTTGTAGCATCAGTGCTATATGTTATTAAAATCTCTATATAAATATAGAATCACTGTGCAAATACAATTATCACACTATACATATAATATATAAAAGAATCCCACCTGAAATAGATAAATAAGCAATTGGACAAAAAACTAACAATAAAAATAGCACGTACGTTAGTTAGAACGTGATGATCAAAACAACAATAAACTAATCAGCTAAATCAGTTATGTTGCACAGGCCTGCGATTGATTTATGGTCTTCAAATCTTTACGATGAACTCGAAAATAACATTTATGATGACGAGAAACCAACCTACTTGAAGTAAAAACGTATTATCAAGACGACTGGTTCTAATATCCGTACCAGCCAAAAATGATATCCATTTCTCTCCATCACGCACAAATTTTTCTCAAAACATCACGTGTGCTTTTACATAAGTGAATCATATTGGTTAAAACTGAGTCACTTTTTGTTATATTTAAATGTTAACAACCACTGGGTATAGAGTCTCATCGATCGTTCTGAAACCCAAACATAATAAAATATTGTTCATTGTGGTAAACTAAATAATAATGTAATCTGAGTTAAAGTTTTTTCTTCCCAATTTGCAAAATATCTTTACGTGATAACAAAAAATGATTATTAGTTTCGAACTCTGTGTTGTTGAATTATGAAAAATCCTTCCTTAAAACCAAAATAACTTTATGAAGTTTAAATTATCATGCCTGTGTAATCAGACGCATAAAAAATTATGGAAGCAGATATGTTATATATGATTGCGTATACCAAACATTAATTAAACGGGCTTAGTAGGTAATTCTAAAATTTCATGTAACGTTAACGTGATTGGACACTTAATTACGAGGCAATATAGAGAACACCAACTTATTGTACTCTAATACGTTGCATGACGTATGACTTACGGTGTATTTTATGATAATAACTGTTGTTGTTTTCTTAGTGTAAAGCTACTCTATCAGTTATCTTCTCTTTGTCTACTGGGGTGAATTGAACCCTAAATTTTAGCAAAGTAAAATTTATAAATTAACTTTGACTCTTGTTAATTTGTTTTCACATTCGCGCAAAACTACACAAAGACTATCTGCGCAAGCAGTGTAATTTAACAGTGTAGGACTACAGGGAAAAGCAACTACTCATCACCATCCACCGCCCACTCTTGCGTTACTCTTTTACCAACGAATAGTTGGATTGACAGTGACATTATAACGCTACCACGGCTAAAAGGGCAAGTACGTTTGGAGCGACAGGGATTTGAACTAGTAACCCTCAGACTGCGAGCCTAGAGCCCTAACCACCAGGCTATGTCGTGTCCTAGCGTTGACTCACCGAGAGACTATGAACAGCAAAAAATACTTACTTACATACAACATTAAATAGTGCACAGATCCATTGGAATATAGATTACTTACTGATGTATAAAAATCTAGTATCACATTGGTAGATAATGGAAGAACAGACAAGCAGAAAGAGAGAAAAAATGCTTTACAGTACAGACACACCACAAGCCTATATACTACATACAATATACATCGTTTAATCAGCTGTTATGAATTCACCTCTTGTCATTCTATTATAAGACGACAAGAATTTCCCCTTTAATGACTTATAACCATTTTAGAATGTGTGAAAATTTCATAACTATTCACAGAATTGAAAACACATTTATCGCTTCCATTTACAAGGTTGAAAACACATTTGCCGCTTCCATTTACAGAGCTCAAAATACATTTACCTTGCATTTACGGAGTTGAGAACACATTTTTCTCTTCCATTTATCTAATAAATAATCGAAATATCATTGTTCTACTTCATACTCCACCTGTTCAAACATAAAGACTAAAAGCCACTTAAGTCATCCTTAACAAAAGGGGGCAGTACTGTCCTTATCTCATTTGTTCATACGCTTTAATGAAGACGAATAGCAGCTTTCATATCTATAATGACCATTCACATAAGCAAAAGAACATTTTTCAACATATCATTAATTCTCATCCGTTAATTATTTAACCCTAATGAAGTTATCAAAGATTTTTGGTTAACGTACTTAATAAGTCATCTTGTTACAAAAATGCTTCTAAGTTCCCATGAACCCAATTGATTTTAAACAGTAAATAAAAAAACATACAAAAGCACGAGTTCCTATTTTATAATTACGTATCACACAAAATTTTCAGCTATGAAATAGCAACGCTATTGAGCTAGTCCTTCACACTTAACCCTTGAATACACAGTTTTTGTTTGTTTTCTCTAACGGCCTCATTTCTTTTTCAGTTATGTACTTAAAACGCTACTCTTATCAGTGGTTTTAGGAAAACAGAACTTGCATCTCCCAATATAAACTAATCGCCACTTATCATTTTCCCTGTAACTATATTATTTTTCTTCGCAGACGTAAAGACAAAAGTAATTTTCGAGTCCCTGGAGCTAAGCGTTTGGATTGTATAACTTAGATGTGTTCGCTACTTTCTAGTCGCTCTCGTAAGAAGGCTCGGTATGGCCAAGTGGTTAGGACGCTTGACTTGTGACCTGAAGATTGCGTGTTCGAATTGAATCCCCATCGTACTAAACATGCTTGCCTTTTCAATCATGGGGACGTTATAAGTTACGTTCAATCCCACTATTCGTTGACAAAAAAGTAGCCCAAGAGTTGGTTGTGAGTGGTGATAACTAGCTGTCTTGTCTCTATTTTTACACTGCTAAATTAGGGACGGCTAACACTGATATCATTCGAGTAGCTTTGCGCTAAATTAAAAACAAACAAACAAACAAACTATCGTAAAAAATTAACAAGTATGGCAGTTGTGTAGAAATGTTAGTTATTTAGAAAACGGAATCATATTGCGGTTGGCATTTCAAATATGTGGTCATATGTAAAGCATTTCCAGTGTATATGTATGCATATTGAATTTCGAGAAAATTTATACGAAGGCTACCTATGCTAGTCATCCATGATTTTGAAGTGACAGATTAGAGATAAGACAGTTAATCAACATCACCCACAGTCAACTTTTAGAATACTATTTACTAATGTATATTGGGGTTAACCCTCACATTATAATGTCCCTGACTGTAAGCGAACATATTCGGTGTCGATCGTATGTGAAGTGTAGTATACAGCAGATTATGTTATGCCCCTGTAGTTTAGTGATTAGTGCTTTGGACTTATAATCGAAAATATACGAGGGGGAAGCTTACTCGCGTCTAGTCGTTGCATCCCTTCGATCTCCCATTAACACATCTGTATGTCTGCAGATGTACGACGCTAGAAACCGTGTTTTGATACCTGTGGTGAGCAGAGTGCAAATAGCCTATTGTGTATCTTTGTGCTTAGGTTCAAACAAAGAAACAAGTGTCCTTAAGCAAGGCAGCTCACCCAAAATTTAATTTGGTCTATTCAGGTATAAAATGGGTGACACCTAATAGCTGTGAATTAAACCGCGATGGGTAAAAGAATTTCTTTCTTTATTTAGAATACTCACATGAAGCTACAACAGAGTTAGCTGTCCTTAAGTTTTGAGCTGATTGAATAGAAAAAAAGAAGCTAGTGACAGGAAAACCAACTAATTCTTGGGCTACTCTAAATAAATAGTGAAATTTGACCCTTACTTTCATAACAACTTACCCACAGTACAATTTTTTTTTTTTGCAATTGGAAGCGAGCCACGAACCCTTGAATTCACGGTTTGTCAAATTAAACATCGTCATGTCCAACTCCAGCAGGATCGTGAAATATATTGCATTTGTTTGTGGAAAAAAAAAAGCTGGTTAGTTTCCGGTTAACCCTTAAAAATATTCGAAAACCTAATTTAAATCATTCGGTCTTAGATCTAGATTTTTGATGTAAGTTACTAAAGGTTGTATTAAGTCACAAATAAATGAACAAACAGTTAAGACTTAAGTAACTGTAGACGATAAACAGTTATACTGTCTAAAAACTGTAGAATTGCAAATTATAGAAAGATCTAACTCGTTGTTTCTGTTTAGGTTTATTAGTTTTTGGATCATTGGAACTTGCAATAGCTAAATTATACACAAGAACAGCTCGTAAAATGTATGTGTTACTGCTAAGACCATAAAAATAGAACTAAGTTAACCCATCAATAAGATGATGGTTAGATATTTAATTATCTAAATATACTATTCAAAATGGTTAGTTGTTTTAGAACACTTATTGATCTTTCTTATGGTAAAAGAGTTTTCAACTGTATTATGTAAGTTTATGTGCTGACAGTGTCCAAAGTGACGTCGCTTCATGAAAAGTTTTCAGAGTTTCGTAATATATTCTAAATACACTTGTAATGAAGCAAAAAACGAGCGCATCTCGCTCTATTAGCTTGTTATGGCAATGTGGTTAGGACGTTTGACTCACAATCTAAGGATCGCGTGTTCGAATCTCCATTACACCAAACATTCTCGCCCTTACAGCTGCGGAGGCGTTATAATGTTACGATTAATCTCACTATTCGTTGGTAAAAGAGTAGCCTAACAGTTGGCGGTGGGTGGTGATGACTAATTGTCTTTCACTGCTAAAATAGGAACAGTAAAAGCAGATAGTGAAATTGCAAAAATCAAAAACAAAAAATACTCGCAGAAGCTGGAAAGAAACAAGTTTTTCCCAAATTAATCATTTAATATATTATAATACTTTTTTTATACGATTAGGGTTCCTATTTCCTACTTGTGACTAGTACATCTTGTTTCTAAAATGTAAATAAACAATTTTCTTCTTAAGTATGACTAAGAATGATATTCATGCAAGCGAATGACAGTTTAACTTCTCAAATGTGACCAGAGTCTTATTTAATGTATCTTACTAAGGGCGTTTTATTTTTACCATGTAGTCAAGGAATCTTGTTTCTGTCACATTATAAAGGAGCCTCGTTTCTATCATGTGACAGGAATTATTGTTTTTATCATGTGGTAAGGGAGGCTTGTTTCCGTATGAGACCAGGAGTTTTGTTTACTCTATCTTGTTTAACATATGTAGCTAAAGAGCATTGTTTGTGACATTTGGCAACAAAGTCTTGTGGCTAGGGGGTTGTTTTAGGTATATTATATGACATAACGGCAACGATTACTCGTACTTTGGCAACAGCGTATAAAGCTAGATTTATCTTATAAAATATACGTTTTTCCTATTTATTTTTTTATTTCTTGTATTTTACGTATAGCAAGACAACATCGGGTTATTTACTGTGTCCACCGAAAAGAAACGAGCCCCTGATTTTACCTTTGTAAATCCGTAGATTTACCGCTGTACCAGTGGGGAACAATTATTTCTTATTACAACAATAACTTCAACAGGGCCCGGCGTTCCCAGGTGGTTAAGGCACTCGACTCTTAATCCGGAAGGGTTCGAATCCCCGTCACACCAAACATGCTCGCCCTTTCAGCTTTGGGGAAGTTATAATGCGACAGTCACTATTTCTTGGTAAAAGAGTAGCCCAAGAGTTGGCGGTGGGTGGTGATGACTAGCTGCCTTCCCTCTAATCTTACACTGCTAAATTATGGATGGCTTGCGCAGATAGCCCTTGTGCAGCTTTGCGCAAAATTCAAAACAAACTTCATCATTTAGAATTTACAATGGCCACTGCATAATTGTGTACACATGGATAGCTGTAGTTAAACATTTTACAACAGAACTTATCTACAACATAAACGTAACAACTTCATTTTCATTCCAAAATATTTTAAATATATGGGATTAACCTTGATAAATATTACTTATTCCCCTGACACATCAAAGAGAAAAGTTTTAGGTGTTATTTGTATCTTAATAGAAGTAAAGACATATAGGAAGAGATTTGTAAAATATCACTGGTTGATTAAAAGCTTAAGAATTATTTATCAATAACAAGTTTCAGTAAATAATCCCTATTCGCTCTTTATCAGCAGTACCATCACATAAATTAAATCTAGTACAAAATCACGTTTCTGATAAGTCTACACAAAGAGTGTATATCATCCATTTTCACTGAATGTAGCCATGTACAGCTGAAACCTCTGTTCTCGCTGCAGCGTGAATTTTCTTCTGTGAAATTGATTTTGTTCTTGTTTATGACTAGCATTTATCAATGTCACGTCCGCTTCATCTCATACTGTATTTATATGGGTCTATTTCAGAAATACAAAAAAATCTGTCTTAAAAACATAGAATCCTTGGTTTAACATTACCTGTATCGCATTTAACTGATATCACGTGTTTCTTATAGGTTTTTCTGAACGTTTTATTATGTGATAGTGCAAGTTTGGTTTTAATTTTGCGCAAAGCTACTTAAGGGCTATCTACTCTAGCTGCCACTAGTTGAACAGTGTAAGGCTAGAGGAAAGGGAGTTATTCGTCACCACCCACAGCCAGCTCTTGGGCTATTTTTATTAACCAATAATGGGATTGATCGTACATTGTAACGCCCCCACGACTGAAAAGGCGAGCATATTTGGTGTGACGAACATTCGAACGTGCGAACCTTAGATTCCAAGTCGAGTGGTCTGACCACTGTTCCATTCCCTTGTTAGTTAGTGAAATGAGCCTAAATACCTGACGTGGCATTTGAGTTAATCCGATGTTTTTACGTAAAAATATAAATTCGTATATATATCTGTGTGTCTGTTATTCTGATACCCTGAAAATTTAAAACTTCTTATAACAGTTATAATAGAAAAAGTCTCATAATAAGAAAAACGATCGCTAATGAGCAGATTGTAGTGAACGGAGCTGTTGAAAATCCTATTGAAGACGAATATTGTTTCACGTTTCAGCCAAAAGGCCTTTTCAACAAAAAAAATTCTATTACTTTTCCATTGAGAGTATAATTAGTTAGGGGGTAAACTGTATTTACTTATACTGGCTGAAATGAACCTGAAGTTTTAAACACGAATGGTAACTTATGTGTCCAGGTTACAGATCTAAGAATTCAGGTACGTTCATCCTTAAGTTTAAACTACTAGCCACAAAGAAGGCAGCATTTGCCGCTAGAAAGGTTTTGTCGAACTGTTTGAAACGAATGAAGTTACTGATGTAATTTTTAAAATCCGACCACAGCCGAAAATGTGGAGAAAATATAGCGATGTCGCATCTCGAATACTGGACCATTCGATCTGCACGTGAAAACTGTCCGGTAACTCCACGCGATTAGGCATGTAATAAATGTATGCGATACAACGAAATCTTGAAATATCACGCATATACTGTCTGTAAAAGTATATGGCTTTCACACTTGTTAAAACAAATATTTGTTCAACGTAGCTTAGGTTAATTTCGTTCTTAAAACAAACTTTAAAAACAATTAACATCACGAGATAAAACAAAAATATTTTGTTTTTGATAAAAAAAATATTTACTCTTATTGATATTAGTTATTAAACCGAATAAATGTTCAGTTTTGATGTGTATAATATCTCATCATAAAAGGTTATGAATTAAGTATTATGAGAAACCTTTACGTCGGTGTTGTTCGTTTGAACAAACTCAGATTACGGAATAACAAAGGTTCGAATGTTCTAGTGATAACTTCTAAATTAAATGTATTAAGTCATGTATTCAAGTTAAGAATTCACTTATAAATATTCAGATCATATATTTTGTCAATAATACAGATTAATAACCCCCACTGTGTATTCAGGTCATATATTTTGTCGATAACACAGATTAATAACCCCCACTGTGTATTCAGGTCATATATTTTGTCGATAACACAGATTACTAACCTCTACTGTGTATTCAGATCATACATGTTGTCAATAACACAGATTAGTAACCCCTACTGTGTATTCAAATCATACATTTTGTCAATAACACAGATTAATAACACCACTGTGTATTCAGATCATATATTTTATCAATAACACAGATTAATAACTCCCACTGTGTAAACAGATCATTTATTTTGTCAATAACACAGATTAATAACCCACACTGAGTATTCGGATCATATATTCTTTTGATAATGCAGATTAATCGTTTGTTTGTTTTGGAATTTCGCACAAAGCTACTCGAGGGCTATCTGTGCTATTGCAGATTAATAACTCTTCGTTGTGCCCACTTTATAATCCACACGCTTTAAAACTTGTCGCTGGTTTGTGAGAATTTCAGTCCAAGGACATAATCAACACTAGTAAACTTTGCATTAATAGGTTAGACTTACACGGTTAATGTGCTTATTCAAATTTTTCTCAATGATTCTTAAATAGTTTGAAATTTTAAAAACGACTGAACGACCTCCTAGATCAGTAAGATCACATTTAATAAAACAGTAGGCTAGTTACCTTCTACTATTAGTGTTTCAATTTATTACTACAGATCTAGGTTAAAACTCCCCATGTTTTTTATTTAACTTAATGAAATTACTAAAATACGTAAATGATTAGGATTAACTTATTCCGTGTTGCTGTACAATGAACAGCTGTCTAACCAGACAGGACTGCTCATACAGCTACTGTTTGTTTGTTTTGCATTTCGCGAAAAGCTACACGAGGGCTATCTGCGCTAGCCGTTGCTAATTTAGCAGTCTAAGACTAGAGGGAAGACAGCTAGTCATCACCATTCACCACCAACTCGTGGGCTACTCTTTTACTATCGAATAGTTGGATTGACCGTGACATTATAACGCCCCTACGGTTTAAAGAGTGAGCATGTTTGGTGTGACGGGGATTTGAACCGACGACCCTCAGATTACGAGTCGAACGCCTTAACCATATAGCCTTGGATAGTTACTGAGTTAAAATACATAGAGACAATTTAATTAAAAAGTTCAATCAAACAAGCAAGTTTTCGACAACCGTCTCAATGGGTTTTGAGTACTTTAGAAGTGGTTCTATATCTGTGGTTACACAGGTCTGCGATGGTTTCGTTGTCTTGAAATTTTATATCCTACAGTAGCTGAATCCAAAAATAATATCAATTTTCTGTCCCACGTACACAGTTTTCGCAAAATTTCATAAGTAATTTTACAAAATAAATCATTTTTATTAAAATCGGACACATTTTGTTATGCTTAAAATGTTGACAACCACTGTCTGTAGATTTCTCTTGACCAAATGCGACGTGATAGTCTTAGCAATCATTCTAGAACCCAGATATGATAATAAAAAATATTCATTGTAGTAATCTAAATAATAACTTGAACTAAATGAAAGTTTTTCACGATCTGAATAAAAATCCTCAGTGATAGAAAAAATATACAAATATTAATTTCGAAATCTGCGTAGCTGAATTAAGGAAAAATCAAAACAACGTTTATAAAAGTTAATCTGGCAGGTCTGTGTTATCAGGTATTTTGAGTTATTATACTAACCAATTAGGTTTGGCTCTGTATGCTGACCATATATTTTTAGTTTTTATATTAGATAGGTAGGTTTTATTAATATGCTAGCCAGCAGATTGAGTTGTATTACTTAGGTAATTTGAGTTGTTAAAAGGTTACATACTGAGAAAAGGTAACAATTAACTCCATTACTCAAACCGTACTGTAGTATTGGATTCAATCTCGTATCGTACTTTGTGTCAACTTAATTCTAGAGTGGTATTCCAGAAAGACGTTGTAACCACCTATTATTTTTAATCCATCATATACTCATTAAAGAGTGAACGTTATTATACGCCACAACTTCGTCTGACGCAAAATAAGATACTTTATAAAAAAGATATTGTTTGATAGATATTTTTACGAATCACTCAATTTTAAAACCTAATATTTGACATTTGCCATCACTGTTGAGGTACAGTTATCGTTACATAATTGCATGTAACACAAAACCGTAAAATGCCTGTTTTGCACAAATAAGTACTAAATATTGTTACTGAACAAAAAATGTCATGCGAAATAATAGAAAATTTCCAGGTTTCTAATAACCTGGAAATAGTTTTAAAATAACTTTCATGTGTAATTTTATCATGGTACCTCTAAACAATTATTAACATATTAACTCCCACCACGAATATCTGGCATGTAAAAAGGGGCTTACATCGTGCTTCCCTTTAACGATCATTTTTAAAATTCGGTCGCCCTTAACTTTTCAAATCCAGGTATATATCCTCCATAATTACTTGATGTAAATTCACCAGCTATCCAGGGCACGATCAGGGTAGATTATTCGGCGCCCTAATCGTGAAAGTGAGTTTTCTCGGGGTACACCCATTTCCCCCCACAGCAACATTTTGGGTATTTCTTTATCCAAGCCCTGAAAAGGTGATCCGTTACCCTGCACCTTCTCTTCATTTCATGCAGAATCTAAGTTTATACGTTTCCCTACTCTACCCTCCTAACCTACCCCTGCTAGTTACGTTAATTTTGTTACTTTTTCCTCACTTCAAGTTTGCTCGCTCCTCCTTTTCTCCTCCGACTCTCTGCCCTTCATTGCAACTACGCTCGAATGACCCCAAGTCGACCTGCAGAAATCTACCAAGTCACTAAGCTACCAAGTGTTTATCCAACAATTTCTGATGACTTTAACCTTCTTTCCTGCGCGGGACTGAAAAAAACCCAGAAGTTTCTGAGCACCCCAGGTTTACCTTTGGAATCTCCCAAAGGTCTTTAAAACCTAAAAGACTACCATGTTTAATGATAACAATAACTTTTCAAATCCAGTTAAATCTATTAAATTTGTACTAGCATTGGTGGTAGGACAACTTTTTTTGCACGTGTACTATATCCGCGCACCGTTATTTCGTTCATATGTCCATTATGATTTACAGATGCCTTAAACGAATACATACCAACCTCTTCCTTTATCCCAGGTTACTTCTGTGACTATATCAGGTGGTCCTTATCATGAAAGAATCCTATTAGAACACCAACTCACAGCACTTGAGAATGCGTGACCGTTTCGTCCCGCTACCTTGTGACGTCAGAGGAGGTATGAATATAATGACGGTCAGATACACAAAATTTGATGTTATATTCAAGTCCAGCAACCTTTAACTTAGGCATAGCCTTTCATCATGCCTGGGTGTTTGTCTGAGCACGTATTAAATTTGATTTTGGTATTTCAAAAATTATTCCCAAAAGGGCTCACATCGGAAATAAAATTATTATGACAATTGCCCAGGACACCTAAGCACGTGTGCCAGTTTTAAAAACGATACCAGTGATATCTCGATGGAATAAAGGAACACAAAACATGATGTCAGATTCGCGTCCAGCAGCTTTACAAACCCACTCCTACCTACATCTTCCTCATAATGAGGTTACTTACCAAGTTGTTCTGCTTAGTTTTATCATTCTTATTTCAAAACTGAAGAAGGAGTTTGCGGATGAAAATATTAATAAACGCACAATAAGAATTAATGCAGGATAATCATTAGTTTACGAATATCACTTTCCATTGTATCAGATCTTCACGTGGATATTTTTATAAAGGTAGCTTTCCCGGAGGAATTTGCGTCAGATGCGAACTGACTCATAATTAGCCACTACGAAAACAAAGAAAATTAAATAATAATACTGCCAATTATAACAACATAAAGTAATCATAATTCTGAGCCTAGAATGTTATTTCCCGATTTTTATAATCATTGTTGCCAAGTAAAAGTTTTTATTTCTTTGGAATATATATGAGTTATGGATGTTATACACAAAAGAAAGCATTAAAAAAATATCTGGCTGTGTACATGTACATGCTGTGCATTTGGAAAAAACAGTTATTTACCAGATGAAATTTATAACTCAAAGTACCAGTGATAGTTTTAACAGTGTTGCCAAAATTATGCAGTCGTTTTAAGTACAGAGCCTCAGGTTCATTGGTATCATATTTTGTTAATACACACTCGATTGAAATTTATTTCATATCTACGGGAGAGACAGTTAATTTTCACAAGCTACACGAGCCCATAGGCCTAAAATGGTTGAGTCTATGCCACTGATTAAATTGCAAGTAACTATATAGAAGTCACTCTTCTATATATAGAAGAGTAATATCTGAATATGTTTTCAACCTACTTTATATATTTAAAATCTGTTTTTTCCAAATACCCAGATTCTCTGTCGTAATGTTGAAAACATGCGATCCGAAATTTTAGCCGGATTTTAGCAGTGTAATTCCGCAGACATACCGCTGTGCCACTGGGGACACCTAATGCTGTGAGAATACAATGACCACGAAGTGATCCCGTCGACTGGACAAAGAAATAGAGTTTATCTGTTAAATTCAGCCACACTTTCTTTAGTTAGTTCCCACTAGGAGATTGTAAGATGAAAATTTCCTTTACGAACATCATGTTTTAGCTCTACAGAGGTTAACCTTAAGGAATAAAAGCTGACAAGCTAAACACAGTCTAGAAGAAAATATTGTCAGTTCTAATCCGTTCTACGCATCCTGTTTTTTCTGTGTATTTGTAATGGTAAGTATTTTGTTCATTTATTTAAATTTGTCCAAAACCATTGTTTTACACTTAAAGACACCCAGTCGAGTTGCTTATTATAGAATACTTTTATTTCTTGATCGAATCTCCTGTTATTTGCGAGTTTGACTCTTTGGTACTTACATGAAATACTACAGAAAGTTAGAGGATTTCAACCGCCATGTTTCATTGAGAGGTAACTGAGTTTTTGTATCCCAAGAGAGGTCTCAGGGACCTTGCTAAGTAGCACCGCTGTGTAAAGTAAACAGTTGTAAAACTATAAATTACATCAATTATATGAAAGCGGACAAGCTAACACTATATAACAACGATCGAAGTTAATATATAAACTAAAACCAACCTGTCTTTCATGATATTCTAACATAAAAAAGCAGAAGAAAAAATGTTGATTTCCAGTCCTTGTTATTATTTATGAACTCATAATGGTAAATGTCTGTGATCACAACATCCATAAACGTAGAGGATATTCCTTCTATCCGATATTATTCAAACGCAAGTGTCAACCAGGAAGGCGCTACTGAAAATCAAATTAGAGTTTAGGAGTTGAGAGTTTTGACTCACAACATCTCAACTCCTACTTCTTTTCGCTGTGTGCAGCCAGTTGTGAGAAGGCAGGTACCTCTAGTAATTTCGCAAAAAAGGAAGTTGTTAAAATAACCTTATAGTAGAAATAAACCAGCTATATTTTTACCTTTGTATGACTCATAACCTTCCACACTTTAAATAATTATTACAAAATGATAGTTCGATTCTAATTAGTGAAATATCTAATCTCTTTCCGTGATAAAATTTATTCAAGTACATTGAGACAGAAGGTAGGTACCTGAACTCGATCTTTCCGCACCAGTGTACCGAACAAGTCAATAGATAACATTTTGGCCCCGCATGGTCAGTAGGGTTAAGGCGTTCGACTCGTAATCTTAGGGTCGCAGGTTCGAATCCCCGTTGTACCAAACATGGTCGCCCTTTCAGCCGTGAGAACGTTATAATAGGACGGTTAATTCCACTATTTGTTGGTAAAAGAGTAGCCCAAGAGTTGCCAGTGAGTAGTGATGACTAGCTGCCTTCCCTCTAGTCTTACACTGATAAATTAGGGACGGCTAGTGGACATAGCCTTCTTGTAGCTTTGCGTGAAATTAAAAAAACAAACAAACGGATAACATTTTAATGCTAGTTTTATAGAAATGAACGACTTCGATAAACTAATATCCTCTTTATGATCTCCAGACGGTTATAATTTCATTTATAAAAATAATAGTTTTTCACCACATTAGAATATCTATTCTAAAAAAATGTAAAAAAAAAATTATTTCTCAATATTTATGTCCAATATTTTTTTAAATTTTATTTGCCTGTAAGCAAAAATTATCTATAAAAGAATTACTTTTGTTACAAATAATCTGACATATTTTTAATTGTGAGATAATTCTCTCTTAGAAAAACAATATAACAGCCGTTTAAAAATTAAAAAATATACACAAATAAACAAATGTTACATCTTGTGAAAATAAGATTCGTTATCCTATTCCGATGTTATGTCCAAAAATAAGATTTGTTTTCGTTTTGTTTGTTCGTTTTTGAATTTCGCACAAAGTTACTCGAAGGCTATTTGTGCTAGTTGTCCCTAATTTAGCTGTGGAAGACTAAAGAGAAGGCAGCTAGTCATCACCACCTACCGCCAACTCTCGGGCTACTCTTTTACCAACGAATAGTGGGATTGACAGTCACATTATAAAATTTATTTCCTTAAATGCAAAGATACGTAACAAGTTCTCTAGATTCTATCCACGACAGGAAATAGAACCCAGGATTTAAGTGTTGAAAGGCCACAAATTTACGGCTGCCCCAAGAATTACTCACAAGGTAGAAGGAAAACATGTTAAGAGTGAAAATCTAGCTCCCCAGTGGCACAGAAACACTTCTGCGGGTTTACAATGCTTAAAACAGTGGTGGGCAGCGCGGAGACAGCCCATTGCGTAGTTTTGTGCTTAATTTAAAACAAGTAAGACCACTGAAAATATCCAGGAAGCTTGGAACAACGATTTATCGTCTACTTGATTTATAAGCTCTTATAGACAGGTGGAATTTATATCTAAACATACCCACAGCGAATTATGTCTCCCTCTTGAACTTCGTCTCGAAATGGACAAATTACGCGAAGCCTATATAACACCCATATTTGAAATCACGCCATCCATCAGTGCGAAAGCCAGGTATATTAGATAAAATCGTCGCGGAGGTAATATCTGCTTCTCCAAGATGGCAATACAAATATTGTTAACACTTTCAATGGTGCAATTAAGTATATTATTCAATAAAACACCAACGTTTGTGTCTTAAATAAAACTAAATAATAATTATTAATAATTTCTGAAAATGAAAAAAATAATATAAATTAATACCAAAATTTCACATTTGTTATGTTTATTTTGAACTTTGCGTAAAGCTACTCCAGGAATATCTGCATTAGCGGCGATAGACTAGATGGAAGACAAACAATTAACGTCGCTGACACTTAAGCTGCTCTTTGACTAACAAATAGTGGGACTAACCGTCACATCATAACACCCGAAGCAGCTGAAAAAGCGAGTGTGGTCGCTTACGGAGATTCGAACCTGTAACCAACGCATTACGAATCAAGCGCCTTAACTCCCAGGATATGTTTGCTTGACTTTGAATTTCGTGCAAAGTTAGACGAGGGCTATCTGAGCTAGCAGTCCCGAAATTAGCAATGTAAGACTAGAAGCTAGTCATCACCACCCACTGCCAACTCTTTTACCAGCAAATAGTGGGATTTAGCGTCACATTATGACGCTCCCACGGTTGAAATTCGAACGTGCGACCCACAGATCATTTTAGTCTGTGGGTTAATGAAACGTTTGTTTCATTAAGTCGAGTGCCTTAACCACCTGGGCTCCCAGGATATATCAGACGAGTTTTATAGGAGATTATTTATGTACAATAAACTTTAATCCTAAACACATATAAAATCACAACTAAATAAATTTAGTTCTACCAGTTATTCTAGTTTCAAAGTATTCAACCTCATATCACGTGCCAACTATAAAATTAAGAAAAAATACTAATAAACAGAAATTTAATTGTGAAAAATTACATGTAAATTTAGTTATGAAATAATTAAATAATATAAAACTTAAAATTATTACACATACATTATGCCATCAGTTCGGTATTCATGTTCTGTTTTCAGAAGTTAATCACCATTCATAAGTAACAAAATCAGTAAAATAACAAGGCCTAATCATACAAAATAGTAAAATATGTGTTTATTGCTCTATACACAACGTTAAATTTAAATTAAATCAAAAATATGCGCCCATCTAGTAAGCCAATAGGAATGATATTCAATTCTAAGTTCATAAAATCTGCCTTTGCGTTTCAAACGCAATTTTGAACATAAACTTTGATTTTTTTCTTCTCAATAACTGATTCTTTTTCTTCGACACTACAAGTATCCTTAAATACGCGCTTTGTTCACTGGCTAAACACCTATAGAATGTATCCAATCAAATAATTTAAAAAGGTGAACTAATATACTCAATTAATAATAGTAAAAACAAAAGTCTTACATTTATTAAACTGTATCATTGCATTCTTTTCGTTAACTTATTTGACTTATTAAGATATTTTATGCTCCCCAAGTGGTCCAGCGGTATGTCTGCGGACTTACACGCTAAAATCCGGGTTTATATACCCGTGGTGGGCAGAGCACAGATGGCCCATTGTGTAGCTTTGTACTTAATTCAAAACAATAAGATATTTTATTTTAAAGAAAAAATTCGATTTATTTTTAATATTTTAATTTTCTTCATAGTATGGTAGCTTATGGTGGCGTATTTAAAAAATATATTAAATTTGTGTGTCTAAAATGAGAAAAATGTTGGAAGTTAGACACTGAGATAGAAAATACTTTCACAGACTCCAGAAAAATAAATTTAATAGTGTTCAGTGTTTTGGCTTACACTTTCTTTAAGACACATTTTGCATATAAAGTAGGCTTACTTGACATTAAAGTAATCTACAAAGTACGAAAGTTTTGTTATAAATCTGCTTTTATCAATAATGACTACAAGATAATGAACACATAAAATGTAAATTCTTTAAACCGTTACACCTGAAGGACTTTTACATAATTAACAGAATCTGTGGAGCCAGTATTTGCACACAAGGGAGCGCTTTAAAGGCTAAACATTTAACTCTCCACGTAATGTAGAAGTTCCAATGTTTAGTTTTATTTTATTTTTCTTTCTCTTGAACTAATTATTTCGTCCCTTCTTTAGCCTGAACTTAGACGAATGGATACAATGTAAGGCTTTGAGTTTTTCTTATACAATGTTACCTATCGATTCTTAAAACATTAAATTTTTATATACCTTCTTTTTTAATGACAAGTATAATATTTTGGACATGTAAATAAATTATCTCATGTTCTTTGACGAATGACATGAATTAATAATTTCAACGAAATTTGCCCCCCAGTGGCACAGCGGTATGTCTAAGGGCTTAAACCGCAAAAACCAGGTTTCGATACCCGTGGTAAGCAGTACACAGACAGCCCATTGTTTAGCTTCTTGCTTAATTCCAAACAAACAACAAACACTCATAAATATAAATAAGAGAACAATATTAGTGTATATATATATTAACAAGTTAAAACCATTTCTTCTTGACGTAACCTTTTCTTTCTGCTTCAAAATTCCATAGATTTAGAAAAACGATGCTCAACAATTCATGAAGTATCAGTTATACCATTCACAAAATGTTGATCTGTTAAACGTTTAAAAAGAAACTTTCGCTATTACCTCAGACAGCTTGTTAATGTTTTTATTTTTCCTCTCTTACAGTTTGTTTGTTTTGGAATTTTGCGCAAAAATACACGAGAACTATCTGCTCTCGCTGTCTCTTATTTTGCAGTGTAAGACTAGAGGGAAGGCAGCTAGTCGTCACCACCCATTTCCAACTCTTGGGCTACTTATTTACTAATGAATAGTGGGACTGACCGTCATATTATAACAACCCCACCGCTGAAAGGGCGAGCATGTTTGGTACGACGGGGATTCGAACCCGCGACCCTCAGATTACAATTCAAACGTCTTACCCCGCCTTAAAAGATGTTGTTACTTACAGGAAATTTACTCTTTCGTTTAATATCAATTCGCAAAGAAAGCAGGATACGAAGAGAAATATCGTAGTTCGTTCTTTGTTTTTGAAATTGAGCACAAAGGTCCGTAATTTCCTACCTCTGCTCTGCCTACCACGGGGATCGAAACCCTGTTTATAGTGTTGTGAGTGTGCAGACATGCTCCTGTGTCACCAGGAAACTTCACAGTTCGTTAGTATTCACGATAATCTATTATAAACATCAGAACGAATAATACTAGATTGCGATTAAAATAATATTTTTATAAAGAAAAACGTAACTAACCAAAGTGAAACCACCACTTGTAAAATCTATTGTAGCTTCTTAAAGACGTAATAAGCAAATCAAATAAATACAATTATAGAATTTAAAAACAAGCAAATCGACTCAGGGGACAGTTTTAGACAAATTTGTTGAAAATACTTGCGTTGCTACGCGAAGAATCCGAAGGTAAATGAAAAAAGCATTTTAAAAGTTACCTCCAACTTTTACCCATATCTCAAGCAAAGCAGTTAAATTAATATGAGAATAAGACGTGTGTTGAAATTACTTTTTCTCTAAAACGCTGGAATTGTTATACAAAAAAAGGATAAATGGTCATTGTCTACACTGATTCTTAACGTTATATATGCTGTTGTTTACGTATTCAACGCTCAGTGCTTGTAGCTCTTCTCTGATACCGCATTTAAATCTTAAATGTACTTCCAGAACAGCTTCTACGCATTCATTAAATTTTATTATAATAACTAGAATTTCTTATCAGTTTAGTGATATTATATATGAAGATGTCATATGAATGCCATGACTTAACATTTTATATAAGCTAATAAAACAAACCAAAGCTGTTAAGATATAGCAAGAACATTCTCTGGGGCCCGGCATGGTCAGGTGGTTAAGGCACTCGTCTCGTAATCTGAAGGTTGAAGGTTCGAATCCACGCCGTACCAAACATGCCCACCCTTTCAGCTGTGGGGGCATTATAAGTGACAGTCAATCCCACTATTCGTTGATAAAAGAGTAGCTCAAGAATTGGCGGTGGTGATGACTAGTTGCCTTTCCTTTAGTCTTACACTGCTAAATTAGGGACAGCTAGTGCTGATAACCTTCGTGTAGCTTTGCACGAAAATCAGAAACAAACAAACATTCTCTGGGAAATATGGTCCAATAACCGTACATCTATATACCGGAGCGTTGCTTGAATAAACATCACTGGATAAAAACTGACACTAAGAATTATTTAATCTTGCAAGAAATGCAAATCAATGTTTAGATGTCTTCCTGCACTTTAAAGCCCAGTTTTTCAATGAACGTATAATAAAAGAACTAAAGGCTCAAATGACTGAAAAAATGAGGTGGACAATCATGTGGACCTCTGGCTATGTGGGGTTCAATACCAAGAAATTGACGCGTGTTAAACTTTTTTGATCAGCTGAATAAAATCGATAATACTGTGTTGTAACAATACAATAGATTGTAGTAGACGTTTCTTTAGTTCTGGTCTGAAAACATAAACTGCTTGTTTTACAAAATTGATTTTGGCGTGTGATCAATATAGTTTTAAAGATCAGCACCTGTGTTCAAACAACTTAAACTGTACCAGTAATGCTGTAAAGTACACTGAAATTCAATACCACATAGCTGTTTATGAATTAATAGTATTTAGGTTTTTACCTCTCTACTTGTCTATTGTTTAAGAAGCATATATTTTACCGGTGTTCAAGTCATTATAAGTGGAGGCATCAGACCTCACTATTTAAAAAGTGGGCTGCCTTTGGTTCTCCCATTTCCGGTGCCTCTAACCATATGAATTATTTGTACATAATATATTGAAATAGGGGTATTATAACCTTCTTATTTACAATATCATACCTATATTATTGCTTTCTCTTTGAAAATATTTTCCAAAAACAGAGAACAATAGAAATCTACATTAGCTGGTGGGCATTCTTAAGACTTAATCTACTGAAGATATATGCAAAATACCTTGTTTTCCGATACATTTGTAGACACAATATAGATTTTCCCAAGCCTCATCTACATATCACTAAAGACCAAAGAAAAGTCCACGGGTCCTAATACTAATCACATTATATACAGAAACACTTGAGAGATATAATTTAGAACTAATATATACACGGAGAAGAGAAACTCGTATATACAGTAAGGAAATTGTTTAAAACCTATATACAGTCAAGTGAAAAAATTAGAACACCCTATGAAAGCCTGTGTATTTTGTAACATTTTTGGGTACATATAAATATTTGATCTCAATTTTAATAATACTGAGAGATTATAGGAATATAACTAAACAATTAACACCGAAGAAATGACTTTTCGAGATCTTCTGTAAATGTAATTCTAGAAAAATTTATACTTTAACAGAGGAAAAAGTTAGGACACCCTACTCCCTAATAGCTGATGTTACCTCCTTTGGCTGAAATAACTGCAGTCAGAAGCTTTTTGTAGCCATCTACCAGTCTCTGACATCGGTCTGAAGAACGTTTGCCCCACTCTTCAATGCAGAATTCTGTCAGCTGTGAGATGTTTCAGGGGATTCTTGCATGCACATCCTGTTTCAAGTCACCCCACAGCATTTCAATAGAATTAAGATCTGAGCTTTGACTCGCCATTCCTGGACTCTCCATTTCTCAGTTTTAAGCCAGTCCTTGGTGGATTTACTGGTATGTTTTGGGTCATTGTCGTGTTGCAGGTTTCAGTTCCGCTTCAGCTTTAATTTTCTTACAGATAGTCTCACATGTTCCTCAAGCACCCTCTGATACACAGTAGAATTCATGGTGGATTCTGTGATTGTGAGCTGTCCACGTCCTGCTGCAGTAAAGCAGCCCCAAACCATAACACTTCCACCTCCATGCTTCACAGTTGGTATGAGGTTCTTTTCCTGGAATGCTGTATTTGGTTTAGGCCAAACATGTCCTCTGTTCTGGTGTTCAAATAATTCAATTTTAAACTCATCTGTTCAAAAAACATTATTCCAGAAGTCCTGGTCTTTGTCTACATTTTCTCTGGCAAAATTCAGTCTGGCCTTGAAGTGTTTCATAGAGAGAAAAAGTTTCCTCCTTGCACACCTCTCACGCAAGTTAAACTTGTGCAGTCTTATTCTGATTGTAGAGACATGCACTTTCACATCAACAGTTCCCAAAGCCTGCTGTAGGTCCCGTGATATAGGGTGTTTGGAGACCTCTTTTAGCATCTTGCTTGTACGGCCAGACCTGGGCATGTTGGCAGTTGTTTTAAAAGCCCTCAACTTGACTATTTTCCAGACAGTGGAATGGCTGATTTCAAAATATTTTGGGATCTTTTTAAATCCCTTACCAGACTCATAAGTTGCTATAATTTTCTTTCTGAAGGCCTCAGGCAGTTCTTTTGCTCTCACCATGGTGCTCACTCTCGCTTCAACAGTCAGAAGCAAACCAAACTAAATGTCTGAGGGTTAAATAGGGCAAGCTTCATTCAAAATTCTGAGTAACAGTCTTCTAATCATGAGCACCTGGTGTGATACATATGTGTGTGAGTTGAACCATTTTAATTGGAAATAAATATGGGGGTGTCCTAACTTTTTCCTCAGTTAGAATATGCATTTTTTGTAGAATTACATTTACAGAAGATCTTGAAATGTCTTTTCTTCAGTTTTAGTTGTTTAGTTATATTCTTATAACCTCTCAGTATTGTTAAAATTGGGATTAAATACCTATGTATCCGAAAATGTTACAAAAATACACAAGTTTTCATAGGGTGTTCTAATTTTTTTCACATGACTGTATATATATATATATATATACATTGAGGAGATCGTTTGAAACTTATATATACACTGAGAAGAAGTCCATTGAAACTCTTGTATATCATGAGAAGAGATCATTTGAAACTCGTATATACACTTAGGACATTGTTTAAAACTTGTATATATACATTGAGGAGATCATTTGAAACTGATATATACAGTTTAGCATTTTCAAAATGCTAAATCCAGATCGATATATGCAGGTCATGATGTGTAATCTAACAATTCTTACTTGATTTAATTTCTCACAAATTACTAAAATCATCTAGTGATTAGAACATGAAACTTTGTAAATTGTACCAGTAAAAGGTTCTGCAATAATGATTCTGTTGTGTTTCCTTAGTAACTACAACTCTCTTTTGTACATCTGAGAAACTATAACGTATTTGAAACATAAAATATTCCCATTAAAGAATGAGTAGCAAAGTTCATGTTTCAGTAATAACCATTATTTAACTTGATATTTGACATTGTTGAATAACTTGTAAATTTAAATAACCCGCCATTAAAGATACTTTATGGATATATTACACATAAAAGTACCATACCAAGAATATTTTTCTTCAAGTTTAACAACTTTTAAATTTTAAATTTATACCCACCTAGTTGTTCCGCGTTATGTCATAAACTGAATATAGGTTTTAAACTGAATGGAGAAGCCAGGAAAAACAAGACAAATTACAAATTGTTATGTAAATGTCATGTAAATGTTTTGTAAACGACAACATGTCGTGTTGTGTTTAAATTTTAATTTCTTTTATTTATATTTTCATATTTATATTATTGTTTCAAAGCTTAAACCAATAAAATATGTTGTTATTCATTTAAAATAACATTTAAAAATTTCTAGAATTAGGTAGATCAATCATATGTTTATAAATTTATGTAAATGAAATATTTGGCGGCCTGGAGTCTAGACGACAAGTCTCGTGCAAGAACGGACATGCGCGGATTTCTCTGGAATGTTGGGAAGTTACGCGATGGTTCGAGAAAAGAGGCCTACAAATATATAAACAAACGAAAATGTAAGAAGAGTCATTAGTTTTTATTCGAAGAAAAGAAGAGTCAGTCATTCGTTTGAGAAAGTTTAAGTGTTTGCTGTGATTTTATTCAACTTGAATTTGTGACTGAAGCTAGATCTACAGAAACTGTGATTTTATTTCGTCAATCTCTACGATTCGTTCGAATTACTAGTTATACTGAAGGTCAACACGTGTGGTACTGTTTAGGGGAGACTGGGAAAATTGGAAGGCGGCAAGTTTGAGACGTTCATCAAGAAGCACCGTAAAAAGAACTTCGTCATTCTCCATTCAAACTTCGGTATTTCTTCGTGGGACCAAATTCATACCCTAGACTGGAATTTTGGATTTCTAATCTGGACTTTTGGACTTTCATTCTAACTGCCTAATAGTATGCTATTAGATATAGGCCAGTACCATTTTGTATTGTAATTAATTTTGAAGGTTTAAACTGAATATCTGTCATTGTTGTTATGTAATTTATGTTATATCTGTTACATATATAATAGTTTAGTGTAATAAATTATACAAGCTGTTATCTGTGTCTTTCTGTTGCGTTTAGTCTACGAAAAACATAAAACATAAAAAAACGTAAAAAAATAAATAATCGAATTTTTGTATATTACCCCCTTTTACACGTATTTTAACAACAAAAGTTCTAAAAAACAGAGTCTGGCGATTAGTTATTGATAAAGCAGAACAAAGACGGGAAACACATTCGAGTAGCTATTTTTCTACCTTGCGATAAAAAGCCTCCCACACTTCTCCGAGTCATCTCAACGTTGTGCCACTTCGATTTTAGTAAACTACTGTAAAACTGCTTCTTAATTGAAAACCCGTGTAAGCTCATCGATTATTGTGTTTTACTTGATAACTTTCTTAATCGAATCGCTCTCGAAATACACTATTTCTTTGTTATATAACAAGAGTGGCTGGAAAGGCATATTTTTTTCTTGCACCCATACAGGAAATCAGCGTATTAAGGATTCATATCAATCCCTAAATACATTACGTTTGTTTCAGGTGATTTAGTTTAATATTAAGCCCACCACCATAGTGCTGTGCATTGAGGAAATATTACAATTTACTCGGCTGTGACACCGGTAAGTATTCGGATTTACAACGCTAAGTCAGAGACTCGACTCCCCTCCACAAATGCGGAAAATAGCCCAATGTGGCTTTGCTATAAGAAAACACACATACGGATTATATATTTTTTGTTTTTAGAATTTTGATGCACGTACAAAATATGATCCTTTACTTAAAAAACGTTCGCTTCTGACACCCTTCCCTCTATCGTTCTTCTAGCCTTTAAACTTTAAATGTATGTACTGGCCTCAAGATTACTAAAATGACCTATCGCCAGTCTGAGCAAGAAGATCTAGTGAACTAACAGGTCCTCTGGCGGAGATGTTTTCAAGTTTTTTTTTCTAAGCTGCTCTGTCTAATGCGGTCACCAATAATTTACTATCAATATTTCACAATAAAGAATACTAAATTATCATATCTCTCAAAACATTGTACAGTTGAAATATGTATAATTATGCTTAATTTCTGATTTCGCCTCTCGCGATAAGAAAAACTTTTTTCTATGTGCTTGCTTAAAAAAATATAGATCCTTACTTTAAATTTATTTTAAAACTATAAAAATTTCAATAAAATAATCCTCTATTATAATACATGTAAATCTGGATTCTGTTACGCTATTTCTTACATGTAATGGATAAATCTAACAATGTTCTAAATCTCAGTAAAAAACAAACTAAATATTTCTCTCAAAGTGATATCCAGAGGCTCAGCTGTAACTTTGAAAGCTTATCAAACTTTGACTTCAATCTCCACGACAGGAAGGCCCTTATGTTGTGCTTTTACGTTAAAACATAGTTTTTGAAGACAATTGGATCTGAACTCACCGGCAACACCTACTATAAGAGACACAATTCAAGGATTAGTTTTGAACTTACAAGTTATCTTAGTTATTTACGTATAAATGATACATAATGTGTGTGAATGTATAGCATCCTAATCGTCAGTTCTAAGATCTATGCTAATCAGAACATATATGTTTCTCGTGTAACCACTTTAACGTCATTTCTGAACAGTCCCAATACTTTCTGGCACTAAAAAAACAAGAGTGCCATATGGTGGACAGAATTTATAATTGTAACTAGTAGACCTGAAGTATTGCAGTTGGTTTTATATTAAGAAAGCATCAGCCTTTGATTATTCAAACTATTAAACTTTAAAATATTGGAAATAGTAAATATCATTTATCTTTGTATTTCAATTCGATATTAATTAAATCAGCTATTACTTTTTACCTATTTCAATATTTTTTTCAAAAGCGTTAGCTCTGTTTCTATTTGTTACGGATGTGTATTTGTTTTCTTACAGAAAAGCCAGATCGTGTTATTTGCTGTATCAGTTGAAAGGAATCGAGCCCCTGATTTTAGTATTGTAAACCCAAAAACTTACTGTTGCTTCAGTAAGCGTGACGTTTGACACATTTACAAACACGTCATTATAACTGATTATTGATTAATTCTATTATAATTGTGACGTAATAACCTACAAACGTTGTATTAATTAAAGGTAAATGTATATTTTACTAAATAAAACACTTAATAACTGTATTTTCCTACAAAACCTTCGCTTCTTCTTTGTGGTTATTTGAGTATGTTGAATTTTTAAATACCCAGGAGGGCCAGGTACACAAGACCTCTTCCTACATCCCTAGCTTTCATGTCGGCTACTAATATGTTGTTGTAGTGCTTTTGGGCCAGAGTATCCCACAGTACTCCAGCCCTTTTCAGGGCAATGTACATTCATTGTCTTGATTTGCCCCTTTTTTATTATTTGTTTATTATTTTCCTCTCTTTTACTTTAAATAATAATCTTTACATTACTGAAATAAAAATACTTAAATCAGTAACTGATGTTGTACCTTCAGCCATGCTCAATTTTCACCGAAAAAACAAACACTAAACGCACATTTGCGTTAACGGCATTTAATGAAAATCTCTATCTAACGCGGGGAGATTAATATAGCTTTTGCTTTTTACCGAATATGGATTACAGATACTGCTTTTTATTCTATCAAATTAACTGTATCCTACTACTTAAAAATGATGTTTTTTAACACTATGGTAAAACTTTACATGTTTTGACTAGTTTTAGTGATTAGGCGAAACTTCAAACTTTCGGATTAATTTGCTAATAACTTCTATGTATTAATTAGAAGTTCCTTTTTGTTATGTAGAAGTAGATATACGAAAGAAACTTTAGAAAAATAAAAGTATGTCATTAATTTTCAAAATTTTGGAAGTTTTTTTCTGCTCTTTAATGTCACAACTTGGCGTAGCAAAACTCAATTCAAATTCTACACAGCTGTGCTAGGCGATGTTTTTCGTTGTTGTTGTTTCTAAGTAAATCTGGAAACTGATCAATATAGTTGTTTTGTAGCGCATGGATACAATGACTGCCAACCAATAATGTAACTTGTTGAATATTATTTTGAATTTAATGACTGATGTAGTACCATATTAATTCTTCAAATTAATAAGGCCTAACGAAAACAAACTAGAAACTTCTTCTTACACGAAATGTTTTGAAATGCCCCTTAAAAATTGTTAATAAAGGTTTCTCAGTGACTTGTCATCATCACTACACCCTCACGCTGTGAGTGTTTGTGTCATTGCCTGTTACTTACCTTTATCCATGTTTTTGCATAAGTGAACCTTCCCCATGTATAAACTGTTCTATATTCAAAGCTAACTGCAAACACATAGGGAAGAAGACTATAAAATTATTAAACGACCAATATTTGAATATCCACATTACGACATGAAATAAACTTTATACTATAAGTTGCTTGTGTTTCCAAATATAAAAAAATATACTGCATAAGCAATGAGGATGAAAGATTTAGCGATGAAATCCGTAAAAAAGAATAAATGAATTAAACATAAAAATAACGAATCAAACATAAAATAACGTTACGAAGAGACTTTTACTCTAACCGTTTTGAAAATCGACAATATATTTTTACTATTTCTACAGAATTGTAAAATAAAATTTTAAAAATTCAGTATCTTCGACACCAGTGTAAGTAAACCTACTTTATATTTAAACTCAAGTATTTATTTCATAATAACTGTATTATATTTATTCCCTCGGTTTATCCTCAGTTTTAGTTCTTAGTAGATACAAGAATCTTATTGGTGGGAACAAGAGTCAAGTATTACGACTTTTTAAAAAAAACATCTTTCTATACCCCCTCCCCCAAATTAGTACTGTCAGCAAATATGGAAAGGCCCGGCATGACCAGGTATTTAGGACGTTAGCCCCGTCATTTGAGGGTCACGGGTTCAAATCTCCGTCACACCAAACATGCTCACCCTTTCCACCATGGGAGGGCTGGTAAAATATGACGGTAACTTCTACTAGGTCTTGTTAAAAGAGTAGCCCAAGATTTGACGTTGAATCGTGATAACTAGCTGTCTTTCCTCTAGTCTTTTGCTCCTCAGTTATAAGACAGTTCTACCAAAACGTCATAAGACGATCTAACTTTGACTGGAAGAAGCTAATTTCCTGTTATGGTAATCTCATACTAAATACGTTGTTTGCAGCTGTTCATGCACTCGAGTCAAATCGGCGTGCAGATCACTAATAATTTAAAAACACATTATTCTTTGGTATTTTGCTAACTATGTACAAGTGATATTTTAATTTAAACAGGTATCATGTTTGTCTTTAACCATCAAGACATTAAGGCACAATTCCGAGCCTCGAAAAATAAGTTAAAATTAATTTTTAAACTAGGTGGAGAAGTCTTCTTGTATTCTCATTAGGGTTGCTCATCTATTAGTTTTATCACATTATCAGTTGCTGGCATATATTGATAACATAAAACGATTTCGTTGTGTGATACAAATGAGAAATCGTCAACTTATATTTTTTTTGTCATTAGTTCAAAGATAGAAGAAAAATTATCGATTCGCGTGTCGGATGTCTCTCCTCTTCGCAACCATGGCTTTACTTGAAGATGGTCGAACGCCAGAAACGCTGTTGAATAAATGTTGTCACCTTTTATTGTGTGTGTGAGTTTAAAGTAATACGTACTGGAACGATTTATAGACGTTGTGTGTGTGTGAGAATCTTACAGCTCCGATCTCAGTGAATAAACTTGAAAATAGCAAATTTATAAAACATTAAATAAGTTCATATAAATAATAATATTACTATCAGATGTCGAGTAACGTCCGCCATTCTGCTCAGGTTAAACTGCAATATTTTATCATGTGTTTTCGAACGCTTATAAGTAACTTTACAATTCCATACAAATAACCCTGCAATTTTATGTTTCTACACGACTTGGACTTCCTACCCACATAATTTTAATATTTAATCTTTAGATATATATATTTCTATCGAATTTACTAAAATATTCCAAAGTCTAAAATTACAAGCAGTTAGGTAATTCTTAGCTGACATTTCTAGAAATGCGGGTATATATGAAGGGAAGAAGTTTCGTTTGTCTGAAGACGCACTTTTTTAACTTGATAAGTAGCTGGTCAAGAAAAAGTTCCTGATCTCATGTTTTATGTAAATTTCAAATACAAATAAAAACATGAAAATTAACATAATAACTGGTTTATCAAGTCTTCTCCTAAATTTGTTTGCTCTGTACAAACACTGGAAGTATTCACCACTTAGGTGTTGTCCAATCGAAAAAACCTTTCGCTGATTTTTAACGTATTATATCTGCGCTCGTTCTTACTCTGAAATCGTTCCTGTTTCTGTTTATTATTCTACTCCATTTTAACAGACACAACTTATTCTTCTAAAAATCAACCAAGGATCGGTCATGACCACTGGCTAGCGTGCACAGCTAAGTATTCCAGGGTCCAAAGCTCGAGCTACAATATCCCATTGAGCACGCTCCATACATTTATCTGTAAAAAAAAGATCCTAAATGGTTGTTCTTCTTCTGATAAGCAATTATATTTTTCATAAAACCACGCCTAAGCCCTGAGATTCTCTAAGCTGACCGTTAAGCCTGTGTGTCATTCAAAACATTGTTCATGTTAAAAATGTCAAACACCAGTAACCCAAAAAAGGAACATTTATGGAAGTAACTTAAATGAATTCTATGTTGATTTCTATAAACAAACTAAATTTGCCATAAAACACACCAAAGGAATCATTTAATCTACAAAGTGTTCAGAAAGTCACTGTGCAGTTTCGTAATCATATACATATATGAGTGCACAGCAACTTTCCCAACACCCTGTATATCTAACGTAAGACTATGCCTGGAAATGTAATATAAAACTATACATTCATGATGACTTAACAGTAAAATGAAAGAAACGAAGTGAGAAAGAAGGTTGATGCAAATTATCATTTTTCCAATTGCTATGTTTAAGACCTTTAAGCCTATAAAATTAGCTAATAGTCTACCTATCTTCCCTCTAGTCTTACACTGCTAAATTAGGGACGGCTAGCGCAGATAGCCCTTGAATAGCTTTACGCAAAATTCAAAACAAACAAACAAACTTGAATCGGAAATACCTGTGTTTACGTGTTGAGAAAATTAACACTCATATTTGAACCTACACTTACTTCATTTCACTTTGATAACATTGAATACAATATATTCAATGGAATCAAAGCAATTTAGTTAACATATGACAGTTCTGTATAAACACATATATGTACGTACCTGAATAATATGAAAACATTAAAATATTGGGAAACATTAAATACCCATAATTAAAGCTGTTTAACAAACATATCATAACAGATGAAATATAATGTAAGCTCAAGATTTTAATGAAGTGACTTATCATCTTACCAATGTTACATCCTCAATGTATACTTAATAAAAACTAATTTTCCCAGTGAATGATGGGTCAGTGGAGTTCATTTTTTGTGATGAAAAGAACGTAGATAGCCCATTAAGTAGCTTTGCACTAATAACAAACACATTAAAAGTAAATATGTATCTCATTAAGTAGTTACGAAGGGTTAAGTCAGGATTTATTGAAAAGGAATTTTTTTATTGGTTAGTGTACGCGAATGTGTTTCACTTCTCTATAAAGTATGCCAAAGGCATCAAACATCTACAGAAGCAAGTGCTGTCACTATGAGCCAGATCGCACTCAGTGATGTTGATAACATTACTAATGAATATTGAATTGCTGTAATTCGCCTAGCTATCATATATAATCTCATTATAAAAAGTATTAGGATTCTTAAAACACTACCAGTGTTAGAGAAATTGGATATTTTCGAACAGTAATCCGCTTACCTAGGACCGAGAACTACTTTATGAAGTCACATGATTACATCTCACCATTGACTTGCTGACGTTGTCTATAAATTTGCCTAGCCGACCTAAGTACTAACTTCCCTAACGGTTTATATTTTTTTACAAGAACAATTGATTTTTTTTCACTGAGTGATACTGCCATGCGTGCATTATTGATATACTCAACAAATCCCATCAACTGGTTGATTAATTCTTATGATCTCGATGTTAACAAATCAATCGCAATGTATGTGTTTTACCAATGAATCGGCAATTTTATTGGAGTACGTTGTACCAAGAAATTCTACCTGCAGTCTCTTCCGAAACGTTTTGTTTTAAATCCATTTTACTAATGTACAAATGTTCTATTGAAACGCTAGCCGAAAAAAACTCGTCCCTGATCAATAAGACAGTCCTCATAATGTAATTATATAAAAGTAAGACAGTCCTCGTAATGTAATTATATAAAAGTAAGACAGTCCTCGTAATGTAATTATATAAAAGTAATATATAAACGCACAAAGTACGTATGAATTTTATAATGCATCCGAATGTTGCTATTTTAACAACCACACGACAACTAACGAACATTTTGACTACAACTTCTTACCATACAATGTTCAATATGTACGTAAGAGCTGGAAAATAAGCACATTTAAATGATATTTATAACGTGGAAGTAAATATTTTGATATTGTCTTAATATCTCTAATAAGTTATTATTGTTTATTTGAAGTTAAGTACAAAGCTACACATTGGGCTATCTATACCCTGCCTACCATAAGCATCGAAATCCGGTTTCTAGCGTTGAAAGTCCGCAGATATACCGCTATGTCACTGTAAGACAATACGTTATTAATTCACTGTTTTTAATTGACTAAGTTGTCAGAGGTATGTCGTACAAAATATATCTTGTATCGATGTACAGTATTGAACATTTAGATTATCGCATTTGTCAACTAAAGCTTACTTTTGTTTCTACCTGTAGAACATTTTTTTTCTTCGAGACTTATTTTCATAGGCCCACATAACTACTCACAAATCGATATTTGATTTCCACGAAATATCAATTATAATTGATTGAGAAAGAAAACTGTCATAGAAGAGCTTTTTAGCTGTCACTTCACGACCCGTTCGCACATTTCAAACCAGAACTGTTGTCAACACATAAAGCAGGTTTTAGTGGCGCCAAGAGATTCCCTTCAAATTACCTTGATAACTTGGTGTGAATGTTTTTAAAGTCGAGACAAACATGGCGAAATTATTAAATATTGTCTGCGTTTGAAACAACGTTGATTTTTTCTTTTACAAACATAACAGTCGTAATAATACGGATCGCCACTGGCGTCTTTTTCTTCTATTTGTTTACACCAGACTCCCATGACAGTTAGATATAAGAACGGACTTTGCTTATGTTAATATTATTTATGAATTTAATAATTTGTTTATCGTTCATCTAACGTTGTTTCCACATTTCTTTTTTCTAGTTTCGCGCAAAGCTGCACGAGGGCTCTCTACAGTAGCCGTCCTTGATTTAGCAGTGTGAGACTAGAGACAAGACAGCTAGTCATCAGCACCCACCGCCAACTCTTGGGCTTCTATTTTACCAACGAATAATAGGATTGGCCGTATCATTATAACACCCCTACAATTGGAAGAGCAAGCATGTTTCGTGCGACGGGGATTCGAACCCGCGACTCTCGGATTACGAGTCGAGTGCCATAACTGCTTGCCCATGCCAGGCCGTTTATTTTGTTTTTGCTGACAATAGTTTTACAGGTTGAAGACTGTTATTTGTTTAAGAAAGAATTATCTCAAAAGAAATTTATAAACCATGTCGCCTACCTCACAGAGTATTATCGACGGAATAAACAAGTGCATTACTGAGATAAATTAATACTTTGATTGATAGAAGTATTAGATATCACTAGCTGACTATCATCTATAACCTCCGTTTTTTTAGAATAATTACAAATTTCCCATACTAGTTGTGCACTGCTCTTGCATTATGTGATAAGTTTAATATTGTAGCCCTGAACAACGGAACGGACTCCATTATTGCAACATATTCAATTTCCTCATCCACAGCGAAGCGCCTGCTGGCGTGCACAGTCTTACGTCACGAATTATCTGTTCCTTTGCCCAACAATGGAACTACTTCTATATTTAAGCGCCACCAAATAATCTTCTTTATGAGTGAAACCTTTTTTTGTAAAAATAACCTCAAAAGCTATTTGAGCAATTAAAGGAACTGACTGTATATTTGATTGAACTTAAAAAAAAGGGTATGTGATTTAAAAACAGCTGTCCAAAAGTAATCCAAAAAACTGTGATCCACAAAACTTGATTACACAAAATGATAACTATATTTTTTCTAAACATACTTTTTATACATGAGTACAGAAAAAATATGTTATTGTTTACGGTTGCAAAGGTTTTAATTTTATGTAATGTAGCCTTCTTTTCACTGCTAATGGAACATCCCTTACATTTATGAGCTGAATTTTTTTATTATTATATAAGATTCGTACTTACCGGAGCCTATTTCAGATTTGCTCTAGACTAAAACTCTGATAGATAAACTAGTTTTATAAATAACTTATTTCCTCTGTCACTTCCCTTGTGTCCCTCTCCTTGTAATAAAATAGTAAACTAACTGTTTTTGTAATATTCATAGAGCGTATTGTTGTCGGCTTAACGTTAATGTACACATAATAGCAGTGTAATCATTTAACTGAGGATATCTAACCCTTCATTTTCCACGAGCAGCCTGAAATAATTAGAGGTCTTCTGCTTCTCTTCGTCTCAAAGCGCAATAACTCTCTGAACTAATTTTGCGTTCTTACACAATTAGTTTATCTCATCGCTTATCCTTGGCTGTAAACGTAAAGCTCAGAGTTGCCTGCAAATTGGACGGTTAAGAGTGGCTTAAAACAACTAATAATTCAAATTTAAGCTTTCTAGACAGATCATCAAGCGGCTTTGAATGCGAATAATGCGTGTAAAAGCAAATGAAAATAATTATATGTATATCAACAACACTTTTATTATCAGCATGTCCTTAGTTTCGATAAAAAGAAATCACTTTGAAACTTTTCTCTACAACCAATGACTACAAAAAATAAAACGCCTTCACATCTGTTTTTTCAGAGGGAAGCATCAAAGAATGTTTGATGGAGTCGGTTGTTTTTATCCATGGGTAAAGCTAACGTAGGAGATTAAATCTATGAATGTAGATTTACAGTACTTCCTACGATTTTTTACTGGCCTCAATAAAACATCTAACTTGGAAATATAGATAACTGTTTTACAAATAGGAACAAATAATATCAAGAGAAGAGAAGATTCGGTGAATTTAGTTTGTTTTTTCTTAATCTTACAATTAAACAGTAGAAACCGTTGTTTTGATCATGATAGCTCCTTACACTAAGCCTTTATTCACAGTTAAGATCTATCGTCTAGGCGATATGTTGTGTTCATGTAACAATGAAGATAAATGCTTTCTTCATAGACAATTGTTTCGAAAAGGAATTATAATATAAACCTAGAAGCGACATTTTGTAGGAATGTAAAGTAAATAATGTAATATCATGCAAGGCAAGCCTAGTAATAAGATGAATAATTCATCCAAATATTCACAAATATTGAATAGTTTGTTTTGCCATTCATTGCATGTACTGAAAATAATTTATCAGAAAACGAATTACTTTTCAGTGACTGCACTTTCTCAGTCCTTTTATCTCTTCTGACTTTACTATCTATATACACTCTATCCAAAAGTAAAGATGGAACATAACAGGCTAACAATTGCACGAAATTGATATTTAAGTTCCTTCTCCTTGTAAAAACTTCTAACTCTTAGGCCTAAGTTCTGAAAATAAAGGACTCAACTTTTTACCATACAGTGTATATCACTTCTTTAAAGTCTACAAAACTACTGCTTTATAGTTGAATGTTTTTGTTTATTCTACTATTTAGTGTTCATGTCTATATCTTTCTGACAATAGAAGTTGGTAAGTGGTTTTGTCTCGTTGATTCCGACTCCTCATCTTTCCATTTCGTTGGTTAATCTTGCTTTTCTCTGATATATATTTAAGCTTTAGTTTACATGCAAGTCTAAAAATTAAAAGCAGCTAATCTTATTCTATTATCTTTAAAGTAGAGGTGAAAATATTTTTTCTCATAGAACACTAATATTATTATTTTTTAAGCTTGTTTGTTGGTTTTGTTTCTTAAATTTCGCGCAAAGCTACAAGAAGGCTATCTGCGCTAGCCGTCCCTAATTTAGCAGTGAAAGACTAGAAGGAAGGCAGCTAGTCACGATAACCCACCGACAATTCTTGGGCTACTCTTTTACTAATGAATAGTGGGATTGAACGTCACGTTATAACGCACCCACGCCTGAAAGAACGAGCATGTTTGGTGCGACAGGGATTCGAACTCGCGACTCTCAGATTACGAGTCAAGTGCCTTAACCACCTGGCCATGATGGGCCTTTTTTAAGCTTAAGAAAGTACATAAATTACAGAAAAGAAGTTAATCTAATAACATAATAAATGAATATTTTGCTAAGGAAACGTAAAATAGGAATAAAATAACAGTATTAAAAATTCAAATTTACATTTTCACGAAATGAAAAGTACAAAAGATTTTTCGTGTTATTTACAATATAAAGAATATATTAAAATTATTTTATCTTAATGTTTATTAGTTGTTTTTTACAATGCCATGAAATCAACCTATGTATTTGATGAATTGGAACTGTTTTCAAAAGACGAATATAAAGCAGTCCACAAATATACTTTTGATAAGAGTGGAGTGTGTTTAAAATATACAGTTGGAAACTGTAAAGTATGTATAACTTTATTATAATGGTATATTCAACAAAATGAACATGTGTTAACCAAAAGCCAAACGTACGTGCTCACTCTCTGGTATTAACCCTAACATGATTGATCAAATACATTTATCTACTAGTAATTTTGACAATAAAAAATTTAAGAATGTGTACAAATACTTTATTTTTTTACTGTGCACAGGAGATCGACGCGTAACGTGCTTTTATCAAGCACTTAACTATCTTCGAAATATGAGTGATTTATTTATATATAATCTAACCAAATCAGTCAGAAATAAAAAAGAACTTTTTAAAATAGCCCATATATACTTCACAATAAAAAAGAATTCATTAAAAAATTCCAAGCTCCTCTTAAATTCATACAGGAAGAGGTAAAAACGTGTAAAAAGCTCTTAGCTATATCATAAGTAGCTTGCAATCATAGCATTCAAAATAAAAATATAGAACCAAGACAGGGTGCAAAAATGCTGCACGTTAACGCTGTAGCAATTACTTCCTATTTAGATTCTCTGAAGTGGAAATCATGTTGGGAAAGAGAAATCGTTTACGAAACACCACAAGTATTCATAATCAAATGTATTACTTGGAATAAAAAAAAACAGCGATGAATAGTCGAGGTAAACACCATTTAGACTAAGTGTTACAAATCACAAGGTAAACCATCGAAAGAACTTTAATAATCCATCTACAATTTAGTTATAAACAAACTGTTTATTATATATGACCTTAAATGCAATATTTTATTACTTTACATGGAGCCTTTCGTACGGAACTCAAATGTAAATAAACTCAAAGAAAGTCCCTTAGTTTCTATGAATTATTCTTAGATTTTGTTACTACAAGTATCACTTCACTAGCATCATCACAAAATATGATATTTTATCAAATAAATCGATTTCGTTAGAATAACTGGATTGTATGAATAGGTTCTATAATGCACATTATCGTTTAAAACTTTTAAAATAATTTTGATATTTATAGATACTTTTAAATATCCTGTTAATGATTTATTCAACATGTTTTTCTTTCCAATTCTGCGTATCCGATTCATCTTGACTTAATTCGAGCAAAGCTCCTGCAAGTTTCTTAAAGTGCTAAAACACGGCAAAAAATATACCTTTTAATATTTCTCATTAAGGTCCGAAACTACAATCTGGAGTCGTTAAGTTTGTCAGATATAAAAAATAAAAAAAAACATCTTTCTCGGGAAAACTTTTATATATTCAGTAGTATTGATACCTAAAACAAATAAAAATGATTTTATAAGTATTAGACTGAAGAAAAACTGACCCACAAAGTTCCTAGTAGATACGTGTGAAAATAACCCTAAACACTCCGATAAATACAAAACTAAAGACTATTTCTTTAAATACCTGTAATCAACTAATTTTGAGTTTTAATTCTTGAAAATAAAACTAGTTATTTAATATTTAATCAAATGTTTTCTTGAGGTTCACACAACTCCATGTTTACACGCTCCATACAAAACGTAATTTGTAGCATAAAAACTTTGGAAATACCACTAATTTAAGATGGTAACGTATTGAAAGATACCATACAAAAATTACTTAGCTTTATAGTAAAACGAATTTGGAATTTTGATACCATTCTAAGACATTTTCATTGTAAAAAGTGTTTATAAAGCCTTTTTACTTTATAGAAGTAAAACTGAAGAGCAATTATTCATAACAAATATATATATATGCATGTAGATAAACAATCCACGTGCACAAAAACCTATCTGAGCCAACTCTTTAGATATTGTATATCACACATACGTTATATGAAACATTCGCACAGCACCTCACATATTTTTCTTGTAATTGTGGTACAGACTACGTGGAGTCACGAACCTACACTTACTCAGCTATTCTACAGTCTGGAAGTGTTCAAAAAGTTTACTTAAGATCTCCTGTGCAGTTATACTTTTGATTTTAGCATTGTACTTACACTGTATGTCTGGTAATTTGATGTTACAAATTGTAGAGAAGGAATGGTTGAATCAGCTGCAAGGAAATTTGGTTAGCGAAGGTGAGTGAATCCTCTAAAAATAGTAAATTAAATGGATAAGTTTTGTTTGTTGTTGGTTTGAAATTGAGTACAAAGCTACACCATGGGCCATCTGTGGTGTGCCCACCATTGGTATCGAAACCCGAATTCTAGTGTTATGAGCCTGCAAACTTACTACTGTGCCCTACTGGAGAGCCTAAAGGGTAAGCGCTATGATGAAGGGTACAAATCATCTGAAAGCCATTTTAATATTGACTACATGAAGCTCACTTCATACAAAAGAGACGTTGATGCCACGCGCAGCATGGGTAGCATTTCTCATTTCCTGGATTCATCAGGCATATACATAGCGATTAACTACATGAAGTCAATGAAATAAATTCTCATAAGACGTGAGTATATTTGTTGGTAAGTAAATTAATAATGTAATTTGATTTGTTTAAAAGCAGATTTATATTATTTCTGACATTCGTAACATTAGATGTGAATGATAACAATTATTTATCTTTTGGAACTGTGGATGTGCTATAAGGGTAGCAGTCAAATTCCACTATTCGGTCAGACAAAAGTAAGCCCAAAAGATGGCGGTAGGTATTATTGACCAACCGCCTACCCTGTAATCTACCAAATCAAAGTTAGAAACGCCTATACACAAAACGTCCTATTTGTAGCTTTACGTAAAAATTCTTAAACATAGTTGTGAATCATAGAAATAGGAGTGCTGGGTGTGGGTGGAGATGACAAAACTGTGGACCGGATGTACTTCTGTAAGCAGCTGGTATCTCTGAGATTGTAATGTGTATAATTGGAACAGAGCAGTAGGCCTTGAAGGTTATGCAAAGTTGCAGTAAGTTACGCGTAACTGCTTACTGCCATAGATGAACTGACAGCAAGGTTGCTGAATTCTATAAAGGTTGAAAGGAGAAATGTAACATCTTAAATCGTGCTTTTATGATGCCATGCAGAAGACTGCAGTAAAGGTCTTGAGGATATCTTGAAGACGAAAGCTAAACAAATAATCTTCAACTTAATAAAAATAATTAGCGATCATAGCTTTAAATGTAAATGAAATGATTCGCGTAGAAGTTATATGTTTGTTTTTAAAAGCCACATTGGGTTATCTGCTGTGTCCACCTCAGGGAATCGAACTTCGAATTTTAGCGTTGTAACTTCGTAAACTTAATTCATTTCAACCAAAGGACATTGTATATGTTATATACTGTTAAAAGTTTGTTGTCTTCGAAATAAAGTCCTGCATTGTTTACTACATATTCCATACTGAGAATTAGGGAATTTCCGCTGACAACGTTCGCATTGTCTACCGGATCTTTGAAAAATTAATCTCTCCTAAACCCCGCTGCCAAACCTTTCTAGGTTTTTAACAGACTTTGTTCGCAGCATATGTAGGTTTTTTTATGTTCCTTTTTAAACTTTTTGTTGGAAGTTTTTTTTTACGTTTTTAATATACCTTTTAACTGTGTGTGGATGTATTTCTGTTTCAACGGACTTTTTAGTATAGTTTCTGTTTTGCTTACAAAGTACACACAAATGTTACGGTAACAGAAACAAAGATTTGCACAAGCGTCAAAATATTGTTTCTTTATTTTTAGAGCAAAGGCGTACTGAACTATATACTGTGTCCATCATGGGAAATCGAAACACAGTTATTGTTATAGTAATTCAGTAAACTTATCGCTGTTCCATCGGATGAAAATTTAATGAGTTGGGCAGATGAAGAGCAGATAAATTTTAATTATTGCAAATGAAAGGTATTGTATGTGGGTTATTATGATTTGAATTATGGCTATAATTTAGATGGGGATAACCTTAACAGTGTCATGAAAAAAGGGATCTTGGCGTAAGGGTTGACCATTCTCTTATGCCATCCAAGCAGTGTGCTGTTGCAAGGAATTTAGGTTGTATCTATGGAAATTTTAAATTCAAGTCTAAATAGGTTAATATTTTATTGTATAGATCACTGATGAGGCCGTATCTGGAATATTGTGTTCAGTCTTGGGTTCTTTACCTTAGGAAAGACATTGAATTGCTGGAAAGGATTTAGAAGAGGGTTACTAAAATGAAAGGTTTGCCATATAAACAGAGGTTAACATCCTTAAAATTGTTTTCTCTTGAAAAAAGACGAGTTGGAGGGAATCTGATTAAAATGTTTAAGATTGCAAGAGGAATTGATAATGTTAATACATTAACATTTTTCATATTTAACAGTGAGAATTATACGACTAAGGGGCACAAATATAGATTTTAGGCAACGTGGAAGCCATCATCAGCTGAAACAATTTTATTTTCCAAATAGGGTGGTTGGCCTATGGAATTGGTTACTTTCGGATGATGTGTAGTGAGTGTAAAAGAAAGTTTGATAGATATATGAATGATAAATGTAGGCTTTAAATTTTTAATTAATTTATTTAAGTGAGTTAGTTTGTCTTAGAGGATGGGACAGCCGAGATGGATCAACAGGCACCTTGTTGTCCCTGAACATGTATTATATACACACACACATATTATGGTGGTTAATTGGGATATATAAATACGTTTATTGTTGTGAATAATTGTGGTATACGTACGTGCCGCAATTTCATAACTTCTTTATATCATGTTGTTTCAAACCCTCAGTAAGCCAACTAGTCCTTTACGTGAAAGAAACTTTCTTGTATAAAATCAGAATGAACAATAAGAATCACTAAACATGTATTGAAGAACTCTTGTAAGTACCCTTTTTCTTGTTTATTGTGCTTTTTAAACACAAGCTAAAAACGTACAATGAAAATGTAATATATTTTTTTACACTGCACCCACTCCAACAGATGTAAAATCGTTTACATCGTCCAAGTAGTATTTGATGATATTCTGGTTGTCCCCAGCGTTTGTGGCTGGTTCTATGGTATCTGTTCTGTTAAGAAAATTGTTAGTATTGTTATTAGTGTTTTCTGAGCTTGAATTATTACTAACTGCTATAACAGTCAGTTCGATTCAAGACAATTAATAACGAAAAACAGATACATTGTATTAGGTTGATGATGACACAAAATACCTAAACATTTATTCGTTATCTATTCATAAGTATGTTATTTATATACATTTATGTGCATGTATATATAATGTATATAACAACTTATAAAACAAAACTAAAAATATGAAATAAAAGAAAAACTTATAAATGTTATAACTGTCCTAGATAGTAATTCGTTGAAAAAGGTTAATATGTGTATATTTTATGATAAAAATACATGTGTACCTAGACACGTATGTAAATATACTTATGGTTGTGCACTTGTTATAGATATGTTAACGAAAAATGTAATATATATAATTAGAATAAAACAGCTTTAACTTAACTGAGGACTAACGAGATCATTAGGGTTACGTGAACTCAAGAAACTCCAGTACTCTATCATAAGTTCGTGCATCAATGGATATATGCGAGAAGGTACTTGCTACGTCAGCACCAGCCCATATTTGTTTCGTGTCACGTGAACGATAATTAGGAGTGATGATTACTTGCTTGATAGCAGAAAGGGGAAAGAAGTCGATGACTTCAGGTGTGATAACGACATCAACTAAAACGTTACTTTCGTCTGTATTTCACCTGAAGCCACGAGTGGTTTACAAAACAGGGAAGGTATTCCTATCGCAGGTACAAAAAAAGAAAGAGTGAACTATGACCTAACTTATCTAAATATCCAGCAGAAGTTATCTCAGCATTGTAAATAAACTTTACGGACCAAATAAGTAGGGATCCTTTGTAAGACGTACTAGTGTACATGAGTGGTGCAGAAAGTCCATTAATCTAACATTAGGAGTGAAGCCTCGTCAAACATAATTAATCATATACTTGAAGAATTTTCCCCAGTTTTTAACCATCTACACAAACTACCAATTCTAGCCAAATGCTACAAAATATACCATAGTAAATTTGTTTAAATACTCGAGAAACTGACCTGTTAGTTAAATATACGTCATAACTGTTCGAATTAGTAAAGGACAAACAAAACATTTAAAGAGAATGTCTCCCTTTAGCAAGGAAAATGTGTTGTTGTCGAACCATTGATTTGTGTTAAAAAAGGTATATTGAACCACAAGAAATCTACATCTTGCTAGCGAGCCCCATAAAAAAATCGCCACTTGTAACAAGAACTAGAAAGCTTCACACACATGACCAAAAGAGCCAACTTATCACCACCAGGGGACATCAGTTTGTTTGTTTGAAGTTAAGCACAATGCTATACTATAGGCTACATATGTACTCTACCTACCATGAGTTTCGAAACCCGCTATTAAGTATTGTATGTCTGAAGACATACCGCTGTGCTAGTGGGGGAGGGGGCGGGGACACTAGATGAGAATATGGATCCCCAGTAAGCAGTTATATTCAACTGAGCTTAGCCAAGAACTGACACCAGATATTGATTTTATTCTTAAAATAAACAACCAACAATCTTGTAAATTTCAATAATAATGAAAATAAAACAATTACATAAACTTCGTATTAAAACATTTGTTTTGTAATCTTAACAGCTTCACTAAACACAAGCATTAAGTGATAACGAAAGAAAGCTTTCTTCGAATGGCAGAAAAAAGTATGTTCTAAGTAAAAAAAAATTAATAATTTTTGTAAATTTTGTTCATTTATATTTATATTTAAAGATTCGTCAGTTTCAAATCCCAAATTTAGGTAGTTTCATAATTAAGTATAACATACATTTTAATGATTCAAGGATAACTTTTTTTTTCAAGTTTCTCTAATAACCTTCACCAGTCACGAATACCAGACAACTTCCTCAGTGTCTGACACATGTCGGAAATGTAAATTCCTGGGCAACAGATACGCACCCGGAAAACAAGGAAAGCACATTATAAAGACTTGTCATCGTTTTTGTTTCCTGCAGTAACTTGTCTGTTTCCCATAAAGAAAAACAAAAATAGGGAGTCGAGAGTGTCACAAGAAATGAAAAATCACCATAAATTTCAAAGTTAATGCCACATAGAGCCTATAGTTATACAAGGTTCAAAGAGCAAATTTTATTTTGGATTTTTTTCTATATGACAGGCTAGCTAACAACTGGAATTTTTTACTTATTGTTAATTTCTTCTTTTAAAAGAAAATAACATCTCTGTAAGAGTTTTAAATGGCATTTAACGAAAAGAGAGAATAACTCATAAAAGTCATAAGTGTGGTGAAAAGGTGCCTTTTTATTTTAAGTATTGTCTGAGAAAAACAATATTATTTAAAAACAGCGTCTAAAAATGAAAAACAGAACACATTATAAAGAAATTAGTACCATTCAACCAGTAAATCATTAACTGTAAACTGTATGTCTTATGTAAAACTGTAACATCAGTGTTATTTACAGTGGACAGAATCATACAGTTCTATAAATGTCTTGAAAATGAACCTACTTATTCCGAATGATATAAATAATTTGAAAATCATAGTAGATCAAGCTAACACATAAAAATGTTCAACTTGTGTGAGTCTATATTATTTGTTCCACACGAATTTATATGAAGTGGAACAAACAGTTGTGTACATTCGGACTAAAGTTTTATGAGGATATACGTTTAGCTAATACTGATGGAATAAACAACTGTGTAGATCCGGGCTAAGGTTTTATCAGAATATACGTTAAGCTAATGCTGATGGAACAAACAGTTGTGAAGATACGGACTAAACTTTTATCATGAGATAAAACGCTTCTTTAAAGCTTATACAACAAACAACTGTGTAGATCCGGACTACAATTTTATCAATAAATTCGTTCAGGTGAAACTGGTTGACTGAGCTTTTTAAGTATATGGTTTCAAACTGAAAGCATTTGATAAAAGGGTTTAACTTGAACCGAAAATAAACACGACAGATTTTACAAACGTGAATGTGGATAAAAGTTGACAGAGATATCAAATAATACCTTCAAGTTTAATTTATAGTACGTAAGAGTGATATACAGAGTGCATAGCACTGATTAGTCGCACAAGATGTAATTGATTGACAGATGCAACGGATACTGTACGGATAATATTTCTGTGAACTATAATGTTGCATCACGGACAGCTGTGACAACGCACTATAATCGCACACACTAGACTTCTCAAATATTGTTTTATCAATGGTATGCAGTGCTATTAGACAATAATTGTGTTATTAAATTAAACTACAAAAATTTCAGCTATTATCATTTCTTAATCTAAAAGGTTATTATTTTAGGGAGAACTACTTAATTGTTCACTGTAATCCTTCCCCTATGTTTTGTGAGCTTACTTAAAATTCATTAATTTCATTTTTTTATTGTAGAATAAGAGTTCGTGTTTTTGATCTCTGAAATGAAACAACAAGTATATTCTTTTGGAAAAATGAGTGTTTCATTTCCCATTTTCAACAGTGCAGTTAAAACGATATATCAAGGGTACCCATATATCTGCATCTGGCTTACAACTACACAACGACATGAGTATCACGTTTCGCAAATATGCTACAATTTTTGCCCATATTTTGTGGTTCTGATTAACATAGAATTAAAGTTTTAAGTCACGTCAGTTGTCACCAGCCTAGATGGTCGATGGTAAAGAAAGTTACCTCAACGAGTTTTGTACAGATATTATATTTGAAGAACACATGGTATGGAGTTTACTTCATACAAGCTTAGTTCTACTCTTTTCTTCCAAAAGGTAAAATGGAAATTACTATCTCTCTAGAAATGGTACGAAGATATTACATTGTATTTGTACAAATAGTCATTCATACAAAACTGCTGAAGGAAGTATATTTCAACATCTCTCACCAGCTTGTTCACTACAACAAATATTCTACATGGTAAAACCTACAGCTTGATAACTATAGCAAATATTCTACATGGTAAAACCTACAGCTTGATAACTATAGCAAATATTCTACATGGTAAAACCTACAGCTTGATAGCTATAGCAAATATTCTACATGGTAAAACCTACAGCTTGATAACTATAGCAAATATTCTACACTGTGAAAATATCCAACTTATTCACTATAACATATATTCTACATGGCGAAAACCTACAGTTTGTTCACTATACAAATATTCTACATGGTAAAACCTACATTTGCTTTATTATAATAAATATACTACATGGTAAACCTACAACCTGTTCACTATAACAAATATTCTACATGATAAACCTACAACTTGTTCACTATAACAAATATTCTACATGGTAAACCTACAGCTTGTTCACTACAACAAATATTCTACATGGTAAATTTACAACTTGTTCACTATAACAAATATTCTACATGGTAAACCTGCAGCTTGTTCACTACAACAAATATTCTACATGGTAAACCTACAGCTTGTTCACTACAACAAATATTCTACATGGTAAACCTACAACTTGTTCACTACAACAAATATTCTACATGGTAAATTTACAACTTGTTCATTATAACAAATATTTTACATGGCAAATCCACAACTTGTTCACTACAACATATATTCTACATGGCAAAACTACAATTTGTTCACTAACAAATATTCCACATGGTAAACCTACAACTTGTTAACTTGAAAAAATATTTTACTTGGTAAACCTACAGCTTGTTCACTACAACAAATATTCTTCATGGTAAACCTACAACTCGTTGACTATAACAAATATTCTACATGGTAAGCCTACAACTTGTTCACTTCAACAAATATTCTACATGGCAAACCTACAACTTGTTCACAATAACAAATATTTTACATGATAAACTTACAACTTGTTCACTATAACAGTGTATTTTCTAATTCCTTTTATTTAATTTATTTTTCATCTAAAGATCATAAAAGTCAATTTATTTTTAAACACAAGGTTCAAAGTGACTGAATATCAGAATCTACAGCCTGTGTACTCTTCACTATGGTTGAATATTGCTTTTGTTTTCTTCAGGATAGTGGAGATCGGATTTTTATGTTTGAGGACAAGATTCATCACAGTTAATGTGTCACACAATAGCTTTTATTTACAGCCAGTGCACTTTCCCGTGTATTTATCTGTTGCCTTTTTCTACTCAAGATCGCCTGAATTAGTTTTACTTTTCAGTTGTAAGCACAAGATTACTCATTCTTGACGTCAATGGACATCATTTATTCTTCGGATAAACTTATAAAATGATTTACCTCCATACAAGTCGTATGAAATCTGTATATACTGTTTCTACTACACATATACAAGGTACTCCAGAGTTTCTGCTGAGGAACTTAAAATCCTCACAATTCTGATACTTTTACAAACTTTTAATAATTCAGCTTTTATTTTGTCATAAGCCAATGTCATTGTGAACTCAGTGCGAGACAGTTTGTTTTTTTGTTGCTGTTGAAAATTGAAATTTGTGAAGAATATAGAACAAATTATTGACGGAACAATTATTTACGGATATGTAACAATTCTGATTTGAAAATGTATCATATTGGCAACTCTGTCTTGTAGGGAATTTTGTTTTTACTACGTCTTTAGTGATCAAGTGTAACATCTATGTTTGCGAGCTGATTGTTACTTTTAGATTTAGCATGTCCCGTATTAAACCAAGTCTAATATAGTACAGCAATGACGCAATATAAAGGTTTTACAAAGATGTACAAAAAATTCCTGGAACTGACAAAGCGGATAAGTATTTATTTAACTTTTAAGGTAGTTTGTAACAGTAATATCATGTTATCTCATTTCTAAAATAAGCCTTGAAAGAAAATATTTTATTGAATATCTAAATACAACAACACTACAATACAGAATTTTAGAATTGAGTTGAATTTTTCTTCTCTACATTTGACGTAGCTATACCGTTACAGTAAAGCCTAAAAATTTTAATCACACTAGTTAAATGTACTTAATATGTTTACTTCATAAAACTGTGCATTACGTTACACTTCTGATTTTTAATATTACAATAATTTAAATACAACGTTTGTAGCAAGTGTTAAGGTTTCAAATAATTATTTTAAGAAGATATCTAAAAAAAAATAATTTTGCCCAAATTTCATAGAAAACTAATAATTTGTTTTTACAAAAGACTAGCCCCCCAGTGGCTCAGCGGTATGTCTGCGGACTTGCACGCTAAAATCCGGGTTTCGATACCCGTGGTGGGCAGAGCACAGATAGCCCATTGTGTAGCTTTGTGCTTAATTCAAAACAAACAAAACAAACAAAAGACTAACTGTGCATGGCCATCCCTAATTTCATATTGTTAAACAAAATGGAAGGCAGTTAATCAACACAGCTCACATAAAACTGTTGGGCTGCACTTGTTTAACTGATTACTAGGTTTTTGCCTTCACTCCTATAGCCCACCAATGACTCCACCTGTGGGGTTTTGTGACAATGGAACATGAGTCATAAACTCTCGGATTCAAAGTCTTGATATGCTAGCCAATGAGCCAAACCCTGCACGAAGCTAATAATAACGCAGCATTTTCATAGACGTTATTAATTATTTTGAAAGTTTAGCGTTCACTAAAACTAAAAGTCTTGAGGGTTAAAAAAATATATTCCATTTTTGCAGTCAAGTGCTCCACGTGCTTGATAGTTATCAGAGAGTACAAACATTTTTCTGTGTAGTATAAATAGCTTTTCCAACCTCAAGCCGCATTCAGCAAACAGCAAAAGATTATACACTCCATTACATTACATGAAACAAGCGCTGCCAATGACACTGATGTTAAAACATTATTTCTCGAACTACGTGCTAATTTAAGTTGACCTGCTTAAACCACTAACACAAATAACTTGGGCGCACACACAAAAGAAGTACTTTAGAGATTCGTTGGTTAATATGGTTTCTGTTCTAGTTCATTCTGTTGACTTAAACTTCGATTTATTTAGAAATATTGGTTAATGATATAATCAACACAGCTTCTTTAAGACTTTCAAGTTCATATAGCATTTCATTGTTCAAACAAACTTTGTTACTTTTTTATGGTCCAGATTAGTTTGTCGTATAAGAATTCCAGACAACAACATTTAAAATTCTAAGTACTTAAATGTGTGCCTGATAGTTATGATAAAACATCTTAAACTGTAGATGTTTTGGGTTTTCGTGTTGTTGTTGTTTTTCACATTCCCTTAGTTTTACAGAAGTGTTTAGTTTGTCCATTATGGATGTCAAAACAAAAGCGAGTTGAAACAACAAAGATGTGAAATTGGTAACAGAGAGAAAAATAACATTATTTTTAAGTATGATTAATATTACAAATATTATGCCTATTTGTTTTCAGTGATTCTTCGTACTATAGTTTGTAAAATCTGATTCTGAAATAAACCAAACTCGTGACATCGTTTTATTAAATGTTTTCAAGGAATTATTATTTATTATTCTTTATAGAAATGAAACACAAGTTGTGAACAGAGATTCAAAAGGTGATTTCTAAATAACTACATTTCGATAGTAAATGTGACAATCATAACTGATAGTATAAATGCACTCTATACTATTTAACACATTGACTTGTCAACAATTTGACATACGTATTTTAAATATTTGGAATATCATGTTTTTTTTTCAATAAACAAAAGCCTAGTAGTTCAAGGATATATTTCATTTATATATAAGGTCGCCCCTCCCCCAGTGGTACAGCAGAATGTCTGAGGATTTATACTGCTTGAATCCGGGTTTCGATACACATGGTAGCCAAACCACAGAGAGCTCTTCGTGTAGCTTTGTGCTTAACGATAAACAATAATATATAGGGTCCAAGGTCTTGTTCTTCAGATAATATTTTGCCTCAAATACAAAAACAAAAATTGCAGAATATGTAATAAAACGTTCTTGGAGAAAATTAAGCAGAACTCGAATAACAAACAAATGCAGCTATATTGTGATAAAATCGAAAAATAAAAGAAAAAAATGTTAAAAAATCAATGCACATGAAAAAATGCGTGTGTGTTTTCTTATAGCAAAACCACATCGGACTATTTGCTGTATCCACAGAGGGGACTCGAAATCCTAATTATAGCATTGCAAATCTACAAACATACCGCTGTCCCTGTTGGAGAGTAAGGGAAAAAGAAACACGTATTTTTTTTGCGGAAATCTTGCCCATAAATTTCTCTTTTTGTTGCAGTGCTTTTAATAATTTTAAGTTGTTTTTATTAGCTACATTTTAATAATTTTAAGTTGTTTTTATTAGCTACATTTTTAAGTTTAAACAGGAGCAACTGATTTGAGAAAACACATGAAAATGATTGATACTTTAAAATAAGGAAATTTGTCTTATATCAACAACAGATAACCAGCAATTTTTTGTGACTTAATCAATATTTATAATATACATTTTTTATTTAAAAATATATATTGTTTTGCATCTTAAAACTGAAGTTCACTGGAATAACCTTTATGGTATCTTGCTCTTTGTAATATTAAGAACGTGCGTAATTTAAAAAATAAAATTATAATAACATGTTTAGCAATAATTTACATGAAATACTTAAAATTTACATTAATATTTATTAACTTAAATTATGTATAGGGTTTAGAAAAAATAGTTCGATCACTATTTTTTGTTTCATAACATTCTGAAAACACTAAACTATATTTGAAGATTCAACTTATTTAGATGTACTTAAGAGGTTAGGCGTGACCTACTGGTTAAATTGCAAAGACTGTGAATCTGAGGGTTTGTGATTGACGTTCCACTGCTGTAAGAAAATTTATGTGTTTTCTTTTAGTAAAGTCACATCGGGCTATCTGCTGAGCCTACCGTGAGGAATCGAACCCCCTGATATTAGCGTTGTAAACTTTTAGAGTTACCGCTGTACAAGTGGAGGACTGTAAGAAAGTAATCCGCACTTTGGGACCACATTTTTCAGTAAGAATGACTATTAAATCAGTCAAACAGAGTACCACAAATGTTGGCAGCGAGTGCTGTCAGCTAGCTGCCTTCTCTTTACTCTACTAATTCAAAATTAAGGGGGGAATATATGCATACAACCCTTGAATAGGTTTGTACGGAAATTCTAAAATCAATAATTCTTTGTGGTTAACTTTCAGGATGGCAAGAACTTACAAAAATCTTTCAGATCCAAACAGTTCTCATTCACAGCAAGGAAACTTAAAGACGGGCTCAAAATCCGTCGATTTTCCATCACCACTGCCTACTTTAGACAACAGCCCGGCATGGCCAGGTGGTCAAAGCACTCAAATGATAATCTCAGGGTCGCGAGTTCAAATCCCCGTCACACAAAACATACTCACCCATTCAGCCGTTAGAGCATTATAATGTGACGCTCAATCCCACTATTCGTTGGTAAAAGAGTAACCAATACAACCCAACTGTCGTAACAGCCTTAAGACTAAAACAACAAAAACCGCATTTTTAGTTTGTTTGAAGAAGTGAAAAGCAGCCCTCTGTTCGTTCTATAGTATACTGGGTTAAACTCGTCAAAGCCCTTTACGAAAGACACGAGAAGGCCCGGCATGGCCAGGTGGTTAAGGCACTTGACTGATAATCTAAGGGTTGCGGGTTCGAATCCCTGTCATACCATACAAGCTCGCCCTTTCAGCCATGGGGCGTTATAATGTGATGGTCAATCCCACTATTAGTTGGTAACAGAGTAGCCCAAGAGTTGGCGGTGGGTGGTGATGACTAGTTACCTTCCTTCTAGTCTTATACTGCTAAATTAGGGACGGCTAGCGCAGGTAGCCCTCGAGTAGCTTTGCGCGAAATTCAAAACAAACCAAACCAAACTTTAGACAACTCATGAGTATTTTTGTATGGTTGGTAGTTGGTGTGTTTGTAAAGATGAACATGAAAATATTTTATACATTTCGTTGACATCTCGTTGACTAAGAGGTTTTCAAGATGCCACGCTTCAAATATCTTGGCATATTGTATGTGTTTTTCTGTGACACATAACTGACACAACACGGCTATGATATTCTGAAGTATAGAAACACAGATGAATTTTTAAAACGTTTGTTTGTTTTTGTTTGTTTTTACACTTTTCGTCAAGTCAAAAGGGGACTTTTATTTTTACTTTTAAAAAACAAAAGTTCTCGAGATGGATAACGAAAACATGTTTTCGCAAATGACGACAGTTTATTTCACTCTGAGAGAGACCGTACTGTATTTCCGGCCTAAATAAACAATCTTCTTACGAGACGTCTGTCTCATTATGCAATAGATACTTCCATCTATTCTTCTCCATCAGGCAAGAATGATGTACGCACGCTGCAAGTGTTTTTGTAGTTATAAAAACAATACAATTCCCTATTTCAGGAACATTCTGGCGTCGTAAAAAGTTTCTAAACCTCTGTATGCATATAACTCTTTTGTCATTATGAGATAAATCATGCTAAAAGAATTATATTGCACCAAAAACCACAGTTAAAACAGCAAGTCGTAATTTTTCAATATTTCTGCTCTTTCTAAGTGACAAAAATAATAAAAACTAGGAATATTTCACTGAAAGCCACACATTAACAGTGTTAATAACTTTCAGTAAGTAAATTGAAAACAAAATAGCAGAAAAATGCAAAGTTATCGCATTAAGGAATGTTTGTAAATTACCAGTCTTCCAACGTTGGTGCATTCGAAATTCCTATCGTACTTTTTTATCTGAACAATTCTTACAACTGTTTTGTTACGGTTAAACTCACGGGTCGTATTTTGCAAGATTAACATTTGTTTTTAAAGCTATACGTTAAAAAGTGTAAAGAAATCCGAGCATTCATCTCCTTTCAACTAAAGTCACAGCTCTATTAAAGACTGTTTTTCCAAAGTAGTTTCATTTTGAACACCAGCATCTGATTTAATTTTACATCTTCTGCATTAACCTGTCTCTGCCTGCGTAAAAACACAACAGCTAATCACTGAGAAATAAGAAAAGAAGAACATAACACTTCATTGACTCTTGTGACTCACAGCAGTGACTTCACCACAAAAAATTGCCTATAAGCACGTTATCCCTAAAGCGATACGAGACAGTCAGCTAAGCCACAGGTTCTTAATGTTTTTACATTCCATTTTGACTTTTTATACAAACAATATAAAACTTACCTTGAGTTTTAAGTTGCTCCGGATTATTGAACAATGAAGATGAATGGTTAACAGGTGATATCAACTCGGATAAGAAAGAGTTTCCTGCACAACTTTTGTCCATTTCGGCATCTAAATAATCGTCTGTTGATTCGCAAAACTGAACTCACGTTCGTACGGATCCCCAGATATTCATTTGTGCGATTCGCAAGCCTTGCAGTGCGGAATGTTTCCCCAGCTGGAGTGAAATGGCACCATGTGAGAGCGTGTTGTTTAATATCCTTCCGCGTCACAAAGTAGGACAAGAAGATGGAAGGAAACAAAGAATAGTTTTAAATCTTTCAAAATACATAAAGAACAAAATAAAGTTATAGACATAGATGTGTATAGTTCCTACATCTGGATCTTACAGATTACACTGCTTTCTAGTTCATAGTCATTGAATAAGTCTACCATAACAGCTATCAATTCATAACTTTCTACCATCTACTTTTCCCACTGTTTTTCTTTCGAACATAAACTGATTGCAACAAGCGTTTAGAGTAGTGTGCATTCATGTGAGTGTGTTCTCCCTAACAACGTGTATTAAGACATGTTTTGAGCATAAACATTTTCTAACTCATTACATTTCTCCCAGTAGCTATGAGCTTACTCGATTACAGAATATAAATCAAAAGCACTCACATAAATGTGTTAGAATTAAAAAGATACAACTACGCCAAAATTAGCAAATAATTAATTATTTCAGTTCATCCACAGAATATTAGAAAGCTTACTGTTAGCACTGTAAGACTTTATGCCTAGGTAACTTGACCATATTTACCTAAATAAATAAATAAAAATATCAGCTAACATTTATAAGTTCCTTTTTAAACTATTTCTCTAGTTATCCATCATTCTGCCAGGTGGCTTCATCATCAGAAAGTTATTAGTGTTTGTTGCTCTGAGTTACCAGCCGTATCCTTCATCCTTATTTACACTAAGTCAGAATTTATTATAATGGATACAATGTTAGAAACCATGTTATCATCGTTCATCAGTAATTAAGTCTTCGTTTGATACCGAAGCAACCAGTTCATTAATTGTTGTTGTTTTGGTGCATGAGAAGCCAGTTCATGTTCGTGTGTGTATGTTTTTGTTGTTGTTTTTTGTATCAAATAAACTTATTCGTTACATAGTTAAGAATTGTTTCTGTTATTTGTAAAACCTCCTTGCTATTGTAATTGTTTTTGTAGTATGTATGTTATCTCGTCGAACGAACAACAAATAACACGTCTATAAGACGCGTCGGAACACGACCACTCAATTTTCAGAAAATTCTTAGAATGACTGTAAAACAATAATTACCCTTTAGGAATTTAAAACTCAAATGAAATGTTTATGTAACCATAAATACGTTTAACTGAAGTGTTAAAATATAAAGAAAAAGAAATATAAATAAGAAGAAAACCAGTAAACGAATTAAAATATAATGTCTACAAAGAGTAGACACATAATTAAATGTGTCTAGTTATTGAAAAGCTATGAAAACAAGTTTAACGAAGAAGAAGTAGAATAATTATTTTAGTTAGAGGAATTTGGTATAATCAGAAAACTGTTTCGAAACCGAAACTTCACATTTGTGTGGCCTATAGCGAAAACGTTGAAGTCTGCCAATGAAATTGTTTGTCAAGTTAAAATAATGTGGACGATAGAGGTACGAGTGGGTGATGGAAATGACCAGTTCTGTAGAAAATCTTCACGTGTCATGGTTACGAACAGTGAAATGCCATTTGCTTCAATCAATGTTTGTAGCTTTACA